>JARHVA010002789.1:1527500-2177500 GCA_037957365.1 Torreya grandis | reverse complement strand
AGTCCATCAAGGCAAAGGTTAATGGGGTGAGGACAAGATGAAATAGTTGGTGGAGGTGTCACATAGAACTCAATATCAGATTGAAAATAAGTTTTAGGGGATCCTTTTGGGAGTTCTTGAGGAAGGGGAGGCAGACCTTGGGCTAAAATAGATTGGTTTTCTTCCTTCCATTTGACAATATCTTCATTGAAATCTGATTTAGCTTGATGACTCTCTTAAGGAAGGTTATATGGGATGTGTTTAAGAATAGGATCTTCTTTTGGCTCTAAACCTTCCATCACACCTTGACTCAACAATTTCATTCTCAACTCTAACTCCTCAAATTGCTTGGCTAGGTTCTCTTAGAAAAGTATCTCTTGAATTTGATAGGCATATTCATGTGGATAAGGAGAATAAGAGGGATGATATGGTAAACAAGAGGTCTCTTGAGGAAGGGTGGGAGGGACTTGCATAAGATCAAGCTCTTTCTCAACTTCACACTCTTTATCAAGGCTTTTATCCCCTTTATTTTCCCATGATTCCACTACCTTATTCTAGCTTAGGATGTTAGGATCATGAGTCTCTTCTTGAGCTAGTGATGGAATTTGAGGAGTGGATGAACTGTTCAAGAAACTTGGGATCACCTTAGGCTTAGATCCTCCACCTTGTCTCCAACTTGGGATTTCAAACCTAGAAGTCTCTTCTTGAGGTGGGGATGTAATGGGAGAGGGAAATGAGGGCTTAGATTCCACTTCCTTTGATAATGAGATGGATTAATTCATCTACTTATTGGCTGACTCAATCTGCCTATCAAGGTTTAATTCAAAAACAAGGTTTGTCTTTCCAAATCTCTCTTTTAGCTTATTGGGAAAAAGATGAGTTTGATAAGCTTGATTGGGTTCATGAGTATGGGTCAAGTAGAACTGATAGAAATATTGGGGAGGTAGATATGAGGGTTGATAGACTTGGTGAATTTATTCTTCATGAATTCTTAGTTTATCTTTTAAGGATGCAATTAGGCCACTCACATCTAGCATCTCACTTGTGAGCCTTTACTAATTTTCTCTCTCAATAGGTGCCCACTCTCTTTTAATCAGATCTAATTCATCTCTCATTAGGAATGAGATGACTATGAATGTCTAGACCATTTACCCTTTATGTGTCAAGATATATCATGTACCTCTCATACACCAAGAAAGTTTGCTTGAAATTTGAAATGGACTGATTAGAGAAGTGACTAGGTTGACTAGAAGGAGCAAGGTATTGAGAAGGTTGGTTATAGGATTGATACAACTCATGACAAGGTTAATAAGGGTCATATTGGAGATGGTAAAGATCATGACAAGGCAAATAATAATTATACAAAGGCTAATAGGGAATGTCATAAGCTTGAGATACCTCACCAACTTGTGTAAAATAATACTCAACACCAAAACTAGCCATGAAACTTCATTAGGAAGAAAGAACGAAAAGAAAAATTACCAACAATATTTAAAATGAAAAGCTGGGCTACTTCACCAACTGATGTAACCTCAGATTCACCATTGATTCTTGGATAGATGCCTTCGAAGGCTTATGTCTTAAAACACAACACCAAAAATCTTTTAACTTTTTTGATAGTGAGTCCCACCGGGTGTGCCAAAAATTGTTGTCACTTGGATTTGCACCCTTTGAGGAGATGTCTCATCTCTCCTCATCCAAGTGGCACAATTAAAATGCCTTTAGGTTTTGGGTAGCCTAAGGATGTAGTGAATCTCTAGATAGGGCTAACACCCTTGATTTACAATTTTTAGCTCACTACTACATCTATGCTTGCAAGGAAAAAGGAGCGAAAACTGAAAGTAAACTATCCTAAAGGTGGTGATACACCAAATTAGTTGATAACTACCAACTAATTGCATGTCACACATGAGAATAAGAGACTAACTAAGCATACACTTTTTTAATCTAAATTTTCTTACATTCGTATTTCATTATGAGGTTTTGATGAATGTATAGGTTAGGAGGAATAGACAAGAGGCCTAGAATGACACTATTGAATAAAATAACTCACTCAACCTTGATACTTCATTGAAAATTTCACATGACCTACAAGAAGAATATTTCAAGCTACAAATAGGTGAGAGAATGAGACAACAATGCTAAGGAAACAATATTCATCACTAAGCAATATCAATCATTCAAGTGAACACACTATGAACAATCATAGAAGAGGTAAAATTAGTAGTCTTTATTGATCCATGGTATAAAAATGAGTAAGGCTTCACCATACTTAGATGGAGCATGCTTACAATAGCCAAAATGGGTAGTTATTATATAACTTGAGAGAGAGAGAAGAGAAGAAAGGAGTCCAAAGGTCATAAAAACACTTGTCATGTTGAGAGGAGTTACATGTGTATAATAATGAAGTAGGAGATATACCATGAAAGGTTTGATAAGACAAATGGCTCTGCAAACTATACAACTCATGAAATGTGGCATATGATTTGTCATTATGCATAATAAATTGCCTTCATCATTCACCCCTATTGAAACATCTCAAAATTGACTAGGGATAGGTCTAATTATTCGACTAAGAAGGAAATATTTCAAATATGCTTCTCCATGCATTGGTTGTAGTTTTAATCATCAATATTCTTCCCAAAATGAGTTATCACCATCTATAGTCAAATAAAACTCCTCTTTCACAGACCTTATACACTTGACTTCAAAAATGGCTTTAGTTTCTCATTGAAATACATACAATGGTATGAATGACATGTGTAAATGCCATCCATGGCCTTAGATTTATTAGGTGCACCTTAAATATTATTCCACTTGAATCTTTCACACTTTTCACCATCATGTTCACCATGCCATATTAGACTGGTTGAGATGAGAGCTATAGTAGACACACGTACAAGTTTTGACAAAGCATGAAATGACCATAGTGAGTTAGAATAAGTCTATAACTTCCTCTTAAAGTTGATTTCATCCCTTGATAGTCCCTAAAACTTATACAATGTATAAAATAGTCAAAGGAGTTATGTACCATATTTGTATAGACAAGGAACAACTCAATTGGATGGAAATGGCCTCTAAAGAGTCCCCTATAGGCTAAAATCATTTCTTAAACCATTCTAGTCCATTTGGGTACATCTCCTTCCTTGTTTTGGGTCCTTAACCAGGGTTTGTGAGGGTTTTGAGTGATTTAGGCTCTTAAGCTTTGTTCAGAGAGATGAAACATTATAATCATAAACCAATTACAAAAGATCAATATTCGCTACCCTTATTAACCTCTCCAAACTTCTTGGATCTCCATGGAAAGCTTCAGAGAAGATGTGAGCACTCAAAATTGTCATGTCAAGCTCTTTTCTCCATTTACACAAGCCTAAGTTGTCTTAAAGCCTAAACATGGCTTCTTCATGGCTTATTTTGCATCCTAATAGCTAATATATATCTATTATTATCTCATAAACATTATCTAATACATTGGTGTGCTCTGCCAAGGTTGTAAGTTGAATTGACCTTTCATTTGGGCTCTAGATATAATCATTCTTGGTAGGATTGACTAACCCTTATGGTCTACACCACCTTATTAAGTTTCATCATTTTTTTCTTGGTTTCCATGTTTTTCATAGGTTGCATCCAACTCCCTACACCTCTTTACAAGGTTACTTTAGCTCCTGGCCCACCCTTTTCACCTTATTCTCCAAAACTTGCCAATTTACACTCAAGGGGACTGCCCTCTATCTGAGACAAAACAGAGGGAACTTCCCCTATTTTTATATACCAAGTAAATATTATAGGGAATTATACATGTGATAGATACCCTTTGAACCAAAATTCAGCCCTTGGTCTTATCACTTAACCCTCCCATAGCACTAAAACCTAAGGCAGACTTGGAGAAGAGACTATCTACAGGGTTTTGACATGTAGACTATGTATTGTTTGATATGAGTCCATTATATGAATTATTTTCATATTATAATATAATATTTAAACTTATCTAATCATTACAGGTGTATTCCAAATCTACTCATCATTTTAACCTTATATGTACCCCTACACACACCTTGAGCTCTCAAAATATTATGTATTTCTTGATTATATCTCTTGTCATGGAGGGGCACCTGTAGGTGTGTATACATGGATTAAGATTTAAATATAGTATTTAATCATTCTTGAAGCCTTGCAATATCAAATCCATCTAATCTCTTGATCACCTTAGACTTTGAGGTTGAATTACTCTCAATACCAATCATAGGTAGTTGATTGTGCTTTTCTATGTTTCTCCAATAAAGATGACCCCTGTAGATGTTCATAAATGTTTGAACACTATTTATAGTGTTTAAATAACTTATAAATATGTTTTTGACCACAATAAGCTATATATACCAATCTAATCCATATTTATATCTTCCAACCACTTTTCTCTAGCTTACTGTCACCTCTCAGTCAATTATAGGTGAACACTTCAAAGTGAAGGGACACCTATAGGTGTATATGAGACTTGAAATACTACATAACAACATTATCCTAATGATATTCATGTTCATTGGTACACACTTTAATCAATAAGGCCATTAAAATCATGAGATTATTCCTTATAGCATCTTAGGATATCAAGGTCACTTTGGATTTCCAAACCCTATAGACATTACTATCTAAAATTAGTGTTCAAGAGTGCAAATTGGAGCTCTTCAAAAACTAGCTTTCAGTAATCCTCCACCCTCAAAACTTTTTACAGTCCTTATCCTATGTGGATTATATAATAGATTCAATTTATTTTTCACCAAAAGTTTTTATAATCTGGTCATGATATCTCTATGAAAAGGCCAGGTGCTCTATTTTTGCTCTTTAGGGAAAAGATCCCTGAATTAATATTTTCCTTAAAGACATGAACTTCTAGGTCTGTTTTCCCATATGATGCCTTCAAACATGTCTACTATTATATTTAATTTGAACTTAGGATTTCAATAAAATTCTATCATGTTCCAACATCTCCATACATATACCTTTATATCTCTATGATTCTACCTGTAGGTGGACATTTTCATGTACAGGCAGAGAATGTAGAATTTTATGTAGTGAGCAAGACATGAATGATTGTGATCAAATTTACATCTTATCAAAGTTTTCAAATGTATTCTTATCATTCCAAATAATTTCAACACTTTATTTCCACACATGACATCCTCTATGAAGGCACCTGTAAGTGTGTATGCGCTGTATGTAGGTAGTGAACATGAAATGACCATTGTACCAAGGAAAATACCTTCATAATCAATTGATATCTTCTTAAATGTATTAAAATTAAGAATTATTATGTTTTAAATGTTTAAACAAGATCACACTCCTCATTTCAATTTTTTACTTTCCTATAGGTGCAGTTCTATGGTTCAGACCAAGCAATGGTGGATGAGTGATTATTTGTTATAGTCTTAATTATGGAAATGAAAATGGATTAAATTAATTTATTTTTCTATGATAATTTATTCAACCTTTAAATATCATAAATATATCACCATGGACATGTTTAAGACTTTAACCCAGCTCCCTCAGTTGACTATGCATGACAGTCATGGAGTAATTGACTACATCTTACTTATGACTACAACTCTATGGAATATTGCCTTGGAGAATGAGATTTAAATGTGAGGGGACAAAATTAAAATTTAAAAATTTATAATTAACCTATCACCACCTTATATAATCACTACCAAAGCATGGATATTCTTAAGATAGTGGAAATCTACCTGCAACATAGAATGGTGTCTTCTCTTACAACTTTGAGATAATTGGTTCATCCATACACCTTGAAACATGAAACCAAGTATTTTAAAATTTATAAGAGAGTCCAAAAATCATATATAATAAATATCACCAACTATATTGTATGAAATTATCCATACAAGAGCAAAACCTATAGGGTGTAAGAAACAGCGAGCATAAAAACACAGTCAACTTGCTAGAGATTATTCATAAAGAAAATTTGAAAAATACTTGAAAAATTGTTATTAAAATGAATATATATAAGTTTAATTTCACCTCATAAATTAATTTTACCTATAATTCCTCCAACTGGTCTTACTAATCACAAACCTGTTGATTGGTTCTATGTGTTTGGAAGGGCAAAGAAGGAGCAAAATGGTTTTGGACATTTTTTATCACTCCAAAAGCATGTAAAGAATTGATATGAGTATCATGAATATTATTATCCATTACATGACATTATCCCATGTTTCACCTTCCCTCATGGGCCGTACAAGTGCCAAACTCCTCTTTTTTAGTTGGTTTCTTGATTTTCAGTTGGATAACTTGGAAGATTTAGATGGGACTGACATTACTAATAGGTAATATGACTTCTTGGACATTTTAAAGAATAATAAGACACTTGGACACCTTTAAAACCATGCCACTTGCATTTATGTCCCCTAAATGGCTATTAAGTGACTCAAAATGACATATTGACTAATCAGACCATGACTAAGACTAACAAGGCATTAAATTATATCAAATAGACAATAACATACCCTATGAAAAAATATTAGACCCCTAAAACATCTACATATCAATTCTTTACCTATAGGGGTCCCAATTTGACCTGTAGGGTCAAATTTGGTCAACACTAATAACAAGTCCGTGACCAACAATACATTAATAACTACACCAGTAAACCCATGCTCAAAAATTTACACACTACAAAGAACTATCAATCACTAGGGAATATAACAAGTTCTAATTGTCCCTTATCATTACCTCAAACTCACAGGCACCCTCTTACTTAAATTATAAATGGCAAAATCTTATTCATATGACCTATCCAACATAGGAGTTTATAGCATTAAATCAAAATCATGATGACAAACCACAATAAGGAGAAAGAACATAAACTTTTCCATCCAACTACCAAAAAGAAGCAATTTCCCTTCAAACCAAGGAGCATGCATTTACCTAGTGAGTCAACAAGTTTTCAAGCAACATTCGAGGTATAATTTAAAATTCAATGAATAAATGATAAATCCCAAACCAAAAAATTTTAGTATTATGTTAATTGGAGAACATCCCAAGTATTTTTTTTATTTTAAGGAACTTTTCCAGCAGTTAGAAAATTATCATATAGCTAAATCAAACCATTCTAACAATTTTTAACATACTATTATATTCTAGCATACATCTAAGGAAATGAATTAACAAGGAGTGCAATCCATAATAGCTATAAGACTACTTTCAACCAATAAAAATCACCAAAATAAAGAGAAACTTAATTCATTACTTTTAATAATGTTTACCTTCAACTCCCAACAAAATATAATGAAATAAGGGTACAACGTAAGCATATGAATGGCTATGTACAGCCAATAACTAACTATTAGGCCTCTTGCAATAATAATCCCAAAACCTATAGGCAATTATTCATAACTTAAAAATAATCATGAACACATCATTGTTGATAGGGCTTGAAACTCCACACCCCAACATAAAAATCAATCATGTATCTATATAAAAAATTCATTTACACATACTATGTCCACGCTTAGTTTGACAACTAAATAACCTAGCCAAAGAGAGGCAGCCTAGACAAACACCATGAAGCCAAGTGAAGGAAAGTCAAGTAAAGTTAAAAAGGTAGACAAACCTCCTCTATTATATCTATCTATCATTATTGGAGATTCCTTGGTGTACAATTGTCTCATTGATAGTGGAGCTAGTACTTATGTCATGACCAAATAAGCAGCTAACAAATTAAACTTGAAGTATGAACCTCATGCCAAAGGATTGATATAATTAGATGGTTTAGCTAACAAAACCATTGGCATAATTAGAGGTTTGCAATTGATCCTCCATGTTTGTCCTACCTTCACCATTTCATAGGATGTTATAGTGGTAGATGTGCCTCTTCATTTTGCAATTTATTTGTCAAGAGAGTTCACTACCAAAATTAGAGGTTATCTAACTTTAAACTGGTCCTAAATGGTTTTTAGGACTAGATATGGTACAAAAGTGATAATCAAGTTCGAAACACTTTCTAGTTTTCATGTTGAACTTTATGTGCCTTACACTTATAACATGAATTGTAATGTGATTAAATGAGATGATCACCCTAGTGATCAAGAGCCCCTAACTCTCCTTGATGGCATATCTAATTTGTATCTTGATGAGTGGGGAGCTGAGCAAGGTGGTTTTGAGGAAAATGGTGTTTGAACCTACATACTTAATGAGAATTATGATGGAGTCTTTTAAGCAGATCATGATAACATCCTAGAATAAGTTGCATTGGGAAATTATCTTGTACACATGAGTGATGGTGTGACTATCCCATCTATGTCAAAACATGATAGTTCTCATAAGCAACCCATTCTACTTGCAAAAGAAGAAAACAATATTCAACTTGAACCTCAAGAATAAATGGATGATATGTGGCACTAGTTCAATGCTAATTTTTATGAATTTGATGAGGTTAGCAGGCCTTTAATCCTTTAAAGTGAATGTAGACTTGATGTTAAGCTTAATTTTGCTCCCAATGAGCATAAGGAGGAGATTGATATCTTTATCAAGCAAGAAATAACCTTGGCAGATCATGAGGTGTTTAATTAGTATAAGAAGGATAGTTTTGATGACTTACAATAATAGACACATTTTAGTTCAAATGTACTTGAAGTTGAGACGGTTGTGATGAAATCCAATGATCATATTGAAGACTGTCAAGTGATCATGACAAAGTATAAATAAGCTTATAGCTCCAACAAGACTTTTAGATAACTAAGTGGAGTGTTCTTGATCAATCCAAATAACAAACTTGAAGTTAGTAGAAGACCTAGCTATGGTAAGTCACTTGACTATCTCCACCAGCAAGTGACCATTGAAAAGCATGCCTCATATGATAGACTATTTTCTTGGAGCAGTAGTGATGCAAGGAGCATTGTCTTTGACCCAAGTTAAAATAATGATCCATAAATCGATAGGGACCTCCCCTATTTAATCAAATAGTTTTAAATGAGTATCAATCTCAATTATCCCCCACAATTTAATTAGATAATCAACTTATGAAATCAATATAGAGTGAATAAAAAACCCTATTTAAATTGATTATGGATAGTAAACATTCACCTTTCAATATTACAACTAAAACTAAAATTTGAATGGAAAAAAGTGACACATTGACACCAAAGTGATAATGGAGTTCACCTTTTTACGGGCTATGTATTTAGGTTCACTACAACCATGAATGAATTCATTCATAATAGATGAAAGTAAAATTTTAAGAAATCTACATCCATGGATCAATAATCTACAATAGTACTAAAATTAGACTACATAAAGACTCTGATCTGATTAGGAATTCATCTCCCTTTTGTTCACAGCACCTATGCATCATCTCCAAAATTTGGGCATAATTCTCCGTAAAAGAGTAAAATAAATCTCCAAAATGGGTCAATATTTTGTCACAAAGGAATACAACTCAAATCTATAATAGTGACGAACTACTCTGAATAAATAGCATATGAGGGTTCCATAAGTGTTTGCCTTCCAATAGAAAATAACCTCATTTACAGTCAGATTATAAAAACTTTGATATAAAATATCATATGAAGACTCTCGTAGGCATTCTACCTTTACAAATGAATGACTCCTTTATAATTCAAAATAAAAATAACTATATCTCTAAAATAATCCTCCAATATTAGCCTCCAAAAGTGTCCTATAAGACATTTAAAAAATATCCATAGGCTTACAAAATCAACACTAAAACCTTGGCTTAAAAAGCCTTACAATGCTAAGAGGATCCAAAGATGTGAAAACCAAATTTGTGCATTTATATACACGATTCACCTCTGGGTGTAGTAACAAATACGCTTATCTTTTTACATGGAGGTTACAGGGTCAAATCCCTCCTTATCTCTTGAAATCATGCCAAATCCTCTCTAAATAGGATATCCTCCCATTTGGCTTCAACCATCATGTTTGGTGGAACAACAAAGGACTTAAAATGGAGAATATGATGTTGGGGGTTTGATCCTCCCCAACTATCTTACCTTTTATTTGGTGGGTGCATTTTTCAAATCCCACATTCACAGGATATGGATGTTGAAAGCCTTTAAATTAGGCTATCGATAATACAAAGGATGTGGCTTTGACCTTGTTTTAACCCATTTTTCTACACCCAAACTTGGGCATTGATAGTTGGGAACCTTGAAGAAGGATTTGATCTCAATCAAGCTAGCATTTGCATTGGGTTAAACTTTTAGCTAGACTGCCATGTCAAATTGGGTCGGGTTGGACTCCAAGCTGGGCTAGCATGTCGAGTTGGGTTGACAAGTAACTCAAACATTGTGACTTTTTAAAATAGAGGTAGAAAGTGGTGGTAGGCCACATGGTGGCTTAAGGTCCTGCCATGTAGGCCTATCCAATAATTCCACTATATCACTCCTCATCCTGCTAATTGTCATAACCAAAAGAACTAAAAATAATATAGTATATAAAGTGTAATTAGAAATATTAAAATTACACTAATATACCATGGAAATAGAGTCCCCTTCCATCATAAAAGTGGGATCCAATGGCTATAGTTCCCATAGCTAACCCTTTTATGACTATCTAATACTGGAGGTGCACAAACCCATTTTTTCCATGTGCTTAAAACATACCACATCATCAATTTACCAACCTTGACCAGAACTTTGACCAGCCATATCTAGAGAAAATAAGCTCTAGTTCTCGAGTTCCACATACCATCAAAAATATCTCAATAAGTCCTATGCAATGGTGTAAGTTTAGGGAGGATTAGAGATGTTTTAAAATATCCTCTAGATCAAACCTCCCCACAAAGTCCTTTTGGCCTCCAAAAGGCACAATCTCTAAGTTGTCTAAAAATGAAGGTACACCTCCTCCATGAACTCTCTTCACTACAATAGTTATCTTCCTATACTAATAAAAATATATAGGATCCAATAGAAACTAAAGGTGCTTCTCCACATAGGGGAAAAAATCTTCCAATTAGGGTCAACTCTCTAAATAAGGGAAATGCATCTCTTCTATCCACATCTTCCTACATGCATCAATATATATACATGAACAAATATAATAGAAGGAACATGAAGTCAATATGCTATGAAACTCCAAGTATCAAAAAATACTATAAAATATTGCCAAAACTCCAAATCCATCTTGGATAGTTTCACAATAGATCTTGAAAATCAAAAACATAAGAAGAAATACTAACCATGATAAACCTATTGTGAAGTATTTCCTACTGTTGGTAACTCTAGTTCTGCAATGTCAACTTCTCTCTAAAAATGAGTTATAGTTTCTCCATAAAGGGGTTATCTCTCAAATATAGGTAATCTCTCAAAAATGAGGCAAAATATACATAAAAGTACAATCTCTAAATACAATGTATTTCTCAAGATGAGGCAAAACAACACAAGTTTACCCATTCTAGTTTCTCTCATAAAGGCTATCACCAACTGGATCCTATAAAATTTTGTCAAGAGGGAAAATGAAATCCCTTTCAAACTCCAAGAATTAAATTTAGATAATTTTTTAATAGAGATTATTTACCAAACTTGCCATCTATTACAAGCAATCAATAAACAAATATCATAAAGATGAGAAGACAAACTAAGAATATAAACTTGTCTCAAAGTTCTTCCCACTGATTGATTGCTCTAAATCCACTGCAACAAGTGGTATATCTTTGCCTTCAACATTGGTTAAAGATTCCTCCATATGATAAATAATGAATCCTAAAAAGTGTTGATGATAGAAAATAACGTGCTTATCAAACCTATATCAATGTAAAATAAAACTAAGCAAGAAACCATTTTAACCAAATCAAGGGTTATCCCTTTTCATGGTTACCACAACTTAAATAGAAGGCTATACCACATCAAACCTCATTCAGTATGAGGTAATGATGAAACCTCTTATTTTTTGATAAGTTCTAAAATAAGGTACATTCTATTTCCAACAAGCCACAAAAGGTTATCAAATCAAACATAGATATCAACCATTATAATGTGTATATAGCCATTTTCTCATAGATAATAATCATTGGAATAGTTATACTTTCATTCAAAACTATGAAATACACACTCTATTGAGCAAAGGTTAAATTTAAAACAACCAATTAATACCCAAATTAAAGTTCCAAAAACTTGTTCAACTTCATAGATATTGCCATATTTCCATTCTCCGTATCTTACCATAGAAAGTGGTCTTTTCACTTGCTTACTATTTATAAGGATATAGGTTTTAAAAATACAGTCACTTCACCAAAAATAAAGGATACACAACATGATTATCAAAACATTGTGTCAAATGCCAATACTAACTAGATTTGTTTCCATACCTTCATCCCCATGTAAGCAAGTTTCATGAGAGCAATCTACTAATCTCTCAATTGGCGTAGATTTTGAGGCTTTAACGAGGGTTACCCTGTAAACAACTTGTAATTCCCTACATATAATTATAGAATAATATACAAGTCCAAAAATTCTACTTAACCCAAATAGAAAACCATTTTTACCTCAAACCGTGCTGGTATGATAACAAGATCAAACTCATTATTCTTGGGTGTACACCACTAAAAATGCATAGAATTTTATCTAGATGATTCCGGATAAATAAAGATTGGTCCCTTCACAACATCATCTAGCACACACTCTTATCATCTTCTAGTGATGGTGTGTTTTATCCTCTTATAGACTAGTCCATGTAGGACTGGTGGTTTTGGACTCTTGGCTATTAGAAACTTGTCTTCTTTTAGTAGATTGAAACATCTTCCAATTCTCCATTGCACTAGCCAATCCTGCATGGTCAAATCAAATAGAGGAACATGAAGAACAAAAGCATAAACATGACTACAATCAACCTATTCTAATACCAAAATCTGATTCATAGATCGATAGGGACCCCCTATTTAATCAAATAGTTTTAAATAGATATCAATCTCAATTATCCACCCATACTTTAAATAGATAAGCAAATTATAAAATCAATATAGAGTGAATATAAAACCCTGTTTAAACTGATTCTATATTGTAAGCATTCGTCTAAAACTAGAATGGAAAATAGTGACACATTGACACCAAAGTGATAATGGGGTTACATCTCTAGGTTCACTACAACCATGAACTGATCCATTCATAATAGATGAAAGTATAATTTTATAAACCTTACATCCATTGATTAATAATATGCAATAGTACTAAAATTAGACTGCATGAAGACTCTGATCTGATTAGGAACTCATCTCCCCTTCTTCAATAGTACCTACACATCATCTCCATAATCTGGGCATAATTCTCTGTATAAGAGTAAAATAAATCTCCAAAATAGGTTGATATCTCATCACCAAGGAAAATAACTCAACTCTGTAATAGTGATAGACTACTCCGAATAAATAGCATATGAGGGTTCCATAGGCATTTGCCTTTACAATGGAAAATAACCTCATTTATAGTCAGTTATAAAAACTCTTATACAAAATATCATAGGAAGTCTCCCATAGGCATTTTGCCTTTACAACAGAATGACTCCTTTATGATCTTAAATAAAAACAACTACATCTTTGAAATAATCCTCCAATATTGACCTCTAAGAGTGTCATGTAAACCCTTTACAAAATATCCATAGGCTTACAAAATAAACACTAAAACCTTGGCTTAAAAATCCTTACAATGCTAAGAGGATCTGAAGTTGTGTGTTGTGTGTTAAACAAAACCAAATTCGTGCCTTTATATACATGATTCACCTCTAGGCATAGTGGTAAAGGCACTTATCTTTTTACACAAAGGTTATGGGGTCAAATCCTTCTTTATCTCTTGAAATCACACCAAATCCTCTTTAAATAGGATATCTTCCTATTTGGTTTCAACCATCCATGTTTGGTGGAATGGTAAAGGGCTTAAAATGGAGAATAAGATGTTGGGGGTTTGATCTTCCCCAACCATCTTACCTTTTATTTAGTGGGTGTGTTTTTAAAATCCCACATTCATGGGATATGGACATTGAAATCCTTTAAATTAGGCTACAAATAATACAAAAGATGTGGCTTCAACCACATTACAACCCCTTTTGCTATGCCCAAACTTAGGCATTGATAGTTGGAAACCTTAAAGAAGGATTTGAGCTCAATTGAGCTAGAATTTGCATTAGGTTGAACTCTAAGCTAGACTACCATGTCAAAATAGGAAGTGTATAAACCCAATTTTTTTCCATGTGCTCAAAATTTGTCATGCCATCAATTTACCATCAATTGACCAACTTTTACTAGCCATATCTAAAGCAAACAAACTCTATTTTTTGAGTTCCACATACTGTCATAAGTTCTCAATGAGCCCTATGCAATGGTGCAAGTTCAAGGAGGATTATGGACGTTAAAAAATTTCCTTTGGATCAAATAATGAATAAGGTTATTCACCTCAAGTGTCTTGAGGTATTGTACATACTAGGATATGTGTGTCTTTGCTTATGTTGTGTGTGTTCTCCCTAAGTGTTCATGAAAACACGTGTGAGTTTTGTTTCTTGTTTTTTTGTTTGTTTCCTTATTGTATATGGTGTGTTTGGTGTCATTTAAAATGGTTGTCAGTGTCAAGAGAAATGTATAGGTGACTCCATTACCCAAGGATGGGAGAAGGCAACTAGATCTTAGCATAGTAGGCTTATTATACCTAGGAAATTGCTAAAATATTGATCAAATTTGACCCTAGGTCAAATTAGGTCAACCCCCTATATATTAAAACTTTCTATAGGGTCTTGATACATCATAAATGGTCACATGGTCATGTTTAAGGTCACTTAATATGTTTCACATTAGTTTTTTGAGTCATTTATTTTAATTTTCCCTTATGTCATCTTCTTTTGTCATTCTAGGGGAGGCTATACATAGTTTTCATAAAAAGACAAATGTAAAATTG
The DNA here is from genome assembly GCA_037957365.1 of Torreya grandis. NCBI lineage: Eukaryota > Viridiplantae > Streptophyta > Pinopsida > Cupressales > Taxaceae > Torreya > Torreya grandis. Next base: position 2,162,618 of record JARHVA010002789.1, on the reverse strand, counting down.
TGATATAACATACCATGTGTCAGTTAGGATTTATTTGAGTGTCATATGTCAGTTTGTAACTAAAGAAATGTAGGTTCAACCTACATTCAAGAGGATAATAGTAGTTTTAGGCATTTAAAGGTAGTTGTACGACTTGAAAGGTACACATGGCATGTAAGAAGGCTCAAGAGTGTCCTTTTAGATCCCCATAGTCCATTTACATGCTTAAAATGTTATGAAAGGTTCAAATTTATCAAAAACCATTTTATCTCCTTCATTTCTCTCCTAGATAAGGTCAAACAAGTTAATTGGTTTACTCATAGTACATACATGATAGGAGGAATTGAGATAAATGCATTTGTTGAGTGATATTAGCCTTCATTCACTTCCTTTTCATGGAAAGAGTTCCTAGTTTGGTGTACTATGATCTCTAAACAATCACTAAGATTGTTAGTGTCTCAATTCTACTTGTTCATCCCCATGGCCTCTGATTTTCTTATTTGTTTACAATTGTCTGATATTCCAAGTATTAAGCATGATCTTATAGATCATTTACTTCCTTTTAATTTTGTTTCTAACATGGTTTTAATGCATTAGCATAAAGAGATAGGTAGGATCATCCCTTAGTTTGGAGTGAGCATCATCAATGGTCTATAGGTAGGGTTTATCAATTGCAATATTATGTCCTCTTGAGTATGATTCTAGGTCAATGTTAATATGTTGTTTTCACTTCCTGAGCTCATTAATGGTTCATATTTACCACTGCAAATCTTAGAGGTTGATGGAGATGAAGTTCTAAGACACTAAGTAAAGACACGTCAAATATTTGATGTACACAGTCACTTACAATCATCTATAGGTGTGTACAAAAGACTATAAGGCTATTCAAAACCTAAGAAATAACTTTTGCACATTTCCATGACCTGAATGGAAGTTCTTAAGTCATATATGGCTCATAGTGTTGGTTTTATAGTCAATTCAAACTTGTAGTCAATTTAATTTGATGAAAGTTACAAATAAGGCTAAGTTACCTTAACATTTTTGAATGAATCTTTTGCTCATTAAATAAATAATATTTTAGTGAGAGCTTAGGTGGTTTGTATAAATATAATGACTCCATTATTGTAGTCTAGATGGAAAGGTAGCACTTTATCAAGAGAAGAGCTTGTTTGATCAAAGAGACTAATGGTTGAGTGAGTTTCAAGTACAATCAAGTTTTTAACTAAGACACTTAGTAAAATACAATGCCTTTGAGCCTACATGAACCTATAACTTAAAAAACCCTTTAGTTTATTGAGGATAATAGTATGAAGGCATGATTTCAAAACATCAAAGAGTCTATTCAGTGTGATGGCCCTAATGATTGGAGGAGAAATAGAGATGTGATCCTCAAACAAGAAAATGCCCACTTGCATGAACCTCATCGATCCTCCTAAGGTGACATCTATAGTTTGACTACAGACTTATGGTTTATGGATGGTAATAGTATGAGAACATGATGTCAAAGGTATGAGATGAATACATTCAGGTGTAAGATACACTCAAAAACCTTAGAATTAAGTGGAGGACCTAAGCATATTAATCATACATGAATATACACCTACAAGAAACTTGAGAAATTTGAGTTTCAACTTACAATCTAACATAGTCACAGACTAGTCTGGGTATAGGAAAGTGCAAGTTGGTTTGTTGTGTAATGATACAATATGGATGATCATGTTGGATATATTCTCAGAATAGTCATATCACATTACTTGATATTCTAAGTATCAAGGATAATGATGGGCAAACAAGTTTCCAACCTCAACATATAGTCAACCAAAATCCTACACATTATACAGACCTAGTGAGCTTGTTTTGAGAAACTTAAAGGTTTGAGGTATTTTTAAGCATGATCAAGTTATGAATCTTTATGCATAGAATCAAGATGACTCATTCTATCCCTCCATATTCCCACTTTGACCAAGTGAATAGGAGAGATTCCCTCCAATTTGTCTCAGATAGAGGGCACTCCCAGAACAAGATAAGCTACAATTTGGTATGAGAGGAGTGAAATGTATGAAGGAGATAGTTTTGATTGATTTTGGGATGTTATATAATCTTTTCTAAAGGTGAACAGAGATATCAAAGGCCTTATAGTCACTAAAAACCCTTAGAAGGGTCAAACATATAAAAAATAGTGTTAGGCTTATTAGGCTTAAAACTAGGCCTAAACCATATAGATGCCTAACACCATCCATGAGGATATATGAAATTTTTAAACCATATGAATACCTTTAGGGGATAGTTAAAGACTATTTGAAAATAATGGTTAGTAAAGAAAATCACGTGTTCGATTTGGCCTCATTCCTTGACAAACCTACCTAAAATACAATCAAGTACTCGAGAGGCCATGCTATTTTTATCACAACTATAATGACCTTATGTATGAGACGTCAATCACTTGGGGAGATTTTAAGGGGTTCCAATATCCCAAATTTGTGAAATTGGTTCTAAGGTTGGATTTCAAGATTTCATGAACAATCTTTTAATAGTCCAAACCTCCTAAATCCCTTCTTTAAACCTGATGGAAAAGATATGGTGGGAAATGATTCCAATAGGGGTCAAATGGCCATGAAATTAATTGGAACCTATATATCACTCTCAAAGACTCCATGACATACACTTTGGTTTATTGTCATCTGTATGGACTAATCTAATACTATGTTTCTTACAAGATTTGATATGTTTGATAGGTAAATAGGATAATAAAAAAGTAAGAACCATTGAGGGAGGTCTTCAAGGGCTTGTTGCATCTTGTCAAAATCAATTCTCACCATGATTGTGAATGAAAACCTCTTTGCTACACTTTTCATTACAGGCAATCTAAGGTAGACAATGAAATGGAGAATTGACTACCTAGTGAGATAGTGATCAAGGTGGCTTTGAAACTTTTGAGGTTTACCTAATGGACTGCCATGCAAGGAGGTTATGTAATAACCCCGTTGGGTTAGACATAGAAATATGTGTTTTTTTTATTTAACACTTATACCAAATATATATTGCACCATGAGAATCTACAGAGATCATAAAAAATACACAAGATGATAATAACAAAAAACATAATTCATCACATAATATTGATCTCTAATATCATGAAAGTACACATCATAAACATAAATACAAAAAGTAATTACATTAACTTAGTTATAACTAAAACAAGTCTACAATTACTGTTGTTGATTTACAATAATAATTAATTACAACTCTTCATGATAATACACAATGATAAATATAATACAATACAATGCACATATAAATACATGGCTCTCTAGAGCATGAGTTTTCTAGACTCTCTAGTATTTGTGGCAATCTCAAGTGTTGTCTCAATATTAGTATTGTTGTGAGGAGAGAGAGCATCATAGAGAGAGAATAATTCAAGTACTTTTTCACACCAACTATGGACCAATGATCACTCGCAAAATCTCCCATCACGGAATGGCCCTCCCTTCATGGACGAGTAGATAGTGATGGTGCAAGAATCTAGAGAGACAAGTAGGTACCCATGTGTTTTATGATTCTAAACTAAACATGTAGTGTATCATAGAAATCCATTCTATTATAATATATTACACAAAAATGTGAATCATCCTCATGAAATGATAACATCTCACTAAACATACTTTGGCTTAAATTTTTATAAATAATAAATAATAATGATCTAAATTAATCAAATTCATACACACCACTTGATCGGATTGATTTTATCTATCATTGTAAGACTATTAAGCCAATGAAGTCCATCTCACTCCTTACTCCAAATTAGTAATGTAGATTGGCTAAATACAATTCAACCACAAGATTTATTTAATTTACATCATACTCAGACATACAATCAAACCAAATGCTAAACATAGGAGTAACCAAAGCAGACATTTATTCTATCAAATGTATGAATGAATCTTACATTATCTTTATCTCATACTAGAAATAATAAATACATTCTATACCACCTAGGTAAAATATACATAACTGTAGATTTCAACTTTCATAATTTATTTTCAAACATGATACACCTATGATAACCAATATTACCATAGACTAGTATTCTACGACATAACTACTAGTTTTCCAAAAATAGTCATATAAATTTTCTTAAAATCATGGAAACATAAGCATTTATAAATTAACCATATATAATAAAGTAAGTCATAATTCCTACGAAACACAATAATGTATCAACACAACATTCATTAAATTTTCAAAGATTGCATGCACACATATACACAATCTTAACAATTATTACAAAACACTATATTCATAACAATCACTAACATGTATATGGTAGATCAGTCAAATGTAAATGTAAATCTAAACATAAAAAATATAGTATGTACCATTCGGGTATAAAATTTATTAAAACTATAGTACTCTATGATATCCTATACTATCATAACTCATAACTACATAAAAACATGTAGCCTAACTTACAATTCAAAAATTAAAAATTCACAAGTAAACCAGTAAAAAATTATATCACATGGATATATCATAATCTTAAACTAAAAACTAGCATTTAAATTAATCATACATATAAGCATACATCATGATGAACCAATATATGCCAAATATAACCAAGCATTTAACATTATCATAACATGTACTACACACCAGTTTTCAATGCAAATTACATTTAACATAGTTAATCAATCATTTGTAAATAAATAGAAAGCTTATGAACCCATTAAAACGCCTCATTCTATTTCTTAGAAGACTATTTTAATGTGGTTATAGTTTCAGATTTTCTAAAATACTTTATGATTTAATCCATCCACCCCTTGTTGTAGGTGTTTATGAGGACTTGTACTCCAAAACATATAAGTACTCATATGATATAAAATTACCATACCATTGTTTATTATATCTCTTATCAAAAACTCCCTAAAGTTATATTAATACTTAGAACTTCCCTTTTAACGAAGTAGAATTAAAAAGTCTTAATATATATTCATTGCAGTATCTATTGAAATATTGGTTATATAATGGTGAGTCTATATTCCATTCGATATTAGTATTTCGCTCTCATCATATACTCACCGCTAAATATTTTTATCATATTATTTAAACATGGATAAGTTTCTTTATTCCCAACATTTGTATTGTGTTCATTCTTTTCACAATTCATAGATAAGACCATATACAATGCCCTTGTTTGAAAATGTCGCTAGACATCACCCTATACATAGATGGCATAACACAATAAGGATATATCGCTTAAAAGAAACATATGTCATTGCATTTTGCTATTTGACTCTCCAGTACACATATTTACGGCAAAATCATTATTCAGGTAAATAGACCAAATCACAACATATCTACTAAAAACTTGCTGGGCAAAAATTAACACATACACTCCTCCTTTGATAACCTCTAACATATCCACTAAATACAGCTATAGATATGAAATGAAACACATGTACCCACCACATGTAACATCCTCATAATACTATAGTTGTCTTACATGGTAGTAATGTAAACAATTATGATATCACAACAGGATATTGGGAATGAGTTATATGGATTACATCAAAACTATTGTATTATACCCTCCCATAAGATATTCTCACATTCAGCAGGATTTATTCCACATCCAATAAAATATACACTACTTCATATACAGAACTTATATGAATATGAGAAAGCAGATATATATTAGGCGACTCAAAAGGATAAAATGATAGAAATATTATTTAATATATAAGTTGAGTTTGAGACTCATGTTAAAATTAATGTGCCTTATATTCTACTATTGAATACAACTAATAGATGCATCATGTATATAATAATTTCTTTACTGTATATATATTTGTATAGATCACCCTGTATTATTCTTTATAGTCCAATGGGATTATAATTATAAATGTTTTGATAATTACATTTGACAATATAACTATATAACTATAAAACACTTAGGATATATAATATGAGTAATCGCAATGTAACACGGGGATATATAATATAAGTAATCACAATATATAACATATCCTTTACTACTTAAGATTACTTACAAATCACTTTGTTTACTTGGCTATTAAGCTATTAACATAGTCTCAAGGTTGTTATTTTAATCTCCATCATTTATTAAGACAATATATAGCTAAAATCATTAAATATAATTAAAGATCGATATACCCAGTTATAGCTATAATGACATAGCTAATTCGAGTTATATACCTCTTAATATGGATGACTAAATTGTTGAGTTTATGTTAATTATAGTTTTTTCCAACTAATCAATATACTGAAAATCGATGTTAGTAGATAATATGCAATGCTCATAAATATTTCACCCTAGCATATGCTACAAATACTCACTCACAGAAAACTACAGCAATTTTAATTGGTTGGAAATAATAATTAAAGCATTTTCATATTTTATAAACAAATCATTGTTTAGTGGAAATATTACCAATAAATCATTGTTAGCAAATTTTCTACAGTTCATTATTCTTTAGCAGGTGCAGATCAGACTAAAATCACTACAGTTCATGTAAATCGCCTTTATTAAATTGTTGTTAATAGTATAACTCCTATAAAATGACCAGTAAGTCTATGCACACTGCTATCTCAACATGTCACACATGGTGATTTCACTTACTATGCCCAGTGACTTAGCAAAATAATACATCGACCCTGTAAAATAATACAACGATCCAAAAATAATGCACAGGATGAAACAAACAGGATGTTTTCGATACTTTGAGGCATTTTAAAGGTCCAATTTTTTTTGTTTTATGTTACAGTAGATGCCAATATTGATATCAACGACCCACTAACAGTAAAACTACATTTTCTTCTTATTTGTTTGTTTCCATGCAGTTGATTTCAGCAACTCACTAAAATAAAAGTCAATCCCTACAACTCTTCGTGGCCGGATAAGTGTGCTTTTATCAAAAGTTGTTGACCTATCGACTTCCTTAACAATTTATGGCGATGCTATAGCAAAACATGTGCACAATATAAATCTAAGAACAATGAATTAAGTCTTTCCTATCTCAATCAACACCTGGGCTTGTTTAATTGATCCCTACAGATGGATGTAGAGCTCACTCATCGATATCTATTGTATTCTGAAGGTTTCTACATTTTACAGTAAAAACATTAATAATTCATGGCCTACAAGTATTAAAAAAAATAGAATATACAACCACTCTACACAGATAATTTACCAGAATTTAATTATATAAGCCAATAATAATTTACAAATCTAAACTACACCACCTACTTGTCAATTTGTCGCAGATCTCTTTCACTCCTACGTCCTTTGCCTCCCTCCCTGGGCTTTTCTAATCTATAACATATATATCATGCCAATTCTCCTTCCACTCTTTCTTTATGTAGAGGTAGGCGTATCTCTCTTTTTCAAGATTTGTGTTTTTATCTTTATTTTATTTTAAGACTTTCTCTATTATTCTAAATTACGAGTTTTTTCTCTTTTTGTTTTTTTAGATTTTTAATTTATTTCTCTTTTTTTTTAACAATTCATTTTTTTAAAATTTTAATATGAAATTTTTATTTCATATTAAATTAATTTAGCATTTAACTCTATTTAAATAATTTAATGTCAAATTTTAAAATTCATAATTAATAATTCATACTTAATTTCACCCTTAGTAATTTTGCCTTTACATGTATTAATGACACATCATTCTAAATACAAAAAGGAATTTACCTCTATGATTTTACCTATTGAGACAATCATAGAAAACAACACTTTAAATAATCACCAAAAGTAATTAATATAAAATGTATTTCTACAATTACTATCTACTATGTGTGTGTAGGATTTTCTCAGCTCTCTGTAGACATTCAACCTCTCATCTACATCATCCTTTTTGATAATGCTCTCCCTCCATAATGCTTGAGTGATATATTTCCCTGCATATATCTCACAATACATAGGTAAATAGATCATATTACATGATAATCATAAAGCAATATTATAAATGAAATAATACATTAATCTACTTAAAATATAAATGCATACATTAATCTAATTCATTGTAAACACTCATGTATCCTCATCTAACTAAGCAACACTCTACTATCTCATAATAACATAAATCTCAAGCTTAGTTAGAAATATAACCAAATTTGAATGGTTAGTTTTAGATATCCATGAATAATCTAGAAAGTTTGTCTAATGAAAAAGCAGGGTGTAACATGATTTCCCCCTAAACTTGGTCATCATCCTCGATGACTCTTATTTAAACATAAGCTTTGAATTAAAATAATATTTAGCAAAGCAATAAAATGATATATAATATCTAATTAAGCAAATAAATGGGAAATTACCTATAGAATTCACCGTAGTTACCTCAAATTACACTAATCCCAGAAGATTGGTCTCACAAGAACCTACTCTATAACATTTCACTGCTATGTAAACAAGGTTTTTTCTTACCCTAACCACTCCAGGGTTCAAAACCATCAAGACAACTCTATATACCATAGGACTGACCACTTATATTACCTTGAAGGGTCCCACATATCTTAGTAAAAGTTCATTGAGTTCTCAAAACACATAAGATCATCATACAAGTCAATGACCAGGGAGAATTTCACAAAATATTCTTGCTCTCAACACTTCTTTCTATCCTAGAGAGTTTCTTTCTCATCCCAGAGAAAAGTAATTAGACAACCTAGCAAGATTAATATGTATAAGTTAATACTATCGCTACTCCGTGTATCTCATGATAAGTATAACATGTCAATATCGTCACTATTCCATGAAATTCCTGACAAGTATGATGATGAATAGGAACTGAAAATGCTATATTTTTAATGTATATAAAATCATGGAATACCTATCCATAGTGTACATGTGTATGGTCATACGATTGAATTTGATAAGTTTTATCTGTCAAATATTAGATTCAACAAGTTTATCTATTGGATTCAACTCAATAACAACCAAGTCAATGTGAGACTAAGTAGGATACCATCCTATTTTTTAGAACTCATATTCATATTTCACCATTCTTCCCTTAGATCTCCATGACCTAATGATATTAAAATGTGCACAATATTTTTTAATCATAATTTTAAGCTATTAGATTATTGAAAGAAAATATATATGCTAAATGAATCTAGATGTATCATCACACATACAAAAGAGATCATATAATCAATCTATAATTGTATTAATTTACTACTAGTTAAACATATTAGTATCATATTTCATAGCTTAACTTATTTTATTATGTTCTTGATTAAAAGGATATAATGTTATAATTAGCATAGCATACATAGGCCAAGAATCACACCATTCCTTTAACCTTATAAAGGAATAAATGAAACAATATTTCCTTGCTTGGTCAACTAGCATGGAACAAGTTAAAGATTTATTCCAACCCCTAGATTGATAAGATGATCTGCACAACCTATACCCTACTCGCTTTTGGCAAAAGGGATGAAAATATCTATTCAAAACAACATGATTTAAGCAAAAGATAACAATATCAATCTAATCATAGATGTGTAATATCATACTAATTATAATCAACTTATAATTCTTGATATAAATTTTAGTATATAATTCAAAGTTTGCCACCCCACGTGGTCTTAAAATCACAAATTAGATAAAGTAGTGACTCTAAAGAGTCATAAGTGAAAAGCAGAGAACTATCATCTCAAAAAACTCTTACATACCCTCACAGGGAATAAAGAAATACCAAAACTCTATTGCCGAAACATTGTCAACTTACTAAATCTATAAGTATAGTTTCATAATATATTTCCACAACTGGAAAAGAAATATACTAACCACAAAGATGTATGAATTCATCAATTCCTATAATTTATCTATCAATAAGAAATATCATACATTCTCCCAAAAATTTCAAGGGAGTGTGGTCATACTTCACTAAAAAACAAGTTCTCATAACAGAGAACATTAAATCAACATCATGAAAAATATGAATCCTCTCGGTAGCTTATAATGATGTCAAAAGAGAATGAGACAATAAGAATTCACCTCTAGCTACTTAAGAAAGTTGACACTCATTCCTATCCCACATAACATAAACGGTGCCAAACCATAACCAAGCTCCTTATAGAAAGAAATTCTCAACCCAAGATAGCAAAAATCTACTGCAATAAAATTCCCTCCGCATTAGGTGGTACCAAACTATAATGGTCTTATAAGATTTTTCATCTCGACGATTAGTGAAAATAAGGCATATAAATTAAAGTTCAAATATATATATATATATATATATATATATATATATATATATATATATATATATATATATTAAGATAAAAACATCTCATTCTTAAAAATAGACACGACACAAAACACAAATGGTGAAGGTAACTTGATTACCAAGAAGGATGTAATCACATTCGAGGTGTTTGATTTAAGCAATCAAACTGTGATAGAAATATTTTGTTCATACCTCATGAACTACATTATATACTCATCTACCTAAGCCTCATATATAACCATCACCATTAGGACATTTGATAGGCCAACCCTATAGCAAATACAAGAGTGTAATAGAGCTCCTAATGATGCACACTCACTGTAACAAACACATTTCATGACTGTCACATACTTACAAAAATCACCAATCCATACAAGAGGATCTATCAAGTCATAAAACTCCAATCATGGTGTGCATAGTTCTACACTGAGGCACCACAAATCCAAAATACCAGTGCAATATTTCATGTCACTAGGTTCACACTAGTGAACAAAGTGACATGAAAATTCTAATGGACTCATTAGGTCCTAGATTTCAAGGCACATCTCTGATACCACGTTTAACAACCCCATTGGGTTAGACATAGAAATACATATTTTTAAAAAAAAATTAACATATATACCAAATATATATTACACCATGATAACCTATAGATACCATAAGAAATACACAAGATGATAATAACAAGCATAAATCATTAGATAATATTAATCTCTAATATCATGATAGTACACATCATAAATACGAATACAAAAAGTAATTACATTAATTCAGCTATAACTAAAATAAGTCTACAATCATCGTTGTTGATTTATAATAACAAGTAATTATAATTCTTCATGACAATACTCAATGATAAATACAATACAATACAATGTACATATAGATATATAGCTCCTCGAAGCATAATTTCTCCGGACTCTCTAGTATCTATGGCAATCTCAAGTGTCATCTCAATAGTAGTATTGCTATGGGGAGGGAGAGCATCATCCGAGCACTTTTTCACACCAACCATGGACCAATTATCCCCTCCACAATCTCTCATTAGAGAATATCCCTCCCTTCTTGAATGAGTAGATAGTGATAGTGCAAAAATCTAGAGAAACAAAGAAGTACCCATATGTTGTATGATTCTAAACTAAACATGTAGTGTATCATAAAAATATATTCTATTGTAAGATATCACACAAATATATAAATCATAATCATGAAATAATAATGTCTCACTAAACATACTTTGGCCCAAAATTTTATAAATGATAAATAATAACGATCTAGATCAATCAAATTCATACACATCACTTGATTGGATTGTCTTTATCTGTCATTATGAGACTAGTAACCTAGTGAAGTCTATTCCACTCCTTACTCCAAATCAATAATATAGATTGGTCAAATACAATTCAATCACAAAATTTATTTAATTTACATCTTAATCACACATACAATAAAATCATATGCTAAACATAGGAGTAACAAAAGCATACATTTATTTCGTTAAATGTATGAATGAATCTTACTTTATTCTATCCCATACATAAATAATAACTATAGTCTATACCCCCTGAGTAAAATATACATAACTATAGATTTAAACTACCATAATATTTTTCCAAACATGTTACACCTATGACAACCCATATTACCATAGACTGGTGTTCTAAGATATAACTACTAGTTTTCTAAAAACAATCATATAAATAGTCTTAAAATCATGGAAACATAAGCATTTATATAGTAATCATATATAATGAAGCAATTCATAGTTATCACATAACACAATAACTTAACAACACATTATTTATTAAACTCTCAAAAATTGCATGCACGCATACACAAAGTTTTACCTGTTGTTACAAAACATGTTATCCATAGTAATCACTAGCATGTATATAATAAATCAGTCAAATGTAGATGTAAATATAAACATAACAAATATAGTATGTACCATTCAAGTAAAATATTTATTAAAACTATAGTACTCTATGATATTCCATACTATCATAACTCACAACTACATAAAAACATGTATCCCAACTTATAATTTCAATAATCAAATGATCCACAAGTAAATCAGTACAGAATTATACCACCCAGGTATATCCTAATCTTAAACTAAAAACTAGCATTTAAAACAATCATACATATAAGCATGCATCACGACGCATCAATATATACCAGATATAACCAAGCATTTAGCATTCTCATAACATGTACTGCACACCAATTTTCAATGTAGATTACATATAACAATAGTCAATCAATCATTTGCAGAGAAATAGAAAGCTTATGAACCCATTAAAACACCTCATTTTGTTTTTTAGAAGACTTTTAATATGTTATAGTTTCGGATTTTTTAAGATACTTTACGATTTAATTCATCCACCCCTTGTTGTAGGTGTTTATGAGGACTTGTACTCCAAAACATTTAAACACTCATATGATATAAAATTATCATACCATTGTTCATTATATCTCTTATCAAAAACCCCCTAAAGTTATATTAATACTTAAAACTTCCCTGTTTATGAAGTATAATTAGAAAGTCTTAATATATATCCATTGCGGTATCTATTGAAATATTCATTATATAACGGTGAGTCCATATTCCATTAGATATTATTATTCCAATGTCATCATAATATTCACCGCTAAAGAGTTTCATCACGTTATTTGAACATGGATAACTTCCTTTATTCCCAACATTTGTATCGTGTTCATTCTTTGCACAATTCATAGATAATACCATATATGATGCCCTTGTTTGAGAAGGTCGCTAGACATCACCTTATACATAGATGATATAACATGGTAAGGATATATCGCCTAAAAGAAAAAAATCTCATCGCATTTCACTCTTTGACTCCTTAGTACACATTTATGACGTAATCATTATTCAAGTAGATAGACCAAATCACAACATATCTACTACTTAACTCGCTACTCTAGGCAAAAATTAACACATACACTCCTCCTTTGATAACCTCTAACATATCCACTAAATAAAACTATAGATATGAAATGAAAAACATGTACCCATCACATGTAACATCCTCATAATACTGTAGTTATCTTACATGGTAGGAATGTAAGCAATTGCAATATTCTAGAAGGCTTTTAGGAATGAGTTAATTGGATTACACCAAAACTATTGTATTATATCCTCCCATAAAATATTCTCATATTCAGCAGGATTTATTCCACATCCAATAAAATATACAATACCTAATGTAAGAAGTTATATGAATATGAGCAAGCAGATATATTACGCAACTCAAAAAGGTACAATAATAGAAATATTCTTTAATATATAAGTTGAGTTTGAGATTCATGTTATAATCAATGTGCCTTATATTCTACTATTGAATACAACAAATAGATGCACCATGTATATATTATTTTCTTTAATATATCTATATATATATATATATATCACCCTGTATTATCACCCTGTATTATTATTTATAGTTCATTGAGAATATAATTATAAATGTTTCAATAATTACATTCAATAATATAACTATAAAACACTGGGGATATATAATATAAGTAATCACCATTTATATAACATATCCTTTACTACTTAAGATTACATACAAATCGCTATGTTTACTTAGCTATTAAGCTATTAACATAGTCTCCAGGTTGCTATTTTAGTTTCCATCATTTATTAAGACAATATAAAACTAAAAGCATAGATCGATATACCCAATTATAGTTACAATTACATAGCTAATTCAAGTTATATACCTCTTAATATGAACGACTAAATTGTTGATTTTCTGCTAATTTTAGTTTTTTCCAACTAATTAATATAGTGCAAATCGATTTTAGCAGATAATATATAGCTCTCATAAATATTTCACCTTAATATATGCTATAGAATACTCACTCACAGAAAACTACAGTGATTCTAATTAGCCGGAAATAATAATTAAAGCATTTTCATACTTTACAAACAAATCATTGTTTAGTGGAAAAATTACCAATAAATTGTTGTTAGCAAATTTGTTGCAATTTATTTTTCTTTAGCAGGTGCAGATCACCCTAAAACCACTACAGTTCATGTAAATCACCTTTATTAAATCACGGCTAATAGTATAACTCCTATAAAATAAATTGGTAAGTCTATGCACAATGTTATCTCAACATATCACACACGGTGATTTCACTTACTATGCCCAATGACTCAGCGTAATAATATAGTGACCCAGTAAAATAATACAATGATTCAAAGATAATGCACAGGATGAAACAAACAGGATATTTTCAATACTTTGAGGCATTTTAAAGGTTTGATTTTGTTTTTGTTTTATGTTAGAGTATATGCCAATATTGATATCAACAACCCACTAACAGTAAAATTGCATTCTCTTTTTTTTTCCATGCAGTTGATTTCAGCTAATCACTAAAATAAAAGTCAATCCCTACAACTTTTCGAGGCTGGATAAGTGTGATTTTAGCAAAAGTTGTTGACCTGTTGACTTCCTTAACAATTTATGGTGACACTATAGCAAAAATTATGCACAATGTAAATCTAAGCACAGCGAATTAAGTCTTTCCTATCTCAATTAATATATATATATATATATATATATATATATATATATATATATATATAATGGATAAGTCATATGTCCATCTGTAGAGATCAATTAAACAAGCTCAGTGCTATAGAATACTCTCAGAAAACTACAATGATTCTAATTGGATGGAAATAGTAATTAAAGCATTTTCATACTTTACAAACAAATCGTTTTTTAGTGGAAATATTACCAATAAATCATTATTAGCAAATTTGTTGCAGTTCATTTTTCTTTAGTAGGTGCAGATCACTTTAAAACTGCTACAGTTCATGTAAATCACCTTTATTAAATAGCTACTAATAGTATAACTCCTATAAAATAAACTGGTAAGTCTATGCACAATGCTATCTCAACATATCACACACGGTGATGTCACTTACTATACCCAGTGACTCAGAAGAATAATACAACGACCTAGTAAAATAATACAGTGATCCAAAGACAATGCACAGGATGAAACAAACAGGATGTTTTCAATACTTTGAGGCATTTAAAGGTCTGATTTTGTTTTTGTTTTATGTTAGATTAGATGCCAATATTGATATCAGCAACCCACTAATAGTAAAACTGCATTCTCTTCTTCTTCTTTTTTATTTCCATTCAGTTGATTTTAGCAATTCACTAAAATAAAAGTCAATCCCTACAACTTTTCGTGGCTGGATAAGTGTGCTTTTGACAAAAGTTGTTGACCTATTGACTTCCTTAACAATTTATGGTGACACTATAGCAAAAATTATGCATAATATAAATCTAAGCACAGCGAATTAAGTCTTTCCTATCTCAATCAATACCTGGGCTTGTTTAATCGATCCCTATAGACGAACGTATGACTCACTCTCTCATTCATTCATTCACATATATATATATATATATATATATATATATAATCTTTTTTTTATTTTGAAGATTTCTACATTCTATGGTAAAAACTCAGATAATTCATGGCCTAAAAGTATAAAAGAAACAGAATATACAACCACTCAACATATATAATTTACCAAAATTTAATTATATAAGCCAAGAATAATTTATAAATCTAAAATACACCACCTACTTGTCAATTTGTCGTAGATCTCTTTCACTCCTATGTCCCTTGCCTCCCTCCCTGGTCTTTTCTTCTCTATAGCATATATATCATGTCAATTCTCCTTTCACTCTTTCTTTATGTAGAGGTAGGCGTAGCTCTCTTTTTCAAGATTTTTGTTTTTATCTTTTCTTTTATTTTAAGACTTTCTCTATTTTTCTAAATTATGAGTTTTTTTCCTTTTTTTTTTTAGATTTTTATTTTATTTCTATTTTTTTTTAAACAATTCTTTTTTTTATATTTTAATATGAAATTCTCATTTCATATTAAACTCTTTTTAAATAATTTAATGCCATATTCTAAAATTCATAATTAATAATGTGTACTTAATTTCACTCTTAGTAATTTTCCCTCTACGTGTATTAATGGGACATCATGTTAAACATATAAATAAATTTACTTCTATAATTTTATCTACTCAGAGAATTACAAAAAATAATATTTAAAATAAGCACCAAAAGCAATTATTTTAAAATGCATTTCTACCATGACTATCTATTATGTATGTGTAGAGTTTCGTCAGCTCTCTGTAGACCTTCAATGTCTCCATCTACATCATCATCTCCGATGATGCTCTCCCTCCGACATGTTCAAAGAATGAATTCTCTTACATCTACCTCATAATACACAGGTAATTAGATCATATCACATGATAATCATAAAGCAATACTATAACTGAACCAATGAATTAATCTGATCAAAATGTAAATGCATACATTAATCTAATTCATAGTAAACAATCACGTATCATCATCTAACTAAGCAACATTCTAATATCTCATAATAGCATAAATCTTAAGCTTAGTCATAAATATAACTAAATCTAAATTATTGGTTGCAAATATCTATAGATAATCTAGTAAGTTTGCCCGATGAAGAATCGGGATGTAACATCTTTTCCACCTAAAGCTGATCATAATCTTCAATGAATCTTATTTAAACATAAGTTCTTAATTAAAACAATATTTAAAAAAGCAATAACATGATATACAATATCTAATTAAGCAAATAAATGAAAAATTACCCATAGATCTCATCGTAGTTCCCTCATGTTACACTAATCTCAAAGTATTGGTCTCACAAAACCCTACTCTATAACATTTCATTGCTATGCAGACAAAGTTTATTTTTGTCTTGACCACCCCAGGGTTCAAAACCATCAAGACAAGTCTATATACCATATAACTAACCACTTTTGTTACCTCGAAGGGTCTCACATATCTTATTGAAAGTTTATTGACTTCTCAAAACATATAAGATCATCATACGAGTCAAAGTAAATGCTCACAGAGAGTTTCACAAAATATTTTAGCACTCAACACATCTCTCTATCCTATATAGTGTTTTTATCATCTCGAAGAAAAATAATTAGGGAACCTAACAAGATTAGTGCGTATAATTTAATATTATCACTACTCCACGTAGCTCCTGATAAACATAATATGTCAATACTATCACTACTCCATAGATTTTTTGATAAGTATAATGATGAGTAAGAACTAAAAATTCTATATTTTCAATGTATACAAAATCATGGAATACATATCCATAGTATACATGCATATAGTCATACGATTGAATTTGACAAGTTATGCATATCAATCCTAGATTTGACAAGTCTGTCTATTAGATTCAACTCAGTAACAACTAATTCAATGTGAGGCTAAGTAAGATACCATCCTATCTCTTAGAACACACATTCCTAATTCACCACCCTTCTCTTAGGTCTCCAAGACCTAATGATCTTAAAATGTGCACAATGTTTCGAAGAATCACAATTTTATGCTATCATATCATTGAAAGTAAATCTATATCTTAAATTAGTCTAGATGTATCATCATACATGTAAAATAGATCATACAATCATAACTTAATTGTATTAAGTTACTACTAGTTAAACATACTAGTATCATATTTCATAGCCTAACTTATTCTATTATATTCATGATTAAGATGATATAATGTTATATTAACATAAAATACATAGGCCAAGAATCAAACCATTCCTTCAACCTTATAAGGGAATGAACGAAACAATATCTCCTTGTTTTCTCAACTAGCACACAACAAGTTAAAAGTTTATTCTAACCCCTAGATTGATAAGATGTTTCACACAACCTATACCCTACTCACTTTCGATGAAAGGTATGAAAATATTTGTTCAAAACAACATGCTTTAAGCAAAAGAGAACATTATCAATCTATCCATGGGTGTATAATATCATACTAATTATAATCAACTTATAACCCTTGATATAAAGTTTAGTATATAATTCAAAATTTGCCACCCCGCGTGGTCTTCAAATCACAAATTAGATAAAGTAGTGACTTTAAAGATTCATAAGTGAAAAGTAGAGAACTATCATCTCAAAAAATTCTTACATAGCCTCACAATTTAAAAAGAAACACCAAACTCTATGTTTCCAAAACATTGTCGACTTACCAAATCTATATGTATAGTTTCACAATCTATTTCCACAACTGAAAAATAAATATGCTAACCACAAAGATGTATCAATTCATCAATTCCTATAATTTGTTTAACAAGAAGTAGAATACATTCTCTCAAAAACTTTAAGGGAGTACGGTCATACATAACTAAAAAAAAACAAGTTTCCATAACAAAGAGCATTAAATTAACATCATGAAAAATATGAATCCTCTCGGTAACTTATAATGATGTCAAAAGAGAATGAGACAATAAGAACTCACCTCTAGCTACTTAAGAAAGTTGACACTCCTTCTTAGCCCACATAACATAAAGGGTGCCAAACCATAACCAAGCTCCTAACACAAAGGAATTCTCAACCCAAGACAACAACAATCTACTACAATAAAATTCTCCCTGCACTAGGTGGTACTAAACTATAATGGTCTTATAAGATTTCTCATCCCTAAGATCAGTGAAAATAAGGCACATAAATTAAATTTAATATATATATATATATATATATATATATATATATATATATATATATATATCCCATTCTTAAAAACACCCACGACACAAAACATAAATGGTGAAGGTGACTTGATTACCAAAAAGGATGTAACCACACTCGAGGTGATTGATTTAAGAAATCAAACTATGATAGAAATCTTTTGTTCATAACTCATGAACTACATTATATACTCGTCTACCCAAGCCTCATATACAAACACCACCATTTGGACATTCGAAAAGCCAACTCTATACAAAATACAAGAGGGTAATACAGCTCCTAAAATGCACACTCACTATAAAACACACATTTCATGAGTGTAACATACTTACAAAAGTCACCAATCCATAAATGAGGATCTATAAAGTCTTAAAACTCCAATCATGGTGGACATGGTTCCAC
Organism: Torreya grandis; assembly: GCA_037957365.1. NCBI lineage: Eukaryota > Viridiplantae > Streptophyta > Pinopsida > Cupressales > Taxaceae > Torreya > Torreya grandis. The sequence continues at coordinate 2,143,378 of JARHVA010002789.1, read as the reverse complement.
ATCGAGGCACCACAAATCCAAAATACCAAAGCAATACTTCATGTGACTAGGTTTACATTGGTAAATAGATTGACACGAAAACACTAATGGACTCATTAGGTCCTAGAGTTTTGAGCCACAACTCTAATACCACAGGCAACAACCCCATTGGATTAGACATAAAAAATATGTAGTTTTTTTAATTTAACACACAAAATCTAGATTACACCATGAGAATATACAAAGACCATAAGAAATACACAAGGTGATAATAACAACTATAATTCATCACATAATATTGATCTCTAATATCATGAGAGTACATGTCATAAATATGAATACAGAAAGTAATTACATTAACTCAGATATAATTGAAACAAGTCTACAACCACCGTTGTTGATTTACAATAACAAGTAATTACAACTCTTCATGACAATAATCATTGATAAATACAATATACATATAGATACATGGCTCCTTGGAATATGAGTTCCCCAGACTCTCCAGCATTTGTGAAAATCTCAAGTGTCATCTCAATAATAGTACTATTGTGAGAAGAGTGAGTATCATTCGAGCATTTTTCTACACCAACTATAGACCAATGGTCCCCCGCACAATCTCCCATCAGGGAATGACTTTCCCTTCACGGATGAGTAGATAGTGATGGTGTGGGAATCTTGAGAGACAAGTAATCACCCATGTGTTGTATGATTCTAAACTAAACATGTAGTGTATCATAAAAATCCATTCTATTGCAAGATATCATACAAACATGTGAATCATACTCATGAAATAATAATGTCTCGCTAAACATACTTTGATCGAAAGTTTTACAAATGATAAATAATAATGATTTAGATCAATCAAATTCACACACACCACTTGATCGGATTGGCTTTATTTGTCATTATGAGACTAATAAGTCAGTGAAGTCTATCTCACTCCTTACTCCAAATCAGTAATGCAGATTGGTAAAATACAATTCAACCATAAGATTTATTTAATTTACATCCTCATCACACATACAATCAAATCAAATGCTAAACATAGGAATAACCAAAACATATATTTATTCCATCAAATATATGAATAAATCTTACTTTATTTCTATCCCATACTATAAATAATGACTGCAGTCTATACCACTCAAGTAAAATATACATAACTATAGATTTTAACTACCATTATTTACTTGAAAATGTTTATTTTAAATGGCATAATTTTACTTTTTACTATAAACAAAAAGTCTCCTCAAAAATGTTTGGCCATTAAATATAAACTAATGTGCACTAAAAATAACCAAACACAAATTTGGTTTTTGAAATCCAAATCTATAACTAAACCTTTAAAATTAAGAATGTGATAGAACAATCTTCTTATTCAGTGCTTGGGTAAAGAAATTTTGGGTTGGATTCCAAGTAGCTCATGGTTTGAGGAAGAAGACAAATCTCTACAACTATGCCTCCTACACCCTCACATGCTGGGTAGGCCATCACAGTACCATCAACCTTATTTGCCCTTCCACTCCTGACACCAATTGGCCTTCCCCATCCAAAATCATTATCGTATATGGGAAATTTGGGTGAGTTGGTAAGCGCCACGAATCTCTTAAGAGGTAATGTGTCAAGGTGGATGAGAGTGGGGGATTTGTCCAATATAATTCGGATGTTAGAATCTTGGTGCGTTGATATGATGTCATGTAACCATCCTGCTATACAAGCCATGCTATTGCCTAAAAGTTCTCTTGTCGTCACAGTGGTGCTCACTGCCTGTATGGCATTACCAAAGTAGGAGTAAGGCAATGGAGGGATTATTCTAGGCCGACAATTGACAAGCAATGTGAAGGTGGTTGGGTCAGTGGGAGAGAGTCTGCGAGCTTGTGTGATGGCTTGCCATATATGTGCACAAAGCGCTTGGAAGGAGGAGATAGTTTTTTCTTTAACTGAACCTTGGTTTGCTTGATCCTTTAATTGGGAGATGGTTTCACCTGTAAAGTGAAATATTGTTTCTTTTAATGGCGATGGGGATATTTTGTCAAGATTTTTTTTAAGTTGAGCTCTATAGGGGATGGTGTGCCAAAATCACGGGAGTGGAGGGGCAAGATATCAATAGTCAGTGATGGTTTTCGACATAGTTGGGCCCAAGAGTTGATGAAATACCAAAGAGAAACTCCATCTACACATGAGTGATTCACTGTAAATCCCACTGCAATGCCATCTCTTAGCTTTATCACCTGATCAAACAAATATACAACTTTGTTAAAAGTATCTTTAAGCAAAGAACCATAGTTTTTGCCTTCAAACCCCATTAGTTATTATTTTCACTATACAAATTCAGTATATAGACAAAGATAAATGACAAGAGCATTCACCATTCACATGGAATGCATAGAAACTTATAATGAACATGTTGGTTAAGACTAATAAATAGTAATGCTATTAGTGTGAAAGCTTTGAAATTAAACGTTCAACATTCCAAATTCAAAGGCATAACTTAAAAACTAATATTGCTCATTTTACGAGCCAAAGAATTATGTAAAGATTTTAGTTTAGTTAATATAAATGATGGTAAAATAGGTTTTTTTCTATCAAAATTAATTATAAAAATATTAAAAATAAATAAAATTAAATTAAGACGCTAAATTTAATAAAAATAATGAATCAAAAATGTTTTGGAATCTGTTTTTATATTTAAGAAAAATAGTGAATCAAAAATGTTTTCGAATTTTTTTTTATAAAAAAAACATATGATGAAAAACATAAATAGATAATTGTGCACAAAATTTATTCCAATTTAATTTTTTATTAAAAATATTTTTTCATTTATAAAACTAAAATACTTTCTTAAATCTTATAATCATTTATAAAACTAAAATTATTACCATTAAAATAAAAGAAAAAAGAAGAGCAATCTCTAACGATTTAAGCTACAAGAGCTTGCATAAAATTTCTAGAGCTTACAACAATGCAAAATAATAAAAGGATTTTATCTCCCCCATTAACGATCTTCGTATAAACTCTATAACACCGTACCTGAATGGCTAACAACGGCAGGAAGTGAACGTCCATATTGATAGCCCCATTCAGAGCAAACAGCTCCCCAACCACACCACCCACCTTCTCCGTCAACACTTGTGAAATGCTGAAATCCTGCGCCGATGCTTCGATAAAATCCGCACCACTGTCATTGCAGTCAATATACACCAAGCCATCGGACGATGTCGCCAATCTTCCCGCCAACAGATAGAAATAAACGAGGGTTTGTGACAGGCTCTTCTTCAACAGCTCCACCATCGACTCAAAATCGTGGGAGGCATTGGGCGCAGAATAGAAGAGCCCTTGCTGAATGTAATTTAAACTTAACATCCACAAATCTGAGGGGCATAGTTTGCAGTGCTGTGGCTGCGAAGGACGGGCTGGGAGTATCACCGACTTTTTATCCAACCTTACTGCTCCGGCGATTTCGACTGCAACAGCCATGGTGATGAAAAAAAAAAGAAGCCAAGATTAAGCTTGAAGCTTGGCGTGTGAGATTTTAGCCAAAATGAGGGATTTAATCGAGGCGATCGTGCCCATTGTTGTGACATGACGCGTTTCCTCGAATTTCGGTGAAGGTTTATATTTATATATTGTACCATACACCAGCTGCATATTATTTTATTGATTTTAGTACTTGGATATAAATAAATTATTGTATATGTTTATTTCAATTAATTTAAAATAATAATTAAAATGGATGTTAAAGTTGGCAGCAGGCCTGGAATTTCGAATTAATTATGTCGATTGAAAATTTGTTGACCGATTAGTTCTATTCGTGTAATTATGCTGTTGGCGTTTCTACTCTGGGAAATACCTCTGAGATTCATCCCTCCATTCAATGATACGATTTTGGTCATGTTTGTGAACAGTTAAAAAATACATTATAATATATATTATAATTCATAATATAAAATTATTATATTATTAATATATTGATATAATTTAATATATAGTATAATATTATTTATTTATTTTTAATTTAAATTTGATTGTTTTTATTGACATTTCATATTATTAGATTTCACGATCTTCACCCTTGAGGGTCACCTTCACATGTGTTATTGTAAGTTACATATAACTCAGTGCTTAATTTGGTTTATAGACTCGTCTAAATTGACATGTGGATCCTTCTCCATGTTTTAAGATGCGTCGTTATATATTTGACATATATTTTTCATCGAGATGACCCTTGTTTCAATCATGTATTTGGTAAGAACAGTTTAATGGTTGTATGAAAGCCATACCGAACAAAGAAGTGATGAAATATTTCGAGGTGATCTAGGCAGTGATGGTGGGGGGCGATGACGTGGTATTTTAGGTGACGGACTCAAAGAACTCTCAGCAAAGACACATTCAAAGTACAGTAACAATTTACATCTATCAAATAATATGTTGTATGGACAACCATAACCTACAAGATAGACTCTGAGACCTCAATGTCTTATCCCCACATCAGTGGCATTGCATCACTGATTTGAGCCACATATAAGATGTGGAACCCTGTTACAATCAAATCAACGCTCATGATGTCCTCCTCCACCCTTGATAATATAAAATGTCCAAAGAAATAAACTACCACCTTGCATATCTCATCATGCACAAAATGTGAGATTGGGATCAATGGTAATGGATTTCAAATGAGATACAATTATCGATTTACATTCTTTCCTTTTATAAAACCCTACTTTACTCAAAGCAAAAATTACGCCATCCCTTTCGTTGTAGCTTGCAAATGACATGATTCTTTGGAGATGTCCACAACTTCCTCACATGTTAAGCTCTTGAGGCATGAAAGGTATACAATGTTTGCTTCCTCAGATGTTACGCTCCGAAATATTGAAGAGAAACAAAAGACAAAGGTCATTCCTTCCCACATCTTATTAGGGGATAATAATCCTGCGACCTTAGAACTCCAAGATATTACATATGCTCAACACATTTCATTCAAAAGCCTTAAATCTTGGTCAGGAAAACCATTCAGTGCATATCATGAGACCATAGCATTCCATTTACTCTCCTTCCCTTAGTCATGGATTAAACGAGAGGTTTTTTACCAGGTTGCCTAAAATCCTAAGAGTGAGAGTGTAGCCCAAATCGATGAGCATCAACTATAGAGATGGCCACAGGTTCATGACAGGATAAATGCAACAATAAAAAAGGAAAAATACAATCATCAACATACTTTTTGTGAGGTTTTTCTTTGTTGTTTCATCTAATTTCCCATTTTAATGTTTAATACACTTGGTTATCTCAATGCAAAAGGGGATTTGGTTGTGGACAATAATGTAATGAACTCCATGTTGCCGCCCAAAGAGAGTGGAGAGGGTTTGAACAATATCCATAAGGATTAAATGACAAGCAAGTCTTTAGGGGACCATTATATGGACAGAGATGGGGAAGGGGATGATGAGATTGAAACTTATCCCATGAGCAAGAGGAATAGAAGAGAGCCTAAAGAACCTCAGAAACTGTTGCCTTTGTGGAGTGCTTGAGGTACATTGGTTTTATATGATTTGCATCCTCAACCTTGAAATGTGATTCAATGTTAATCTTTTACACTAAACACCAGGTTGTCTCACCAAACTATATCCTACTAAACAGTCCCTTCGGATGTTACTTGGACCTTTGGGCCAACTGCTAGTAAAATAATCCTCTTGTGTGCAATGAGGGATCATTACACATCACCCAAAATGTATAAGGCAGTTCTCCCCATGTTAAAGTAGTCAACATTGTACATTGAGTTAACATCTATTTCTTATGGGTATTAAAAAAAAATTAAAAATAAATATATTTTTTTAACAAGGGTCATGATGCAGCATTAGTATTTCTTGTTTAGTGGAATGTTTAGAGTAAAGGGTCTTTGAGACTTGCTTAGAGAGTATGAAAAAAAGTAATTTTGATTCATAAAGATTGTAATATTTAGTATAGATTTGTTACTCGAAAAAATTAGGTAATGCTTTACCTCAAGCATGAACTTCATGAGGTCTATGATTCTATAATACAAAAGATAGTATAATAGGTCCATTTATTGTCTTCTTTTAAAAAAATTAAAAATATGATGTTTGAACTTATACATCACGATATTTTCATTATTTTATAAAATCAATAATGATGTGTTTCATAAAATATTCACATAGCAAACAATTTACACAAGCTAAGAATATGAAATATCCATATAGCAAATAATTTGCATAAGCTAAGAATATGAAATATGAAGTGGTAAAGTGTTTTACCCTAATTGGTTTTACAAACCCTAATAGGATAGAAATTAATAGAATAATTCAAATTGATAGATATGACATTAAAGTATACATCTGCATGTAAAATATTGAAATTGATTGCAATAATTTGACAAGTGGCACATGCTAATTATATAAGTGCAATGAAGGGATGAGTACATAGTTTTTTTGGTTGAATGTGTGACTATGACTATATTAATTAAAGTAGGGCTATGATTCGTCTGGGTGTGAAATTGTATTTTTGTCTACATAGGGTTGGTTCCATCAGATCTAGGTTAGTACCAACTATAAAAATTGACCTATAGTGGTTGATAATGTCCTGTACTAAAAAAATAGGGTTTGTGACTATAAGGTAACATTTTCCTATCTCTAAAATATTTTTACATGCTTGTAGTTTATCCTATTCAGTAGTTTATCTATCTACACCGGGTTGCTTCCATCAGAGTTGAGTTAGTACCAACTACAAGAATTGAGTTGGAGTGGTTGGTAGTGACATGTTGAACCTTGATGATGCACACAATTCCAAAAGTTAATCTCCTTCACTTTAAAACTCTATGTATGCTTGTGAGACCTATAAACCTTAAAAAATTAGGAAATTATAATAGGTGTTTGCCCCAATCACCCTTGTTTGATTGGCAGCTACAAAGTATCCAATATTCTGAAGAGAGAAATCAAGTCGCACATAGTTCTCCTACTTAATGTTGAAGAACTTTTACTCCCTGCATAAAATCATTCCTAGATCTTGCTATAACAAAATAACCATTCAAATAAACTAAAATCTGAATTTTGCATTCAAATACAAGAGATGAGCTAAAAATCCATAAAAATATAATTATGACAAATGAATTGAATCTATTATATAGAAAAACATTTCATAAGTTACTTCAATGGAGTTTTCTTACTACTTACAAAAGCCACATGAATTCTTATTATTTTTGGCATTTGAGAGAGAGGATGTAAATCACATTTGGTAATGTGGTTAAAGACACAGATGCACACATGTGCAACTACCACATTTGTGTTCACATGTAAGTGGATAATCTCATGTAAGAAAAGTACTTATATCCATGTATTTCTTAAATAATAGAAAATAAATCTAATATAGGTAAAATACTAACCTAATTAAACTTAAGACTATGGAGTAAATAACATTTTAGACTAACATGATTATTCAATGGTGGTTCTTTGATATATGTATGCAGATAATGATTTGGATCAGATACTTGAAAATATTTATTTGACTTGGACTCGGTATTATTCATACTTGGTTTGAGACTACATCTAGTGATAGATTCACAATTTGGGAAAAAAAGATAGATTTGCTCAATGTGTAGTAGTGTATATATGTGTATGGGATAAGTGCCAAGACACTTTCAAATTAGACCTTAATTTGTCTATTTATGAATTCAATTGGGTGATTTCTCATGCCAATGACACACTAGTTAGATGGGTTGATCTTATGGAAATGTTTTATTTTAAAAAGAAGAATTTTTTGGAAGAGGGACATTATAGTCAACTTCAAGTCGGTATCGATTGATGATACTGATCGAGTTTGATGCTAATTACCTAGGCACATGAATGGTGAATTGAAGGTTTAGGGATGTCTATATGAGATAATAAGTTAGTTTGGATAGGACTATAAGGTTTTTTTAGGAGAGGGTCACTATAGTTAACTTTAGATTAATATAGAATGGTGATAGCAACCAAGTTTTATGGTAGTGATCTAGGCACATGGATGATGACTTGAAAGTATAGGGATTCTTGTATGAGATAAAAGTTGTTTTGGCACAAAATGTAAGGTTTCTTTATGTTTTTAAAAATAAAAAGAGAGGGTTCAAACTAATAAGGTAGCATGTAGGTTTGAGACAATGGAAGGTTAGGACCATATTTGTTTGCATAAGTCATGCATGGTAAATGTATGTCAAGCTTGTCATTTAATACTAGATTTTAGTGTCTACATGTGCCTAATTTTATTTTAATAATAAAATTTTTAGAGTAAAAGGAAAAGATGTACCTAAACGTGTACCACACACTTTGTCTTTTATAAGAATATCCAATTATGAAAGTCATTCAATAGTAAATCTTCAACAAACATGTGTAACCAATGTCTATAGATTGAAGTTTGAAATATGAATTTTAATTTAAAAAAATAAAAGAGCAAGAGAGGAGTACACCTGTGTGTTGGTGAAAACCATGTTTCCATTACAACCTGTTGGAGAAAACACTTGTTAAAGAATTAGAGAAAACTTGTGCTTCCTTGATGAAGTGCATGAATATTTGTGGTGAAATGCCCCAGATTTGTGTAACTATGTAGGCCCTTGGGTTAGAAAGATGACATGTCACAACCCCCTAAAAATGTGGGAAAAGTACGCAATGTACTAACCCAAATAAATACATAGGAAATAAAGTGGAAACCACATGATGGGTGCACTAAAATAAATTGAATCAATCTTGGAAGATGACTTATATATTCAATTATATAGTTTTTCTCAAGTTTAATGCATGTAAAAAAATACATGATCAAAAGAGAATGAACAATGTTCATGCCCATCATGACCACAGGTTTGATTGTATAGTTTCTCTTAGGTTCATTCATGTTTTTTCAATGTATAATAAATGCATGATTGAAATAAAATGAACAATGTTCATGCCCCCCTCATGACCTCAAATTTGATTGTATATTTTTGGTCAAGTTTACTCAATGGAGAATAGAATGCATGTCTAATGAGAATGAACAATGTTCATGCCACTTCATGACTCTCAATTTGATAAGTGTGAAGTGGAATGATAACCATTTATCATTCAAATGTAAACTATGATGTTGTGTATGTGTATGAAATAGTACCATGCCACCTAAATTTGTACCAAATGATATATAATATTATGCATCTATATATTGAATTTGAGAATTTGTATCTCAAATGTATTTGAATGTGGATACCTATAATTCTTGTTCCTGTAATTTGTGTGCTTATGGACATTTATATGCACCCAATTATATATTAATATGTACTCAATTTTTAGTTAATTGAGTGCATATGCATAACATATGCCCTAATTATTTGTACTAGTGTGCCAATATCCATCATGTATTTGAGCCATTTTACATCTGAACCATTTTGAGATTTTTATGTTTGTACTATGATCTAGTTTTACACTCATAAAGGTTTATGTATCTATCACAAACCCAATATAATCCCCCCTTTTGAGATGAAGAATGTGTTCTATAAGTCACTCATCTCAAATGAAGTTTCATTATATCATCTCATATATAAAGATAACATCATTTATAATCATGTGAACATGTGAAGAGTATGTCATCATAGTAATGTCTATGTCAATCAAGACATGTATGTATTATATGTAATGCAAGACATATATATGTCATATCTAAATAGATTTATCAATTAAGAACAAAATATTAATATCACTGGATTAGACTATATAATAACATAGCATGGTATGAATCATGGCACCACTCAATGTCAACAAGATCAACAAGCATAACAATCTCAAGTATTAGTGTCACAATTAAGTCATATGGATAAATATAAGGGACACAAATATGTCATAAAAACAAGGCTAAGGGCCACATGCAATGGACATAAGGATGTCATAAACAAGGGACATAAACTTGTTACAAAAATCAAGGCCAAGGGACACACATGATAAACAAGCAAAAACTATCTTATCATGCAATCAATTAAAAACATCAATGGACAATAGAACAAGAAAACAAATTTACACCATCTATATGTACTAATGTTACATCACAGTATAATATCATATCCATGTAGCATTGTGTAAGATATAAGTAATAATAAAGAAATGTGTAAGTGATCTAGGTAGTTTAACATGGTAGAAAGGTCATATAAGATATAACCTATAATAGTGAAACCTATAGAATAATATACCCCCAATATTTTCATGGCCACTTGGTAGAGGAATGTCCAACATCTATATGTCCATATGTAACCTATATGTCTTGCACTGCACTCATATACTATGAAATAAATGTGTGTATTAAAATATTATGTCATCTTCCAAACATATGATAAATAACATATGTACATACTTTAATCTAGTAATTATGTCATGCTAAGGTCTTCATTTTGATTTTTTGAATGTTTCAAATGTTTTATGTATTTTATTGATTTTGCATATGTATAGAATTAGACATACTTTAAACTATGTACAATGGATTAGGTTTATAAAAATCAAAGAGATCATTTATGGGATACTTATATATAGGTCTTGTATCTCTCAAGCACCATTATTTTCCATTTTTATTTGATTTTTTTATTTCATCATTATTCATAATAGCATTGACTTCATCTTGATTACACTCATCGCTATCATATTTGTCCTCAGGATTATAGTTACCAATATCATCTATGTAGTCATCATCTTGGGATTATGACATTGACATGTCCTTCCCCACATAATTTGTATTTATATCAGTATAAGTAGAACCAACCATGTCATATTGCATGGAATTTAGATTTTTTTTATTATACTACTCTTTTATATGTTGATCATTATCATGAGATTGCATCATATTTGATATTACAAAAGGATTAGTTCTAACCACTTGAGTCCCACTCAAAGAAATGGTTTCCTCTTTTGACATTTGACTAGGGGATGTGCTCATAGCTTTTGTAGTATTTTCTTTTTCATTATTCTTAATACATTTAGTACATATAGTATTTGAATCTTAAAATTCATATTTGTACTATTTGTAGATAATATTTATGAATTATATAGCAGCTCAGTCTTATACACTTGACAAATACATATCATGGATGTACCTTTAACTTCTATACCTTTCTATGTGCCTAATTGCTTATCTCTTATTTGACCAATGTTATTATGATAACTCAAACCTTTTATTTTGCCAAAAATGTTATAAACCTACTTATCTTCTATCTCTATAAGTTCTAGACTTGCACCTATTTTCCAACTTAGAAAATACCTCATTCTTTCATTCATTCATCACCTAACACAAACCTAGAAAATCCCTGGTACAAACTTAGAAAAGACTTAGTAGAGACCAAGGAAACATACAAAAAGAATTTTATTAAGCACTCAAGTGAGCAAAGCTTCTCTATTTTCTTCTATTTCCATATCAGTCATAGTGAAAACACATCTACAGGTCTAAAGTACTAAAGGAGTAGCCCAAGATCTATATTTTCCAAGTTATAAGCTAGGTCACTATTATAATTGCTTATCACATATTACATGATTCACATATAAGTAAAGACATAGGGGAGAACTACATAAGTTTGAAAACCTCTTTGGAGTTTTGGATATATAAGTAATGCTCATTTACAAAGGGGTCTTTGGAGTAGTTTGACACCTTGTGCCCACCAATCTATTTTTCTCACAACCATTATAAAGATGAAGAACTAGGGTTTTTTTAATTTGACAAGGAGCGATAGTCTATGACCCATATATGAATGCACTAATGTAAAGGTGACACAAAATTCAAAAGAATCTAGGTGGTCATATTTAGTTGCAATAGGTATTCTATACTAAACACCTACATCTAAGTTAGATAATAGCATCGATGCAACCGTTCTAGGTCAATACAAGTGTATATGACTATAGAGGTACAATTTATAGAATCAGGTGATTGATCTAGAATACACATACAGTCTATTCTAGATTCAAATATGTATTAACCTCAGAACTAGTAAGTATCTTATTTTTATTATCATTTATAATATCTAGCACAGTTGTACTTTCCATTTTTAGCATATCTTAGCATAGTAAATTCACTATATGTTTACCTAAGTTTCACAAACAATTTGCTTGTTTTATAGATAGTCTACCATCTTTGTGTCTTAGGCTATATTTAACCCTAGATTCCCCTTAATCTAGATTTTAGGGTTAAACATTTCCTGAACATGATTCTTATGAATGCAATTTTTTTTATTGAAATGTATTTTTGAGTGCTATTATAGAGCATCTGAGTAGGGGTGACTACTTAGCACCATTATTTATGGATATGGTTGCAAAATATATCAAAACAACCAAATAATTTTAGGACAAAGGTATACAAATATATAAAATTTGACAAAGAAATTGAAATTTGTGTAGAGGCTTAGAAAATATGAATAAAAACTATAATTAAGTAATTTAAGTCTTTATCGTATATAACATAGACCCCTATATATATTTAAACTGATTCCAAATTAGAGTATAAAATTTAAGATGTATATGACTAAGAGGCAAATTACTCATTAAAACTCAATTAGGTTGTGTAATATCGACTTTATTTTATATAAAATTTGGCTTTGTATTTGATACAATACACCCCAAAAAATTAATTTTATTCTACAAGAGAAAAATGTAAAAACCCATATATCATGACCATATAAAACATGGTTGGACTCTAAATATACATTATAATAGCACAATGAAAAGCAATGGACCCTCTATCCAACAAGGGTCACGAAGTGCCAAGTCCTCATGGGGTAGTTTGCAGAGTAGTTTTGGGGACATTAAATGTATGAAATGCTTATTTTATGTTTGTTCTTTGGGTTAATTCAAGGTAATTTGAAAGCTTTGGTCAATGACATGGATATTGACTATGGAATCAATTAAAATGTGATTCCATCCTTTGAAACTCCTATGACATTCTGTATTTTGTGGCTCCTTAGGATGTCACTAAAATATATAATTTTTGTATTTCATTACTCCTATTGTACATGTATCACTTGATGATGAGATTTGAAATAGCTTTGTAGTAGCATATTTGAGGTTAAATGCACAAATATGAAAAACTATTAATGTTGGAAATTTTGTGGTAGCTCTGTAAGAGTCTATTTATCCTTAAAAGTCATGCAAAACGTGAAAAAGTAATAAAAAACAATCTAATGCATGATTGACAATTAAAATTGGGAACCTGAATTAGAATAAAAAATAAATTAAAATAATAAGTTAATGTAAATTAAATCAAATCTAATTCAATAAATATATACAATTATGAGAGACTTCAGTAGTTGGCTAAACAAATATTTATCATAGCAACCCATGAAAGTATATACATGTTTCCTTATAAATTAGAATACTATACAAATGTCAATTTAACAAACATCTTCCAGTCTCTCAATCTATTATTTAATCTTCCTGAAATAGCAACAATTTTTTTTTTGTCAAAATGAAACCATCATTTTCTTGAATAGCAATAATTAATCTATAGTTCAAAGTTACCCACTTTTTAAATTGTGACAATAGCTTTATATAACTGTTGAAACCTCCTGACATCTGTATATTAAATAAAGATTAAAAAAACTAAAATATTTATTGAAACTACCTAATGTTTGCATATTAACAAACATGAAAAAAACATGTAAAAACATACACATACATGCATACATTTGTTAAAATCACTTGATATCTATTGTCTGCATGTTACACATAGATGAAAATAAAAATTCCATGATTACATTGGATCTTGGCATCCTCTATGAAGTACCCAATCCTTCATGATCACACCCACTCACTCTATATTAATGCATATGAACAAACATAAATTTAATATAGTAGCAAGAAAAAGATATAAGATGCATACCTCTCCAGAGGCATGCACATTTCTAGCTGTAGGTTTGCAATGCATTATTTGTTGATTCTTCATAGTTGTGTTGTTATCTTTTTCATTAAATTGAGTTAAAGGAAAAGACTGCGCTTTCACTTTGAACAAATTTCTCCACCTAAAAAATTGTTGATATATTCACATTAGATGTCAGTCATTATGTAGCATGGTTCAAGATGTATCCTACTGTACCCTTGATATGAAAATCAACTCCATTCATGATGCGTTTGAATCAACACTTAGTTGGATCAGAGATGGCATACAATTTTAATGTGCCCTATAGAGTAATTTTTACTCTATGTCATATTTAATTTTTCGGTCGAGCACTGCAATTTTGGTTCTGGTATACCTTAGACGTGGCGGAAAATTTTTGGAGCAGAGGGTGGGTTCATTTTTGCCTAAGTGTTGAATTGCAGCTGAAGTTGCCAAGTGTCACTTTTCGAAACATGGAGCTAACCAGCTGGCACCCTCTGAAGCCCTTTTTGTGATTTTCAAGAAGGCCATAGAATGTGCCACGTATCCAGTAGCAGTTAAGCAAAATGCACCACATGTCAGCATCCGCATCTCATTTTGGCAACCCGCATTCATTCTATTTTTTGGCAAAGACTTTCAAAGAGCTAAGCAGTAGAGAAAGCAGAAAGCGCCAGGTTGCAGTCGCAGAAGGCCCTAAACTACCTTTTCAGAAGAAAATGGAAGCCTCCATGTGTTGGCATCCAAAGGACGCCTGGGTTCATGCTTTGATTCAATGAAAAAAGGCATCATTTTATTTTGCTTAAGTGCCATAAAGAAGCAGAGGCTGCCAAGTGTCACTCTTCGGGTCCCTCTCTACTCCATCCTCGAAAGAAGCGGAAGGCACCACATACCCCTAGTAAGAGAAGTAGAAGATGCCATGTATCTTCCTAGAAGCATCAAAAGTCACCATGTGTCAACTTTTGAGAGACCATCTTCGAGCCTCATTGCCAAATAAAGATCGTGGTGGGTCACGAATGTTATTTTAAAGGACTATGGAAGCGTCAAGTGTCAACATGCAAAGACTGCCATGTGCATCCATCCTCTCCTAAAAAGTTGCTCGAGCAAGGGACGTAGTGAGTCTTATTTTGTTAAAACTATAAAGTATCGAGGAAGCAGATCGCAATAGGTGTCAAAGGTGGAGCATTCCTGAGCAGAATATAGAAAAGTGAAAGGCACCAAGTGTCGCTCTCCAATGCCTTCTAGACCATAAATAGAATTTTCATGGATTGACTAAGTGTCCTCTTCCATTTCAACATAACAGAGTGTCCATCTATCTATTACAACAAAGATGGAGGGAAACTCTATGGGAGTTATTCTTGGTAGATAGAACAGTGCATCAGGTAGATTTTTGGGGGCTTGCAAACATTAAAAGGGCCATGTATTTGTCCCCTATAAGTAGAGGTAGAATGGATAGTTAAGTAACTAAGCAGATGATGGAATGAGAAATTTAGGCACGAAAGGAGGTACTAGACATGAATCACCATGATGCAGTCAAGGTAGTTCTTGATAAGACCAGGATGCATCCAAGGCATTGAAAGCACCATCTGTTTGTCCCTTGTGAGTTAAGGATGGAGTAGAATTGTGCGGGAAAGAGGAAAATGGTGAGAGATTCGAGGCTATAAAAGAAGAAGAATTGTAAAAGAGGGAAAATGGAGGGAATTTTATAGTTGTAGACTTTCTAGAGTTTTGACCAGTAATATCATTTCCTCTTGTCTCAACTTTCTTGAGTTGTAAAGTTGATATAACTGTGCATGTTTCTGTGCCTTTTATGTGGCTGGATGAATTAAGAAGATTGAACTCCATGCCTTGGTTGGTGTTATTTGTGTCATTTGCAAAGTAGTCTATACTGTAGATTTTTTGAAGTTGTAATTAGGAATGTCATTTGATTTTGTCTCATTTTCTTGAGTTGGAAGGTTTACATAACTGTACGTGACTTCTGCACCTCTTATGTGATTGGAAAATTCTGTTAAGAAGATTGAACACTATGCCTTTGTTGACATGCTCTATATCTCAGCAAAATAACTCCCTGTTGTGAGCCTCTATTTTTGTTATTTCAATCTCTTACATTGATCATGCACTTGTCTGCTCTTAAATGTAATTAAATCCTATAATAGTCTCACTGTGCTCAGGTCAGGATTAGGATTACACTCAGGCGCATCACCATAGTTAAGTTTCATTTCCTGCATTTGCATTTCTAATTAATCTCCTATCCCTTTTCTCCCAAACACTTGATAAAAAAGAAGAGACTAGCTTCTCTAAAATCTGGATGTTGTTTCAAGCCGCATTGTCCCACAGCTTGAAACTTTCCATTATTGATTAATTAAGATCAAGCACAATTTTTGTCATCAACAGTTTTTTGGCACGCTCGGTGGGATGGATCTTTCAAGGAATTGAAATTTTTTTGGTGTGTTCTTCGACCAATTAGCCTTTGGAGGTTTTTAGCAACACCAACAATGACTCTGAGTCAAATCAACCGATTAAGTGGTTCTGGTATCATCAAGAAATCACCTTTTGGTATGTATAATTATGTTACTCATAGCTTTGAGTCTTATTCTCCTTCAAATATGTTTAATCAAGATCAAGTTCCTCCTGGAATCTCGTCATGTAACGAGGATGCATATGGTCATGAGCTATACCAGTTTTATGCTTAGTCTCCCCAATATGGCACATCCCATGCTCAACCTAATCTCATTTTCACCTTCAAAAAAGCATTGTTGGGATTTAAAAAATATGTGTTAGAGCTTGACAGTAGAAGGGGATATGGCCAAGAAATTCCTTGTCACGTCATCCATCAAATAAGGGATGCAGTAAATTTGATTAAAAGTGAGTGGGATCCCATTAAAAGAGCAAATTGGCAAGAGCTTACATATAAGATGTTAGATGTGTGTGGATTGAATGCATTTCTAGAAGAAAAGCTAAGCATTCATGAGAGACAGCCTTACCAAGTCTGTCGAACTACATATCTACCACCACAAATTTTGGATCAGACATATGCCACCCCTGTTCATGAGCTAGATCAAACCTATCAAGATCATTTCCCCAATAATGCAGAGTCTATGGTAGCAGCAAGGGAAGAGGACCCCAAACCCTCACTTTCCCCTCAAGTCCCTTCCACTTTTGATCAAGAAGCCTCTTGTTTTTCATCATAGCCTTCTTCTTTATCCCTTTTCAAAGAAGAATATATTTTGGAAGAAGCAAATGAGTATGCAGAGGAATACACTCAATTCATGGCTAATCAAGAGGATTCCATAAGTACAAATAAGGAGGAAATCACCATAGGTACCCCCTTTAATGAATAAGAGGACAAGTCACAAGCTTTTGTCTTAACCTCTAATGAGGAAGAGATCAATACTGACTTTTTCCTCACTTTGCAAGAAGATATGGAGGAGCATGGACAACCCCTTGATCAAGCCATTGAAACAGGTGACATTATTCTTTAAGAAGGCTATGAATTAGCCAGATATAGAGAAGATAACCTTGAGACTCAACTGAGTATGCAAAAGGGATGCCAGCTTTCAGATTTATCCTTTCAAGAGGATGAAGTCATCAAGGAGCGTGATGATGAAATAAAGTTGGAATCTGAAGGAGATAAGCTGAAAGATAATGGATATCAAAAGGCACAGAGTGAAGAACTAATAGCCAACGATTTCTTGATGACACACAACATC
This sequence comes from Torreya grandis, assembly GCA_037957365.1. Taxonomy (NCBI): domain Eukaryota; kingdom Viridiplantae; phylum Streptophyta; class Pinopsida; order Cupressales; family Taxaceae; genus Torreya; species Torreya grandis. Next base: position 2,125,844 of record JARHVA010002789.1, on the reverse strand, counting down.
ATGAAGAACTAGTATTTGACAAGCTTTCAAGGACAAGAAGAGTTTGTGGGTGTCTAACACATGTTTTACTCAGACTCGTTCGAGTGCAGGCAAACCCGTGTGGCCAGCGCAAAGGACATTTCATCAAAGATATACCTATTGCAATCACTAGTATGGCAACATAAATTGGCTTGTCATAAAGAAGATGTTGGAAAGTTCATTTTTGACCCTGGAGGGAAATAAGGATATTTAATTAATGTAGTTAGGTAGTTTTCCATTCCCGCATTGCTTCATTTTTTGTTGTTGTTTTCCCACTTTTCTTTTAAAATAAGTGTTTTAAACATAAAGTTGGCATCTTAGAAGTTTTGATTCTTTAAATTTTGCTACATTTAATGCTTTCCCAAATCTTTTGAGATCTCTAAGGTACCTTATGCCGCAACTTGCATAGCGTGTCCACCTCACTGTTTCTCGAAGATTGAGTAGGATTTGTTAATGGTCACCCAAATTTAATGCTAGTTGGGACTTAATAGGCCCATAAATATCCCTTAGCAAATTTTAAAGTTACAAACTCTCAAGCATTCTTGCACTTGCAAAAATATCCTGCTCATTGCGATTATTAGCGCCTAGTAAATTTGGCTTCAGCAAGCGTGTTTCTATCTTACACAAGGCTCATACCAAGTATTATAAAAGAGATATAGAGATGGTGGGAACATCATCTTTACAACAAGGAGCAAGGACACTTGGATATCTCGATAGGTTACTGGCTAGTAAATCATATGCTACAGCTCTTGTGCAACCATCAAGAAGCTATCTGAGAACCAGAGTCCTGGGAGTCGATCAAATCAGTGACCCATCAAAGGTAAAGGACTATGTAGATAGAATCATGGACCCAATATTGCAAAGAGCCAGTGGCAAGAACCTGAAAGAAGGGGCACACCAAAGGTGTCTGTAAAGAGCCAGAGTAAGGCAATATGAGACATTCAAAATGAGGATATGGACCTCACAACTGGCTCAATTCACTGTCCTAGTCATGCATCCATGCCCTGATGTGATCGAATTATGCACAGACTTGTTTTATGCATAATCTTGCACCATTCAACAAGGCCCCTTCATGCTGCAGATCACCCCACCAGCTATCAGGGACATGCTTGCCCTGTAATACGATAGTGCCACCACCTTCCCCATAATTGACAAGATGCAAAGGATGTGGGTGAATGTCAACCCTCAGACAAGGTTTTTGAGGTCTGAGTTATAAATGGGCAATGGTACCCACGCTCCCTGTACCAAGAACTCAGTTTGTGCCTGCTAGCCAAGATGCATTGTCGATGATGGCCCTCATCTTTGGCATGAAGTATGACATGGCGGTATATGTTGAGCAAATGGCCATCCTGTTCAAGCTGAAAATAGTCAACAAGATGCAAGAATATTGACTCGACTTCTCAGAACACATCATTTTTTCAATCGTGGAGGAGCTAACCCAGTTCAGGTCAAAAGGGGTATTTAGGTATTCATCCTTTTTGTTCCATCTCATATTGCATCAGAACCCTAATCTTTTCACCCAATACATGAATCTGAACCTGTATGGCCTAGCTTTCGACCCCCAAAAGACCATTCCTATGTCTGCGTGGACACATGTTTCATCAAAAACTAGTGACCCATATGACTTTTGAGAACTGTTCATTACCCCTATTCTTCATTGTCTTAGCCCTGAGCCTATCATAAAAAAGTTATTTCCAAGTGTCATGAACCTCCTGGTCAGTTTCCCAATCCCGTGTGACTTCTATTTTGGGTCCCGTCACACGATCATAAGGGTCCATGGATTTTGTGGAGAACCAGTATTGCTACCAAAGACCTTAACTCTTAGGTTGGCATTCTTGGAAGTCACCAGGCAGGTGTTGGTAGTTGATAATGAGTATGGCTCTAGGAAGAAGAAGAGGAAAATGTACAATCTCCCATGGATGGCAGGCAATGTAAGCCTGGAAGCCAGAGAAGTTAAAACTATGCTGCTGAGGAAGCTGGCCTTCCTGGGGTTCCTGTTAGTCGAGGACAAATGGGTTTATGACCTAGCTGATTACATAGCTTATGTGGTAAGGACAAGTAGGATTGGAGCCAGGATTGTGCATGAAGGCCGCCCTTTTTGGGAGACCAGGGAAAACCCTGTAGAAGATGCCCTTGGTCTCTATGTTGAACTAACAAATTTGCCCCTGCCATAGAATAGGCCATGGTAAACCTTCTATGATAAATAGAGGGATTATGATCCCAAAGTCAGGATGAATTCTGGTTTGAGAAGGATGTTGAGGAACAAAGATTGGGATGCAGAGAAGATTGAGGCCTATTAGAAATATAGGCAAGAAATTTCCCAAACCACCCATGCTTTCAGAGGCATAGATTTAGATGAAAGGTGGGAAGAACTTTGGGATGAGTGGCATCCCTCCCCTGCATCTAGCCTAGAAATAACCCAATTGCCAACACTTGAAATAGAGCAAGAAACTGAAGCATGACCAAGCCAACAACCGTAAACTTCAAAGCAAGCTGCAGCTGCCATAGAAAAACCAAGGAGTGTGGTGTCTTTACCACCAAAAGCCTCCCTATCATCAGGAGTGATTGAAGTCCCCAATTCTCCACATGCGCCACTAGTAACAATAGAGGCAGAAGAGAAACAAACGTAGCCAGAGGCAGAGACACCCAAGAAGAGAAAGAGGGTACAATTCCATTTGGATTCAGAGGAGGAAGAGGAGCCTTCACAGCACCCAGTGCAGGGCACTACAACTTCCCCTTAGGTAAGTATTACTCCCCCTCCTCCCTCTCAATATGTTCCTCACCCTGTCGGCATGGTGCCTCCACCTAGCCAAATGACACCTCCAGCCACTGCTGCCATTCCCATTTTTTAGGTCACCCCATCATCGGCACCTCAAGCCCTAATGTTACCCCATTTCTCCCCCTCTGTTCCCAGAAAGATGCCCCTACAGCTCACCCCTACCCAGCCAATGGCTATCCAATACGGCCTGCCATAAGGGTATCCTTTCGTAGGAGGCCATATTGCATCCCCTTCCACCTTCCAGACACAAGCCAACACTAATAGGAAGGCAAGAGAGGCCCAGTTGGAGAAGAAGAGAATTAAAGAGAATAAGGCACTGACTATCCCACATTTGCAGTCACAATTTGACCCCATCCAATAGTAGCTGACGGTGACCCATTTGTAACCCAACGTTGCTAAGCTGAGCGAGCAAATGCATCCAGAGGACTACACGATGAATGCAGTGGCCATTGGCATGTCCCTGTTTAGGCCCCAAGATAGAGTTGAGGTGCTGACCGAATCCACTTCTATGGTCACAAAAGATTATTTGAAAAAAATAAAAAGACTGCAGAAGATAGAGGCCAATTTGGCCACAAAAAAGGCAAACTGTAGCAGCTTGGCTGAAGAAATAAATAAGAAAGATAATGAAATAACTAGTATGCATAAACAGTTGCAAGATATTGTTTCCCTCCAAACTCAATGGGCAGTACAGGCCCATAATGATTCATTGAAGGCAGAGCTCGCACTTGTAAAAGATGTAGCAAGAGCCCTAAGGCGAGAGAATTCAACATTGTAGGGAAGAGTCAAAGGACTTCAACTAGGCCAAGAGGTGTCAGAGTAGTGCAACTGGTGAAGGAGCTCTACGAGTCAGCGTGGTAGAGAATCTCTTCAGAGATTATCCAACTCAGGCCATTTCTCACCTTCCTTCTCAATGCATAGCAATTATGTGAGAGGGTGGAGGATTCAATATAGAACACTCTAGCCATGGTCTCCAGAAGAGTCACGAACTCCCATTCATTGCTACAAAAGCTCTATGACACGATGGATGCGACATTTGTAGCCGTGGGGATCCCTGACAGAATGGCCACTGTGAAATGGGTCAATGAGGAGCTCAGTCACAATAACACAGCCAACAATTGTAGATAACATTTTGAAGTCGTGAAAGAAGGCATTGGTGAAATGAGACAACATATTGAAGATTTAGTGCAACTGGGCCTTCCTTCCCCATTTCCAAATGCAAAGACAGTGTTGATGGTCGATCAAATTAAACCATTACTACTGGCCAAACAAAGGGATCAAACAGTTTTCTAGAGCTTGGAGGATGATTCCTCAGCCTCAGAGGTTGAAACTATTTTGGTTCCTATTTTCTAGCTAGAATTCAAACTGTAAGCTACGGTCCAGATCCTGCACACCTTTTTGCACAAGGATATCATTAACCTTGATCTGGCCTTTGTTGAATTGCAGAGCAAGTAAGGATTATCTGACCATGAGTGGTCTATCTACTAGACAGCTCTTTTGAAGTTGTAGTTTCCACAATTTTGATCTAGCAGGAGTCGGGTTCTTTTTTAGCAGGCTCAAAAGTCTTGGGAGGTCGCCAGTAACTGTAGAGTAATTTTTAATCTATGTCATATTTAATTTTTTGATTGAGCACTACAATTTTGGTTCTGGTATACCTTAGACGTGGCAGCAGAGTTTTGGAGTAGAGGACGGGTTCATTTTTGCCTAAGTGTTGAAGTGCAGTGGAGGCTGCCAAGTGTCACTTTTCGAAACATGAAGCTGACCAGTTGGTGCCCTCTAAAGCCCTTTTTGTGACTTTTAGGAAGGCTATAGAATGTGCCACGTATCTAGTAGCAGTTAAGCGGAATGCACCATGTGTCAGCATCTGCATCTCATTTTGGCAACCTGCGTTCATTCTATTTTTTGGCAAAGACTTTCAATGAGCTAAGCAGCAGAGAAAGCAGAAAGTGCTAGGTGGCAATCACAGAAGGCCTTGAACTACATTTTCAGAAGAAAGTGGAAGCATCCATGTGTCGGCATCCAAAGGATGCCTAGGTTCATGCTTTGATTCAATGAAGAAAGGCATCGTTTTATTTTTCTTAAGTGCCATAAAGAAGCAGAGGCTGCCAAGTGTCACTCTCTGTGTCCCTCTCTACTCCATCCCTGAAAGAAGCGAAAGGCGCCACATACCCCTAGTAGGAGAAGTGAAAGATGCCACATATCTTCTCAGAAGCATCGAAAGTTGCCACGTGTCAACTTCTGAGAGACCATCTTCAAGCCTCATTGCCAAATAAAGATCATGGTGGGTCCTGAATGTTATTTCAAAGGACTATGGAAGCGTCAAGTATCAACATGCAAAGACTGCCACGTGCATCCATCCTCTCCTAAAAATTTGCTCGAGCAAAGGATGCGGTGAGTCTTATTTTGTTAAAACTACAAAGTATCGAGGAAGCGAGTCACGACAGGTGTCAAAGGCAGAGCATTCCTTAGCAGAATATAGAAAATCAAAAGGCACCAAGTGTCATTCTCCAATGCCTTCTAGACCATAAAGAGAATTTTCATGGATTGACTAAGTGTCCTCTTCCATTTCAACAGAACAGAGTGTCTGTCTATCTGTTACAGCAAAGATGGAGGGAAACTCGGCAGGAGTTATTCCTAGTAGATAGAACAGTGCATCGGGTAGATTTTGGGGGCTTGTAAACATTAAAAGGGCCGTCTGTTTGTCCCCTATAAGTGGAGGTATAATGGACAGTTAAGCGGCTAAGCAGATGATGGAATGATAAATTCAGGTGTGAAATGAGGTATTAGACATGAATCACCATGCCACAGTCAGGGCAGTTCTTGATAAGACCAGGATGCATCCAAAGCATTGAAAGCACCGTCTGTTTGTCCCCTATGACTTAAGGACGGAGTAGAATTGTGTGGGAAAGAGGAAAATGGTGAGAGATTCGAGGCTATAAAAGAAGAATAATTGTAAAAGAGGGAAAATGGGGGGAATTTTATAGTTGTAGACTTTCTAGAGTTTTGACTAGTAATATCATTTGCTCTTGTCTCAATTTTCTTGAGTTGTAAAGTTGATATAATTGTGCATGTTTCTGTGCCTTTTATGTCGCTGGATGAATTAAGAAGATTGAACTCCATGCCTTGGTTGGTGTTATCTGTGTCATTTGCAAAGTAGTCTATACTGTAGATATTTTGAAGTTGTGATTAGGAATGTCATTTGCTTTTGTCTCATTTTCTTGAGTTGGAAGGTTTACATAACTGTACGTGACTTCTGCGCCTCTTATGTGATTGGAAAATTCTATTAAGAAGATTAAACACTATGCCTTTGTTGACATTCTCTGTATCTTAGCGAAAGAACTCCCTGTTGTGAGCCTCTGTTTCTATTATTTCAATCTCTTACATTGATCATGCACTTGTCTGCTCTTAAATGTAATGGAATCCTATAATAGTCTCACTGTGCTCAGGTTAGGATTAGGATTACACTCAGGCGCATCGCCATAGTTAGGTTTCATTTCCTGCATTTGCATTTTTTATTAATCTCCTATCCCTTTTCTCCCAAAGACTTGATAAAAAAGAAGAGACCATCTTCTCTAAAATCTGGAGGTTGTTTCAAGCCGCATTGTCCCACAGCTTGAAACTTCCCATTGCTGATTGATTAAGATCAAGCACAATTTTTGTCATCAACATGCCCAAAGAAAAAATACAATGGTTTTCCGTTGCACATAGGACCTATGGAAGAGATGATTAACTTCTTGCAAATTTTACTATTGAAGGAAAAATAACCTTAAAACCGATGAAAACAAAATGATAAAGAAACATTATGAGAGAAAACAAGATTTAACCATATTTATTTCAAAGAAAAAAAATGATTTTTTTTTGCCTAATCACAAATGATGGCAATGCAATGAAGAAAACAGTGTGTAAAATTCTACTTGTTAACTAGAGGTGAATGAGAGACCCATGTTGCAAATGCACATGATCTTTACATATCAACACTATGATCTCAAAATAAAATCATCACACAAATATATACACCATTAAAGCCTCATGAATCATCTGAGATTTTGTGTTTTTGAACTTGGTTTTGCCAAAAACAAAGGATCCATTACATATTTCACTACTTTGTTTCTGTTCAAACAAATGTATCGTATTCTCTTGACTAGATTCTGCATACTTTTATAGAATAAATACATCTCTCAATACTAACTTCTTTCCTTATTCTCCATTTGCAAACTTACCTCTGCACTCTATTTTTTGAATCTACCCCTTCTTTAACAGAACTGCTTTTCTTGCTTTCATCTATCCTTACAAAAAAACTTATAGTTCTAACTACAACCAAGATACCAATCCTAATATGCTTCTGCATCAAAAACCTTAAATCAAGACATTCAACCAAAATTTATTGATTTTTCAAAAAAATAGAACACCCATAAAAGAATAGTCTTATAAACAAGCGTATGTGTATTTAAAAACTGAACACTTATAAAAAAAATCTTTCAAACAAGTATAAAAAATATGATATAAATCTTAAGACCATTTTCACCTAAAGAATGGTAAAAGTCAAATAAGCTTGGGTGTGTTTATGTATCAGATTATGTTATTGAAAAAAGAACATCATATTTGAGAGTTTAAGAGTAGAAAAGGACTATCCAACATAGTAGCACTGAGACCAAGTGGAATTGTGAAATAAGGAGATCTAACTCCACTGAGCGAGGAGAGAGTAGAAATAGACTAAAACTTGGGGGATGTTCAATCTGGGTGCATTAAACCCTCCTCTGCTAGATAATCTCTCTGACAGAACCCCCCAAGAAGGCGATTTTGGCACGTGTTTGAAACCACCCAATCCAGATTAGTAGTGTCAGTACTATTAGTAATTGTAATAATATTATAATACAAACCAAAACATTAAATGAGTCCACCTCATCAATGCTCTTGTTTCTACAATTAAAAATTATGGGCGATGAGGGTCTTGATTCTTGCTCCTGGATCATTAGGGAATCCATTGGCAGAAGTTATGAAAATGACCAAGCATTAAAGCCCTAAGCCATAAGAGCTAATAATAGCATTGTGCCACTGTGCAATGGTCTCCACTTAAAAAAAACCCATTTTGTTATTCTCTTCACTCCTAGCCATTTCCCTGCAATCTCAACCCTTCGCATGCCAATTAAACATCTGGAACATAACTGGGTCTCAATGGCTGTCAAATGGGTAATAATGGCTACCAATGGGTGTTCTTACGCTTCCCATAAATGCCAACTAATGATCTATTTCTCTCCTCATCCAGATAGCGGGCAGGCTGGCATAAGAATGAGCATACAACAAGAAACATCAAAATGGCAGCGGTGAGAACCAAAATACCAACAAAATTACCTACCAAATATAGACTTGGAAATTGATTATCCTAGCACTATCATTTGGAATGCACCAAAATGCCACTGCCATTCACTTCCACACAACCCTGCCACATGAGGAGGCTATAATGACAATGACAAACCCCACAATTGACAACACAATTTTCACACAAATTATTTGGAAAAAAGCCCTGCAACTTATCTTACAAAATGTTCGCATACTATACAACACATAAAATAACATAATCTAATTGGTGCAAAAAATAAAAATTAATAAATAGTTAAATAAAAGTGAAGCCTAAAAATATCCCTAGGAAACTAATAACAAAGCCTAAAAGCTATGCTAATAGCTAATCTAACATTAGGTTATCAGCATAACTTAACCTAATTTTATGTTAAGAACTTCATCTAAGGTTATGATTAGTGGCTTTTTTGAATTGAAAAGCGCACTTTATTAAATTTTAAAAAAAATTATAAAATAAAATACAGCTAGTCATACAAAAAAGATGGGTGGAAAAGTCACACCTCAAAACCACACCGATTATATAAGCCCCAAGAAAGTCACAGAAGCCACTAGAAGACCATACTGGCTAGAAAGTCTAATACGTGTGCACTAACAACCAAAATGATTAGCAGCTTTGAATTAAGAGGTGGTGGAAAAAAAAAATTTTAACAACTTTAGGGTTAGGAAATTTGATTAAAATCAATTTGTCGTAAGCAATTAAAAACCATTAAAATGGATTTAAAAAACTAAAATATGAACAGCTACAGCGGATATTAAATAAACTCTATATATTGCCTATTTCTTTCCCGTTGTTAAAATTAACATGTTAATTAGCTATCAATCTGTAATGCCCTTAATCGACACCGCATTTGCACGTGATGCAACGGCTTTAAAATGTCAGTCATCTTCCTATTGTGCTAGATTCTGCCTTGCACATATAAATTGGGAAGCTACTAGAATGTGTAGCTACCAATGAAGAAATTGGGAATGAAAAAACGTATGCAGAGGGTACATAAGAATTATAAAGGGAATACCCTAGAAAGAAGAGGAGAGGGGAGCAGTTTTCAGGCCTTAATGAGAGTCATATTTCTATGCAATTTTGAGAGATTGAAAAAGGTAATGAAGTATTCCCTGAATTTATGGTTTTTGACAAAATTGATTCAAAAAAATATAATGCAGGCGGTGCAACGGAGTGTTCTGAAGGACTCATAAATAATTGGGCAATAGGTGATCGGTTTGAATTTTCAGGGATTAAAAGGATGTTTCTTCCACAGGATAAATTGGCTGGAGATAGGATTGTCATACGTGATGATTGGTTTGTTGCAGCAGAGTTCATTTCAGACAATGAATGGCCCCAACAATCTACTGGGAAGACAATATTATTCTATTTCTTCCCCAGATTTAGGTATGTTTTTGCCAAAATAGCCCTGCTTTGAGGTGGTCTATAAATTTCAGGGAGTATTTTTGTCTTCAGGTCTGTATTTAAACTGGGTTTTCAAATTTCAGATAGTTATACCATCCTCAGCCTTGTTTTTGAGTTGGGTTTGTAAATTTCAAAGAGTTTTACTATTTTCGGGGTTGTTATTGATTTGGCTGTGCAAATTTCAGAGATTATTAGGCCTATTATTTAATTGGGTATGCAAATTTCAAGGAGATTTGCTATTTAGAGGCATGTTATTGAATTGGGTTTGCAGCATAGAGTAGGATTGGATTGTGTGTAATAATAAGATGGGGTGCCAGGGATGTAGAGGATTTATGGCTTTCATATTGAAGCTTTTGAATTTTGTTCAGTTTTTTATTGGAGCGGCAATGATTTTGTATGTTGTCTGGATGCTTAACCATTAGAAATCTCATGTACTGCACCCTCCTTCACCGATCGCACCCACACCCAATGATGATTTGGTATAAAAATTCATGATGAATGGTTTCTTTGCAAGGCAGCCGGAGGTCCCACTTTCAAATCTCCTTTTCATCACCGAGCAGATCAACAGCTACCATTTCGGAAGATTTTACAGAGCTCTTCTGATTTAATGATTGGATGGAATCTATATGATAAGAAGCTTCCTGCTCCGTGGTAAGTCCTAATTTAATTGCCGCTAGTGATAAAATCTATGGATATTTTTAAGAAATCACACATTTATCTGCTACTTTTTTTCAAAAAATTGATGATAAAATTTATGGATATTTTTTATAAAGCGCTCAGTTTCTAGGAGTTCAAGAATACAAAAGAAATTGAATTATTGATTTTGCACCTTTGATCCATGTCTTGAATTTTCTGTGTTTTATATCATAATAGCTAATTGCCCAACATTAAATGCTTCCGTGATAAAATTTACAAAACTACGATTTTCTGAGAAAAATTTAAACCTACAAGTGGTCACTGGTCCATAATGCTAATTACCTCCACAATTATATTTGGAATGGCAATATTTTGAACATTTGCAGCTTAAGTGACCCAGTGTCATATATTTTGCAGATCATCCGACACATAAAAGGAAATCAAACGATGTAGAGATATTGTTCAAAATGATTTTTCAAATTGACTTGATACTTTTCAAAATTTTATAGGCAAGGGAGTTGCTCGAGGTAAATGCTTCAAATATTCTCTAGGCTTAGATTTTTGAGATTAGTTCCGCGGCTCCTCATTTTTGAAACATATATCTAGAATTCACTCTGTTTTATCCACTTTTATTTTCCAGCAGTACGGTGCTGCAATTCCATGTGATTTATGAGGATGCACATTGCTTGAAAGTCTTACTTAGAACTGATCATGAAAACCAAAAACCTAAGCACATTAGGTGACATACATTTACATTGTTCAGTGCTCTAATGTAGCAGACACTATAATTTCCTCCACTTATCTGCTAACCTTCAACTTGTGTAGATTGAAACCCAATGAAAATAACTATCTCAATTTGCTACACCCAACTTACGCAAATAACAGCTAATAAAAGTCATGACAAATATAAATCTAAATAAAAGCTAATAAAAGTCATGCCAAATATAAATCTAAACCAACTTGCTATTAATGGTATGTTTTACTTCTTGTATATGTAACGCAAATAAAATTTAATGAAAGTCATAATAAATATAAATCTTATTAATACAGGGGGTTTAGAGGAGAAGTTTATATAATAAATATAAATCTTATTAATACAGGGGGTTTAGAGGAGAAGTTTATATTTCCTTTCCATTATTGTTGTTTTCAATTTGAATAACCATAATGTGTGTTCTGATTGTATATTATTTAGGTTATTCAGGGCCTGTGAATGTCACGTCGTTGTTACTTGCACTGAAGATATTGATAGTGGTTGATAGTGGTAAAAATGAAGACATCGGTTTGTCCCTGTTCTGCAGCTATGCAATGATTAGGCGGGAGATGAGATGTGATGTGGGTATGTGTGCACCATACAAAAGTCCACGAAGCCACCGTCGCTGTGGCCATTGCCTCGCTGCATTTGGCACGGTTCTGCACGCACGGGTTCGAATTTGAGAACTTCACTCTTCTAGCTCCATGTTCTTCTACTTCACCAAATTCTTCACAATTTTTTGAGTTTGCTTCAAATGTAAAATATAAAACTTCCAATACTCTACAGCGCGTAAATCCAAGTTTTTAATGAAGTCGACTATTTGTCTCTCTAAAATAATAAATTTATTCACTCCACAAGAAAAGTCTTTCTTTTGTAGCGATAAAGAATGTATGTCTTTAATGAACACGTAAATCCAAGTTTTTAATGAAGATGACTATTTGTCTCTCTAAAATAATAAATTTATTCACTCCACAAAAAAAGTCTTTCTTTTGTAGGGATAAAGAATGTATGTCTTTAATGAACACGTAAATCCAAGTTTTTAATGAAGTTGACTATTTGTCTCTCTAAAATAATAAATTCAAGCACTCCACAAGAAAAGTCTTCTCTTTGTAGGGATAAAGAACATATGCCTTTAATGAGCACGCAAATCTAAGTTTTTAATGAAGTCGACTATTTGTCTATCTAAAATAATAAATTCAACCATTCCACAAGAATATTCTTCCCTTCATAGGGAGAAATAATATATGCTTTTAATGAGCACGTAAATCCAAGTTTTTAATAAAGTCGATTATTTGTTTGTCTAAAATAATAATTTCAACCACTCTCTAGGGATAAAGAATACATGCCTTTAATGAGTACGCAAATCCAAGTTTTTAATGAAGTCTACTATTTGTTTGTCTAAAATAATAATTTCAACCACTTTGTAGGGATAAAGAATATATGCCTTTAATGAGCACGTGAACGCAAGTTTTTAATGAAGTCGACTATTTATTTGTCTAAAATAATAATTTCAACCACTTCATAGAAAAACTCTTCGCTCTGTAGAGATAAAGAATATATGCCTTTAATGAATAAGCAAATCCAAGTTTATAATGAAGTCGATTATTACTCTGTCTAAAATAATAATTTCTATCATTTCAAAAAAAAAAAGTCTTCTCTCTACAAGAATAAAGAATATGCTATGCCTTTAATGTTCATATATCTTTAATGGTCTGTCTAAACTAATAATTTCAACCACTCTTATACATTTAATGTTCATAAAAAATAATTTTCAATCCAATAAATTCCTATTTTCACCTCATAATTAAGATATAAGCTTTTAATGTTCATATATTTTTCATGACACTATATTAATTTTTTTTAAAAAATCAATCCATACAATTTCAAAGTTTTCTCATATAATTTGTCATAACAATTGAACTAATTGAATAAAAAAATAATAAAATAATTTATTTTCTATTTTTCTCAAAAAATTAAAATATATGCTTTTAATATTCATGTTTTTTTTACTATCCAAAAAATTATTTTTCAATCCAAATAATTTCAAAGTTTCTTCATATAATTTGGCATATCAATTCAACTAATTGAATAGGAAGATTATAAAATATATTATTTTTTATTTTTTATAATATGAATATTCTAAATCTAATTAAACTAATCCAATAAAAAAACACAAATTAATTTATTTTTTATAATATAAATACATCAAAAATTAATGAATCAAAAAATACAATATTTACTACACCTTGTCCAAACAAATTAATCGATTAAAATAAAAAGAAAACAAATTAACAATGTAACAATGGAAATTTTGAAAGAAAAAATAAAACACGTGTCGATTAAAATGATTATAGTAGGTACTAACAAATTAACAATGGAACAATGGAATGTTTGAAAGAAGCCAAATAATATCTAGTATTTGCATGGAAAGTTTGAAAGAAAAAAGAAAATATATGTGAATTAATTATCTAGAATGTTCCAAAGGGATTGAATGGCTCAAATTGTTCTAGCCAAATAATATCTGGGATTTGCATGGTTCATATTGTTCTATATCAACATAATATTTGGTATTTGCATAGTTTAGATTATTCCATATTAAATAATATTTGATATTTATATGATTCAGATTATTCTATATTAAATAATATTTGGTATTTTTATTCAATTTTATAGTTTCAATCTTTCTCACATTATACATGTTATTTAAGTTTTGCATGAAAAAATGGGGAAGCAACGACCTTTTTATTTTCAATTTTAAGTTTGAGTAATGGTAGGGAATAGGCAAAAATGTTCAAGAAAAATAAAAAATCTTTAAACTATCAACATTGCTTGTGCAAAGATATTTTTCTTTTCAATTTTAAATTTAATTACTAGAACATGTTGTCAATCAGACTCACACCCTTGTGAAAATAGTTTTAGGCCTTCACAGTCTACTGAAACATAAAAATAATCCTAGGCTATGGGTGGCCTAATCAGTGGATTGAGTCTCTAGATTCTAAGGGCTAGCTCCATTTGATGTATCAATTAGGATCTCTACTCTACAAACTGCTGGGAAAGAGAAAGAAACTTGAAAGGAAATCCTATCTAATGATGGTGATACCCTTGTATTTTTTTTTATCCACTCAATTTGAGCTACTAAAACATTGATTAGATAAGAAAAGATTAAATCTTCAACTCCAAATGACTCCTATGCATAAGTATTTCATAAAAAAAAATTATTTAGTGATCAAAGCTTGAGAGAAATGATGGAATAAACCTGATTCAAGGCACTAACCAGCCACTTATATCCACTGTAACTTCAACTAAAAGACATTAAACACAGAACATGACCTGCATAATCTGATCAGCTAGTAACTAGGTAAGAATCAAAACTTAAAAATAAAAAAAATTCTATCACTTATGCAAATCACTGACATAAATACACTATACCAACTTTCTGTAATCTGAAAACAATAGTCTTTCTATTTATCTGAAAAGGTTACAAAACTCAATCTTTTGCAGAATTTGGTCTTACTAAAAGAAGGATTGATATCTCAAAATGACTGGAAAAGCCAACTTATATATAAAATCATACACAAGCCAAAGATTGGCACTGAAAATAGAAGAGGAGATCAACTCCCAGTTTAGCCCAAGTCCAACTTGAGCTATGACAAGATAACTAAGCCTTCTAATAATATCTTTTTGTCTTATGCCTTGCATGAAAAACTCTTTGGCATTGAAAATGATGGAGAGCCCAACTTTGAAAAGTCAAATTTTCTTGCATGAAAAGCCACGCTACAATCTTCAAAAGAATATTTCTTTTAATTGAACTTGAAGCTGAGTTGGATCATCGAATGCATGAAATGACTAGGAGATAAGCCTGACTTCAACAAATAGTCAACTGAAGCTTTGACCAATCAACTCCAAATAACCTTCCACCATTAAACTCCTCGAGTCTTTCATGCATTCAAGTCTCTATTTTAGAATTGAAAGAGTAGTGCTTGAAGTCATTGCATGTCTTGGACTATAGATATTCATTTATAAATGGAAAAATAATCTCTTTATTGTATTTTTTCATGTTCATGCTTGTCCTAGACGCATCTAATCTTGCTTGGATCACTCTGCTTGTTCTACATGTATTCTTTTGGTATTTTTTGGGGATTTTTATTTCTATTTCTGTCTATTCCCATGGTCAATATTTATTTGTTTGGTCTATTTCATTTATGTCTATTTCTTAAGGGCAATTTGTCTGAGACTTTTTTTTTGGGCTCTTCTTTCTTTCCTCTCATCTTTTCTTCAGACGAAAAGTCTGCATTTTAACTCCTTGTTTTTTTCCTTCAGACTTTTTGGAACCTTTCCTTTGTTCATTTTCTTCAGACAAAAAGTCTGAAGGAATTCTTCTCTTTTGGGCCTTCCTTTTGGTTGTTCCCTTCAGCCTTTTCTTCCTTTCCTTTACTTCAAATTAAAAGTCTAAAAGAATTCATATGTTCTATCTACTTTTTTTGGGATTTTAGCCTTAGGTGTTCCTTCGAGCCTTTTCCTCGAGAAATTTTCTCGTGGGAATTGTTAAGTGTCCTTCCCGAATGGGAAGTGTCATTCGAAAGTTTTGAAAGGACCGTCAGAAATTTTGAGAATGACCCTTTGGGAGCTCGAAAGTCCCCTCAAATTTTTTAAAGTGCCCCTCAGACTTTTTAAATTGAACTTTATCCTTGGAAAGAACCCTTTGGCATTTTTGGAATGGTCCACATGTCCTTTTGAAAGACTCTTTTTCTTTTGAAAATACCCTTAGGCTTCATGAAAATTCCCTTCGAGATTTTGTAAATGAACCTTTCAGAATTCTGACAAGTGACCCTTCGGAACTTTTGTAATGGTCTTTTGGCAACTTTGAAATGGTCTCTTGCCTTTCAGAAAAATTGAAACGGTCCACTTGCCATTCGAAAAAGTTGAAAAGGATTTTCAAAAAAGTTACAAGAGACCTTCGAAAGAGCTGCAAGAGACTTTCGAGATATTTGAAATGGACTTTCAAACTTTTTGGAATGGACTTTTATGAAGGAAAAGAACCCTTTGAAAAAGTTGTAAAGGACTTTTCTGAAGGAAAAGAACCCTTCAAAAAATTTGTCATTTATTTGAGAAAATTCCTTTCAAATTTTTGAAAATGTTCCTTCGGGAAAATTGAAATTGACCTTTCGGGGAAATTGTTTTGGACAAAATATCTAAAACAATTCCCTGTACATGAAAAAAATCTAAAACAAAAAACCCCTGAAAGAATTTCTCTCGAAATAAATAAGCATTATACTTTTATTATGGGTTTGTTGTGGAAACTTCTCCCAAAGGAAAATTGAATGCTAACACTTGGCCTAAAAGTTAAATATGTGTAAACTTTGGCTTCTTCTAGACCTGCTTGGATCCCTCCACTTGCAATGTTGAGCCTACTCATAACCACCTGATCCATCCATGAACTGGAACCCTGCTCATCTGTTCAAACTAGGCAAAAACTTGGTATGTGGACCAAAATGGCCAACAATTATGGTGACTCACAGGGAAGCATGTCTACTGTGCTTGAGAACTCAAACAATATACATGATATTTAAATTCATAAAACAATGAAAAATTTGGTCCATGATTGTAAATTCTTTTTTGAACTAAAAAGGACAACCTTCATCCTCCAAAATAAGAAGGGAAACACATAAAATAAAAAAACTAACTAAATAAAGCAAATGTGCAAACAAGCACTTATTCAAGACAAAACATGATTAAACTAATGTGCTTAAACAACACTTAGAGGAAAACAAAGAAATAAGGAGCCTAGCTCCTTAGTAGCAATGCTTTAAATGTATCCCATTGATTGGGATTGGAAGCTCTTCACCATCCATCTTTTCAAGCTAGAAGGCATTATGGGATTTGCAGTTGAAAATTGTGTATGGGCTACTCCAAAGAGATTCAAACTTTATGTGCCTTTCTGATTTAGCTCAATCCTCATCCCATTTGAGGATCAAATCTCCTTCTTTGAAACTTCGTGAAGAAGTTCCATTGTCAAAATCTCTCTTCACTTGTGCTTGATGAATTTCTATGGATAGCATGGACTAATTTCTTATTTCTTCCAACTCCATAAGCTCAACATTCCTAATCTCTATAGGCTCATTCTCCAACAATTCAAGTTGATGCATTATTTCTAAAGCAAGAAACTCAAGAGAAATGGGCAACCTTGATTCCTTACCATATACCAACTTGTATGGAGAGTTAGTTATTAACATTCTGTAGGTGATCCTATTAGCCCATAGAGCTGACTTCAACTTGAGATGCCATGACCTATGATTATCTTTAATAGTCCTTATGATCTTCAATAGGTTCTTATTTATAGATTCAACAAAGCCATTTCCTTGTGGATAATAGTTTGATGAAGTGCTAAGATAAATTCTATGTTAAACAAACCATTGACCAATCATAGTTTCCATAAAAACCATTGCATTATCAAAAATAATAGTTGAAGGAACTCCAAATTTAGTAAGCAAACCTTCATATAAATCTATAACATTGATTTCGTTTGCTTCTTTCAATGCTACTACTTCTGTCCAACGTGTGAAGTAATCTATAGAAGTGAGAATCCATTCATGTCCTGAACTTAAAGGAGGATTTATGAGACCAATAAAGTCTAATCTCCCTTAGATAAAGGACTAATCCACCATAATTGGTTGAAGAGGTAAGGCTGCAAGCTTTACTTTTCTTACAAACATAGCACACTATTTGCACTTTCTAACCCATACATGGTAATCACCAAATATACTAGGCCAATAATACCCACCTCTCATGATCTTAGGGGCTATATTTCTTGCATAAAAATATTTTCCACCATGTCCATCATGGAATTCTTCAAGCAATTTTTGAGTTTGGCTTGGCTCTATACATCTTAGCAACATGTCATTGATATCTTTCTTGAATAAAATACCATCGATAAGCAAAAATAGAATTGATTGCAACCTAAAATATCTTCTTTTTGAATCACTCAGCTGAGAGGGATAAATACCATCTTGGAGATAACTTATCAAGTCATGCAACTAGTGAAAAAGTATGGTATGACCAGTTGTAACCTTTTCATCATTTGACACCAAAACCATCTAATTAGTCTCTTGCAAGTCTTGAGATAGATGCTCACAAAGTCCTTTACCTCTAATTAGCTTTGTGACCTTAATTTCCACATCATACTCTATTACCTTGGTTATTTAACCATCTCTCTTCTCATTTATATCTTTGTTCAAAAGGAACTCTTTAATGCTCGGATGAGAAACCATTAGGTGTATCTTATTATTAAATAAAAAGTATCTAAAATTTTTAAGAGACCTTATAATTGAAAGTACATGTTTTTAAACAAAAAATTACCTTATTTCATACTTTTTCAAGCCTTGACTTAAGAAAGCTATTGGCTGCTCCAAAGCCTCATGATTTTTCTACATAAGAATGTTTGAAATGGTGTCCATGTTAGCATAAGTATACAAAATAAAATCTTTTATGAAATCTAGATTTATAAGTGTAGGAGCACTAGCTATGGCCTTATTAATATCTTTAAAACTTTTTACTCCTTTGGACCAGATGAAGCTCTAATTCTTCTTTAACATGGTTGTAAATGGCTTAGCTAAAATGGCAAAATATGAAATATATCTCCTTATGAAGTTGATTTTTCTAAAAAAGCTTTGCATAGCCTTTTTGTGTTTATGTAAGGAGAGTACAAGAATGGAGTCAATCCTTTCAGAATCTATGCTTAAACCATGCTTTGAAACAACATGTCTCAGAAGCTTACCTTCATGAACTGAGAAGACACACTTTTTAGGATTTAGAGATACCCCAAATTGCTTACACCTTTCAAACACTTGCTTGAGATGAACCATGTGATCACTTGCATTCTTTGAAAACACTATTATATCATCCAAATAAAAAAGTACAAACTTGTTAAGAAGGCCTTGAAATTCCATATCCATGGCTCTCTGAAAACTTACTCCAACATTAGATAAACTAAATGGCATTTTTCTGTATACAAATGTCCCCCACTTGGTTGTGAAGGCTATCTTAAATTGGTCCTCTTCCTTGACCAAAATATAATTGTAGCCACTATATCCATTCAATAAAGAAAATCTTTTTGAACCTACAATCAACTATAAAATTTGTTCCATTGATGGCAATGGATAGTGATCTTTAAGTGAAGCCCTATTCAAATCACAAAAATCAACACAAAAATGAATCTCACCATTATTCTTCCATATCAGAACAAGATTTGTCACCTAATTTGAGTGCTTGATTGAAAATATAATAGCTAACTCTATGATCTTATGAAGTTCAGGTCTCATCAAAGGCACAAGCTTTGGATTGATAGGCCTTTGTCTTTGTCTCACTGGTTTAGTTTCAACCTCCAACTCAATAGTGTATTGAGTTAAACTTGGGTCAAATACCTTGAGATCACTATATTTCCATACAAATATATTAGAAAAATTTATGTATAACTCAATGAAATCTTATTTTTGTAAAGGAGTGCATACCTTATCCAACTTCAAAATCTTACCAGCTACAATCTCTACATTGGCATAGTGCTCTTCCTTTGTTGACAAGAATGACTTCTCTTTTCTTTTAACTCATCATCACCACTAAAAATTGTTCTCAAGTATGACCAATCCCTTGGGAAACTTATTTATTTTTAGTTTCACAACATGATCACCATACTACTGCAAATACTTTGATTGGTTTCTTGAAGAAAACTTAGCCTCCTCTTACAAGAATCTCATAATTTGATTGTCATCTTCAAACACTTGTCAATTCTCATGATTATCTAGAATAGAAGGCCTTAAAACCACCTTTATATGTAACTAAATTTTTTCACTTATTATATCAGCTAGGATACTAAATCGTGATCTAATGGAAACCAACCTATCTGCATGTTTATTCTCGCCTCTTGGTATTGTCTGAATGTTAAAAGCTTAAAAATATTTAAGTCCCATATTTTATGCATGTAAGATTTAAGAAACAAATTTTTATGTACATTCAAACCTCTTACTTGGTGAACTATAAGTTCACTACCACCAAAAACTTTCAAGGGATTGATTTTCATCTTCCTAGCCTACTACAAACCGTGAACTAGTGTTTCATACTCAGCAACATTGTTTGAGCAACCAAACTGAAACTTAATAGAAGAGAAATATCTTTGCTTTGTTGGAAAAACTAACATTATTTTATCTCTATTACCATGTTTATTCCTTGATCCATCAAAGTATAATTGCCATAAACTTTCATTAGATTCATTATCCTTAACCATGGCTGGAATTGGTACATCACTCTCATGAAGACAATACACACCAAGTCATTCTTCAATCATCTTATAAGGATCATGCTCATGAAAATTGGAATCCCACTCATCAAGAAAAAAAATTGTAACTTCATCCAAAGGTGATCTAATTTCTACTCCACTAGATTCTAGTACATCATTTAAGATGATATAGTTAGTGTTGACAACACTTGCCATATATGGATTCATATGAAAACGTGCAATAGGTTCATAATAAATTTTTATCTTGGTACCAGCTTTGGTTCTGAATATCAAATAAGTATAATCAACTTATAAATATCCCCCAATCTTTGATGTGAAATCCTTTGAAAGACACATAGAAAAGTAAAGAGACAAGTCTACCACAACAACATCCTGTTGAATAGTAACATTGGGATAAACATGTAATGTCAATTTTAGATCTTTGATGATGCTTACCATATTTATTGGTGACTCATCCAATTGTAATACCCCCTTAGTTTTTGGGTCATAGACAAGGATGAGCTTATCTAGGTAAGCTAGGAATTTGACTAAGAATAGGAGATTAGTATTGTGTTAGTGAATAAAACCAAATCAAAAACACACTAAGATAACATATTCATGCGTTGTTAATAGGGTGAGCTTAGTAACAAAAAAAATGACAAATACAACTAAAAAGTAAGTAAAAACTCAATAATCCATTCACCTTCCTTGGATGCTCTAAATGCCTTTGTAGTAGTGGCTTGCTTGGTTTTGTGCTCATGAAGTCCTTGGTAATGGAAGTTTGTCTACCTTCATCTCTCCTTAGCACCTTTGGCTTGAGAATTAGATTGACTTGGAATTAATTTGGCATGGTAAAACTAGTTGCTTGAATCTTTTGGAACTATTCTTGCATTATACTTTGCAAAAATTAAGCTTAGAAATGATATTCATGGCCTCTCTATTTATAGTTTTTTGAGATTGATCAAAATCAACCTAAACCATCCATCTTAGGATAAAGATGTGTGTCTAAGGATTAATTCAATTATGTAATTAAAATTGATAAATAGGCTCATCAATATTTAGGATAGATGAGCAATTAAGAGGCATGGGAGGCATGAATCTTGATATTTGTGGTATTTATGGCCGAGGGATGTCTTCCCAAGAAATGAGGTCACCTAATAATCCAGATATTCAATATTCATTTATAAAAATAAGTATTCAACAAGTTTTATGAAATTTTTAATTAGGATTTTATTTAGATTAATTATCTCTTAAGTATGTTTAAGCATTTTGTGCACAAATTACTCAAATTAATTAGAATGCCTTGTTATTGGTCTAAAATTTGATTGGATTGGAATTGGAAGTCAATGTCAGATGCATTGAAACCATTATCCCATTTAAGATATTATCAATAGAAAATAACAAAAGCATGAATCTTATGTAAGATATTTGATAAGAAAGAGCAATCCAAAGCATCTAGATGTAAAATTAGTATTTTAACTTAGGATGATCTGATCAAAGTTAGCTGGCCCATAAATTACATTGCCCCATTTAATGATACTCTAGCCAAAATTAGCACTTGAATATGTTAGTTTCACATTTTTAATGCATTTTAGTGTTTTTAGGCCAAATTGTGTATTTTGGGTGATAATTGGTCAAAACCCTGATCAGAGGTCATTGGTGGCCAAATTTAGGTGTCTACAGTTTACCCCTATTTGAGAAGGTATTGCAATCTATAAGCACAGTAATGTCTTCTCAAAGAATGAAAAGGTCTTGTATGCCTACAACTACAATGATGATAAACTAATTGTATG
Organism: Torreya grandis; assembly: GCA_037957365.1. Lineage (NCBI taxonomy): Eukaryota > Viridiplantae > Streptophyta > Pinopsida > Cupressales > Taxaceae > Torreya > Torreya grandis. The sequence goes on along the minus strand of JARHVA010002789.1, from coordinate 2,103,842 downwards.
AGGCCCCCTCGAAGGAATGGTTGGCACAAGTAGGTCGACAAATGGTCCCTCAATAAGTAGTGAAATGAGGAGACCAAAGAAAGGAAAGATGATGAGGTGAAAACACAATGATATTAAAAAAAGTAGTCAAAATCACTGAGGATATAAGTGGGACAGTGTGTAATGGTTTGCCTAAAGGCAGTTATAAGCATTATACCTTGATAGTGGCAACATGGTATGATAACACAATGATTTACCCAAAGATGGTTATAATCATTGAAAAGATGGAGCTACCCCAGTGGGGACCAACAAACAAGATAACATGCCCCTGTATGGGTAGAAAAACTAAAGTGGTGACAACATGATGATTTATCTAAAGGTAGTTATAATTACTGAGAAATGTAGGTGGGATGATGTGAAATGATTTGCCCATAGGCGGTTATAATCATTGGACCCTGATTATGACAAACATGATAAACTTAGCTAAGGATGATGATAACTTAACACAGAGGGTAATGATAAATCAGAACAACCTACTAGTAGGGAGATGCTTGTTTGAACTAATAAAGGTTAAAAAATTTCATGGTTAATTACTCTATTTGAGATATGATTGGGATTGAATCAAGATGTCGGTGTCAAAGAGATATTGATGTCGCCATTGCTAAATAGACTCCTTAAAACTGAGGTTTATTATAGCATGTGCTAGTAGGCATCATGGTATAACATCATGAGAACTTGTCCAAAATATGCATGAGGATTGACTCCCATAATCCAATACTAAATAGAAAACAATGCACCAATGATAGAAACCATGATGACAATGTAAACATATGAATATGGATGGATTAGAGGATAAGTGTGGGAAAGAAATCACCTAATGAACACACATAAAATAAATCAAGGAAACAGTGCTAAAAGTAAATAAATAGGAAGACAAACAAATAAAATAAGTAAAAACAAATAAATAAACAATGCAATAAAAACCATACAAACATTGCCCCTAGAAAATAGGTGGCAACTGAAAAAATGAACAAAATGAGGGAATAGAAGAAAAAAAAGGAGGTGGCCAAGCTATGTCCATATGCACTAGGAAAGTGAACACTACCTACATAATTTCATGGATGTAATATCCAATAAAAAACTTTAGGCCAAATGTAGTTCTCCCATGGAATGAGAAGAATGTGATAACTAAGAAAAACAAACAGAATGGATGTGATAGAAGAAGAGGAATAGTCTTGAAAATTAGCAAGTGCATAAGAGAAAAGGCCAAAAAAGATGGAGAAAATAAGTGACAAGTGGTTTGCTTACAACTTAGTAATGGTTCTTAGAATCTTTAAAGCAAAGAAGTGGTCAAATGTTTTTGGTTTTTTCTAACAATTTTACAAATGTTTTAAGAATTTTTTGAAGTATCTCAACTTGATTAAGAATGATGAGACACTAAATGGTTCAAGCTCACAAAATGGTGAGAGTGTTCAAACTTAGGTTGTTCACAAAATGATGAGATCATGGCTTAGGTTACTCATAAAATGGTGAGAGCGTGGCTAGAAGGGTGACTAAGCTAACCTCAATAATTATTGAGTGATCTAGGTGGATTCATGTACCATTCTATTTTTCAAAGTCTTCAAATTTAGTTTAAATTATTTACACATTGTAGTACTCGTTGAGAGATTTCTAGCGCTTTTCACGATTTAAAAAATGGAGTCCGAATGCTCAAGATATAGCCAGTTGAAGAAATCATGCAATAGGGATGTCAAAAGTGACGTGGCACAGTTGAGGAATGCCAAGTGGACCAATCTCCATTTGACACATGGAAAATAATTAGGGGGAAAAAAAAATTAAGTGTTTTATTTTTGCACATGATATTTGACATTTTCAAATGTTAAAGGCACTAAACCTCCATGCCACCCACCAAACACTCCACTAAATATGCATCTTAGGTGTTTGACCAAGCTTAGGTGGCGGACAAAGTTGGTGCCCAAATGCTAGGCATTTGAAAACATCAGCAAGTTTACTATTTAAAGCATGTAAAACAACCATGCCCAGAAAATGTGGGACTAATCCCTTAGTCAAAGCGTGCCAAAAGAGGAAGGATGCCCTTGCCCACTTCCCTAGGCACCTAGAATGGAGGAGGGAGTTTCGAACTTGAGACCTGGCACCTAAAAGGCTAAGGTCTTGATCGCTTCAGCCACAATTGCTGAAATGTTATAAAAAAGAGTAATTTTGACTTGTATTGACATGGATTTCTGACTGTGTAAAGAGAATTAAGAGAATTAGAGCCTTGTTTTTGCCTTGTACGGCCTTGGGCTTTTGTTTTCAGGTCTAAGAGAAATATTTTTAAGCAAATAAAGATCAGAGAAGGCAAAATTGAAGATTTGTAAAGGTTTATGAAGCCATTTGTTGCATCATTTTAATAGAATGGTCCTCACTATTGGGCAGACCCAGAGATGTAGGCTACTGAAGCCGAACTCCATTATCAATTTGCTGGTGTTGTCTTTGATTTTCTATGATTATTATTGCATTCTGATCTTCATTTTAATTCTGATTTTAATTTCTTTATGCAAATTAAACACAAGAAAGTGAAAATTTGAAGGATCTCATAAACATGAACAAGTGATTTTCAAATATAATACACTTGTATTTTCAGTTTACAGATCAAATTTTTGGTATCAGAGCATTTATTATTTAACAATGATTGCTAGTGTATGTTGACAAGGTCTAAATCCCAAAATGGTGAAGGAAAACTCGTTGAGTATAATCCAGAGATTGGTTTAAGGCGTGCTTCAAGGATGGCCGAAGAAGAGATGGAATTTGAACAAGCTTCTGTCGAGCTTTCATGGACATGAAAAGCATGGTTGAGGAACTATACCATGACAAACAAAGGAAATTCGAGAATGAAAAACAAGGTGATTCACGAGAATCAAAAGGTAAAGAAACTGAAAAACCTTCTCTATCGGATGACGGTAAAAAATTGTGGAATCTCTCCCTTCACTAAAATTAGATATTAAGTTTGAATTAACAATGTTTAATGGTGAAGTTAATGCCAAAAAGTGGGATAATTAGGTCAAGCAAATTGAAGTTTATTGCAGAGTCCAAAAGATTGCAAGGGATGAGTCAAAAATTCATTTGGCTACTCTTCATATGGGAGGTACAGCTCTCATCTGGTGGGAGAGTAAGTTGAAGGAAGTCAAGATTCAAAAAGGTAACTCGATTTCTACTTGGAATGAATTTATTAAAGAACTCAGAAAGCAATTCTATCCTTTAGGCTATATGCAACAAGCCATGATGGATTGGTAAAGTTTTAGACAAAGAAAAGGCCAATGTGTTCAAGATTATACACAAGATTTCAGGAAAAAAGCTTTACTTTTGAATGTTCCTCTATACACACAAGAAACACTACTAAAATATATAGGTGGGTTGCATAGTTACTTAAAACATATGATTCTTATGTTCAATCCCATTAATTTAGATGCAGTATGTGTTAAAGCCACTCATTTAGAGGCTAGAGGAAAAAAATCAAAAGAATCTTTTACTAAAGTAAAAAGTAAGCAATCTAATGTTAAGCATTCCAAAAGGGAAAGTTCATCAAGAAAGGGTAAACATAAATCCACTTATACTGTTAAAAAAGAAGAAGGAAAACCATTTTGTAATCATTGCAAGAAAAATCATGATGAGTCTAAGTTTTGGAAACTACATCTTGAGTTAAGGCCTAAAAAGTTTCAAAAGAAAGAAAAGAAGGCTAATGCTATGGTTCAGGGCTTAGGATCAGATTTAGGTGATGAAACTAAGATCATAGCTATGGGTTTACATAATGATTTTTATCTTTCAGTTTCTAGCACTAAGTCATCAAATGATGAATCTTCTTCTAGACAGAATTATGTGCATGTTGATAAGAAAAGAAATGAATTGTTCCACATTAGAGTTGTTTCAAAGCATACTAAGATTGACACTCTATTTGATAGTGGTTCACAACCAAATTTAATTTTTGAAGAGGTTGTGTTGATGCAGTGGATTGCACCCGGGGCAAGGAGGTTGAGCTCCTACCTTCCACACGCAACAATGGAAACTCCCCTCTCGCCTGTGGGACCAGCAAAGCTAGAGGGGAGAGTCTCTAAGTAAGGGCTAGCTCCCTTTGATGCACCTGATTTGTTCCAGTAAGTGCTAACATATATATATATATATATATATATATATATATATATATAATGGTGGGGGATGAAAAGGGAAAAGATTGCAGGAAAACAAACTACTCTAAAGGAGGTGATGCACCAAAATGATCAGACCTTCTCACACTCACACTTAAAAATTAGACAAATGCATACATACACTTCAAACTGACAGAAGGACCAGGCTGTAAGAAACTTGGTAGGGAGGCTTTTAATGGAAAATACAGAAAATAGAGATTCACCAAAGGTGCTGTGGAAAGACACACTATATAGTAATTTCTCCTATTTTTGCACTTCCAAATACATCTCTCCTTGTCAGCTACAGAAATGGCACTCTATAGACACCAGGTATGTTGGTGTTGAACCTGTGGAAGCATCAAGAAGCAATGACTAAACACAAACTAACATTCAGACATACACAAAGATATCTAACCAGGATAGAGGTAAAATGCGTTTATTGATTCAAGTGAAAATTTGCCAGGGCTACGCCTTACAAATATGGAAGATGACTTCTCAAAGACAAGTCTCCAATATATAGAGGAAGAAAAGGGGCCTTTTGGCACCTTTTTTACAAGTGACCCATGTGCCTTACGAGCATTGGGAAGAGTAGGCCGCTTAAACATAAATGTTGTGTCAACCTTGGCTCTGACTTCAATCATTTTTTGACACAAGCTGCGCCATTTCCCCATTAACTGAGATTGCTCCTTGAACGCACTTATGTGATTGGTCTGCTCATAAATGTGAAATGAAGAAATCACACGATTGGCGGTTCGCACCTTCTAATGGTCAATTCGTAGACACTATTTCACCTATTGGAGTAACTTCTTGAATTGGCACCTTCCTTTGCCACTTGAACTATCTGCCTGCTCCATGCTCTTAGCACTTTTGTCTTTTCCCTGCCTTGTCTCTTATGGCTCCTTTGGCCCTCGGGGCCATCTCTGGGCAGGTCGCTACATTGCTTGGGCTCCTTTAATGATTGGTGCTTGGGTATTTAAAAATCAATGGCCTTTTCATTAGCTTAAATTTGACATTCACACACCCATCATCACTTGAAAACTAATGGCTAGTTTGCCCTCTTAAAGTTGACGGCTTCCAGGATGTCACGTCCTTGGCTATTTGCTTCGAGTTTTCCTGCTTAGCACCTTCTCGAAGGGAAGGTGACCCTTCGACCTTTGGAAAGTGCCCCTTTATTTTGGACAAGAGTCCTCCATAAGGGCATCTGCCCTTTGGGGTCCTTCGACTCTTTGGTGGGTCTCTGCATTATTTCCCTGGCCTTTTTTGCTTTGGGCCTTTTTCCCATAGACAAAAAGTCTACGGGAATTGGCTGCCTCCAAATTTTGCAAGCTTTCCTCCCTTGTGATCTCTTTAAAGTGCCTTTTCCCTCCACAAGGGCTCCTTAAACCTAGACTGCCCTTCACAAGGGCTCTTGCCCTTCAGCTTTGGGGGGCACCTCGTTGAACCAACCCTTTGAACCAATCGTGTTGAACCGTTTCAATGGTTCAATGCTATGCGCTGAGCCAATTTTATCAAAGGCAATTAAACCATTTGATTTAAACCACTTGCTTTGAACTACTTGCTTGAACCAATCCATTGAACCATTTGATTGAATTGGTTCAACGGTTTAATGTTACGCGTTGAGCATGATTGAGCCAAGCCTTTGAACTTTCCTTGTTCGCTTTTGCCATTGAACTGGAGGCATTGAACCAAAGCATTGAACTGGTTAACGGTTCAACACTGCGTGTCGATAAATGCACCAAAGGACTATAGACTAAAAACAAGTGATGAATCATTCTTTTGAACCTATTGAAGTGTTAAGCCAAAGTGCTAAGGTGTTGAACCAACACGTTGAACCAACCCATTGAACTGGTTCAACAGTTCAATGGTTCAACGGTTCATCACTGTTGAGCCAAGATCATTGAACCTTTTGATAAACCAAGCGATGAACTTCAATATTGAACCAAGGCTTAAGAATGAAATGATGAACTAAACCATTGAACTAGTCTATTGAACCTTGTTGATTGAACTCGGTGTTGAACCAAAGCATTGAATCAAAGCATTGAACTAGTTCAACAGTTTAACACTGTGCGTCGAGCCAAGTCCGTAAACTAAACACTAAACTTGAAGCTGCTTGAACCTTTTGTTGAACTTTTTATGTGAACTAAGCACTGAACTTAGCTGACTAAAACAAAGCTGAAGAACTTGAAGATTGAACCCAGGCTTGAAGTTGAAGTGATGGACTTGAAGAGATGAACTAAGGCATGAATCAGGGCTGATTGAAATGTAGACTAAACCAAGGCTTTGAACTATAGCGATGGTTCAATGGTTCAAAGATGCCAACCTCCCTTGTAAATTTTCTTCAGATGAAGGCCCAAAAGAGCCTTGTAAACCCCAGCACTTTCTAAACTGATTCTTCATCTGCCAAGGATTACACCTATTGAGTCCATAGAAAAACTTTTGAAGTCCATAGAAACCTATAGAATCCATAAAAAACCAAGCTCTATAGAGTCTATAGAAATGGAATTATAGAGTCCATAGAAATTCTTGGACTTATGCAAAAATCAAAAATGAATTGGCCTCGAACAATAGGGGGAAGAAGGGGACCGATTTTTGCACTGTTGGGCAAAATGGTCAACAAATTGGCGACTCTCAGGGGAAGCATGCCTGCTATGCTTAGAAGTTAGTTTCCTTAAAAATCCATTGGGCACGGGGTCAGATTGTAACTTAGAAATTTGTAATAGCTCTGATAAATATAAAACCAAACATGAAAATTTAACTCAAAAGGAGAAAGAAAAAACACACACAAGGCTAAGAAAACTACTAACATGTGCAGGAAGCACTTAGGGAAAGCAGGAGAAAAAAAAGGGAAAATATATATGTAGATGATAAGAGACTCAGTGGCAGTGCTTTAGATGTATCCCATTAATTGGGATATGCAGTTCTTCACCATTCAACTTGGAGAGTTGGAATGCATTATGTTGCTTGCACTGAGTGATTATGTACAGGCCACTCCATAGGGCATCAAACTTTGCATGCTTTCTAAGCTTAGCTCGATCTTCATCCCATTTCAGGACAATATCTCCTTCATAAAAACCTTTTGATGAAGATTTCTTATTGAACTGTCTCTTTACTTGTTGTTGGTGGCTAGTAATGGAAGCCATAGGCTGGTCCCTTGCCTCTTGGAGTTCTATCAGTTCGCATAATCTAACCTCCATGCTGGTTCCTTCCTCTAATTTCAGCTGGCGAGTGAGATCTAAGGCTGTCAACTCGAGTGAAATGGGGACCCTAGCTTCTCTTCCATAGAAGAGTATGTATGGTGAGTTGCCAATTGCCCTCTTCAAGGTGACCCTATCTACCCACAAGGCTATTTTTAGCTTGGCATGCCAAGTCCTCTGATTTTCTTCCATGGTCCTCTTGATGATCCTGATCAAGTTCTTGTTGGTGGACTCAGCCAGCCCATTCCCCTATGGGTAATAATTAGATGAAGTATTGGGATATATATCATATTTCAGTGCCCATTCACTTATTTTGGTTCCCAAAAAAGCTAGCACATTATCTAAGATTATGGTTGCTAGAACCCCAAACCTCACCACCAGGTCCTCATAAAACTCTAGGACTGCACTTTCATTTGCCTCCTTTAGAGCAACTGCCTCCACCCACCTTGTGAAATAGTCTGTAGTGGTCATGACCCACTTGTGTCCAGCACTAGAGGGAGGATAATCATCCCTATGAAGTCTAGGCCCCATTGCATGAATGGCTGCTCCACCTGAATAGGATGTAGGGGCATGGAAACCAACTGTTGCTTCCCATCAAAAAGTGCACTCTTCTGGCACTTTCTTTCCTAGGCATGGGTGTCCCTAAAAAGAGTAGGATAGAAATAGCCAGCTCTCATCATCCTTATTGTAATATCCCTAAAAGCGAAATGACCGCTTGCTAGCCCATCATGGAACTCAGAAAGCACCTTGTCAGCTTGATTTGAGTCTATGCATCTTAGAAGGACCCCTGAGAGATCCTTCCTAAATAATACTCCATCAACTAGAACATAAGGGAGAGACTAGAGCCTAAAGTACCTTCTTTTGGTCCTATCAAGACCCTGTGGGCATTTACCAATGAGAAAGAAATGCCTCAGGTCCGATGTCTAGTCCTTTATGACAGTTGGTTCCTCTACTATAGCTGCATCATGAATTAGTAAGTTGCCTTCCCTTTTCTGCCTGAAGTCCATAGCAAGGTGTTTACACAGACCTCTTCCCCTCACCAGCTTGATGACCTTGATGTCTACGTCATACTCCATTACCCTGGTGATCCACCCTACTCTTTTCTCATTTAGGTCTCGGTTGGTCAGGAAATCCTTGACGCTAGGATGTGGAACCATGAGGTGAATCCTGATGTTGGACAGCATATGCCTAAATTTCTTTAGGCTTCGTACTACTGCTAGGACTTGCTTCTCTACATATGTGTATCTGACTTTGAAATCCTCTAACCCCTGGCTAAAAAAATCAAGTGGTTACTCAAGGTCATCACCATTTGCTTGGGTAAGCATGGTGGAGATTACCTCTTCATTACCAAAAGTGTAGAGGTTGAAGTCTTTATTGAAGTCAGGGCTGATAAAAGTAGGAGCCTAAGTTATGGCCTACTTGATGGCTTCAAAGCTATCCTTCCTTTATGTTTTCCACTTGAACTCCTCACCCTTCCTCAGCATAGAGGTCAGTGGCTTGACTATCTCTATGAAATTTAGAATGAATCTCTAAATGAAATTTATCTTGCCAAAGAAGCTCTACAGGCCTTTCTTGTGCTTAGGTAGGGACATCTCTAGGATATAATGAAATCTCTTGGGGTCAATGTATAATCCCTCCTTAGACACGATGTGGCCAAGGAGTTTTCCCTCATGAATAACAAAAACACATTTCTTCGAGTTAAGAGAGATGCCAAACTCCTTACACCTTTCAAAAATCTGCTTGAGGTGTTTCATGTTTTGGCTCACTTCCTTAGAGAATACCATCACATCATTGAGGTATACCAGCACATTGTGGTTTATCAAGCCTTGAAAAGCCATGTCCATGGCTCACTAAAAGGTAGCACCAGTGTTAGCCAACCCGAATGGCATCTTATTGTAGGCAAACAATCCCTATTTAGTAGTGAAGGTTGTTTTGTGCTGGTCACAGCCTTGCACCAGAATCTAATTATACCCTGAATATCCATCTAGGAGGGAGAAATGCTCACTGCATGTTACCTTTTGAAGGATCTGATCCATGCTCAGGAGGGGATAATGGTCTTTTAAAGAGACTTTATTAAGGTCTCTAAAATTGACACATATCCTGATCTCCCCAATCTTCTTTCAAATAGGAGCAAGATTAGCCAGCCAAGAGGAATGTTTGATTGGAAATATAATCCTAGACTCAATCAATTTGGCTAGTTCCTTTTGCATGAGAGGCTCAATCATCAGGTTGACATATCTCTGCTTCTACGTGACTGGCCTGGGGCCTTCTTCTAATTTGATGGTGTGCTGGGTGAGTCTTGGGTCAAAACCCTTCAAAGCACTGTAATCCCATGTGAAAACATCAGCAAACTCCTAACACAACAAAATGAATGTCCACCTTTCTTGAACTGTGCAAACTTTACCAAGCACAAGCAACTTATCCTTAAAGATCTCAACCTTTTCATAATTCTCCTCCTTAGTTGTGATGCATGCCTTGTCACTTCTCAATTGGTCATCTCCATTGAAGATGCTTTCAAAAGTGACCAAACCTTTAGAGAGCTTATTGTTCTTTAATTAAACAATTTGGTTGCCATATTGTTGTTACAGCTTTGTCTAGTTCCTTGTTGCCAACTTAGCTTTTTCCTGCAGGAAGAAAGCTATTTGCTAGTCATTTTCAAAAACTTGCCAGTTTGTAATGTTATCAAGGACAGAGGGCCAGACTACCACCTTCAAGTAGTGTGAACTGTAGTATCAACTTATCTCCCTGGAAACATTGAACTAAGCACCAATTGCTGCTAGCCTATCCACTTGTTTGTTCTACTCTCTGGGAATGGAGGCGATATTGAAAGCGAGGAAATTTTCCACCAAGTCCCAGACCCTATGCTTGTAGGACTTTAGCAAGGAATTTTTGGTCAGATTCTAGCCTTTTACCTGATTTACAATCAAATCACTGTCTCTTAAAACTTGTAACTCCTTGATCCCTCTTTTCCTTGCCCATTCCAAACCATGGATAAGGGACTCATATTCTGTAACATTGCTTGTGAAAGAAAATTGGAAATGGAAAGCTGAGAAGTATCTCTCCTTTGAAGGGAGACTAACATTGCTCCACCACCAGCTCCCAACCTACTTCTGGAACTATCAAAGTACAGTTGCAATAGACCTAGGTCTTCTTGGCTTTCCTTTATTACATTTGGTATGAAGGTACCCTCTTCATGCATGCAATAGACTCCAAGGCCTACCTCCTCTATGAACTTGTAAGGGTTATGCTTGAAGTTATCACTTCCCCACTCATCTGAGAGTAGGTTTTTAATTCCTTCAAGAGTAGAGGATAGAGATTGGTCTATCTGGGACTCTTCTGGGTTGATAATGGTGTAGCTGACATTCATTGCCTTTAGTGAATATGGTTTTAGATGGTCTGTATAGAGTGGCTCAAATTCGATCTTTACCTTGGTCTTGTACTTGGTTCTAAAAACTAGATAGGACCAATTCATTGCTAGATAGCCACCTATCTTCGAAGTGAAGTCCTTGGATAAGCAAATTGCAAAATAAGGAGGCACATTTGCCACTACTATATCATGGGGAATTGAAAAGGTTGGGCAAGCATGTAATGTCAAGCTTAAACCCTTCATTATCCCAACTATTTTTGTAGGTGTCCCATCTAACTTTAGGACTCCCTTATTCATCTCTTCATATTTCAGTCCCATCTTGTCAGCTATGCACTTGGGCATCACTGAGGTACTAGCCCCACTGTCAATGATGCAGTTGTGCACCAAGAAATCTCCTATGACTAAGGACACATAGAAATGGGGAATTTTCTCTTCCTTCTTTACCTAACCTGAGGTGGAAGGTTGTCCATTCATCATCAAGACATTATTAGCCCTTGTTGGGATAGCTTGTTGATCTAGCTCATGCAATTCCCTTTGTAGCATGTCATTTTGCTCTAGTAGAGACAATGAATCCCATAGGGAGATGTTCATATGTAGCTTCTTCATCTAGTCCACCACATTGACCTGAGGACTGCCTCCCTGCCAATTTTTTTGCAGCCTGGTCCTTCTACCAGTTTGAAGTGTATGTATGTTTTTGTCTGATTTTTAAGTGTGAGTGTGAGAAGGTCAGATCATTTTGGTGCATCACTCCTTTAGAGTAGTTTGTTTTCATCCCCCACCATTATATATATATATATATATATATATATATGTTAGCACTTACTGGAACAAATCATATGCGTCAAAGGGAGCTAGCCCTTACCTAGAGACTCTCCCCTCCAGCTTCGTCGGTCCCACAGGTGAGAGGGGAGTTTCCATTGTTGCGTGTGGAAGGTAGGAGCTCAACCTCCTTACCCCGAGTGTAATCCGCTACATCAACAGGTTGTTAAGAAGCTAAGCTTACAAACCAATCCCCATCTGAAGCCTTATCCACTAGGTTGGGTGTGTGACAATGTGAATCTACAAGCCTCACAAACTTGTAGGCTAAGGTTTGCCATCACATCCAAGTTCATAGATGAGGTTGAGTTGGATGTTGTTCCATTGGACATATGTGGGATTGTTTTGGGAAGCCCATATCTTTATGATAGAAAAGCAATCTTCCATAGAGAGGAAAATAAGTACTTGTTAAGGATGGCATTGAATATATAGTTAGAGCACATCACATTAGAACAAGTCTTTCCTTGGTTACAGTAGGGCAAATGAAAAGACTAGTTAATTCAAGCAAGACTTTTTGTCTCATGTTGATTAAATCTAAGGAAGAAGAATATTCTCAAGCTTTGGAAAAGTGTGATCCTAGACACAAGAATGAATTGGTTGAAATCATTTCTACTTATGATGATGTATTTCAGGATCCTAAGGGCTTACCTCCTAAAAGGGGAGTTCAACATGAAATTCAGCTATTGCAGGATTCTCCTCTCCCTAACATTGGCATGTATAGGTTATCAATGGTGGAAAATGAAGAAATCAAAAAATATGTAATGGATCTATTGGATAGAGGTGTTATTCATCCAAGTTCATCTCCTGTTGGTTCGCCAATTATTTTGGTGCCAAATAAAGATGGCACTTGGCAAATGTGTGTTGCTTTTCATGCTTTAAAAAAAATTACTATTAAGAATCGTTACCCTCTTCCTTGTATAGATGATTTGTTGGATCAATTAAAACATGCTATTTATTTCACTAAGATAGATTTGAGAAGTGGATATCATCAAGTAAGAATTAATGAAGGTGATGTATGGAAAACTACCTTTAAGACAAAACAGGGATTGTTTGAATGGCTTGTTATGCCTTTTAGGTTGTGTAATGCCCCAGCTACATTCATGAGATTGATGAATGATGTTTTTAGACAATTCCTTGATGATTTTGTTATAGTTTACTTAGATGATAAATTGATTTTTAGCAAGTCATGGGAAGAGCATGTGATCCACATTAAGAAAGTCATGGATGCAGTACGAAGGGAAAAAATTTATCTGAAAATGTCAAAATGTGAATTCGGCAAGATCTCTTTGATATACTTGGGTTACATTGTAAGACATGGTAAATTGAAAATTGATCCTGCAAAAGTGGCAGTTATTGTTAATTGGCCTACACCCACTAACACAACTGAGGTTAGGAGTTTTCTTGGTGTAGTACAATTTGGAGGAAGTTTAATACTCAATTTTCATATATTGCATCACCTTTGCATTCTTTGACAAGGGTGAAATAGGTCTTTTAGTGGGGAGGAAAACATCAAAAAGCCTTCGATAATTTGAAAGAAAAGATAAGTAATGCTTTGGTCTTGGCACTTCTTGATATACAACAACCATTTGAGATCGAGATGGATGCAAGTGAGTATGCTATGGGGGCTATTTTAATGCAAGGTAAGAAACTAGTTTGTTATCATTTTGAAACCTTTATAAGTGCAGTAAGAAAATATCCAACTTATGATAAGGAAAATTATGCGTTGGTTCAAAGTGTTAAAAAGTGGAAACATTACTTAATGGGCAAATAAATAATAATACATATAGATCATTAGCCCTTACAATATCTCCAATCACAAACTAAGCTACAATAGTCTAGACATTTTCGTTGGATGGGTTTCTTACAACAATTTCATCTTGTGATCAAGTATAAAAAAGCAATTTAGAATAAGGTTGCAGATATGCTATCTAGGCCTCCTATGGTTGTTGCATCTATTCTTTTACAACATGGTTCTTTGTCTCATGAAAGTTATAAATAACAATATGTGAATGATCTTGATTTTTAGGATGTTTATAAAGACTTGATGAGTAGTAGACAAGTAGAAGAATTGGACAATCATGTACACAATGATCTTTTGTATCATTTGGGTAAGCTATGTATTCCTCAAAATGAGAGGGTGCACATGATTAGAGAAGCACATACTTCTCTTATTTCTGGTCATTTGGAGTTGCTAAAACGGTTGCACATTTGAAAATGTATTATTATTGGCCTCGTATGCAAGAAAATGTTGCTAAATATATAAGGGGATGTACTCTTTGTGCCACAAGTAAACCTAGTAACAGGAAATTGGGACTTTACACTCCTCTACCTATTCCTACTCGCCCTTGGGAAAGTATCTCTATGGATTTTGTGGGGGGATTGCCTATGACACAAAGAAAACATGACTATTTATATGTGGTTGTGGATAGATTTAGCAAAATGTGTGTTTTGATTCCTTGCACTAAGCAGATTAATGGTGAAGGCACTGCATATTTGTTCTTTAAACATGTATGGGTTCATTTTGGTTTGCCTACTTCAATTATTTTTGATTGGGATTCTCGATTTATTGGGGATTTTTGGTCAGCTTTGTGGGGACTAATGGACACTAAATTAAAAAAGAGCACTGCATTTCATCCACAAACCAATGGACAAACAGAGGTTATGAACCACAATGTGGTACATTTGCTTAGGGGTTATAGCAATAAAAATCCAAAGTTATGGGATGAATAATTGTGTTACATACAGCATGCATATAATTGGGCACTTCATTCTTCTACTATGAAATCTCCATTTGAAGTTTGTTATGGATACTTGCCTAAATCTCCTCTAGATGTTTGCTATGGATAGGATACAACTGTTGGTGAACCAAAAGAAGCCATTCAAGCCAAGAAGTTCATTAAACAAATACAGCTCATTCATCATACTATTCATACTCAATTGGAGAAAAGTCAAGCCAAGTACATAGCTAGGCATGACAAACATCATATTGATCACCAATTTGTTGTAGGTGATATGGTATGGCTTCACATTAGTAAGGAAAGACTGACAAGTGAAGGTAAAAAGTTAAAACCAATCCAGTATGATCCTTTTCAGATAACAGAAAAAATTGGCACAAATGCTTTTCGATTAGACTTACCATCTTACATGTAGATTTATTCAGTTGTAAATGTGGAAAATTTGAAATTGTATGAGCCTCCAATGATCATTGATCATGATGAAAGTGTATCCATTCCTTCCGTTGATGATTTTTCACCTGAATATCTAATAGAATTACAGGAAGAGACTATACTTGACAAGAATATGTGGACTTCACGAAGAGGTAATGTTGAATATCTTTGTGTTGGTCTCAAAGGGATGCACCCAAGCAAGGCCAGATGGATGGAAATCAAAAAGGTGAGGGAAACATACCCTCACCTCATTACCAATTAATTTTAACTTTCAGAGGTCCAAAAGTTCCCAGTGGGGAGGAATGATCCAAGTGGATTCATGTACCATTCTATTTTTCAAAGTCTTCAAATTCAGTTCAAATAATTTTCACATTGTTGCCCAAATTCTAGGCATTTGAAAACTTTAGAAATTTTACTATTTAAAGCATGTAAAATAACCACGCCCAGCAAATGTGGGACTAATTCCTTAGTCAAAGCATGCCAAAAGAGGAAGGATGCCCTTGCCCACTTCCCTAGGCACCTAGAATGGAGGAGGGAGTTTGGAACTTGAGACTTGGTGCCTAAAAGGCTAAGGTCTTGACCGCTTCAGCCACAGTGGCTGAAATGTTATAAAAAGGAGTAATTTTCACTTGTATTGACATGGATTTCAGACTGTGTAAAGAGAATTAAGAGGATTAGAGCCTTGTTTTTGCCTTATACGGCCTTGGGCTTTTGTTTTCAGGTCTAAGAGAAATATTTACAGGCAAATAAATATCAGAGAAGGTGAATTTGAATATTTGTAAAGGTTTTTGAAGCCATTTGTTGCATCATTTTAATAGAATGGTCCTCACTATTGGGCAGACCCAGAGATGTAGGCTATTGAAGCTAAACTCTGTTATCAATTTGCTGGTGTTGTCTTTGATTTTCTTTGATTATTATTGCATTCTGATCTTCATTTTAATTCTAATTTTAATTTCTTTATGCAAATTAAACACAAGAAAGTGAAAATTTGAAGGATCTCATAAACATGAACAAGTGATTTTCGAATGTAATACACTTGTATTTTCAGTTTACAGATCATTGAGCATTGCCTATATAGTCCCAAAGTAGGACCTCAATTCACTGTAGTTTCGTCTTTACATTAGAGGAATTTGACTAGTGTAGCAATCAATTCAAACAAAATAAGCACAATTAGTAAAAAGGCATAGTATGGCATAAGAAGTGACAAGTTGGTATGTCAAGGCTCAAGTAACAAATGTTACCCCTAGTTTGACCATAGGTGGTTATAACTAAGACATAATGTCATAGATCAATTATACTAATTTTCCCCAAGCCAGTTATAATTTGTAGAAAGACTGGTAATAACAAAATAATAACAAATGAAGGATGCAACTACCAAAACTTCTATCATTTTGATCCAAAATACAATCTTTTTTTGAAGTACTTGAATCAACTAATGAAACTGATCAGATTCCTCAGTGCTGAAAATATGTAACGAATAGAAAAAACTAAGGTCCAACGAGCTAGGATTTAGAACATGTTTGGGTTGATAGGTTGAAAATTTAAACTAGATATGGTTAAGAGGATGGATAAGAAGGATATTTTTATAAAGAAGAATAGTGATAAGATGGCATAACTAAAACTTTTCTTACAGATAATACACCTTAGTGTTCAAGCATAATACTGCTTAAGGTGAATAATATTCATTGGCTCAGGAAGTTCATCTCCATCTAGTGGGGAAAGCCTATATGCTTTTAATCCATAATCTGTAATAATGATTAAAAGCCCTATCTATTCTGGTTTGAATTTACCTTTATGCTTCTTCTCAGCCATGGTATTTTTTTGGTTTTTTTTAAGAACAAGATCACTGAGTTCAAATTTTATTTACTTGACATGTTGATTATAGTAGCCTTTGAGTCAGTTCTAATATGTTGGACGATTATTAAACGTATTTGTGTATTTTTCATCAAGTAGGTCTAGGTCTTGTAGGCAAGCTACTCGATAGTCATGATCATCTAAGACATGCATAGTGAAGGCAATTCAACCTCAATGAGAAGTATGGCTTTAGTACCATAAACACGTGAGTATGGAGTGGCTCTTATGGGGTATGATGATTGGTACAGTATACCCAAAGGGCAGGGAATATGTGTAGGTGACAATCATGACCATCATCATTGACAATATTTTTGAGAATATTGATAATGGTTTTGTTTGATGCTTCAATCTAGCCATTACCTTGAGGGTAATATGCTATAAAAAAATGTAGTGTGATCCTCCATTATCAGATATAATGTTGAATGATCCTAATTATTTTGCATTCAGTACATAGCTGGTCTACATCCTTGTTCTTGAATGATCCTCCATTATCAGATATAATGTTGGAGGGGATACTGTATCAGCAATTGAGATGGTTGAAGATGAATTTGTAAATTTGCTTTTTAGTCACATAAGTTAGGGTTATAGCTTCAACCCACTTAGTGAAATACTCAGTGATGATAAGGATATATTTATGGTCATTAGATGAAGTGGGGTTGATCATCTCAATGAGGTCAAGTCTCCATGTAGAAAATGGCCATGGTGTCAACATTAGTTTCAGAGTTTTAGCTGCGGCATGAATCATATTAGCATGTCATTGATATTTGTCACACTTCTTTACATATGCAGTTGCATCTGAATCCATCATGGGCCAATAATAACCAATACACAAGAGATTTTTAGATAAGTCTACCCCACTAGAATGAGCTCCACATAATCCTTCATGAACTTTTCTTAATGCTAGTGTAGACTCTGCCAAAGTTAAACAATGAAGTAGAGTTCCATCAAAACTATGGTGGTAAAGGGTGGATCCAATTAGATTACAATGCGTGGAATGATGAATAAAGGCTTTGGTTTGTTTTTGAGATAGGTTAGGTGGTATAACTTGGTCATGAAGGTATTTATAAATGTTTGAGTACCAAATAGAATTAGGACCAATAATATCACAAATCATTGTAATGGTTGAATGTTCATGAACTAGTGCTGACAAATTCTTGATGAGGAACTGATATTCTCTATCTTGATCTATTTGTCTAATTAGAGAGCCAATAGTAGCCATGGCATTTGTAATTCTATTACTAGCCCTTAGTATTTGCTCAAACTGAATGTTGGTAATTTGTTTCTTAAGAGTGTTGACCATGGCTTTATATGGAGTGAGCTTGTCATCTTTGGTCTAAAAATAATATGTGACTTGATTGATGATTAACTGAGAATCACTATAAACTTGGAGATGAGATATGTTCTAGTACACTACCTATCAAAGTCCTATAACAAGTGCTTCATACTCAGCCATGTCATTTGTATAAGGAAAATTGATATTAAATGATTTAGGGATTAGATCCCCCTGTGGTGTAATAAATAAGAGCCCTATCCTTGATCCATGTGTAGTAAATGAACCATCAAAATACAGCTTCCAGTGTTTCTCTTCAAGAGGTGTGTCAATAATAGTCATTATAGATTTATTAGGGAAATGAAGTCTCAGTGGCTTTGTGTCTGCAAGAGGTGCTTCAAGAAATTGATCTACAAGAACTTGTATCTTGATTACCTTCTGATTGACATACTCTATGTCAAACTCACTAACAAGCATGATCCATTTGGCCATTCTACCTTGTAAAGTTTTTTTAGATAGTATATACTTGAGTGGATCTACTTTTGAAATGACCATGGTCTTATTATTCAACATGTAATGACATAGTTTCTAAGCTACGAAGACCATGGTCAAACAAGCTTTTTCAATAGGTACATAGTTATGTTCATATGTAACCAAGGTACAACTTAGGTAGTATACAACATGCTCTTTTCCATTATCATCATGTTGAGCCAAGAGTGCCCCTAGAGCATTGTAGATAGTGGATAGGTATAAGAAGAATGGTTTTCCTAACATAGGAGGTAATAAAATAGGTGGATTAGCTAAATAGTCCTTGAGTTGTTGAAAAGCTATTTGGTAATGATCATCCCAGTGAAACGCAACTCCCTTCTTCAAAAAATGTGTAAATGGATGACACTTATCTGCTAATTGAGAGATGAAGCATCAGATTGATTGGATCTTACCCTATAAATTATGGAGTTATTTCAAATTGGTTGGTGGCAACATCTCAGTTATAGCATGGACTTTAATTAGATAGAATTCAATGCCTCTATGAGACATAATGAAGGCAAGTAATTTTCTTGAGGTTACACCAAACGCATATTTCTTATGTTGAGTCTGACCTTGTAATCTCACAATCTTTTAAATATCTTATGTAGGATTATTGGATGGTTAGCCCTAGTTTTGGATTTTGATAATAGGTTGTCAGCATAGTCTTCAAGAATATCATGCATCATATCATAGAATATGACAGTCATGGCCCTTTGATATGTAGTGATATGTAGCTCTAGCATTCTTAAGACCAAATGGTATTACCTGATAATAAAATGTTCTCCATGGAGTGGTGAACGTTATTTTATGATGGTCTTTTGATATTATTTTGATCTAGTTGTATCTTAAAAATCCATCCATGAGTGAAATCATTTCATAACCTGACATGGAGTCAATGATCATGTCAATGTTAGGCAATGGAAAGACATCTTTAGGACAAGCTTTATTTATCTTGGAAATCAATACAGATTTTGATTCCTTCAATTTTTTTGCTAACAGGGATAAAATTGGATATCCATTCTGTGTAGTCAATGGATCAGACACATCCTCTTTCTAAGAGTTTTTAAAACTCTTTATTTAATAATACTGTAATGCAAGGATGCATCTTACGTAACTTTTGTTTTACCATTTTGGCATTAGGATTGACCACACGTTGGTGTAAAACCAAGGTGGGGTCCAAACCTGGCATGTCAGAATAGGCCCATGCAAAGATATCTACAAATTCCCTGAATAGAGATATAATGACTTCACATTCCTCCTCAGTAAGGGATGTACCTAATTTTATCCATTTTGGGTATGATGGACTCCCAATATTTACCTCTATTGTATCTTCAACTAAAAAGGTCAAACTGTCTTTTAGAATAGTAGGTAATGACTTGAATTGTTAGACTGTCAGGGTCCTATGCTAGGACTTACTCTTCAACTTCTCCTAGGCATGATGAATTTGAGTCTCCTAATGGGAGATCTAGCCATGTGACAAAAACAATCAAATTTTTTTAAAGAATTTGATCAAATACTTATTATTTCTCAAAATTAAACTCAGATCCATAGGCAAGTTCATCATTGGTGGTCTCCTAGTATAAATTCAAAGAAGAATGAACATCCCCATCTAATGATGCCTGAAATATGTTTTGACCACTAGACTGGTATTTATCTTTATTTTTTCCTTAATTAAAAAGCACCTCAAAAAGGTTTTCACTTAGTGACCTCTATGTTTTACTTATTTATTTTTGGCTAAGGGTGTTCACCTGCATTCTAAAATAGGCTTTAGGATATAATGTAATTGATAATCTTGACTTGTGATCTCTTGACAAAATGTTGTCTCTAAGGCCTAAGAAGTCACAAAATGCCTCATCATTCTGGAACTCATCAATCAACAAAGTGGATTTTTGTTGGTCCCAATCTATCAGTTGGGGATAGTATAATGATAATGGGTTGAAATGAATGACTGAGGCAAGGGTAAAAATGACATTGGTATTAAATAGGTTAGTCTTAGCTAGGTCATCAAAGGTGAGGTTGTGATCAGACTCTGCTTCGCTATCAGCATCATCCTCACTAGGCATTGGTGATAGACTTTAAATAAAATATGTGGGATCACCTCCAGATAGTTTAAATACAAGTCCATAAGGTCTTTCATACTTAATCATGGAAATTGGCTTGATGATTCCTTGTTGATTTGGTCTATGGCCTCTTATTTCATAATTATGATGCTTCATGATCTTATTGAGAATATGATACTTTGTACTTTATAAGCAATTAGATTGGTTATCATTGTATAACCATGATTCATCCCCTTTAAGAGGGTTAGGTTCTAGGCTAGATGCTAGTACAAATGTGATAGGTCCCTTAACTTTGTTCTTTCGTCACTAATGCATATGTGGGGTGACTTTAGGTCACCCAAAGGTTTTTAAATTTTGAGAAAGATTGATAATATGAAATGTATCATGGGTCACATACTCTCCCAGTCCATTATCTGAAATGGTGAAATGATTAGAAGCTTCAAGAGGTGGCATGTGGGAAAGGGAATCCAAGTTATTAGGATCTATGTAATTATCCAATGAAGGATCAATAAGTATGGCCTTTCCTTTATCTTGCTTGGAACTTGGATTCATGTCATACTGATAATTTTAGCTTTGAAATTTGGTCTCAAGATGTTTGTAGTGTTCATATGGGTGCAAGTCTCTTAAAATATTCACTTTCATCTCTGAGTGAAAAAACTTGATATATTTGTGCAGTGTTGATGGGACTACATGAATCTTATGTAACCAAGGCCTGCCTAGAATCTTATTATATGATAACTTAAGATCAAGCACATGAAAAAATGTATCATGGTTAAAGGCCCAATGAAAACTAAAAAACTAATAGTGCCTTGTGATTCTCTTTTCTAATTATCATAGTCTTTGATGGTTATCATTTCTAGTTGGATATCTGCCATTATGTACTCAAAAATCTTGATGAGCTTTAGAGACACTATGTTGAGGCCTGATCTATTGTCTATAAAGACATGTTTCACTTTATGCCACTTTATATAAACTTCTATAGACAATGGGTTATTATGTAATGGGCCAAGGGAAGACATATCACTTTGGTTGAATGTGACTTGTTGGACAGGATCTAGCTGTCCAACTAAAGCTTGAAATTTATCAAGGGATATGTCACTAGCAATAGTGGATTGGGTTAAAAACTCGTTCAAGATGTTATTATGGATTAATGACATTTGTATTAAATGTAAAATAAAAATTTGTGCTGGTGTCTTTGTAATTATTTTACAATATCAAACTTCTTGTCTTGGTTAATATTGAATGATTTATTCCAAGGCTAAACGATTGGCTGGATAACAGGTAAAGTGGTAGATGGTTGTGGACCTAGGATAGTAATCTTTGACCTCTGAGTTATGATTGAACAATTGGGATTAGATACTAGACCATGATTGCTAACAAATGGTGGATGTAGACACCTAAATCTAGCCATTGATAACCTCCAATCAGGGTTTCTACCAATTTTCACCTAAAATGCACAATTTGGCCTAAAAACACTAAAACATGCTAAATGATGTGAAACTAACATATTCAAGTGTCAATTTTGGCCAAGATATCCCTAAATGGGGAAATATAATTTATGGGTTAGCTAATTTTGATCATATCAGTTCGATTCAAAATGCTAATTTTTCACCTACATGCTCTAGATTATTCTTTCCTATCAAATCTTATACATAAGATACGTGCACTATTTTCTATTGGTAACATCCTAAATGGGATTACACTTCAAATGCATCAGACAGTGACTTGAAATTCTAATCCAATCAAATTTTAGACCAATAATAAGGCATTCTAATCAATTTGAGTAATTTGTACACAAAGTGCTTAAACATGCTTAAGAGCTAATTAAATAAATTAGAGACTAATCAATAATTTCATGGAAACTTGTTGAATACTTGTTTTTAGAAATGAATATTGAATATATTCATCATCAAGTGATCTCATTTCTTGGAAAGACATCCCTAGGTCATAAATGCCACAAATATCAAGATTCATGCCCTTCATGTCTCATCAATGCCTTCCATGATTCCCTCCATGCCTATTAATTGACCCTTCTTTCAATGTCATGATGAAGATAATTACAAAATTAATTTCAAAAGTTGAATTAATCTTCAACCACACATCTTCATCTCAAGATGGATGGTTCAGGTTGATTCTAGACATGTACAAAAATCTATAAATAGGAAGCCTTACCACATCATTTCTATGTCTTGATTATGAAAAGTTATAATACACAAATGGTTTTAAAATATTCAAGAAACTAGTGTTACCATGCTAAATTGACTCCAAGCCAAGCCAAGTCACAAGCCAAATGTGCCAAGGAGAGATGGAGGTAGCCAAGATTTCATTGCCAATGACTTCATGAGCACAAACTGAGCAAGCCACTACTACAAAGGCATTTAGAGCATCTAAGGAAGGTGAAGGAATTCTTATGTTTTATTCCTTACTTTTTGGTTGTGTTTGTCATTTATTTTTTTTAACTAATCTCTCCCTAGTGTTTAGGCTTAGAGATGTTATGCTATTTTTGTGTTTATTTCATTTTATTTTCATTTTGAAACTAACACCATACTAACCATCCTCTCTTGAGTCAAATTATTAGATCACATTATGGCATGCCTAGTGGGACTAGATGCATCTCACACTTAAATAAGATCATTTTGAAACTCTAAAATATTTATTTGGACCCTTAAAACTCTTGTAAATTGATTTTCTAACTTTATTTTCCCATTTTTAGTCGTCACAATTTTACACAGTAACTGATGTCGGTAAGTAAGATAGACATCGATTACATAGCTTAAATGATATCAATTATATTTTAGTTAGCCAAGGTAATCATCATCAGTGGTATTTAACTGACATCGGTCACTATGTTTTTCCAAAAACATAGACCTGATAGCTGTTTTTCTAAAGTTCCTTGTTTCAAATCAAATAGAGCTTCAAAGCTAAATGACATGCTAACATTTTTACTATAGGACCAAGCTTGACATTTTCTCAAAACATGTTTAAATCACCTTTGCATGCTTAAAAATCAATTAGGAACCTTGTTTTATGTATTTAACAAAGAATTTAGATGTTTTTGGTGAATATTTTCAATGTTTGCAACTAAGACCAAGGGGTGAAATGAACACCGCCAAATCTTTCATTTTGGGCTTAAAATTGAACACACTTATCAATTCTTGTTTGCAATAGTTATTTAATCAAATTTTTGTTTGCCAAAAAGAGGGATATTGCATGTATGCTCTTCCATTTGTCCCCTTTAGGGAACCCTTGGAATCAAAAGCACCATTCCTATTGCACAAAGCCTAGTCCAAAGGCTTAGAAAGAAAGTCATCTAAAACACTCCCCAAAAACTCATCAAAGTTTGGGTGACCTGCAAAATGACCCTAAAGTCTTTATCTTTCATGTTTTCTTTATTTTTATGCAAACTTGGCTTGTGAGGGGGACTTCATCATCTCCCAAAAGTTCTTCAGGGAAGTTTTGACCTCGGGTTTCACCTCCTAGCAGTAACTTCATTTAGCTCCTTTAGAGTTGTACACAGGACATAGTGGAACTTTGGACATCACACTACACTGAGTGAAGAACATGATGTAGTGGTTGTAAAAAATACTAGACCTTTTTGCAACAAGCCAAGTGATATGGACCCAAAATTTGTGCTCTTCTTTTGCATTATTTGGCATGAAAGTCATTATGCAATTTATTCTCCTAGATCATTCAAAAACTTGTTAGATCTTAGACAAATCTCCACTTGCATGGAAGTATTTTTATTTGAGAGAATGGGGGTGTAAAAACCCTACTATATAATGCACATTTACTTTTGGATGAACACTTAAAATCCTTTCAAATGATGTATATTGATGGATTCCAACAATACCAAACAACCTTGTCAATTTAGGATCTAAGAGTGGTTAATTAGTTGGTCTTGTCCTAGATTAAATTCTTGTTTGGAGTCAAAACTTGGTGTAAACAAACAATCCAAACCAAACACATAGTCCAAATTCTCCTTTGAACAAAGAGGCATTATGTTGTCCACATGAGATCATCAATTTGCCTTGTTCAAAAGTTCATCAAAATCTTGAAAGTAATATCATCCACTTTGGTGTAGTTATGCTATCCAATTGAGTCTAGACCTTTACCAAAGTTGTTTAAGTCCTTCACTTATAATCTGAATTTGAAATTGTACCTTTATAAGTTCACAGGGTTGATGTGTTTAGTGGGTTCGCCATTTTCACTAAACTTGAGGGAACTTATGTTTAATGTCCA
This sequence comes from Torreya grandis, assembly GCA_037957365.1. Lineage (NCBI taxonomy): Eukaryota > Viridiplantae > Streptophyta > Pinopsida > Cupressales > Taxaceae > Torreya > Torreya grandis. The sequence goes on along the minus strand of JARHVA010002789.1, from coordinate 2,079,187 downwards.
ATTTAGGTTGAAGGCCATTTAAGACTCATAATCATTATCATCACTTGATAGACTTAATTAATTTTGTGCTAAACATTTGCACTTTGAGTCTATACACAACAACATTTTGAGACAATAAAAGTATTTTTATGCTATCAAAATTGTAGGAAAACATCTTTGCCTTAGAGAGTTTTTGAAACAAACCTTTTTATCACACCTTTTGGGTAGTATAGTATTGTTACGATACCCAAAATATTTCAAAAATTATTTCATAGACCATCTTTCATAGAGTTAAAAATTTGTTCTTACATTTTCAGACCAATTCAAGTGTACTTTTGTGATCTTTTGTCTAAAATGGATATACTGTTCACTTTTGTCTAGCTTGTTTATCAAAAAAACTAAGTTTTATACCATTTTTTATGAGAAACTAAACTATTTCTAAAGTGTCTTTTGTTTCATACCTTATACCTAGTTGATCAAGTTCATGTCCAAGAATCAAATGCCTAGCATTTGTTAGAAGTGTTTCAAATACGTTAGATTAAAACTTTCATCTATTTTTCAAAGTCTAGATTTTGATGTCATTTGGCCAAGAGTCTTAACACATGCCTTGTTTGAGCTGATATTTGGATGCTACATTTGACCAAAAGACCTAGCAAATTTTAAATTCTTAGTTTACACTGATTTGAAACACTTTGACCTTAGAGTTTGGCATTTTGATTTTAGGTCCATTTATTTGCTTATCTTTGTGTGAACAGTGAAATGTTAGATACTTCACGCTAGCTTCTTTCCTCAAAAATCTTTGCATAAACCTTTTAACAAATCTAGACCAAGTTAGAACATCATCTTTTTTAGACATTGTCTTTTTTATAGTTTGTATAACTTTGACCTTTTATCACAAAGCATTGACTATGGATCCCAACATGTATTCCTACACTCATAGTGAACTCATGTACAATTCGAGGATTAGTAATGTAGTTGTGTAGGAAGAATTGTTGCAAGAACCCTATGCAAATAATGTTGCTTATGATATGGATTCTTATCCCTCTTATAATACTCAATTATGGGCATAAAGACAAGATCCATTGGCTAACTATCTGGTTAACACACCACCTTATTTAGAACAAGACCAAGAGCAAACCACATAATACCTACCTATAATATTTGTAGTGGACGAGTCAATTCTTTAATAGTCACATTCTAGTAATACGGCTTCCATATATGATCCATTTTTATTTGAGTGACATTTTTTAGAGAATAAAGATGAGATTTTGGCTAGAGCCATAGAGGTAGGGGCCAAGTTTCTCACAGAGTTCCCCCATGAAAATTTACCAAGTCTAGTAAGAGTGCCCCATAATATCATTTATAATCAATAGGCTTCTTATATAAATCTTATGGCTCTAATCCTATGGCTGAGAAGAAGCATAAAGGTAAATTCAAACCAAACTAGATAGGGCCTTTCATCATCACTACATATCATGGATCAGGAGCATATAGGCTTGCCACACCAGACAAAGATAAACTTTCTAAGTCGATGAATCTTATTCATCTCAAGTGATATTATGCTTGAGTGCTAAGGTGTATTGTTTGTAAGGACCATTTCAATTATGCCATTTTATCACTATTATTCTTTGTATAAATTACCATCCTTATCCATCTTCTTCACCATATCCACTTACTACTTCTATTCTATCGACCTAGTATATTCTAAAGCCTAGTCTATTCAACCTTGGTTTTTGCCATTCATTACATAATTTCAACATCAAGGTATTTGATCAGTTTCATCAATTGGCTCAAGTAATTCAAATAGAGATTGTATTTTAGGATAGTGTGATAGAAGTTTTGGTAGTTGCATCCTTCATTTGTTATTCATTTTTTACCACTGATCTTGCTACTACTTATCCAAATTAGTACCAATGATCTATGCCATTATGTCCTAGTTATAATCACCTATGGAAAAACTAGGGAAAACATTAATCCTTGACATATCAACTTGCCACTTCCTATACCATGTTGTGTCTTTTTAACAACTATGCTTGTTTTATTTGAATTGAATGCTACACTAGTCGAGTTCCTCCACTGTAAAAGTAGAAATATAGTGACTTGAGGTCCTACTCTGGGACTATGTAGGTAGTGCTCGACACTTGTTAAGGCCAACTCCATCACCCTTAAGTCATGCTCTCACCATTTTGTGAGCAAGCTTAGTTTGAATGGTCTCACCATTTTGCGAGCTTGAACCATTTAGTGTCTCGTCATTCTCGATTGAGTTGAGATACTTCAAACAATTCCAAAAACATTTAAAAAATTATTAGAAAACAAAAAAACATTGACCACTTATTTGCCTTAAGGATATTGGTAACCCTCACTCAGTTACAAAAAAATCACTTGTCATTTAGTTTCCTCATCCTTTTTGGCCTTTTTCTCTCATGCACTTGCCATTTTACAATACCATTCCTATTCTTCTATCATATCCATTCTATTTATTTTCATCAATTATCATTTTTTTCCATTTCCTGGGAGAACTACATTTGGCCTAAAGCTTTTTATTAGACATTATGTCCATAGAACTATTTAGGCAACGTCTACTTTCCTAGTGCATATGGAGATAGCTCGGCCACCCCCTTCATTTTCTTCTATTCCCCCAGTTTGTTCATTTGTTAGGTTGTCACCTATTTTCTAGGGTCAATATTCATATGGTTTCTATTACATTGTTTGTTTATTTGTCTCTACTTATTTTGTCTATTTGTCTACTTGTTTGTTTGCTTTCAGCACTGTTGCCTTGATTCGGTTTATGTGTGTTCATTAGGTCATTCCTTCCTATATTCATATGTTTACATTATCATCATGGTTTCTATCATTGGTGCATTATTTTTTATTTGAGTATTAGATTATGAGAGTCATTCCTCATGCATATTTTGATCAAGTCCTCATGATGTTATACCATGATGCCTACCAACATATGCTAAAACAAACTTCAACTTTAGGAAGTCTATTCAGTAATGATGACATCTCTTCGACATCTCGATTCAATCCCAATTATATCCCAAATAGAGTAATTAACCATGAAAGAATTTCAACCTTTATTATTTTAGATGAATATCTCCCTACTAGTAGATTGTTCTAATTCATCATTACCCTCTATGTTAAGTTATCATCATCCTCAGCCAAAATTTTCTCTTTTTGCCATAATCAGGGTTTAATGATTATAACTGCTTATGGGAAAATCATTGCACACCACCCCACCTGCATTTCTCAATTATTATAACTGCCTTTGAGAAAATCATTATGTTGTTATCACTTTAATTTTTCTACCCATACAGGGGTATAGTGTTATCTTGTTTGTCTGTCTTAACTAGGGTAGCTCCACCTTCTTAATGATTATAACCACATTTGAAAAAATCATTGTGTTATCATACCACATTGCCACTATCGAGGTACAATGTTTATAACTACTTTTGGGCAAACCATTATGCACCATCCCACTTGCATTCTCAATGACTGACTACTTTTTCAATATCATTATGTTTTCACCCCTTCATTTTTCCTTTCTTTAGTCCCCTCATTTCACTTCCTTTCAAGGGATCATTTGCTGACCTACTTGTGCCAACTGTTCCCTCAAGGGGGCATCATACATTTAGTTTATCATCATTGTAGTTTTAGGCATACATGACCTTTTCATTCTTTTAGAAGATGTTACTATGCTTATAGCTTGCAATGCCTTCCCAAATACGATCAAATTTTAGACACCTAAATCTGGCCACTAGTAACCTCTAATCAGGATTTTGCCTAATTTTCACCCAAAATACACAATTTGGTCTAAAAACACTAAAACATACTAAATGAACTAAAATTGACATATTCAAGTGCTGATTTTGGCCAGGGTATCCCTAAATGGGATAATGCAATTTATGGGCTAGCTAACTTTGATTAGATCAATTCGAGTCAAAATACCAATTTTGCACCCACGTGCTCTGTATTGTTCTTTCCTATCAAATATTTTGAACAAGATGCATGTATACATTATGTTTTATTGGTAATGTCCTAAATGAGATTATAGTTCCAATGCATCTGATAGTGACTTATAATTCTAATCCAATCAAATTTTAGACCAATGACAAGGCATTCTGATCAATTTGAGTAATTTGTGCATAAAGTGTTTAAACATGCTTAAGATCTAATTAAAACAAATTAGAGCCTAATAAAAAATTCCATGGAAACTTGTTGAATACTTGTTTTTAGAAATGAATATTGAATATCTACATCATCAGATGACCTCATTTATTGGTAAGATATCTCTAGGTCATAAATGCCACTAATATCACAATTCATGCCCTACATGCCTCATCAATGCTTTTTATGATGCCCTATATACCTCTTAGTTTACCCTTCTTCCAATGTCATGATGAGGATAATTACAAACTTAATTCTAAAAATTAGATTAGTCCTCAATCACACATCTTCACCTCAAGATGGATAGTTTAGGTTGATTCTAGACATTTGCAAAAATCTATAAATAGAAGGCCTTACCACATCATTTCTAAGTCTTGATTATGCAAAGTTATAATGCACAAATAGTTCTAAAAGCTTCAAGCAACTAGTGTTACCATGCCAAACTGATTCTAATCCAATCCAAGCCATAAGCCAAATGTGTCAAGGAGAGATGAAGGTATCCAAGCTTCCATTGTCAAGGACTTCATGAGAACAAACCGAGCAAACCACTACTACAAAGGTATTTGGAGCATCCAAGAAATGTGAAGGAATTTTTGTGTTTTATTCCTTAAGTTTTAGTTGTATTTGTCATTTGTTTTTGTCAACTAAGCTCTCCTTAATGTCTAGGCATAGAGATGTTTTGCTATTAGTGTGTTTATTTCATTCTATTTTATTTTTGGAACTAACACCATACTAACCATCCTCTCTTGAGTCAAATTCTTAGATCACAGTGGAAATGGTGTGGGACTAGATAAGACAAGTCTTGGTTATCAATACACTTGTATGTGGTCACATGGCAGGGATGGGTTGTCGATATAAGGTCCAAAAGTGGAAGTCTTAATTTGTTGGTTTGCTTGTATGCTATCTCAGGTTAAAGAAGGATTACCCATGTAATTTTGTAGAGTGTTGTTATTTAGCAACAATCTAGATTGATTAGAACTTGGTCTAGGATTAATGGAGATGGTGTTAACTCTACCCCTACAATATGACCTACAAACTTGTTTTAGTCATGTTTAATTACATGGTAGGTTTGTTGGTTGTCATCATTCCAACATTGGTTTTGTCCATTGTTTTATCATTTTAGGTTCTACTGTTGAGTCTACTAGTTTAGCCATTGATTTTGTTATTGTACTAGATGGTGTTGTTGTTGTTGTCACTGATTATTATGTCAAAGAAAGGGGTTTTGATAAATCCAAAGAGTTGGATTGGAAGTGGAAGTACCATTATCCAATGTTATCTCCCCATTCTCCAACATATTCTCAATCAAATGCTTGATTTGAACACATCTTCATAGATTATGCCCATTAACCTAATGGTATTCATAGAATTCATTTTCATGATACCAATCAGGATACAGAATACATTGTAGATAATGCTTTGGTATAGGATAACTAATAAGATTAGTGACAACAATTTTTTAAAATATAGATTCAATAGGTTCTCCTAGGTCACTAAAGACATGATGCATAGGCAGAGTTCTCCTTGGAAGAGGGGATTGCAATGGTAAAAGTTACTATATTTGTTGCACAGGTCTTGGTTGTTGTACTTGAAACATTGGTTGGAGAGGTTGTTGAGTAGGAGTAAGCTGAAAAGGTGGTGCAGATGATGTTTGCACCATTTAGACATGGCGTGCTTTGGTTACTCCATTTCCCACAACATTCCTATTGTGGTTGAATTACTTTGATCTTTCTTGGTTATTGGTCCATGTCGGTTTTGATGCTTTTGCTTGAATGAGATGTTGATTTTGATCTTTTCCCTTATTGGTACTTTGATTTTGATTAGTTTAATTAAGCTTGATGACTCCTTTATTGATGAGAACTCACTTGATCAACAAACTTTTGTCAATGATTTTCTTGAAAGTATGTGCACATTATAGTTCTAGATGATAAGCTATTTCACTATGCATTTTTTTAGTAAATATAATAGCTAATTATTTATCTGGTAAACTATGGGTGAATCAGCTTACAAGGGCTCTCTATCATTGTAAATAACTCACAAAATCTCACCATCTTTCTTTTTTTATTGCATTAAGTCCACTAAGAAAATCTCATGCTCGAGATTATAAGAAAAATGTTGCATAAACTTATTAGAAAGATCACCAAAATCTGTTACTAAATTCTTGGGTAACTTTAAAAACCACTCCAAGGCTTATCTAGCCAAGCTCCTTAAAAATAATAGCAAAAGGTATATGTCACTATATGCCACTAGTTGACATGCGACAAAGAACTCAGTTAAATGGGCCTTAGGGTCACCTTTTCCTTTGTATTTTTTAAATTTTGGTGGTTCATATCTTGGAGGTAATGGTGTCTACAAGTACTCTATGTTGATGGATAGGAACACACATCATCCAACTTAAACTTTTTAGTCTATTTTCTAGCTTGAATGGCATTAATTGCATCCTTCAATTATTATATTTTTTGGGATAGGAAACTGGAAAGAACATTGGTTTGAGGGAGAGTATTGGTTTGGGTAGATGTTTAGGAGGTCAAAAGTGGGACACTTTAACTAGGGTATGATGGAGATATTTGTTGGGGTACATTGGTTTGGTTGTAAAATGGACTAAGAATATGCATACATGGATTAGGATGTACTTAGAATTATACATTTGGTTGTGCAATATTATGGTTTGAGTTGGTAATAAAGGTTTGAGTTGGAGGATTTTGTGGTTGGAATGGATTGATATAACTATACTATGCCTATTGTGATTAAAAAGGGACATGTTGTCAACTAATCAAACCTTGTTGTTGAGTGAGAATTTGTGGACCAAGACCTTGTCTCTAAACTTATGGCACATTTTGAACCAATGGTTGTCTAGTAGGTATTTGAAAAACATGGGAACCTCCTTATTACATAAATCCTTGTGGAAAAGTGAAAGCAAGTTAAATATTTAGTATCTATCACTGACTAATGTTTATACATTACTGACTAGTCATTGCTTGGTTTTAGATTGATACACTAGTCTGTAATTGAAGAGGTATGTGTGCCATTACCTGATGAGGTAGAACATTAGTTTCCCCTTGTTGAGGTGGAAATATATTTGGCCTTTGTTGTATTGGTACACTAGATTGTGCCTATTTTTGTGGAATACTACTTGTCACTTGTTGAGGAGGAGTAACATTTGTTATATTCTATTGTTGAGGCATGAAATTAGTTATTGGTTGACTACCTAATCTCTTAGGCTGCATGTTTGATGAAGTAGCTAGTTTTTGGGATGCAAAAGCTCCTACTCCTTGGTATGATGGTCCACTCATGGTATTAACTACATGCACATGTTGTTGACTAGTTATTTGTGTGTTAGTACCACTTTGATTTGGATTGGACATTGCTTGCATATTGTCCACTATATTTTGCTCCTTATTCTGCGTAGAAGCAGAAGACATTCCTTCAATAATGGACATATGAAACAAGTTATCTACCAAAGTGTTTTGTATGAATGGGTCAAAACTCTGATTCTCTTGATTATTTGACTCTATCAAAACTCTTGTTGAAAGAATTAAGTCAATAAGAGGTTTGCTCACCATGTTCATCTGATTAAAATTGCATGCTAGATTCAGGTAGGTTTGATAAATTGTCTACATTTGATTAAAGTGGTCTTCCATGATGTTTTTGCCTATGTCAGGCATATTAAAGTTTTGATATGTTGTTAGGACTAGACCTAAAAGATTGATAGAAGAAGCCTATTGATCGTAAATGATATTGTGGGGCATTATTACTAAGCTTGGTAAATTTTCATGGGGGAAGTATGATGGAAACTTGGTCCTTATCTCTATGGCTCTAACCAAAATCTTGTCTTTGTTCTCTAACAAATGTCGCTCAACCAAAAATGGATCATACGTGGAAGCCATACTAGTAGATTATGACTATTGAGGAACTAGTTCATCAGCTGTGGGTATGGTAGCTAGGTATTATATAGTTTGTTCTTAGTCTTATTCCAAATAAGGTGGTGTGTTAACCAAATCGTTGGCCAATATATATTGGCTTTGTGGCCCTAATTGAGTATTATGAGAGGGATAATAATCCATCTCCTAGGGAATATTATCTGCATAGGGGTCTTGCACCATTTCTTCCTATGCAACCACATTACTAATTTCTAAATTATACATGAGTCCACAACGAGTGTAGGAATACATGTTGGGATCCATAGTGTTTTTACAATAAAAGGTCAAAGATTTATTCAAGATTTAAAAATACAATATCTAAAATAGATGATGTTCAAAATAGGTCTAGATTCATCAAAAAGATTAAAAGGTTTATGCAAAGATTTAGTGAAAAAATAAGTTAACATTAAATGTCCAATGTCTCACTGTTCACACAAAGATGAGCAAGTAAATAGGCTAAACAATCAAAATGCCAAACTCTAAGGTCAAAGTGTTTCAAATCAATCTAATTTAGGAAAAGCAAAAGTTGTTAGGTCTTTTGGCCAAACGTGATGTCAAAAGCTAGGCTCAAACAAGGCATGTGCTAGGACTCTTGGCCAAATGGTGTCAAAAGCTAGACTTTGAAATAGATGAAAGTTTTAATCTAACAGATTTGAAACACTTCTAACAAACACTAGGCATTTGATTCTTGGACATCAAATCGATCAACTAGGTATAAGGTATGAAATAAAAGGCACTTTAGAGATAGTTTATTTTCTCACAAATAATGGTATAAAACTTGGTTCTTTTGACAAATAAGCTAGATAAAAGTGAATAGTATAACTGTGCTAGACAAAGGATCATGAAAGTACACTTAGATTGGTCTAAAAAGGTAGGAACAAATTTGAACTCTATGCAAGAGGGTCTATGAAACAATGTTTGAAATGTTTTAGGTAGCATGACGATGCTACATTACCTAAAAGGTGTGGATAAATGTTTGTTTCAAAAAATCTCTAAGGAAAAAATAGTTTCCTATAAATTTGATAGCATAACACTACTTTTCTTGACTCAAAATGTTGTGGTGCATAGATTTAAAGTATAAGTGTTTAGCATAAAATGGCTTAAGTCTATCAAGTGGAGATAATGATCTTGAGTCTAGCATGACCTTCAACCCAAATTAAAATTTAAACCTAAGCTCCCTCAAGTTTAGTGCAAATGGAAAATCCATTTAATAAATCAACCTTATGAACTTATAAAGGTGAAATTTTGAAATTAGATCATAAATGAAGGACTTAAACAACTTTGACAAAGGTCTAGACTCAATTGGGTAGCATAAATATGTCAAAGTGGATGATATGACTCTCAAGTTTTGATGGACTTTGAACAAGTCAAATTTGATGACATCATGTGGGCATCATAACTCCTCTTTGTTCAAAGGCAAATAAGGACCATGTGTTTTGGTTTGTATCATTTGTTTACACCAATTTTTGACTCCAAACAAGACTTTAATCTAGGATAAAACTCAACTGATTAATCACTCTTAGACTCTAAACTAACAAAACTGCTTGGTATTGTTAAAATCCATCAATAGACATCATTTGAGAGGATTTTAAGTGTTCATCCAAAATTAATTGCACATCATATAGTAAGGTTTTTACATCCACCTTCTCTCAAATGACAGTATGGTAACATGGACCTTGAGGCACACCTTGCACCAACAATACTTCCATGGTAAGTGGGGATTTGTCTAAGATCTATAAGGCTTTTGAACTCTCTAGGGGAATCAATTGCACAATTACTTTCATGCCAAATAATGTAAAATAAAAGGATGGATTGTGGGTCTCTATCACTTAGCTTGTTGCAAAAATGTCTAGTATTTTTTGCAACCACTACATCCTGTTATTTGCTTAGTGTAGTGCGATGTCCAAAGTGCCACTACTTCCTATGTGTAACTCCAATTAGGAACCAAATAAATTCAATATTGGGAGATGAAACCCCAAATCAAAGATTCCCTGAATAACTCATGGGAGGTGATGAAGTCCCCCTCGTAAGCCAAGTTTACATAAAAATAAATAAAACATGAAATAGAAAGACTTTAGGGTCATTTTCAAGGTCACCCAAACTTTGATGAGTTCTTTAGATGAATTTATTTATAAACCTTGGACTAGGCTATTTACAATAGGAATGGCACTTCTGATTCTAAGGGTTCCCTAAAGGGGATAAATGGAAGAGCATACACACGGCATCCCTCTTTTTGCTAAATAAAATCTAACTTAAATAACTAAATAACTACAAAAAAACTTGGAAAGGTGAGCTCATTTTTAAGCCCAAATTCGAAAAATGAGGTGGTGTTCATTTGACTCCTTGTTCTTAGTTTTAACTTTGAAAACTAATACTAAAAACACTTATTTAAGCACCATAAATGTTACTTTAAGCACCAAAATAATGTTCTTAATTCATTTTTAATAATACAAAAGGTGATCTAAATATGTTTTTAGCAAATGTCAAACTTGGTCCTATAACAAAAACATTAGCATGTCCTTAAGCCTTGAAGCTATTTTGGGTTTGAAACAATGAACTTCAAATAAAGAGCTCTCGGGTTTGTGTTTTTAAGAAAACATAGTAACCAATGTTGGTTCTATAACTGATGATGGTTACACTTATTAACTGATGATAGTTATCTAAAAAACATTGGTTATACCAATAGTGATCAATGATGGCTATGACAATTGATGATGATTTTACTTATCGACGTCGGTTACTGTGTAAACTCGTGACAAAGAAAATGGAAAAATAAAGTTAGAAAGTCAAATTTAAAAAGTTTTAATGATCTAAATGAAGATTTTAAAGTTGTAAAATGATCTTCTTCATGTGTGGGATGCATTTGATCCCATTGGGCATGCCATTATGTGAGCTACAAATTTGACTAAGAAGAGTAGATTAGTATTATATTAGTGAATGAAACCAAATCAAAAACACAATAAGATAACATCTTCATGTCTAGTTACTAGGTGAGCTTAGTAATAAAAATAAATGATAAACACAACTAAAAAGTAAGGAAAAACACAAGAATTCCTTCACCTTCTTTGGATGTGTAGACACCGGAATCGTGTCTGCACCTTGGTCGCCTTTCCCCCTTGACCCCCCTTGGCCCATGTCCTAACCCTTATCCTAGTCCCCTCCATTTATCAAATTTAAATAATTAAACATTTTAATATTTGGCCCCTTTCCACGTCACACATGCCACCTTGGATCCCCTCCTTGGATGCCCCCACCTCTCTCCTAGCCTTTATTGCCCAAATCTCCCCTTTATCCTTCCTCCTGCATCCATTTAAGCCTCCCACAACCATTTTCCCATGACCCCTTGACCTGGCAGCGTGCAAGAGTGGGCAGAGGCTAATTTTAGCCTCTATCCCCATTCTCTTGCCGCCGATGTCGATCATTATGCAGCTGACATCAGTGGTTCTGCCAGCATTGGTAGCCTTCAAAACTCCATTCTCTACAACTATTTTGCCCCCCCTGTGAACGTGAACTCTCTTGGCACTTTTGCATTCATATTCTCTTTCTCTCCCTCTCGCACAGCAACACCAGCAACTACATGTACACTGCAGGAATAGCTCCATTTGCAGGTCCTTCAACAGCTCTGACAATAGGATTTTCCATTCTTCAATGAGCAAGCAAGAGGTAAGCATAGTGTTGTTTTCCATTTCATTTCTTGTTTGAATCTATCTATTTAGCTAACCACTGCCTAGACCTTCCCTATCCTTCTTTGAGAGGTTGAAAGGCCTTCTCAGATCCCTGCCTCTTATTCATCCCCCTTTTGCTTCTGTTTCTCAGCCAGTCACTCTCCCAACAATCCCCTCTGCCTAACCAGCTCTACACAAACCTCCAGACAACCCCTCAAGCCCCAAACAGTCCCTCTGAATCCCATACACACCTTCAAACCCTCAGACGAAACCACAGTCCATTTTGCAGTCCAAGACCCAGACCTGAACCCCGTCTCTGGCCATTACCCCGACTGACCTCGCCCATTGCCCCTATCGACGTCGATAGCCTAACTGACGTCGGCAACTTTTCTTGACCGACGCCTGCAATACCACCAATGTCGGCGATTGTGCAAAGCAGATTGCTGCTAAACATGTACGCATTTGCTTTCAATTCTTTCTTTCTATCTTTTATCATTTATCACTTTCTATTTCTGATTAGCATTCTATTTTTAATAGTGGACTGTCATCCTCCAAGAAGCCTTTTGCGCTTCTAGGACCAAGCTCTTGCTTGGCAGTCCACCCTTTTGTCATCTAATGTTTTTCATGTTTTAGTGTTTTGCTCTTTCAGGTGTCATCCTCCACAACCAAAGAGGAGTTCCTGCTATCGTCTAAATTTTGGTGCGCACGTCTACAATTTGGGTACGTACAAACCCTAGTCCTTTCTTTTAGTTTCTCATTTTCTCTTTCTTGAATGTGAAAAGCGAATCTTGTTTGGAAACATTCTGGCACGCCCGATGGGACCCTAGGGTCTTCCTTGGGTTCTTTCTTTTTGTTCATATAGGTGCATTAGGTTTCTCCCTTTTCACCTCTTTCTTCTCTTCTAAATGACATTACTAGCAAGATTAAAAAGAACTTTTCTTCCTTTTCTTGCATTCTAGACTAGTCAAAAATCATACTCTTGAACCCTTTCTCAACTTGTCTTCATACAAACTTCACATTTTGACTTGGGCTTAAAACACATTACATTTTCATCTCTGCTTGCCTGCATTTCTTAGTCCACACCTAGTAATTAATAACCACATCATGAATTAATTGTAGTCCACTTTATGTTACACGACCAAACCACTTGCACAAAACAAACATCAAAACTTACCTGAGACAACGCCCGACTGGGATTTCATCACCCAGCAGATACCTTACCCGTCTCGGCGATCCTACTTGGATTTCATCACCAAGGGGAAAGCCCACTCTATTCTATGGTAGAGGATAATCTCTAGGGGAAGTATATACTGGCTAAGCGGGCCCAGCTTATCACTGGGTTCATGAAGTGAGGGGAGCTTGCTCCTTAGCACTAGGCCAAGTACGAAACCTAACACAGACTTTTGAGCACCAAAACAAACCTGAAACCATCCATAGACTACTTCTTCTAGGACCCGACTCAAAAGCCAATCTTCCTACACACATTCTAAGGCATAAGCCACCACGATCCTAATAAATTACTCCTAGGGATTTAACGTTAGGGTCTGCTTGTGTTCTTCATCTTTTCTATTCTTATCTACTTGTTTGAGCTTGTGAGAACGTTCTTTCTTGCCTTGAATGGTTCTGACTCATAGTCAAGCCAAGGTTCTTGTCAACCACACGAGGCATCAACCACTTCCGTCTACCCCATCCATAACCAGTCCCATAATGGAGTTCCACTCAGAGACTAAAAGAACTCCTACTCGCCTAACCCCGACCCAGACTCCTATTGTCCTAGAAGGGGACCAAGATTTTGCATGATTCTTGGACCTCAATGTCAAAGCCTTGCAACATTATCTCGTGCATAGCTAAACATGAGACTCCTTGGGCAATCTGATTTATAGAATGCTGACCTCTCTTGTCGAGACTGCAGCTGTATCGACAGCGTCCGTAGTTCAACCTTTAGACACCCAGGCTATCACCTCGACCAATGACCAGACCTTGACCAACCTTCCAAGTGTGGCCTCTCCCTCCATCTTTGGGCCCACTTCCACCAGGGTTTCGGCCCCCTATCAACCTCAGCCCATTCAACCACTCTCTACCCCCTTCCAAAATCTGGTCATCTCTATTCTGCCTACCCTTGCTCCTATCAACATCAGGGTGGCTACCTACCCATTGGTCCCTGTTACCACAATCCAACCTCCCGTGGCAACATCAAGCCTAGCCATGCCTTCTACCCAACCACCCTAAGCCTCCTCTTCTAAACTTATGACTAGTTATCAGTACGTTACACCCTTACAAGTGCAACCAACTACGTCGTATGCCTCCTCTAACCTCTTTCAAGTGCCCTATAATCTAGGGGTGCTCCACCCACCAATCTATTAGCAGATATCATCAAAATGCTGATGGACAAGATGTCTAGCCTAGAGACCTCCATTTTTGGCTCACGCAATGCCCTCTCATATGAGCAAATTTGCAATGAGCCCATTCATCCTTCTGTCCTGATCAGGCCATATCCCAGCCAGTGGGAACTTCCTAAATTTTCTCATTTCCAAAGCAAGGAAGACCCACAACAGCACCTACAAGCATTCAAACATGCTTGTTACCTCATTGCCCATGACGATGCATTACTTTTATGCACGTTTCATATGTCCCTCTCTGGTGCTGTGCTTGACTGGTATAGCTCTCTTGCTAGCCATTCTCTCTTCACGTTCACTCAGCTGGCCCAACTCTTTCTTGATCATTTCTCCATCAACATCACCAAGAAGGTCTCAATCACAAACCTCTATTCTATCCACCAATTTGAGGAAGAATCCATAGCTGATTTCATTGCTCGATGGAGAGGCCTCATCAATCAACTCTCCTTTTCCTTACCCCAACCTGAACTTATCAAAATTTTCTCCCAAGCCTGCGACAAGCATATTTCTTCCACCTTATGGGTTCAGACCTTTTGCACCTTCGACGAAGCCTTCATGATGGCTCGCAAGCTTGAATTACATGCCATCGAGGAGAATAAAGTCAAGTTGTAGAGCAAGAATCCCAACTCCAAGACTAATGACTCCTCTTCCTCTAAGCCCTCTTCATCCAATCCTAAGTCTAAAGCTTCATCAAATGCTATGGTCATTAGACCTTCATCCTCTTCACCTTCAACCAACCAGCCTGAGCCATCCACGTCCCAAAGCGCCACCCGCCAATTCCAGCAGAGATATGTATAGCGACAGTACACTCCACTCAGAGAATCATACGCGTCTGTGCTAGAAAAGCTTGTCAAATAGGGGGTTCTCAATCTCCCCCAGATTCGACCACCTCCATAATTTGATCCCTCACGCGCCATCCCTGCGTGGTATAGGGAAAATGACTTTTGTAACTACCACTGTGTTAAAGGACATGACAAGGGAAACTGCAAGACCCTTAAAAACATAATCCAAGACATGCTTGAAAAGGGTGACCTCATCCTAGACAATCCCAATGCACCACCTAATCAGGGCATCAACATCTTCAAGCAACCATTCCCCAATCATCCTTTGACTCAAAACAATATCTAAACCATGATTGATGACACTCATGAACACAACATTCAAACATTCAATACGGTCTCGCCCTTTATCCCTGACCAAACTCAATATGTTAGTCCATCCATCAGTCCATCACATGTGGTCAAACCTCCTTCCCTAGTTAGATCTCTGTCAACCTCTCTCATATTGGAGGATGCCTCGACCTTACCAGTGCCACCAGTCTCACCATCCTCCTTCTTGCTGCCCATGGAGGACCCGACCCTTCCTACTCCTCAACTACAAGTGGAGGGCACAATCATCCTTGCCCTTTACCCTCTGGAGGAGCCTCATTCTCTGGTTTCTTCTCCACCCAGGGAAGAACTTGCCTCTCCTTTGTCTCCAACCAAAGATGAACCTGTCACAACTTCATCATGCCTTGGGACTGAAATAGCTACACCCATCTCATCTTTAGCCCCACAACCGCCAACATCTTCCTAAGGGCCCAAACCTCATCCAACATCTTCTCAACCATTTTCCCAATTAGTGGAGAAAATTAGACTTCTCCCTTCAAGGAAAGTGGAGCATCAGGTATTGTGGGAGCATCTCAAAGCTCTTCAACATGCCCGTGCCCTCTCATTTCATGTTGCCAATCCTCCCAAGGTAGAATCTCCCAAGACTCTCAACAAAGACCAGACTCCCGCTTCTAAACCTCAACCAACCCCATCAAAACCAAAACCCACATCTACCCCATCAAAACCCATCAAGTCACTCAGCGTTCGCCCTGTCTCTCACCTCGCTCATCCACAAGTGAAGGTGGACTTAGACTAGACCTCAACCAATAGTAGCCTTCAACCCAAGTCAAAGAAGACTACCAAACCATAGAGGTGAACGCCTCCTCCTCCGTCACCATTGCCTTCTATTTTGGGCCCCCATCCTTCAACCTTGATCAAAACCCTCCCCACTCTGACCTCCAATCAAAACCCGTTGCCTCCTCTGCTTCCTTTGCCTACCTCCAGCCTACCCTCTCCTAAAAAGGCGGTCCCTCTCACAAAAAAAGTGTCGTCTCTACCTGTCGCCGCACCATCAACCCAAAAGGTGGTATGGGAGCCTCCTCCAACTCCACCTAAGCAAAATTCACCAGCATCGCACACATCAGTAGGCATAGATCCTTTAGTGGGCTCATACTCTCTGATATTGCACTGACTTTTGTAGACTTCCAGCATAACCCTTCCACCCATCAGGCCTTTCCAACATCTCGGGTATAAGCCCTCCTGGTTTGATGATACAAAGATTTGCTTATACCATCGTATTCCAGGACATGATACCGAGACTTATTGTGCCCTCAAGGCCATCATTCACCGCTATATGGAGAAAGACACTCTTCTCCTTGAGGACACTCTTGACCGACCTTCCACACCTTCTCATAGCCCTCCAACCTCTTCGACCCCATCAACATCTCATTAGCAGGCCATGACCCCTTCTTCACCCCCTATCTTTGAAATCAATGCTATCCACATAACCACTAGGTCACAAAAGGACAAGGCAAAAGAAAAAGCCACCATTCCTTGGACCTACCCTTTCGTCAAGCCACCTCTAGTGCCAAAGCCTAAAATTTCTATCCTTGACACATCTCAGCCTTCTTCTTCCTCTTCAGGGGCGATTCATGACTCCATGTTAAAATAGCTTCACCAGACACCCGTGAAGATGTCCCTCTATGACCTCATCCAAACCTCACCTTAGCATCATCAAGCCCTCATCTGAGCCTTGCAAGCAGTGAAGGTCCAACTCGAGGACCCCCAACCACTCGCTTCCCTTGTCCACTCTTTGTCTCCTGTTGCCTCCATCACATTCAGTGATTTTGAGATTCCTACATCCAACACAAAAGATCAGGATGCCGTCCTCTTCATCACTGCCTATGTTGATCAGACATGCATCAAACACATTATGATTGATGGAGGTGCCAGCATCAACATTATCTCCACCCATGCCTTTGATCAGTTGGCTCTTCCCAAGAATTACATCTCCAAAACTGATGCAATCTTGCACTCCTTTAATGACACCACTACCACGACCATTGGCACAGTTGTCCTTCACATTTGCATTGGTCCACGCACAGTCTCAGAGCTCTTCTATATCATCGAAGGAGAGTTTCAATACAACATGTTGCTGGGTCGACCTTGGATCTATGCCATGGCCTGTGTCCCCTCCACCCTGCACCATTGTGTGAAATTTGAGCACGATGGGCAAGTCCACACCATTCCTACTGACCCATCACCCTTCAAAACTTGTGACACAACCTACCATCTAAATGATGTCCTCATTCCTATCAAGCCATCAACCCTGACACTGCCTCCATCCGTGGAAGATTCGACTAGTTCACAACCGGCAGTCGCCCTCACCCCTCCTCTTCAAGCGACACCTAAAGACCCCATGGAAGACATCTTCCAAAGACTTTCACTCAAAGAATATCACTTATTGGCCTTAGACATGTTCCAAACTCCATAGGAGTATGGACACCTTCATCTCAGCCCCAGTTACGACCATCAGATCGAGATGGTCGTGCCTTATGGTCCTCCTCATCTCCGAACTAACCTTGTCTATGGGGGGCTCAATGAAGCTCCTACTGATGGCAATCCTCTCTCTTCATGCCAACCTTTCACATCAGACTTCTCATTTCTTGGCAACCCCACCTTTGCACACACTTACCTTTATAGGTGTGCATGGAAGGGTTTTGGTTTCGGATGCTATGAGTAGGGCTCCCATCAGCCCATCAAGCTGCTCAATGATAACAATGCCAAGAAATAGTATGGCCTGGGATACCATGACCCCACTCAGGCCACTTCAGACCTTTGTCTTAAGCTAACCATTGAGAAATCTTCTCCAAGCTCACCCATTTCCCCCCTTCACCTATGGAGTCGGTGGTTTCCATCCCTCCTAGATTTTTTTTGGCATAAACACCATCCGCCTGGAACCCCTGACCTATCAGCTCAATGGGGTGTCTAAGTCTCTCCCTCTCATTTATCCCAGCATGATAGAGGATGAGTTGGTGACCATTCACACTGTTCGCTGCATTGACAACGATGCCATCCTTTCCTACATGGGTGCCAACAACTCTTTTATCCAGTGCTCCCTCCCTTCTGAGACCCAAGTTATGTTAAATGAATCGACCATTGACATCAACCTCCCTTCTTCTGATGTTCCTCACATCTTAAAGATTAGCCAATCTTTAGATGCCCAAGAGCAGCTAGATTATACCCAGTTCCTCTCAGACCATAGCAAGGCCTTTGCCTGGACTTACAGTGACATGCCTGGCATCGACCCCACCATCACTACCCATAAAATTGTCACCAAACTAGAGGCTAAGCCTATCAGGCAAAAGCTTCAAAAGATGCATCCTCGTGTTGGGCTCCTTGTCAAAGAGGAGCTTCAGTGCCTTCTTTTTGTCTCTTTCATCCAGCCCATCGATTATCCACAGTGGGTCTCTAACATCATCCTAGTCACCAAAGTGATTGGGGGGATCTGGATCTACATGAACTATCACGACCTTAACCTAGCCTGTCTTAAAGATGACTTTCCTCTTCCTAGCATTGACTAGTTTGTTGATCTCATGGTCGGCCATGAGATGCTATCTCTCATGGACAGGTTTTCAGGATACAATCAAATCCTGATCACACTAGAAGATCAACACAAGACTACCTTTATCACCCCATGGGGGACCTTTTGCTATTAGGTCATGCCTTTCGGCTTGAAGAACGTAGGCGCCACATATCAGCATGCCATGACCTACATTTTCTATGATCTCCTCCACAAAATCATGGAGGACTATGTGGATGACCTGCTCGGCAAGTCCAAGCTTCATCATGACCATTTAACCATTATCAAGATCATCTTCTCTCACCTTCTTCAATACAATGTCCACCTTAACCCCAAGAAATGCGTCTTTGGGGTCCTCTCTGGCAAGCTTCTAGGCTTCATTGTTTCTTTTCATGGCATTGAGATAGATCCCACCAAGATCTGCGCTATCCTCAAGATGCCACCCCCGACCAATCTCAAGCAGCTTCACAATCTACAAGGGAAGCTCCAGTCCATCCACCATTTCATCTCGCAGCTTTCTGATTACTGCCAACCTTTTCATCATCTCCTTAAGAAGGACGTCACCTTTAAATGGGATAAGGACTATCAAGAGGCTTTTGCAGCCCTCAAACACTACCTGGTCTCTCCACCAGTCCTCATTCCACCTAAAGATGACCAACCCTTCTACCTTTATATCTCTGCCACCAACCATTCGTTAGGTGCCATGATCGCGCAACGAGATGAGCATCACCGTGAGCAAGCGGTCTACTATATCAGCTGAACACTGATCGACTATGAAACTCGGTATACTCATACTGAGAAACTCTATTTGGTGTTAGTCTTTGCTGCTACCAAGCTCTGCCATTATCTTCTTAACCATAAAACCTTTGTCATCACCCACACTAACCCTCTCAAGTATATGCACTCCAAGCCATATCAGAATCAACGTATGGCTTAGTGGCTCATGCTGCTTGTTGAGTTTGACCTCAAATTCATCCAGCATAAATCTATCAAGGGGCAAACCATCACCGACCAATTGGTAGATGCCCCTCTTCTCGACAATCAGCCTTCATAGTGCGAGTTCCCTGACGAGTCTATCACCGCACTTTCCACCAATGACACCGTCTACTAAATGACCATGTTCCTTGACGGCTCCAAATGTCAACTCGATGGGGGTACGGGGGTCATTCTCATCCCACTCAAAGGGGAGCCCATGCCTCTGTCTTTCAAACTTGACTTTGATTGTACCAATAATATGGCTGAATACGAGGCCTTAATTTTGGGACTTTAGACCGCCCTTTCTCTCAGCATCAAGTCTATCAACATCTTCGGTGACTCACAACTTGTCATCAATCAGGTCAATGGTTCATACCTCTGCAAAAATGAAGTTTTGCAAAGGTACAAAAACCGTGCTGACATTCTTCTGGCATCTTTTGACCATTACCTCCTACAGATTGTTCTTCGATCCATGAATAAGTTTGCTGACACCATGGCTTCTCTTGCCTCGCATATCCCATCTTCATCATCGTCATCTCAACTTTTTATCATAGTGCATCATGTGCCATTGCCTTCATACATCTCTCCTCACATCAATTATGTCAACACCATAAATTCTAGTCCATGAGATGATTGGTATAAGCAACTTATGGACTACTCGTCGCTTTTTGTCATTCCTCCCAACCTCTCTAGCAATGCACGGTGAGCTTTCATCAAGTGCATGGCTCGCTATACCATGCTAGGGGGTCTTCTTTATAAGCAAGGATTTGACGGCCTCCTTCTTCACTGTCTCACCTCCACTGAAGCCTCTCATGCCATTAAGCAAGTCCACGATGGGATTTGTAGTAGACACTTCAGTGGGAATTCGGTTGCCAAGCGCATCCTTCGTCTAGGCTATTATTGGCCCACCCTTCATCAAGACTGTAGTGACTATGTTCAACATTGCATCAAGTGTCAGTAGCACTCTAACTTGCTTCATCTCTCTAGCCACGCCTTACAAGTCGCTCATGATTTCTGGCCTTTTTCTCAGTGGGGCTTAGATCTCATCGGTGAGATTAACCCTCACTCGTCTCTTTGTTATCAATCCATCATCACTGCCATAGAATATTTCACCAAGTGGGTGGAAGCCATTCCTCTTATCTCCACAAAAGTCGACAAGATTATCGACTTCATCAGCACCCACATCATCTGTTGTTTCGGTGTCCCTCATAAAATCATCACCGACAATGGCAAGTCCTTCAAAAACAAGACTGTCCAAAAGTTATGTGGCTCCTTTGGCATTAAGCTCAGTTTCTCTTCGCCTTACTACCCACAAGCAAATGGGCAAGCTGAGGCTTCCAAAAAAATTCTCACTAAAATTCTCGTGAAGGTGGTCAATGACATAGGATGGGACTGGCACATTCACATCCCCTTCACTTTGTGGGCCTACTGCACTAGCATCCGAACCTCTATGGGTGCTACCCCTTTCTCCCTCATGTATGAAATAGAGGCTGTCCTACCTCTCGAAGTATAGATCCCATCTCTCTGCATGACATTCTCTCCAATGATGACTTTCATCAAGATCACTTAGCTCAACTTGAGTTACTTGATGAGCATCGTCTTGCTACCCTCAATCATCTCCATATCTATCAAAATCGCATCAAGCGAGCCTATGACAAAAATCTGTGAGAATGAGATTTCAACATCGGAGACCTCATCCTCAAAGAAAATCAGCATGTGACCAATATGGAGCAAAGTAAATGAGGCAAGTTTTCCCCTAATTGGCTCAGACCTTTTATCATCACACACAAGTATGGATCAGGGACTTATCATCTATTTTCTCTTGATGGATGGCCAGAACCTGAGCCTCTTAATGCATTGCATCTGTGACCATTCTATTGTTAGTCGAGTGCTCATCCACTTGACATTTGACTTGAGCTTGTCCCTTGAGCACTCTCCATCCTCTTGGTCCTCATTCCTTTCAACCATATTCCTCTTAACAATTCCTATATCACCCTTTTATGACATACAGATGCTTTATCCTAATAAAAGGGAGCCCTTGAACTTCTATAGTCTTGTCCATGACTCAATTTCTATCAAAAATAAAATCAAGATGTCAAAATATCCAAGGTCAGAATATCAAAATCAAAAAGATAGACTACTCCCTCGAAGGACAGTTGTACTATCATTACTGTAGCTAAATAGACTGCTCCCTCGAAGGATAGCTATTTAAAAGCCCTATATAAAGCAAAAATATAGACCACTCCCTTGAAGAATGGTGATGACTAAATCTTGCTACAAACAACACTTTTCTAGAAGCTTCCCACATCGATCAGCTTCACAAATGACCACCAAGCAAAATGACATCTCTATGCAGGCTTCCCACATTGATCAGTCTGCGCAAAAAAAAAAAATGGGTCATGGACTTGACTTGTAGATGTCTCAGGGTCTCCTATAAAAAGGGGCAAAGTTATATCTTTTCTTAAAATGGGTTACCCCATCCTCCTCCTATCATAACACCTGCTCAAGGGACTTCGAGCTCACTTTAATGTCAAAGTGATTCGATTACCATTCTAACATAACATCTGGTCAATGACGTCATGCATGAGCGGGGCTCTTGGTTCTAACATCCCCTATCTATATTGTCATTCTGGTCCTTGTCAATGAAAGGGTGATTATGCCTTTTGCTTCTTTTACACTTTGGTCACATTCAATCATTTGTCATTTATCAAATCAACTCAATCTTCTTTTCAGACCACTCACCTAGCCTATTCACACTAGTTTTTATGGACACCAATACACCTGGAAACTATAGACCACTCAATTTATGCCAAGCATAAACCATTACTTGCTGACACATAAATAGACTCATTTCATTTTTAGCATATGTCCATCACCTAATATGGACACCAGCTAGGGGTGAAAAACCTTGGCCTTTTCCTTATCATTTCAAGCATGTTCTCTCAGACATATGGGACGTGCTCGACCATTTTCCTGACCAAGACCAACTCTTGACCTCTTTGTCTCCTAGTCTAAACTACATTGGTCTGAGCCCCCTTTTCAATCAAGGGCTATGTAGGCAGCACTCAGATGACACGACTATCTTCTGGGGTTAGCTCAACCACCCCCGTTTATTCATCTACATAATGGACAAACCCTATTCTCTTCTAACCTATGACTCGACCTAGACCACAAGCAATCAATCACTTTGACTCTTCCTCTTTTTTTGGGAGAACTACATTAGCCTAAGGCCCTTAGGACAAGGGCTATGTAGGCAGCACCCAGTTGGCATGGGGTCTTCTAGGGTTAGCTCAGCCATCCTCTTCGTCACTTTCTCCTGTCCCATTTGCTCGTCACCTATCAATCACAGCACATTCAATCACATATTCTCATAATCATTAGTCATTAAAATCATCCATCATAAAACTCAAACATCCACATCATATAATCCGCATGTTAAACCTTAAACATCCATAATCATTAAGCATTCATCATCACCTAATTTGAAGCCATCATCATATAATCTTTTTTACATCAACATCCATATTATTACTCATAATCATATAACCATTTCATAAACATAGCATCATCACATCATAATCATTAGTCATCATGGTCATAAACATAGCATTATCACATTCATCATCATATAAGCATCATAAACATAAAACACAATATCAACACATACATCACATCAAAGTACCATAAACATTAAACACATTTATACACACATCCATAATCACATTTTCCATAACACAGGTCACTGAATCAAAATCATCATATCTATATATCTCAATGTTTTATATAATAAGACACAATCTGTGTCTGCCCCGTTCTCTCACATAATACATCTCTCATCTTCAGCTCACAGGCCGATATATACATCAAAAATCAAATAATCAAATCAAAATTGGGCCTCATGGCTGTGGCTGTGGCGATGGTGGCAACGGCCTAGATGACGCTATATCATCTCTACTATCAGATCTGCACCGTCTGCATCTGCCCGAAGTCATCGCTCATAATGCAGACCTCTATTAGCTCTACTCATCCCTCATCTCTGAGTATCACTATATCTGAGGGAAATCTCTGATAGCTCCCTCATAATACATGATCTCATCAAGCGCAGTCCTGTACCTAGCAATTGGTACAGTTTGTGATGGACCCATCCACCCCACTGTTGTCCCCTGCACTAACCTTTGCAGCTATGAAAATGTCAGCTACACCAATGTCGATGGTCCTACCCCCTATGAAAATGCCAGCTACTGAGACGGCTACTACAGTGGGCCCTGCCCTCCAAAAACCTGTCATGCCACTGCCTGTGCCTGGGCTATAGCCAGCTATCCCTGTAGCAGTGTGACTTGACCTGTCAATGCTGCCAACCAACCTGTCATCTCTGTCAACTGACCTGTCACCCTTGCCAGTTGCCCCTAAAAAATTGTGACCTACCCTTACAAAATGGTCACTTGGGCCTATGCAACATCCCTCTCCTATCGTGTTGTGTCCCTCTCCTCATGGGCTATATCCCGCTCCCTGGTCACTGCCTACAGATTTGGCTAGGGACCCACCTGCACTCCTATATATAGACCTACCCACCATGTTTTGTAAGCCTCTGTACAACCTGGGTCAGTTACCCCAAGTCTTGCTAGCAACTCCTCAAAATTTGGCCCCTTTGTCTCCTCTGGTAGTGGGAGCGGTGCCTCAATGTCATCCCGCCTATACTATGGGAATGCGGGTGGCACATCCTGTCGCATCCCATACTGGCACCGCACTCTCTCTACAAGTATCTACTCGAGCTCACTGGCTCATCTGCCCCTGACCCATTTGATACTCTGGGTCCTAACCAGCTACTCTACTTGATCTCTGAAGGTTGGGTACACCAGGTATGGTCTCCAAATGATATCTGCTAGGATCAGTGCCTCCAATACCCCTCGATAGTAGTCGATGTCCCTGACTACTCCATCCACTTGCATTTATGCCATGACTTCCCACCATCATCTGAATCTAACCCTAAAGCCAGCCTAAATAGCCACTGGGAGGCCAAGAAGATGCGTGACCATGATGTGTTCATAAGCCCAGTAGTGCAAGAGGTGGCCAACGCATAAACTGTACCACTGCCACTGGCTGATACCCCACAGCACCCTGTAGACCTAGACCAAAAACACTGGTGCCCAGGTAAACACTGTATACTGCTCCATCATCTCTGTCAAAACCCTGGTCATGGCAATTGGGAACCTACCTCCCTCCACATCTGGCAGTGCATACACTATAATCTCGATCATCATCAAGACTGTTAATCGATGACTGTCCTCATCTGCCACGTATAGTGGCTCATATGCAAAACTAGCTAAGTGGTAGCTCATCTCCGCGATGTGCTCCCTGAAAAGCGTCACCATGTGTATGTTGTGCACCTCTCTCGAGCATTCATATATGTCCACCCCATGTATCGGTAGCCATAAAATCTGGTACACGTCTTCGACTGTCACTATAAGCTCTCATGTGGGTAGGTGGAAGGTGTTGGTGGCATGATCCCACCGCTCGATCAACACCACCATCAAGGTCATGTTCTATGCCAATCTACAGTAGCATCTTAGCCCCCCTAATCTAACTACTGCCATGTGGCCCCATTCCTCGACCGTCATGCCTCTACGCATTTGCGTCAGCAAGGTTGAGAGGTGATCCCACAGCATCAGCATCTACCTCACCTGTAACCAAACCCAAGTCAATCTCATGTCTACAATTTTTCTTCTATTCCTATTTTGACCAACCTATTTAACCCTCTATCCCTCTCCCAACCCCTGGGAAGCCCTTGGCGTGGCTCTGACCCTTCGACTTGACCTTTTTTTTCTCACCCCTCTAGACCAGGCAGCCATCGACATCAGTTTGCGTGTCAGTGACGGCACTCAACTAATTGATGTCTGTCACTTAGTGACCAACGTCGATGGTTGAGTGATTTATGTCGGTCACTAGTTGGTTGATGCCGATTGCTGGTCAGTTGACGTCGGTGAAGATCGCCAATGTCGGTGACTGGTTCAGCTCTAAGGCCGAACGAGGTGAGCCCTATAATTAGGGCTTCCCCATTATGGCTCCCCCCAACCCCCAAAACCCTCTTAAAAGACTCCTAACCTCTCCTAAACCTATCCCCCACCCTCCTAGCTACCCTCCCCCCTCTCTTTCTCCCCTAACCAACAAAAAATTCAAAAACTAAATCAAAACAAAAACACAACCAAATAGGGTTCAGAGACCCTCCTACCTCATCCCGGTGTCGCTAGCATGGTGGCACGATGGGTGGCACTAGTGGTGGACCTCCCACTAGTCCTCTGCTCCCCTCTACCATCTCGTCAATGCTAAAACCTCTACAAGCTTCTCCTGGCCCACAAACACCTCTGCAGCCTCCAATCTCTCTCCAACTCGCTATCTCTCTCCACCAAGCCCTCTCTGCCACCTAGCACCGTCAACCTGGTCAACTTAATGTCACTTTTTCACACAAAGATCCAAAGCACTTTTTGACTTCTTCACAAATAGCAAATGACTTTTGGTGGGCTGCCAATCTAGTTTTGTAAGATTTGGCAGGCTACCAACATCAGCATCGGCGTGCCCTAAGCCACCAACGTCGACTGATTTCTGTTGACATCGATCCCTTTGGGCCACTAACATCAATTTTATCACCGATGTCAGTGGCCTTCAAACCTCCTTTTTCATCCCATTTCTCCACAATCAAGCCTCCACTCAGTCAATTTTCCAGACCAAGTTATCTTAGCCCCCTAGGGCACCCTTGAGATCAATTTTGCCTCCAGCCCTTAGAGATCGTGACTATCTCCTCTGACCCCTTTCAAGTCAACTCTGCCTTAGTTGTTTTGATTGTCTTTGCTACCTCACACCTAGTTGGCCAATTGTCACCTGACCCTCACAAGTCTCGGATCGCGAGCAAGTTGATCTCTCACGCTTGTGCTTTTTTCGTGTTTTTTAGGAGCACTTCTTGAGCCTGAGATACCTAGAACACGATGACCCTTTTGAGCTAAAGCTTGGACCGAATAATCCAATCAGCTATGACTAAATGCTGGGGCCCAATTATTTCAATTCTGGCACTCCTCGACCCTTTGACCATGACAATTTGACCTGCCTATTGCGTGGTGTGGTAAACGTGCAATTTCCCCCTTTGCAGCGTTCCCACTCGATCTTCACCCTCTCCATCCATCTCTCTATAAAATCGACACTCAATCTCAAGTTTCCTTCCCTTGACTTTTGCTTTGAGGGGGGAACACCTCATCCTATTCTTGGGGAAACCAACTCCTATTTTTATCTTGTAATTCGTCAAGAACAATCAACAAGATAAAAAGGGGCAAATGTAGACACCAAAATCGTGTCTGCACCTTGGTTGCCTTTCCCCCTTGGCCCCCCTTGGCCCATGTCCTAACCCTTGTCCTAGTCCCCTCCATTTATCAAATTTAAATAATTAAACATTTTAATATTTGGCCCCTTTCCACCTCACCCATGCCACCTTGGATCCCCTCCTTGGATGCCCTCACCTCTCTCCTAGCCTTTATTGCCCAAATCTCCCCTTTATCCTTCCTCCCACGTCCATTTAAGCCTCCCATGACTGTTTTCCCATGACGCCTTGACCTAGTAGCGTGCAAGAGCAGGCAGAGGCTAATTTTAGCCTTTGTCCCCATTCTCTTGCCGCCGATGTCGTCATTATGCGGCCGATGTCAACGGTTCTACCAGCGTCGACAGCCTTCAAAACTCCATTCTCTGCAATTGTTCTGCCCCCCCATGAACGTGACCTCTCTTGGCACTTTTGCATTCATATTATCTTTCTCTCCCTCTCACACAACAACACCAACAGCTACAGGTACACTATAGGAATAGCTCCAGGCAATAGCTCCATTTACAGGTCTTTCAACAGCTCTGACAACAAGTTTTTCCATTCTTCAATCAGCAGGCAAGAGGTAAGAACAATGTTGTTTTCCATTTCATTTCTTGTTTGAATATATCTATTTAGCTAACCACTACCTAGACCTTCCATGTCCTTCCCTGAGAGGCTGAAAGGCCTTCTCAAATCTCTGCCTCTCATTCATCCCCCTTTTGCTTCTGTTTCTCAGCTAGTCACTCTCCCGACAATCCCCTCTACCCAACCAGCTCTACACAGACCTCCAGATAACCCCTCAGGCCCCAAACAGTCCCTCTGAATCCCATATAGACCTTCAGACCTTCAGACGAAACCACAGTCCATTCTGCAGTCCAAGACCCAGACCTGAAACCCATCTCTGGCCATTACCCCAATCGACCTCGACCATTGCCCCTACTGACGTCGATAGCCTAACCGATGTCGGCAACTTTCCTTGACCGATGCCGGTAATACCACCGACGTCAATGACTGTGCAAAGCAGATTACTGCTAAACAGGTATGCATTTACTTTCAATTCTTTCTTTTTTATCTTTTATCATTTATCACTTTCTGTTTTTGATTAGCATTCTATTTTTAATATTGGACTGTCATCCTCTAAGAAGCCTTTTGTGCTTTTAGGACCAAGCTCTTGCTTGGCAGTCCACCCTTTTGTCATATAATGTTTTTCATGTTTTAGTGTTTTTCTCTTTCAGGTGTCATCCTCCACAACCAAAGAGGAGTTCCTGCTATCGTCTGAATTCTAGTGTGCACGTCTACAATCTAGGTACGTACAAACCCTCGTCCTTTCTTTTAGTTTCTCATTTTCCCTTTCTTGAATGTGAAAAGTAAATCTTGTTTGGAAACAGGATGCTCCAAATGCTTTTGTAGTAGTGGCTTGCTCGGTTTTGTGCTCATGAAGTCCTTGGAAATGGAAGCTTGTCTACCTTCATTTCTCTTTGGCACCTTTGACTTGTGGATTGGCTTGGCTTGGAATCAATTTGGCATGGTAACACTAGTTTCTTGAAGCTTTTAGAACCAATCTTGCATTATAACTTTGCATAAATTAAGCTTAGAAATGATGTTCATGGCCTCTCTATTTATAAATTTTTGAGATTGATCAGAATTAACCTGAACCGTCCATCTCAAGATTGAGATGTGTGGCTAAAGATTAATCGAATTATACAATTAAAATTGATAAATGGGCTCATCAATATTTGGGATAGAGGAGCAATTAAGAGGCATGGAGGGCTTTGATGAGGCATGAGAGGCATGAATCTTGATATTTGTATCATTTATGGCCTATGGACGTCTTTCCAAAAAATGAGGTCACCTGATGATCCAAATATTCAATATTCATTTCTAAAAACAAGTATTCAACAAAATTTCATGGAATTCTTAATTTGGCTTTGATTTGGATTAATTAACTCTTAAGTATGTTTAAGCACTTTGTGCACAAATTACTCAAATTGATTAGAATGCCTTGTTATTGGTTTAAAATTTGATTGGATTGGAATTGAAAAACAATGTTAGATGCGTTGGAACCGTTACCACATTTAGGGTGTTATAAAAAATCAATAACAAAGACACACATATTGTGTAAGATATTTGATAGGAAAGAGAAATCTAGAGCACCTAAGTGTAAAATTGGCATTTTGACTCGGGATGATCTAATCAAACTTAGTTGGCTCATAAATTGCATTTCTCCATTTAATGATACTTTAGCCAAAATTAGCACTTGAATATGTCAGTTTCACATCTTTTAATGTATTTTAGTGTTTTTAGGCCAAATTATGTATTTTGGATGGAAATTGGCCAAAATACTGATTGGAGGTCATTGGTGGCCAAACTTAGGTGTCTACAATTTGTAATCTATTTATCCATGACTGTACTACTAGCTCAACTATCCACCATATAGTTATGAACCAAAATATCACCTACTATCAAAAAAAGGTAGAAAGGAGGAGTTTTATTTGTTTTTACCTCAATTTTTTCCACCTTTGCCATCTTATTTACTTACTGTACTTGTTGCTTAGTTGGCTGATCCAAATTAGTTAAAACAACACCTTTCTCAACTGATTTTGGAGACAATTTGAGAGCTGAAAGCTCTTGGATGAGCATATCTTTTTGTCTTGAAATG
Organism: Torreya grandis; assembly: GCA_037957365.1. NCBI lineage: Eukaryota > Viridiplantae > Streptophyta > Pinopsida > Cupressales > Taxaceae > Torreya > Torreya grandis. The sequence continues at coordinate 2,049,416 of JARHVA010002789.1, read as the reverse complement.
GAAAGATAATCCCACATGTTAATGTTGATATTAGACTTATTCATTTGATCCACTCTAATGAAATGAGATCCACTAACCTTTGGTTACACTCTCTAAAGCACTGGCTATTCACGAATTAGAGGTAGTCAATAACATTTATTAAGCTCTATATTCTATTTTTTTTGAGTTTTAGGGGAAGAAAATTGTTCCTTTGTACTCTTAAAAATAACAATAAGAGTACTTGAAGCTTTTGTCACCTCCTACAGCTCATCAATGGCTCTTATTTTAGCTCTAGTTATAGCTATAACTTGACCATTTGAATTGTCAATTTTAAAACCTTGAGTAAAAACAACATGATCATCCACTTGCCAATTTATATTAATGGCATCAGGCTGCTCTTGAACTTATTGAGTCTCTCCTTGTGACACCAAACCTATATCTTGGGACTGACCTCCTTTAAAAGAAAACTCTTCTTATGTCATTTGTGGCATAATGATGTTCTATGATACCAAGGCTTGGTTTTGAGCATCATTAAGATTTGAGGACTGCCAACCTGAATCTTGCATCAAGTTGTTTTGAGGTGGATTGAGAACAATGGCCTTTGAAGTGGAAGGAACATTAGGATCAATGGCTGCATATGGCTTAGCTAGAGTTATGGCTCCTTATGTTTGATAAGGTGGTCTGTTCTCTCTAAAACCTTGATAAGTAGGCCTTTAATCTTTAAAACACTGATAGGTGGTCTAATTTTGTTGATGATAGTACCTATTAGCTTGGAATTACTACTTCTTGAGTTTCACTATTTCATTCCCAAAGGATTGTAACAAGCTTTTCAACTCTCCTATCTCACTAGTTTGACTAGTAGGGCTCTAATTTGAGCTTGAGGTGATGGAATAGGAGCTAAGGATGGAACTTGAGAAATTTGAGGGGCTGGTATAAAATTAAATTTTATAAATATAGGCATTGGAGGTCTTAGAGAAAGCTTACCAGCTTGTATCAAATTATTCTTTGTCCTTATTGTAACCTCATAAGCATCTGGGAAGGAAGTACCACCCATTAAACGTATCATCACACTAATGTCAGAGTTAAGGGTTTTAAAATAATATATAAATGCATATTTAGGAGATGGTCTAATCAACACAGGTATCCTGATCTATGTCTTTTGGAATATGAGATTAAAATCACACATGAACTCATGAGGAGCTCTATTTATGGCAGTTAATTGTTCTACCAAAGAGAGATGATCATATTTATCTTCAAATTGCTTGACTAAAGTTGCACCCAATTCATCCCAGGTAGAAATGGAGTTTAGTGGAAGGTTTCTATATCACTACAATGATTTTTCTTTGAAGGAAGCAATAATCAATCTAATAGCAACATTTTCTTAACAACATTATGGATTGAACAAAGATTAGTTACATCTTGGATATGATCAATAGGGGTTGTTTGATTTTATCTTGAGAAGATTGGGATGCTCTGGAGGTTAGATATAGGAATGTCATCAAACTGGGCTAAATTAAGTGGGCTACCTCTATTGAATGGAACAAACACCTAGTTTTTGATGGCCATTTGGAAAGTGGAGATTGTAGTGTCTAAAACAATAGGATAACTAGGAGACAAATATTTATTTTGAGGATATGGATTGGCCCTCCTAAAACCTTGATCTCTTATATGATATAAATTCAAAAAGAACACCTTTACTTGCTGACTTTGTAGTAACCTTTGGCATGAAGGAATCACTTGAATGATGCTCTGAGCTATGGAATTGGATGTTGATGATAATAAATATCTTCTTCTGCTACAAAACTTCTTCAGATATGTGAATAATTTATTTGATTTCCCACCAAGTATGCCAAAAAATATTGTCAATCAGACTCGTACCCTTGTAAAGGTAGTTTCAAGTCTTCACAGTCTGCTGAAACATGAAAACAATCCTAGGATGTGGGTGGCCTAATCAACGGATTGAGTCTCTAGATTCTAAGGGCTAGTTCCATTTGGTGTATCAATTAGGATCTCTACTCTATAAAATGATGGAAAAAGAAAGAAATATGAAAGGAAATCCTATCTAATGGTAGTGATACACCTGTATTTTTTGTTCATCCACTCAATTTGAGCTTCTAAAACACTGATTAGACAAGAAAAGACTGAATCTTCAATTCTAAATGACTCTTATGCATAAGTATTTCATGAAAAAGATTTATCTAGTGATCAAATCTTGATGGAAATGATGGAATAGGCTTGATTCAAGGCACTAACCAACCACTTATGTCCACTATAACTTCAGCCAAAAGACATTAAACATAAAACATGACCTGCATAATCTGATCAGCTAATAACTACGTAAAAATCAAGACTTGATAAGAAAAAAAAATTCTATCACTTATGGAAATCACTAACATAAATAAACTATACAAGCATTTTGGAATCTGAAAACAACAGTCCTTTTATTTATCTGAAAAGGTTACAAAACTCAATCTTTGGCAAAATTTGGTTGTACCAAAAGAGGGATTGATATCTCAAAATGGCTAGAAAAGCCAACTTATATAGAAAAGCATACACAAGTCAAAGATTGACACTGAAAATAAAAGAGGAGATTAGCTCCCACTTCAACCCAAGTCCAACTTGAGCTATGCCAAGATAACCAAGCCTTATAATAATATCTTTTTGTCTTATGCCTTGCATAAAAAACTCTTTGGCATTGAAAATGATGGAGAGCCCAACTTTGAAAAGTCAAACTATTTTGCATGAAAAGCCATGCCACAATCTTCAAAAGAATATGCCTCTTGATTGAACTTGAAGTTGAGTTGGATCATCGAATGCATGAGATGACTTAGAGATAAACATGACTTCAACAAATAGTCAACTGAAGCTTTGACCAATCAACTCCAAAGGACCTTCCACCATTAAACTCTTCGAGCCTTTCATGCATTTGAGTCTCTATTTTAGAACTAAAGGAGTTGTGCTTGAAGTGGCTGCATGTCTTGGACTATAGATATTCTTTTATAAATGGAAAAAATAATATCTTTATTGTATTTTTGCATGTTCGTGCTTGACCTGGATGCATCTAATCTTGCTTGGATCACTCCGCTTGTTTTACATGTATTCTTTCAACATTTATTTGGGCTCTTTGTTTCTATTTTTGTCTATTCCCATGGTCAATATTTCTTTGTTTGGTATATTTCGTTTCTATCTATTTCTTGTGGACAATTTGTCTAAGACTTTTCTTTTGGGCTCTTCTTTCTTTCCTCTAATCTTTTCCTCAGACAAAAAGTCTATGTTTTAACTCCTTGTTTATTTCCTTGGGACAAAAAGTCTGAAGGAATTCTTTCGGGACCTTTCCTTCGGATAAAAAGTCTGAAGGAATTCTTCTCTTTCAGGCCTTCCTTTTGGCTATTCCCTTCAGGGTTTTCTTCCTTTCATTTTCTTCGAACAAAAAGTCTGAAGGAATTCATATGTTCTGGCTATTTCTTTTGGGATTTTGGCCTTAGGTATTCCTTCGGGCCTTTGCCTCAGGAAATTTTCTCATGGGAATTGTTAAGTGTCCTACCTGAATGGGAAGTATCCGTTAGAAGTTTTGAAATGATCGTCAAAACTTTTGAGAATGACCCTTCGGGAACTCGAAAGTGCTCCTTGGATTTTTTTAAGTGCCCCTCAGACTTTTTAAATTGAACACTATCCTTCTAAAGAACCCTTCGGCATTGTTGGAATGGTCCACTTGTCCTTTTGAAAGACCCTTTTCTTTTGAAAATACCCTTAGGCTTCATGAAAATGCCCTTTGGGCTTTTGGAAATGAACCTTTCAAAATTTTGACAAGTGACACTTCAGAACTTTTGTAGTGGTCTTTCGACAACTTTGAAATGGTCTCTTGCCCTTTGAAAAAATTGAAACATTCCACTTGCCCTTCAGAAAAGTTGAAAAGGACTTTTGGAAAAGTTGCAAGAGACCTTCGAAAAAGTTGCAAGAGCCCTTCGAAAAAGTTGCAAGAGACTTTCAGGGTCTTTGAAATTGACTTTCACACTTTTTGGAATGGACTTTTCTGAAGGAAAAGAACCCTTCAGAAAAGTTGTGTCATTTATATAAGAAAATTCCTTTTGACGTTTTGAAAATGTTCCTTCGGGAAAATTGAAATTGACCTTTCAGGGAAACTGCTTCAAACAAAATGTCCAAAACAATTCCCTGTACTTGAACAAAAAAAAAAAAAAAAAAAAACCAAAAGAATTCCTCTCGAAAGAAATAAGCATTGTACTTTTGCCGTGGGTTTGTTGTAGAAAACTTTTGTCAAAGGAAAACTGAATGCTAACACTTGGCCTGAAAGTTAAAGATGTGTAAACTTTGGCTTCTTCTAAACCTGCTTGGATCCCTCCACTTGCAATGTTGAGCCTGCTCATAGCCCTCTGATCCATCCATGAACTGGGACCCTGCTCCTTTGTTCAAACTAGTTCGAAACTTGGTATGTGGGCCAAAATGGCCAACATAACCTAACAACATTGCTTGTGCAAGGGCTTTTTTTGGCAAGGACTTTTTTCTTTTCAATTTTAAATTTAAATAATGATAAATAATAAGATAAAATGTTGAAAACAAAATCAATTTTTTTAAAACTTGAGAACATTACTTATACAATGATTCTTTTCTTTTCAATTTTAAACTTAATTAATACTAAAAAAAATATAGGTGAAAATGTTTGAAACAAAATGAAAAATGTTTAGTCATAAGAAAAATATTTAGAACAAAATGAAGTATTTAACATAGACAGATAGTACCCACATGAATTGTTCAGATACCCAATCCAAAACAAATTAAACCTAACAAAAATGACAACACCTTATTTAAATCCAAGACCAAAATGTTTAATAAAAATCACCCATCAACTCTAAAAAATATTATTTAAGATTTTTTTAAAAAACCCTGAAAAAATATATATTTATGCCTCCAAATCTATCCCTCCATTTTGCCAAACCACTTATGCATCTACCAACTTCAATATTTTAGTCAAATAAACATTATAATAAAAATAAAATTTTACAACTAAAATAACTTCTTTTGTTTCCTGTTAGAGGCAGGGAAGCTCAAATGGCTTGGAATCTTTAAGTCCTGTTCAATTCTGTATTTATACCCACAAAGTACAGAAATATTCTTTAACCCTAACTTTATTTTCTTAATCCATTTGACAATAATTTATTTCCACATCATCAAACCCTTGGCCAGAGTCCTGGATTTCGCACAAAATCTTTCGAATATTCATATGATTTTAACAATACAAGTTTTTTTCTAAAATCCTTAAATAGTATCCTCGTTTGATTAAAAAATCTTTTTTATTCTTCGCGTTCAGTTAGGCTCCCTATTTCTGTGTAAATGGTTAAGTCTGGAAAAATATTTATTGCTTTTTTTTGGTTTGCCATCGCTTCGCTTCTTAAAGCAAAAAGCTTTTAAAAAAACACAAAATGGGTTTCGTAAACCAATTCTTTCCATTTTCTTCTATCAATCTTCAGAGATTATCATATCGCGAGATGAAGGCCACAACAAGGTCTTTTATCAATGTGCAAAAGCTGCAGTAGGGCAACTTAGGGTTCATTTACAGAGGCCAACTGTGACACAGCGGCCAACAAATTACCGTCAAGGTACTTGATCCTACTTCCCTGTAGAGTAAATAGGAATTTCAAGACACAGTTTCCATCTAAGAAAAAACAAACTTTCTATTTAAGAAAAAAAAACTTTGTTTGAGAGAGGTTAAAATAAGTCAACAAGTTGTACTTACCTTGTCAATCATCACTGTTTGGTATTTTGATGAAGATTTACATTTGCAAGTTCATTGATTTAAGATCAAAATCTATAAATGACATGTTCTAGATCAAGCCAAAAAAAAAAAAACTGGTTTTAAGAGAGACTACAATAAAAAAAAAATTGCTACATTTAATAATATGTTTTATGCCAAGCCAAAACAAAAAATCTATTTGAGAGAGGCTACAATAAATTGTGTCTTGCTAAACTTAAAAAAAATCCCTTTGAAAAAGGTTACAATCACTTAACAAGTAGTTATATTTATAAGTTCATTGACCTCATATCAAAACCCAAAAAACCCTCAACTTGGAAGGGGTTACAAATAAGTTAATAAGTTATTATATTTACAAGTTCATTGATCTCAAATTAAAACTCAAAAAACTTCCATTTCGAAAAAATTACAATAAATCAATAAATTGTAAATACCTTGCTAAACACCCTGTTTGGATATTTTGATGAGAACTCACATTTATATGTTCATTACTCTCGCTGTGCACCTTAATTTTGGACAGTGAATTAAGGTGCCATAACATCATATTAGACTTCAAAATTTTTACCTATTTTAATATATCATCTTAACTACTTATAACTAAAATTTCAAGGTCTAATACATTATACACTTTACGATATAACTGATTTTATCATGAGAGCTCATTAAATGCATTTTTTAAACCTATGACCAAAACTTAATCTTTGGAGTACCAATAGTTGTGCATTAGAGTATCAATACTTGGATCTTACTTGTCAAGATGTGAATGGTTACTTTTAATTTTGTAGAATAAATGTTGAACAAGTATTAGATACTACATGTTCAACTTCTGGTACACTTTAATATTTATACACACCAATATGTTCCATCAATGGAACTCATGTTAACAAAAAAACCTTGTTCGGCAATTGGAACATGCACACTTATTGGGACCTTTCCCCTATATAACATTGTCAAAGAGGTGATATAATAAAAAATAGTGGCACCATAAGCAACCCATCGAAGAAGAAAACCTGATTAATCTGGAAGATGGTACAAATTTGAAGTGGACATTTTTCGGTCTTTTCAAAGAACAATGTTTGCAACATGGCGATGAACAACTTTAGTTGCATTGTAATGAGATAAGGCATTAGGTAGGGGAAAGGTCCCAGTAGCCGTGCACCCTAATATTGGACAACGAATTAAGGTGCCATAACATCACATTAGATTTTGAAAAATTTACCCATATTAATATGTAATCTTAACTACTTATAACTAAGGTTTTAAGGTTTAACACATTATAAATTTTATGATATAACCGATTTTATCAAAAGAGGTCATAAAATGCATTTTTAAACCTATGACCAAAACTTAACCTTTAGAGTACCAATAGTTGTGCATTAGAGTATCCATACTTGAGTCTTACTTGTCAAGATGTGATTGGTTAATTTTAATTCTTTAGAGTAAATGTTGAACAAGTATTAGATACTACATGTTCAGCGTTTGGTGCACTTTGATATTTCTACACACCAATATGCTCCATCAATGAAGCACATGTTAATAAAACCCTGTTTGATAATTGGAACATGTAAAACTATTGGGACCTCTCCCCTAGCACTAGAACACAATCTCAATATTATTGTATACTTTCCAAAGAAATGTGTACATTACAAGCAAAAAGGCCTATCCCATACAAGACATCTGTAAAGATATTTTTTAATGTTCATAGAAACTATGTATGGAAAATCTTTTTTTGATGGTTTCCTCCATAGCCTGGTGGTCCTAGATGACTAGAGAGGTCAGAGCAACAGAGACATGTCTAAGGGTGATGATAAAATGCATTACAGTGGATAGTATAGTATGTGTACATTTAATTTTGATGTAAACAACTATATTGTGAATTTTTGGTTCTATCTAGAAAATTAGTCACATCCATTAAGTTTAGGGAATAATGATTCAAGCAAACTATTTTATTTTTTATAAGATATAAAATAATTGCAGTTGATTATAATAGATACATGCATCACTGATGCTAACAAGGGCAAGATTTGATAGATTATACTAGGAAAGAAACCATAAGAGGAAGAATATTTGGAAAGGCATGAAAATATAGAAAAAGAAGTTGAATAAGATTGAACAAATTTGATATTTGTAATGTATATTGTAATAAATTTATCTAATAAAAATAATTTTTAATGTTATTTTGTTTATTGATATTGATCATGTTTTCAAATATGTTTTGAATTTTATGCTAAACTCTATCTATAGAAATTAAAGTTAAGATTAATCAATTTATTTCATTGATAAAAGTTTTCAGTCCATGAGGTAATTGGACTATAAAATTGTAGTTAAATTACACTAGAAGGGATGTCACTTTAATTTTTTGTAAAGTGTTCATATTTAGTGCTCGTGAGGGTCAAGTAGTGGATTAGTATAAATGAATAAAATGAATTATATGAAATGTTTTGTTTTTTTTTGGTTTATTGAGAGAATTTATAGTTGTTGCGAATTTCATGGAAGTGATATTACATTGAGTTTTGATTCATTTATTTTTCTAATGTTTACATATTTACTATTCTTCATTATTGTATAGCCATCAAATGTAAATGTGGGGGAGATGTGCATATTGTACATTGAGTGTACTCTTGATATGATAATGAAGGTCAAGCCTTGACAATTACTATTTCTAATATTAGTTTTTGCCTTGTTGAAACTTATTTATCATGCTTTATGTGTGGTCAAAGCCCATGCCATTTTGATAAGCATATAGCGATAATTAGCCCATGTAACAAGAGGAATCAATAGATGTTTTGGATTGCAAATATTCCATGGGGACCAAAGGAGATTTTGAAGGCAACAACCACATATATGGATAATGAAGATGGTTTCGAATTAGGATTATAGATAATGTGAATAATTTCCCCGATGTCTCCATTAACTACACTTGGTTTCACCCATAGATTGGATGTCAACATAATATTTTGTCATTTGCATGGAAGCACACTTGGCTCCAATTGAGTGTTATTATGGTTATGTTTGTCCAGTTGTCTTTTATTATTTGCTATGCATATTGAAATTGGAATGTGTAATGATTTTTTCATTTGCTTGTTATGTGATGTAGCCAATTTGTTTGTTGAGTATAAATTTGTCAATATTTTAAAAACTTGTTATTCTTCTATAGACTTGAAGGAATATGTTGTTGACATGAGCATATTAAAATTGGTTCAAATTTTACAATCTAAACACTCAATAAATATTCAAATAACTTAATTCAATAATGCGATTCTTCATTCCATTCATTTGGGACATCTTATTCACCATGAGAGATTACAATATATAGGAGGATGATCTCCTTAATAAAAGGAGTTAAATTTAATCATAAATCCCTTATATCTCTCAACCCCTCCCTAAAATCTCTCATATTATCTCCTAGTATATCTCAACAAATAACTTTATTTATTCCTAGGATATCTACATGAGTTTATTCACAGTTCATTTTATTACGTTATTATTTATTACCTAACACACTCACTTACAAACATATAATGTCATCACTAAACATATAGTTTCATAATAGAGCATATTCTAGTCTTCTTTTTTTAGTTTTTCATTGTTTATGTTGGTTATTAAATTTATGAATAGTATTTGATGTGTTGTGCATCCTTGTTGACAAAAAATTGTGTCTAATGTTACAACTATGTCCAATGTTTACTACAATGTTTGACTAAATGGCTTCCTTGTATACCTTGGTATATCATTTATGAGGGGAAGTTGTCCTAGGTTCCCAAAAAGTTAATTGAGCAACACCCAAAATATTTGTTGTTATTTTGAGAGAATGCCTCATGCAATTAACTATATAGAGTGAAAGAATTAAACCATGTCCTAAAAATAAACATGCAACTTCTAGTTATCCATACTAAAGTAATGATTTATTATTCATTACCATAAAAACTTATCTCTAATTCTAAAGACCTTTATGCCAAAAATGCTTGCAATTATCTATGTAAAGGCTTGTCCCCATATAGAACAACCCTCTAAACCCTATACTATTCATTACCAAAAATGATAGAGTAATGAGCTTAATGACTAAAATCATCCGTACATAGAGTGGAACTCCATTTTGAAAGACATTCTCAAAGCTTCCACTTATCTCTACAATTACATATACAAAAAATTAAACCCCATCATTATAAGGAACCCATAACAATCCTATATTAATCACATCTGTAAATGCTAAAACCTTGTTGTATGGACTCTTAAGTTGAATGTATGTTATTATCTATACAAAGACTTAAACCACATCATAATAAACAATCATTTATGAAGCTTCTAAATATCCTAACATGCCTTGAAACCTATATTATTCCTATCTAAAAAATGCGTAAAATCCATATTAAATAATTTTAAGTCAAATGATTGAAATTATCTACCCAAAGATATGGACCTAATCCTAAAATTTAGTAAATTGTATAAATCCTAGTTATCCATACTAAAATAAACCCTTGAACCCTATACTATCCATTCCAAGAAATGCATAAACTAATTTAAATTTTAATGGAGTTATGGAATATAAAACCCTAGGTTATTAAATTATTGTAGTAATAAATCAGGGAATAAATATAGAAATATCAATAGCCACTAATTTATATAACAATTGATTTCTCTAATTATTCTATAAATAAAAATGAACTAGAAAGAATGTACTTAGTTGGGAATTAACCGAGTCAGGAAAATGACAAGGTGAAAACTAGTATAGGAATTATTCCAGGTGTCATGAACAAAAATTAAAGTTTAGAAACCCTCCTAGCTAATAATGCAGTCCCATGGATGGCAGTGCACCATACTAGTGTCCTTTTGATAGTAGGGATGGTGAGATTCTAGGTGGACCTCCACCTAGTTATAGGAAGTCTGTGCTTATGTGAATGAATGTTGGTTCACTATCTGTGCCCTATTTTGACTAATTCCAATGCAAAACCCTAGGTCTCCATGTTTTCTAGGGTATTTGAGTATCACAAGTAAAAAAAGAGTGGTGTTAGTAGGGTATGTTGGACATGACCTCAACACTCCATGTGATGAGCATTACCTACATACCAATACCTCAAAAGGGGATCAAGCCCGATGTAATTCTCCTAATCTAAGTATTGGTGCAAGTGAAAGTAAATTCTAGTATGAGTGTTAGTTTGAGTTCTTTGAGTGTGCCCTGAGACTGGAAATTTGAGTGACTTGAGCTTTGGGCTACTATAGATGGGTGTATGTAGAAGTAGGGTAGAATAAGGATTAATGATCTTGATTTGCACCACTATTTTTGAGTTTTTTAATGAGTATTTCCATTTGAATTCCATCTAGGAGATAAATGAATGAAAGTGGTCTATATATAAAATTATCATTCTTGTTAAGATGTGAAATAGGTCTAAACTGACCTTAAATTTACTTTGAGGAATGAAAATACATCTATTGGGAGAATATGGAGCAAAAGGACATTAGCGCTTCCCCTTGGTTAATAGCATAGTGTGCTATAGTCCAAAGGACCGTGCTAATGTCTAGGTGGTAAGAACTAGCAAAAAACTGATCTAGGTGCATAGAGGGTGGCTTAATACTACTTTTGGTATATCTGAGAATGGGTTGGACTCACATGAAAGCTAGAAAATGATCAAAAGAGGCCCTAAGATAGGTCTAAGGCTAAGATGAGGATAAGGTGGTCTCAAGTGACACCCATTGCACTAAAATGATGTTTTAGATGACTACATTCCTCCCCCTTATTATATAAGTACAACAAAGTGAATTGACTAGTATAAAGGAAAATAAATGTACCTAGACTTACCTAAGAGGTGAAGCACATGAATCTAGGTCTATGTCTACAAAACATGTTCCATTGCATGTCCCACAAATGAAACATGAATAAGTAAATCCTTACTTCAGAAATATCAAAATCAAATACAAAAATGAGTAAAGAGATGAGAGAAAGAGGAAAGGAAAAAATACACTTTGTTGGGTACACGAACCAATGGTAAAACTTGGTGACATCCTATGTGTGTGTGTAGATGGTGATCAAATGATGAATAACTTGGACTGAGTTAATGGCTTGATCAATCTTCATGTATAGATGGATCAATAAATCAAACTATCCTTGACTCCATCATCGCCCACCCCTACTCAATGGATCATTACTTGTGAATAACTTGGATTGGATTAATGGATTATCCAATCCTCTCATGTATGTAGCTCAAGAACTTAAGTAGGCCATGACTCCATCATTTCCTACCCATGTGTAGTAGATTCATCTAAAACTGAAACTATGTGATGTAAATGAAAATGTGTAGTATTTCTCTAGGGTTACTTAAAAACTCTAAAATGTAAAAATGCTCAGGGTCCACTCGTGAACTCTAAAATGTAGTTTAGGGACCACTCAAAAATTCCAAATGTTATAGACAGAAGGCATCAATCTGGTGTAAAATCTATGCAAATGGTGTCTAGAGTAACAATTTGGAGAATGACATGAAGTTTCCATTTCATCTCAAGAGTACTAGTCTCAAATTAAACATATGGGAATAATGTGCCACACATATGCCTCCAATTCTGATATATATGTATATGGATTCTAGGCCAAGTCATAATAATCTATGCTTGAGTATCTAAAAATTAAATGGGAGTGATCATGCCACACATGATGCCCCCAATATGAGAAAACCTATGTAATGTTCTATATAACTAAGCATATCTGGTAATCTATGACTGATACTATGCAAACATGGATTTTACCTATTGTAATTTTTTGGAAATTCTTAAATTTTATATTTTTGGGGCTATTAGATAGTAGCACATTCCATTAGTCAATAGCGAACTATGATAGTGTCCTCTATGTTTCATTAGTGACCAAATGTGTCATTTTTACGCAAAACTATGACTGATATGATGTGACTATTTTTCACTATGTTTTCTTGAGTCTAGGCTCTGTATTATGTGTCTACATGCTGTAAATTGTGTTTTAAGTGCACTACGATGGTTTGATATTTATGAGAAACCCCTATGAATTCTCCCTCTTTTGATAGGAGTTCTTGAACCTCTAAAATAAATGTCTTGAAAATAAAAGCTATGCATCATGTGTTTTAGACTAAAACATATGATATATGCATGATAAACCAATATAATGTGTATACATGACATCATAATGTAAAATGGTTTAAGCATAAGTTGGTAATGTATGATGTATGTTAGACAAAAAATTCACAAGGTTGTGAACTTATATATATAAATGTAAGCATGCATATGAACAAAAAATCTAGATATAATATGAGTAACTATCTAAGGGAATGGGGCATGATGTCCTTCAAGTCACCCAAAGAGGAAGGGGAGATGCATGAGGTCCCCCATGATATCACAAACTATATGTGAATGTAAAAAGAAAGAGACAAGTGTCATGGCCATGATAGATACATAAAGCATACATACAAACATAGGAGACACACAAAGTAGGTCAAGGGGCCATAATACAAGGAACATGGGCACATGGCACTAAGTCTAAGAAAGAGAAATACATACAAGGACATGCTCAAATTTTCACATACACAATCAATAAGTACACACAAGGACATTGGCACATGTCCAAAGCATAAACACATTGAAATGAATAAGTGTAGAGCCATATAACAATGGCATATTCAAATGGCATCGAATAGATGTATAAGTAAAGAAACATAATCAAATATAAACTAGTAAAGATAGAAATGAAATTATGCATAAAAATGTGCTACAAATCTATAACTAGCAAAGATGTACATAAGTTGAGCCTATAGTAGTAGTAGTTAGCCAAAAATAAGTGTATTATAGGATGATCAATATCAAGATATAATCAATGCTAAATATGTGATGTGGATTATAGAAAGATATAACCTGGCAAACTGGAATCTATGTGTATGATGCCCTAATGGGCTGATATGCCAATGCTAAATTTGTGTATCTATGTATGTGCCCCTATTGGGTGAATAATAATAAATTGATCTATATGATGGACCTGAGTCCTATAATGATATACGAACACTCAAAAGGAACAAGTGAAGCATGTATGTATGATAAAATTGACTATATTATCATATATAACATATGTAGTAAGTGGAAATTAGAAGGAATGTAAAAATAGAAATGCATACAAACTAAAATTTGTATTTTTTGAAAAAACACATGATTGCTTTTGTAATTTTAAATATGTTATATTATTTTTGTATTTTTTGAGTATAAGCTATGTACAAGCAACATGAAAATGGAACTATATACAAGGAACAAGTTATGAGAGGAAAATACTAACTGATGAGTCTCACAAGAGACTCAACATCAATGTGTCATGTATCAAATAAAGAAAGAGTGATCACACATGCTATGTGAGGAGGTATCTAAGATATATAAACTAGATGTGCTAATTAATCTATAGCTGAATATGCTAGTGGAGTGGGGATATGAATTTGTGGAGCTGAATGGATAGGCCTATGAACTTTGGGGTTCTTGAGGACCCACCTGGTATAAGAAGTTGTGACTAGCATGGGTGTTTTATGTTGTAACATTGATTTGGATGACAATGGGGTAGAGAGAGGCTCTCTTAAATCCACAACATGTCTCTGATGTAGGTGTCTCTCTAATAAAGGTCTTTATGGGAGATTGTGTATACATGGTAATTCTATAGGAGTAAACCTCACTAGCACTATTAGATTAGCTGATATCAGAGGTGTGCTAATAGAAACTGTGTTCGAAGCTATAAATAGTGTTTGCTATGTAACTAGTTGTGGAATAGGCAAATGATATTCATATGGAAGGCCCTCAATTGTAACCCCTTGATTAACATTTATGTACTTAAGACATCTATGTATGGTGGATGGAATGACTCAAAGATGTTATATCCAAGACCTACCCAATAACATTTCAAATGTGTCGACAATAGGAACAACTAAGAATATGGTGGATACATGTGCAGGACCAACATATAATGGAAGTACTATCTCTCTGATGGAGCTCTAAACATGGCCACTGAAACCATAAATAAATGTAACTATCTAATAAATATCTTCCTTTGAATAACCCAAACAATGTATAAGTGTAATATTACACATATTAATGCTTGACACATTGTCATGCATGACACTCTAAATAGGGTGATGATTAATGTAAAATCATAAAAAAAGTTCATATAAATGTGAGTCTATATCGAAGATATCTTGATCTAGTAAAGTTATGAGAGGTCTATCTAGCATTGTAGTATGATACACATGAATGATATTACTTAGAGGGTGTGTTTCCATCATGAGTATCATAAGATACTAGTGGTGGATGCACCTAATAAGTATAGTGAACACATGAAGTGACTGCTATCTCATTAGCCATATGCTTTGGAAATGGGTCAAAAAATATTTCCATGTATTTCACTTTAGTTGGATATACTTTAGGTGCCTCTATATGAGCATTAACATCAATGATATTAACATATATCAAATCTTGTATCTTATGTTGTAAGCTAATGCATCTGTTTATCATATAGCCTGATGCCCAGTGATAATCACAAAATGCAATAGAATCATAATTCTTTGGAAGAGGCCTAATCATATAAATCTCTTTGATGGTACGGAGAGATATGATGTTGAATTTTAGGAGTTACTAGAGAACATGTGATGGTGATTCAAGAATATTTGTGAAAGATATCCTTGGAGGAGCTAATAAAGCCACGAAGGAGCTATTTATAAGGCTACATTGATGATTGTCTTTTGATTTTTCTTGTTTTCATTCCTCAACTTATATGGGGGATTATTGGAACTCTTATTATTTGAATCTGATATATTTGTGTACTTTAATTTTCCCATGGAAATAATCTTGACTTTTTGTTCTTTCACTGTATGGCATAGATTTGTGAATGATGGAAACTTTTTGAATAGTATAGCTTCATGTAATGATGGTAATAAAATTTGATTAAATATGTCATGGATTTCTCTATATTCCATGGGGCTAGTTATCTTTGTTAATATAATTTTATATTTCAAGAAATATTCAACTATTATCTCATTGGTTTTTTACTTGAGTTGTGCAACTTGAGTGTATGAAACTTTGTCACTAATGTTGATTAAAAAATGTTCTACAAACACATATGCCAGTGTATTAAATGTTGTGATGGATTGATTAGGAATATCATAGAACCATTGTAATGTATATTAATTTGAACAACTTAGTTTGGAGCCAATAATTAGATACTTAGTTCAAACATGTTGCATGAAAAAACATGTAGATGAAGCTGTAGGTCACCCTTGCCATCATATAGAGTAAGCATGGGTGCCACAAATCTAGAGGGAAAATGAGTTTCTGTTATATGTTGTGCCAAAGGTGTATATAGGATCATATGAGAATCCAAGGCATAATATGGTCTAGTAGCAACATATTGAAGATGTAACACCTTAGACTACAAAGACCTGATCTCCTATTGAAGGGATTGTACATATGAAGAGGATGGATGTGTGCTAGCCATAAGAGGTGGTGTCACTAGTGAGAGTTGACTAGTTGTAGTAGGTTGTTTCATAATTTGAGTTTCCCTCATAGTAGGTGTAATAATATTAATATCTGTAGGGTTAGAAGATTGACCAAGTGATGTGTTATTTATTTTTAATATAGCTTGAAAAATCTATGCATGATCATGTGGATGTTTCTGAATTCTATCTTTGAAACTTTTTAAGATGTCATCTTTATTAATATTACTCAATTGTCATCACTGGGGGGGGGGGGAGTGTGTCCCAAGTCTTATCTTATGTATCTTTGGTATCTTGATTGTATTTATCATGTTATGATGTATTATCATTAAAGTATACATAATAAGGATGTGAAGGATTAATGAGGGGGATTATAATTGGTCCTTTATCCATGGTATATGCTTGAATGGAAGGAATTTGGGTATGCTCAATAAGGTTACCACTATGTCTATCACTTCTTCTTAAAGGAAGAGATATAACTTTTTTAGATGGCATATAGTAAACAAAATGAGAGAGGGATATTATAATAGAATATATGAAATCTAAAAATCCTAGCACATCAAATGGAAACATGAAAAAGAAAGATACAAACCCTAGGATCATTTATGGCTAGGGTTTATATGCTATTCAAAGTAAGCTAGGTTCACCAAATGATTTAAATTTTAAAGGAGTTATGGAATGTAAAACCATAGATTGTTAAAGTGCTGAAATAATAAATCAAGGAATAAATATATAAATATCTAGAAACACCAATTTGTATAAGAATTAATTTTTTTGAGTATTTAATAAATAAAAATGAATTAGAAAGGATGTACTCAGCTGGGAACTAACTGAGATGGACAAATGACATATTGAAAACTGGTATGAGAACTATGTCTGGTGTCATGAATATAAATCAAGAGTCAAAAACCATCCTGGATAATAACACAGTCCTATTAGAGGGACAATCATTGAGATGGGGTAAATCAGTGAGCCTAGATATTCTATTTTCAATCCTTTCAAACTATTAAATAGTTAGCATATATCAACTTGATCAAGCAACATTAACAAGAGAGCTCATTCATTTAATGCATACACAAGATCAAATACATAACACATAGTTCCTATGGGAAATGCTTATAGGGAATAAAAATTCACTCTCAATCCTAAAATAGATAGAGTAATTATCCTATAAGAAATTACAAATAAGATACTAGTCAACTCTTTTAGACTAGAAAATCTTGATCAAATCCTCTTGACCAAAGGCCTTTAGTGAAACACCTATTTCACAAGGAGTAACTACCCTAAGGAAGATCAACTCCTTTAGACCCTAATTGAAGTGAACACCTCCACCTTAGTACTGATTTATTCAACACTTGATGATGGATCTATGATTATCTAACCCCTACACCAACTCTCTCTCTATCTCATATAGGCCTCTCACATAGGCATGCTGCAATCTCTCTCCTTCACTCAAACTATCCTCATATGCACACTCAAACCTCTTCCCATATCCTCAAATTGAAAGAGAACTATTTGAACATCATAAATATGACATATAAGTCATACATATATTCCTCAATCTTTGATACTCATTAACTCATCAACTGGGCACTCTACCTCTCCTTCGCACCACAATTCTCACATACACCTTGTACTCATCTCACAAAATCTAGAAATTATCATATTTGATTTCACTATATATAGATATATCATGATTATAAATATCAAAATATTTCCATGTTGGCCACAATACATGCCTTCACCCTTAAGGCATCTAACATGGGCCACACTTAAGCATAACTCTTCACTTAATAGGGTTAAGTCACCTTTTAGATCCTATGGAGACCCATTCACCTCTTTGACACTTCTCTGAGATAAATATGAATATAATACCACTTAAAAATTTATGGACACATTCCAAATGACACCTTTGACATTATCAAAATATCATAGTTGCCAAAACATACTTTTGCTAAAGCATAATTGGCTCAAACAACATTCTATGCACACAATCACCATGAATGAATACACAATCGACTTATAAACCTTTGTTCATGATGCATATGATTTTTCAAGCATCAATAATGCACACATATGGTCCTCATTAAGTCTAAAACACTCCTAAATATCTAAGTCATCATGAGACATCAAAACAAAATCAACACAAGCTCAAACAACCTTCCTGGGTTCTTAACAGATGGACGTCAAACACATAGTAAACTTTGAAGCTCAATATATTTATTTGTACATACATTTAGACCTTAAAATTTATATTTACAGATGCACCTTGGATTCTTCTACAAATTTTATTTTTATGCCATGGTTAAATTCTACATAGATTGAAAGATATGGATTAAAAACCAGACATTGGTCTTTCCTTTGTTAAATTCAAATATTTGAATTCAAATGGTCACAATTAAACATCAACCAAGTTGCTTGCATATTGTGTCCTTGAATATTTATATTATATGTTCACCTTTGATATTCTTCAAAATTTAATTCATAGTGCACCAATTCTTAAATGTTAATCTTCAAATAGTTGACCTCATCTCACGTAATCTCACAACTTTGACTCAATGTGCATCATCGATCTTTGTAGATCAACTGGGTCTTTATCTTATAGAGTGCACTATTAAAAAAATATGTATGAACATCCACTTGATATTATATCCTTATCCTTTACCTTTTCTCATTTTTTAACTTTGAACACTTGTCCTCATCTCACTACTTCATAACACCTTGAAATGAACACGCTCCATCAATCATTTTATAAGGAAATTGATCTTTACTCAGTTTAAGCATCAAACACTTTCACCCATTTGAATTAATACACACCATAGATCTATATGTATGAAATCATATGCATTTTTGGATATCCATCTAATCTTAGTCTTTAACATTTTGAAAAATAGACTAAGTATGGGGACCATTATTATCTACCTGGAAGGCCAACTTTGGACCTCCATATCTTTTGCTTCGCTCAAGTGCATGTTCTAAAATTTGGACCATATGATATCCTCACATAGGATAATCCAACCATGTGTTAATATTATCCTAAAACCATCACATTTTTGAGATATAATGACATAAAAATACCCATTTAGATTTTTCTAACACAGAGCCAACTATATCAAAAACTTGTCTGGAAGGCCAACTTTGCACATCCATATCTTTTGTCACGCTTCATCACATGACCTAAAATTTAGTGCATATATACTACGGAAAAAAATTAATAAAACCATATTATAAAATTCTCATAAAATTATTACACATGTGATATATGACTACATCAAAATTCTTACTTGGCTCTTCTTGCCACATTGTTAATTTGGCTATGGGAAAACACTACCAAAATGCCTGGGAACCCAACTTTGCACACACATATATTTGACTATGATTTATTACATGACTTGATACTTTGCACATAGAAAATAGGTACTAATTTTATCACAACCATCTAACCAAATCCCCTTGACTCATTCACATGTGAAAATGTTGATGTTAATAAACTGCCTACTCAGATTTTCTACCACTAGTAGACCCAAAATGTCTAGATGTAAATAACGATCAATCAGATGAAAAACACTTATGTACATAATCACTCAAATCATATAAAACTTATTATAGGACCCATTTCAAATGATAAATACTCCATACTCATCCATGAACATCTCTAACCATGCCAAAACTAAAGATTAACTAAACCTTCTTTAAGCATAGTAGGACAAGCATAATGCTCACTTTGTCATTATCACTTAGGCTATCAAGGCACTTCATCCACTCACTAGGAAACCTCCATGAAATAACCATGAAATAATTTACAACTCTCCAAAAATTTCTCCCTTTTTAATTGATGTCAACAACCATCATATATCAATATACAACTCACATTCCTTCTCTCTATTCAAACACTCTACAGTAGGAACTTTTTTCCCCTTTGACACAATGACAAAGTGGGTATAAAATAATATTGAGGAACTAAAAAGATTAAAAATAGGATAGTACCACCTTATAAAGATGATACAAGCTCCCCCTTACCTTGATCCTATCTCTTCTTGCTTTGACAACTTCCTCTTGCTCCATGGCAACACTCTCTTCAACCAAGCACTGTAACCAATGAAGAAAGAACAGACAAAAACAATAAAATATAAATTAAATAAACAAGAGACATCTAAAATGGACTCACCTTAATATTTATGAACCATTTCATCACTTGATCATCTTCAGATCTCCATACACCATGAAGAATCACCATATAAACTAACTACCTTTTTCTCTCTAGCCACCTCAAGGACCACCAAACAAAACTTCATGCCACTAAAAAAATAGGAAACATGTTATAATCCAGCCTGATAATTCTCTTTGAAACACTCATGCCTTGATATTTTGGATAAACTAAGCAAAAACATCACATCTTCAATACTAGGCCTGTTTAGACTCCTTGTAGCCTTATCAAGAACTTGCAGAGACCATAACTTTAAGTAGACATATATTCAAGACCTAAAAATTCATATATGGAGTAATATAATATGCTTCATAAAGTAAACCAATTTTCATCACCTATATCATCCTATGAAATATACTTCCTTCACAAACCAACTTGCCAATTAGGCCTCCATCTTGAAAAAAACTTGAATAATATGAAAACCACAAACCTTAAAATATCTATGAAACATGATTTAACAACCCATTTGGCCCATTCAACCTATTAGGAGGCCTTATACCTTAATTCAAAAGGTAAACTATTTTTATAGTAGAGCCCAAAACCATAAAATCTAAAAACAAATGAGGTCAACACAACACCTTCTAGTTAATGCACACTCCTAAAACTTCTTGCACACCTCGAGACAACTATTACACACTTAGAAACCAATAATTGAGCTTACACATCTTTGGCAACCCAAACATCCTATAACCCATTTTGGGACCTGCATACTCTTAAGCACAAATTGGGAAACTTTAGAGTAAACAAAAATATTCAATTTGACTTTAACATACCTACATGCTAAAAAACCACCTAGAACATGCTATAATAATGTCAACAAACCTTTCTATGCAAAAAGATCATCTTGACAAATAAAAAATTCTCTTTTTCCACTTGAAAACCTTCAATTTAACCCTGTAGACATATCATATATAGTCATGACATCAATCTAACATCACCGCAACATAAATTCCATTTGAACATACCTAATCTAACTAAAAAACACTCATTTCTAGCCTTCTAGGACCATATGAATAATATTACAACAATACTTGCCTCTCCACTGAAAGGAGTCTCTTAAGAAGCATAGATAGAGACATCCTTTACACCACAATGCCCTAAAACAAAGTGAAGCTAGGAGTGGCCCACATCTCATTAGTAACCACTAAAATCCTCTTATAGCTATAAGACTTCTTTCTCTTCTTCTTCTTCTTCTTCTTAGTATGAACTATGATAATTAATTATTTTTCTATATCACTCTCCTTTTCTTCTAAGATAGAATTGACAACACATGGAATAATAATGGAATCTTGACATACCTTTTTATCTGAAGAATCAACCTTGAAATTCTAAACCTCATCACTAGGCACTAATGACCAATGTTCTTTGTATGATACATGATCAATGCCAACAAGATGTTCACTTGGATCCATACATACCTCAAAACTAGCTTCAACTAGCACCTTGGTCTTCTCTTTAAGCTTGGTCTCTTTATCCACAACATGAGAAGATAATGAGATCCCTTAGCACTCTTCAAATGTTGAAGCATTCTCCACCATAGAAAATAAATTACTTGGACCTACAGTCTCATCATGACACACACTTACCACCTTTGGTTTCTATGAGCCAACTTGCCTTCTTCCTTGCACTCTAGGATCCTGATTGAACTCATTCTATCTTGTAGGTATTTTATTGAAGAATCTAGCAATGTGACCAATATTTTCATAGTTGTAGATAATAATACTCCTTGATGAAAAATCAACTTATCTTACTTTGTTTGAACAAAAACTATCAATGTGTCTAATGTCATGACAACTAAAATAAACTAGTCTTTTTTAAGGAGACTTACTTTGACTTTCCTTAATTAGACAATTCTTTACAAAGTGTCCCATATTATGATAGTTGAAACACTCAACCTTGCTCACATCACTTGACTAATGATTCCATTCATCGTTCCATGAAAAATCATTTCTAATAGGTCTTCTACATTCTCTATCTCTATGTCTAAACTGATTACAAGTATAGAAGTAACCATTTAAATTTGCATACCTCATGGCATTTGACTATCTAATCTGATTTATATTCATTATGCCAATGCCTTCATTCCTTGTTTGATGATTTTTTTTTCAAATTATGATAGTCCCTTTTCATATTAGTCTTCATCTTATCTTAAGTTGCATTCTCTAGTTCTTGTTTGTATCCAAGATTAGTTCTATCACTTTCATGCTTTTGATCATTTAGAATATTGTCTAGATCACTTGAGATCTTTTTAAATCTCACAAATGACTTTACCTTACTAGATGTCTTTTCTTACTCAAATGTCAATTACTAATTTTCAATTAAATATCTTGAACATTCATCTTCTTTAGCTTTCAGGCTTGTAGATAAGATTTCCAATTGATAGCTAAGATACTTGACCCTATCTTCATGATCCTTGGCATCTTCATTTATTCTTGCCTCATACACATTAGATTATTCCTCATAGTCTTTGAGTTTAGATATCATCTTCTTATTGATCTTCCTTTTCATCTTCATTTCTTTAAGAACATTCATCAATTTAATCTCACAGTCCACCTCATCATCATCATCATCTAAACTATTCCAAGTAGACTGATTTTGATGTGAGCAACTACCTTCCTTAGCCATGAAGAGGGATCTATCTTCAGCAAGACCATCATCTTCATGGTCATACTCAGAGTCACTGACTTCACTCTCATCTAATGAGCTGAAATATTCCTTGGTGTAGACAATCTTCTTGTCCTCAAAGTACTTCTTCTTATTATCAAACCTTCTTATTCCCTTTTTGATTTTATGAGACCTAAATTATCTCTTACCATAATCATGACATTGATCATGCTCTTCATCATCATCCTTCTTATACTTATGAGGGCGTTTAGTATAAAAATGTCTTATCTCAACACAATTAAAGCATTTGAGGGGTAGTTTACTTATTTGAACCTATTCTCAATTTACTTAAAATCAAAGCAATTAGTTCATCCTCATCTATATCAAAAATGCCATCTTCTTTGGGTTTCTTACCTTGGAACTTATTCTTTAGCTTCATCTCTATTTTGAATTCTACTTCCTCCTTTGGTGGTATATCATCATTCTTCCACATCTCATAGGCAATAAGGGTGCCATGCAATTGATCCATCTTCAATTGAGTAAGATCATGACTTTATTATATAATAGATACCTTTGGATCAAACTTGAGGGATAGAGACCTTAATGCCTTTTAAACTATAGTAGCCTCTTCAAGGTTCTTTTTAAGACCTTTGATAATGTTCATAATCTCATCAAATATCTATAGAAAGGATGACATAGAATCTTCTTCCTTCATTTTGAGACTTTTAAATTGCCTTCTGTGAGTTTGTAACTTAGCAATCTTGACCTCTGAATCTCATTCAAAATGATCTTCATTTTTTCCCATATCTCTTTAGCAAATTTGCAATGGATTACCTTGGTGTATTTAATTTCTGAAAGATCACAAGTGATGGCATTTATTTCCTTAGAATTATTCTCAAATAGATTTTTATCTATAACACTAGATGGAGTAGTAGGAACAACATAACCATCCACAATAGATTACCATACATAAAACCTAAGGGACATAATGTATGCCCTCATCCTTGCACTCCAAGAAGCATAATTGGATCTATTGAACATCAATGATTTCTTAGTAGAAAAACCTCCTTGATGACTACCCATAATGTACTTTGCATCACCTTCAAGTTATCAAGACTTTACTAAAGGACCTACTCTGATACCAATTATTAGAGGTACAATCATTGAGGAGGGGAGGGGGGTGAATTAGTGAGCCCATACATTTCAATTTGAATCTTTTCAAACTATTAAACAATTAACATATATCAACTTTATCAATCAACATTAACAAGAGAGCTCATTCATTCAATGCATACACAAGATCAAACACATAACACATAGTTTCTATGGGAAACCTTCATGGGAGAAAAAAACTCCACTCTCAAGAGTACAACACATGGAATACTTTTCCTATAATAAATTATAACTAAGAGACTGAACAACTCCTTTAGACCATAAAATCTTGGTCAAATATTGTTGACCAAAGGCCTTTAGTGAAACACCTATTTCACAAGGAGCAACTACCATTAAAGAAGATCAACTCATTTAGAACCTCCTTGAAGTGACCACCTCCACCTTAGTACTAATATCTTCAACACCTAATGATGGATCTTTGATTATCTACCCCCTGCACAAACTCTCTTTCTCTATCTCATACATGACTCTCACATAGGCATGCCACAATCTCATTCCTTCACTCAAATTGTCCTCATATTCACTCTCAGAGATCTTTGCATATCTTCAAACTATAATATAAATATTTGGACATAAAAAATATGATCTAGAAGTCAAACACATATTCCTCAATCTACTCTACTCACTAACTCATCAATTGGGTACTCTACCTCTCTGTTCCATAATTCTCACATACACCTTGTACTCATCTCACAAAATCTAGAAATCATCATCTTTGATTTCACTATATATAAAGATATCATGATTATCAAGATAAAAATATTTCCATGTTAGACACAATACATTACTTCACCCTTAAGGCATCTAACATGGATCACACTTAAGCACAACTCTTCACTCAATAGGCCTAAAGTCACCTTTCAGGTCCTATGGAGATGTATTCACCTCTTTGACACTTCTACAAGAAAAACAAGAATAAAGGAAAACTCCCAAATGCATGGACCCATTACACATGAACCCTTTGACATCCTCAAAATATTATAGTCTCCAAAACATAATTTTACTAAAGCACAATGTTAAGCATGGGATATACTGAGAGGGGGCGGTGAATCAGTATATCATATATCTTATAAAACTTTCCTTTAACCAAATTTCACTTAATCAAACATTCAAGATATGAAATAAAACTAAAACAATAAACACCACACAAGATAGAGAGAGACACTAGATATAATGTGGAAACCCAATGTGGGAAAAACCATGGAGAACAATTTCAAGTATATGAATGAGCACAAACCCAAACAATATTCGCAAGCCAAGCTTGCAGAAGCACCATACCCCTTTGCTGAGCACCACCCCAGCTACTATTCATGAGCACCAACCCACAGGAGCACCACACCCCTTTGCCAAGCACCAACCTAGCTACTATTCGTGAGCACCAACCCATAGGAGCACCAACCCCTTTGTGTATACCAGACACCTATCTCTCAATGTTGCTATCTCAACAAATGATAGATCAATACAACATCTCTTTCCTCTCTCTCACCTTTTCTCTTCTAAACTAGATATAACAAATACAAATCATATTCATCTTTCACAATTGCTCTTATAAGCTAGATATTACAATATCAAATCAACCTCAATCTCTCATATTACAAATGGCTTCTCAAGCCTTTATTTATAGATTTCCAAATGACCTTTGGCCTTCCCCCTTTGTGACCCTTCAATCCTAATGGAAAATGGTGCCAAACTTGTATGACCCTTCATACTAAAGCCTTTGAAAAGTCATGTGGGGACCCTTCATGACCAAAAACGTCCTTCCCACTTTTTTC
This sequence comes from Torreya grandis, assembly GCA_037957365.1. Classification (NCBI taxonomy): domain Eukaryota; kingdom Viridiplantae; phylum Streptophyta; class Pinopsida; order Cupressales; family Taxaceae; genus Torreya; species Torreya grandis. The sequence goes on along the minus strand of JARHVA010002789.1, from coordinate 2,023,442 downwards.
CTTATCTTTGGTGACTTTTAGTATTCCTCAAAGTGTCCCTTCATGAGAAATTGCACCCTTACTCTTTTGTCTTCACTTGGTGACTCTTGGTATTCCCCAAGATGACTCTTCATGGGAAAATGCATCCCATCCTTCTTTTATCTTTACCCTATGGCTCTTTGACTTCTCCATGGGCCCTTCTTTTGTCTCATATGCAACCAAAAATATATTCATTAATATTAAATAAATATTAACTCATATTAGCCAAGATATATTTATTACAAACAACATTAAATGCAATAGGGCCTTTATCACCAATAATGCTAAACCTTTGACATCAATGACAATATTTTCAACAATCTCTCCATTTGTCATTGATGGCAACCTCAATCTTGAAACTGCCACATCCTGCCACCTACACATATTGTCCTCTGAAAACATACAGTAACTCCCCCTTACTTTAGCAACCTGTATCTATTCCCTGTACCTATTTTTTTCACCTGTACCTATATTTGTCATTCTCCCCCTTTAACATCAATGGAAAAGGGCCTACATGGAGCTGACACTTAGCTCCTCCTCACTTGATGCTGAACATCAATGGCAGGAAGTAATAGAAATTACTCCCAACTCCTCTGGCTGATCTTTGAATGTATCCTTTGATCATGCCTTTGAGAAGATATCTAACAATACATACACATTGTTCCCTATCCTTTGAGCATCTACAATCAACTCATTTGAATCTTTTATTCTAATCTCACAACCTTCTTTATGAAACTTTAATGTATATCCTTGATCACATATTTGACTAACACTCAACAGATTATGCTCTAGACCTTTTACATATAAAACATTCGTAGTCACCATAATCCAAACTCAAAGTAATTTTTCTAGCTATCCTGGTAGTGGTTTTATCTCTGAATCTCACTGTACCACCATTGATATTCTTTAGAGATATGAGCTTACTTTTATCATCTATCATATGCCTTGAACATCTGCTATCAATTAACCATGGCTGATCTTTACCTCTTACATGTAGGGCTGTCTGAACCATCATAGAATCTTCATGTTATTTCTTCTGCCATGAACATGTCTGAACCTTCTTCTTGATGAATGGTGCTTTGAAACTTTGATCCTTTTTGACTAACTTGAACACACTTCTACAATATCGAGCTATGTGTCTGAAGTTGTTGCACTTATACCATACTATGGTCTCTTCATCAAAGCTTGATAGAGGAGCAAAAGAGTTATGGCTTCTGCTTGACTTTCCTTCTCCTTATTTTTGAAATTGTTAGCTCTTTTTATACATTCTAATTTCTTGTGACAATATTCATTACAATAAAAAAATAGCCATAAAAATAGGACCTGTCTGTATATCTCTGACCTGATTGTCTTTTGTAGCTTTGTTCTCTCCAACGTTCTCTGTTTGGAATGTCCTCTGTATTCTTTACTTCTCCCCTTTTTATTTCCTCTTGTGTAAGAGCTTTAGCATAGCTCTTTTTATTTTCAAAACTGATCCCTGTCTTATCTGAATATGCTTTTTGACTTTCTAGTATCTTATTTAGCATGTTAGTGCTATCTTCACATTTTGAATCACTGACTACTTTATCACTGACTGCTTTCTTAATATCTTCTTTTAAAGAGGCAATTTCAATAACAAACTTTTGACATTCTTTTATTGATATTTCCAACTGTGCTATGAGATCTTCTTCATTCTTATTGGCTTCTTCAAAGTGTGCTTGTAGATCTTCAATCATTTCCTTTGACTCATGTTCATTTTTCTTGATCTGGTACTTTAATCTTTGATTCTTCTTCTAAATAGCTTCTAACTCTTCTAAGGCACAATGAGCTCTCCTTCCATATTCACGTCAACTTCCTCCTCTTCTTCTTATTGATCACCTTCATGTATGGCCATGAATAGAATCTCTTCTTCTTTTGAATTGCTGACTCCACTATCTTCGACTGAGCTAGGATCCTTAAAATAAAGGCTCTTCTTCTCAAATCCCTTCTTAGATTTGCCTTTGAAATTCTTCTTGTATGTAGGCTTTTCTTATTCTTCATCATCATTACCCTTATTTGTGCATCTAGCTGAAAAATGTCCAATCTTTCCAAAATTAAAACATTTAAAAGGTAATTTTTCTTGATATTTACTTGTTCCTCTTTTCGGCTTGTGAATGAAAAGTGCTCCATTGTCATCTTCATCATCACTAGAACTATCACTTGATTCTTGAATCTTAGCTTTCTCCTTCTTTGATGTCTTGAAATCCACTTCTCTCTTTGAGATTTTATCTTGTTCTATCCACATGTCATATGCCATGAGAATACCATGAAGCTCATCCATCTTTAGCTTGGCTAAATTCTTCATCTCCTCGATTGCCAAAACCTTTGCATCATATCTCATTGGTAGAGATCTCAAAACCTTTTACATCATTGTTGACTCATCCAACATTTCTCCAAGACCTTGAATCTGATTTACGATTTGATCAACTCGCAAAAGATAACATGGTATATCTTCTTCTTCTTCTTCCATCTTCAAAATTTCAAACTGCCTTCTAAAAGTCTGCAACTTAGCTTGCTGAACCTTTCCATCACCTTTGAAAATATTCTCAAGTTTTACCCAGGTTTCATGAGTAGAATTACATTGCATAACTTTAAAAAATTTAGATTCAGATAAACCACATAAAATTGCATTTAAAGCTTTAGCATTACATTCACTTGCCTTCTTTTCTGTTGGAGTAATTGTAGATGTTTGTGGCTCTTCATATTCCTCCACTACTACTTTCCATATGTCAAATCCAAGGGCCATCAAATAAACCTTCATTCTCATGATCCAAAAATCATAATTCATCCCATCAAACAAAGGTGCCTTATTTGTAAAAAATCCTTTCTGTGACCCAGCCATCGTGCTTTCCCGATCTACCTTCACACTGTAAAACTTTTCAAAAAGGAACTTGCTCTGATACTAATTGTTAAGCACAAGATATACTAAGAGGCAGGGTAAATCAATATATCATATATCTTATAAAACTTTCCTTTAACCAAATTTCACTTAATCAAACATTTAAGATATGCAATAAAACTCAAACAATAAACACCACACAAGATAAAGAGAGACACCAGACATAACTTGGAAACCCAATGTGGGAAAAACCATGGAGAACAATCTCAAGTATATGAATGAGCACAAACCCAAATAATATTCTCAAGCCAAACTTGTAGGAGCACCATATCCCTTTGTCGAGCACCACCCTAGCTACTATTTGTGAGCACCAACCCACAGGAGCACCACACCCCTTTGCCGACATGGAGATCTATGAATCTCTTGAGTTTATATTTTTTTAATACCCTATAGAAGCAGTGAATCCATTAGGCAATCATGGAGCCACTCAACTAATGAGTATAATTATAGAGGTTGTTTGGTCTGAGGGGGATCCTTTTAGTTGGTTCAAGATTTCTTTCTTTAGTTATTGATAGTTGATTATTGTTCATATGTTGAATTATGCATGAACTTAGGGGGAACATTTCTATGTGTAGATTTCATTTGTGAAAAAGAGAGAATGATCTTGTTTGGAGAGAAAGAGGTGTGTTGTTACATGTCCAAGGATAAAATATTTTTAAATATATGACTCTTTGTCATTAAAGTTAAAAGGTGAGAAATTTCTATTTTAGGAGAAAGGTCAGTTTGAAGAAGATGCAGCTTGGGGAGATGAGAATGACCAACTTTTTTTGAGTGTTTGCCATGAATAACAAAGGGGGATATTGTTGAGGTATGTTCCTATTATTGGTGTTGTGGCATAAATTTTATCATTGATGTCAAGGTCAAGATGGATTTAATTAATTTCAAGGTCAAAGTTGATGTCATGCATGGTGTATTGGTATGTGACAAGGAAGTCTTATGGTAAGACAAAATTTGAAGGCAAACTATTATATCTTTGATTGAGAGAGAATTTCAAGGCAAACTGTTATCTCTCTATTGAGAGATAATTTTAAGGAAAATTGGTAAATATTTTTAGGTTGATGACATATCAAGGTCAAGATCAAGATGCAAGGTAAGCATATTTTTAGCACTAGTCTTAAGGAGCATTGTCTTGTCATGAGCATGTTTATAAAGATGGTGGTTTGGTAAGATAGATAAACACATGTATGAGTATATGTTTAAGGATGAAAAATAATGAATATGAAGTGTTTAAATGCTCAATAAATTTTCAAGGTAAACCTTTATGGGTAAGGTCTTAAGCCTAAGCATGCAACTAGACTAATCCTAGACCCTACCTAACCTAATGAGGAGTCTTGAGGTGTTATCAAAGTCTATGAAGAATGAAAATTAGTGGTAGATAATGTGATAATATGTTTTATACTATTTAAAAATGTGTATAAGGTATATAATCTTTCATATGAGGTTTCTAAGTCAGTTCTTGGCTTAGTCTCTACATGAAGAGACCTAGTGAGAAGGCATAGGCTTGTAAAATGATGAGTTGAGTAGTATAAGGCTTATGAAAAGAATATTGATAGTGTGTGGGAATGTTATTAGGTTTTTTTTAAATGAATATGAGGTTTTGAGAGTATTTAAATAGGTTTCAAGGTGTGTTTAAGGTCTAATGTAACTTAGAGGTTTAAGCTTAGTGAGCAAAGAGACCTAGTGTGGCCTAATAAGGGGCCAAGTTTAGTTTCTAAGGTGATATAGATCATGATATAATTATAAAAGGTGTGAAAGTTTGTTTCAAGTTTTTTTACCATGTCTAAGGACAAATTTTTAAGGATAAAGCATGAAATGTGGTTTTGTGATTTTTTGTGTATAGAATGAGGTATTACAGACCCAAGAAGGATTTTATTATGCTCATTGGCACGTGAAACATATTCATGAGATCATTATAAGTTAATGTAAGTTTGGGGAGGACCATAACTCAATTTTCTAAGAATAAGGTCTCAAGATTTATGAATGATTGTTTAGAATGTAAGGTGGTCTTAACCCTCTCTTAAACTCTAAAAATGACTCAATATGGAAGATCTTAATAGATATGGCTCAATTTTTTTTTGATAACCTAGTTTTATTATTTGAGAATGTAGAATACTTTTTTAGGTACCTGTAGGTGGCATTGATTTGTCAAAAGAGTGAGTGGAAGCTACAAGAAACTACTTGTTTCTTGGATTTTTTATGTAGTAGATAGGGTTGACCAGGTCAAAGAATGAAAATGATAAGAGGATGATGTGTGATAATTTTATTTTATGTCCATGTAATTTTATGAGTAGTTTAAAATATTAAAATATGCTAAACTGGTCATGGAAGTTGGCCTATCGTTAAAAAGGCATGGTGAGGAAGACAGTGAGAAAAATAGGCAGAAGTGGGAATGAGATGAGGGATGGGTTATAGTGGATTAGGGATGGATTTAATTACACTAGGTTATTTTTAAATACCTATAAAAAATATCAATAATGGATATAATTTTTTAATAAGCTTATGTATGGAAAAAAGTTGATCTTAATTTGACTTGTCTAACATAGTGAGGTATGTGTACAGTGAAGACATGAGATTGGTATATAATAACATTATTGATATTTGAGCCTATAATATATTTATTTTAAATTAATATAAGGATTTTGTTAGGATATTATAAAACCATTTGAACATAATTAAATTGAATCTATAGGTCTTCTAGTTCATTATTTCCATGTCTATATATTGGAGCAATCAGACAATTTTGTATGTGTTAGTAAGATTGATGTTCATAAGTCAATATGCATAAATTTGAATAATATAATGAATATTAAGTTATTATATAGGTCTCATAGGTTAATTTAAATTTATTTTTATTCATGATAAATTCCTATTAATATGTGAAAATTCAAAGGTTCTTGATTGGGTTTTGAAGCCTGTTTACAGTTCTAAGTGAGCATATGGAAGTGGCAAGTTTGATGTATTTTGTCATATATGGTGAAGTATAATGGATATGGTGATGAACCTGAGTTAATTTAGGTTATATAAAAATTATTTAATTATATTATTATGTGCCAAATTTTATTTTATACTTCATATATTCAAATAAAACTTTCTAGCATTGAGAAGGCCTAATTGTGAGTAGGTCTAATGGTGTGGTTCAATGAGTGGAATGCGCTAAATGGTGTTGGGGAAAAAAGGTGATATTATTAAAGTTATAATTAATTTTTTTTTGAATTTTTTTAATATATTTATATAAGCTCAAGATGGTCCAAGGTGTTCAAGGTGAAACATGTGCCTTAAGAAGGCCTAATTGCATTATGTCTCCTTTAGGCCTAATGATGGTTTTGGTTCTTATGAGTGTTGACCAACCTATGTAATGTTTGTTTCACTTATGAAATGTTTTTTTTTGATATATTAAAAGTATGATACAATTATTTATATGTTTTTTTCCCATAAACATATGTGAAATAAATAGTCAAGTATAAAAAGAAGGTCTAATAGGCCTATTTTGACTAGTAAGGAAATTGAGGAGACAAGAAAATAGAATAGAAGTTTAGAAACTAGGTAGAGGAATTGAATAAAATAAGAGAGATGTTTTGAAAATTTCATGAAGTTATAATATTAATTATACAAATGGTGATCAAGGTGATATGACCTAATTCTACTAAGAAGATGGTGTTAAGCATGGGATATACTGAGGGGGGGGGTGAATCAGTATATCATATATCTTATAAAAATTTCCTTTAATTAAATTCAACTTAATCAAACATTCAAGATATGTAATAAAACTCAAACAATAAACACCACACAAGATAGAGAGAGACACCAGATATAACATGGAAACCCAATGTGGGAAAATCCACAGAGAACAATCTCAAGTATATGAATGAGCACTAACCCAAACAATATTCACAAGCCAAGATTGCATGAGCACCATACCCATTTGCCAAGTACCGACCTAGCTACTATTCATGAACACCAACCCATAAGAGCACCAAACCCTTTGCTAAGCACCAACCCAACAAAACTTTGTGAGCACCAACCCACAAGAGAACCAACCCCTTTGTCGAGCACTAACCTGACAATAATTCATGAGCACCAACCCATAGGAGCACCAACCCCTTTATCAAGCACCAAACTAGCAACAATTCATGAGCACCAACCCATAAGAGCACCAACCCCTTTGCCGAACACCAAACTAGCAACAATTCGTGAGCACCAACCCCTTTGTGTATACCACACACCTATCTCTCAATGTTGCTATCTCAACAAATGGTAGATCAATACAACATCTCTTTCCTCTCTCTCACCTTTTCTCTTCTAAGCTAGATATAACAAATACAAATCATATTCATCTCTCATAATTACTCTTCTAAGCTAGATATTACAATATCATATCAACCTCTATCTCTCATATTACAAATGGCTTCTCAAGCCTTTATTTCTAGCTTTCCAAATGAATTTTGGCCTTCCATCTTTGTGACCCTTCAATCCTCATGGAAACTGGCACCAAAATTATATGACCCTTCATATTCAAGCCTTTGAAAAGTCATGTGGTGACCCTTCATGACCAAAAATGTCCTTCCCACTTTTGTCCTTATCTTTGGTGACTTTTCGTATTCCTCAAAGTGTCCCTTCATGAAAAATTGTGCCCTTACTCTTTTGTCTTCACTTGGTGACTCTTGGTATTCCCCAAGATGACTCTTCATGGGAAAATGCATCCAATCCTTCTTTTGTCTTTACCCCATGTCTCTTTTACTTCTCCATGGGCCCTTCTTTTGTCTAATATGCAACCAAAAATATATTCATTAATATTAAATAAATATTAACTCATATTAGCCAAGATATATTTATTACAAACAACATTAAATGCAATGGGGCCTTTATCACCAATAATGCTAGACCTTTGACATTAATGACAACATTTCCAACAATCTTCCCCTTTGTCATTGATCGTAACCTCAAACTTGAAACTACCACGTCATGTCACCTACACATACTGTCATCTGTAAACATACAATAACTCCCCCTTACTATAGCAACATGTACCTATTCCTTGTACCTATTTTTTCACCTGTACCTATACCTATTATTCTCACCCTTTGACATCAATGGCAAAGGGCCTACTTGGAGCTAACACTTAGCTCTCCCTCAACTGATGCTGAACATCAATGGCAGGAAGTAATAGAAATTACTCCCAACTCCTCTTGCAGATCTTTGAATGTATCATTTGATCGTGCCTTTGAGAAGATAACTGACAATACATACACATTGTTCCCTATCCTTTGAGCATCTAAAATCAACTCATTTGAATCTTTTCTTCTAATCTCACAACCTTCTTTATGAAACTTTAATGTATATCCTTAATCACATATTTGACTAACACTCAATAGATTATGCTTAAGACCTTTTACATATAAAAAATTTTTAGTCTTAGTTCTACCATAATCCAAACTCAAAGTACCTTTTCTAGCTATCTTGGTAGTGGTTTTATCTCTGAATCTCATTGTACCACCATTGATCTTCTTTAGAGATATGAATTTATTTTTATCTCTTGTCATATGCCTCGAACATCCACTATCAATTAACCATGGCTGATCTTTACCTCTTACATGTAGGGCTATCTGAACCATCATAGAATCTTCATGTTAATTCTTCTACATGAGCATGTATGAACCTTCTCCTTGATGAATGGAGCTTTGAGACTCTAATTCTTCTTCTTGATGAATGGAGCTTTGAAGTTATAATCCTTCTTGACTGACTTGAACACGCTTCTACAATACTGAGCTATGTGTCTAAAGTTGTTGCACATGTAGCATACTATGATATCTTTATCAAAGCTTAATAGAGGAGCAAAAGAGTTGTGGCTTCTACTTGACTCTACTTGAATTTCCTTCTCCATATTTCTGAAATTGTTAGCTCTTTTTCTACATTCTAATTTCTTGTGACCATATCCATTACAATAAAAATAATAGCCATAAAAATAAGACCTGTCTATATATCTCTAACCTGATTACCTTTTGTAGCTTTGTTCCTTCTAGCCTTCTCTGTTTGGAATGTCCTCTGTATTCTTCACTTCTCCCCTTTTTGTTTCCTCTTGTGTAAGAGCTTCAACATAGCTCTTTTTCTTTTCAAAAATGATCCCTGTCTTATCTGAATATGCTTTTTGACTTTCCAATATCTTATTTAGCATGTTAGTGCTATCTTTAAATTTTGACTCACTGACTACTTTATCACTAACTGCTTTCTTAATGTCTTTTTTTAAAGAGGTAATTTTAATAACATACCATTGACATTATTTTCTTGCTATTTCCAATTGTGCTATGAGATCTTCATTCTTCTTGGCTTCTTCAAAGTGTGCTTGTAGATCTTCAATTATTTCCTTTGATTCCTATTCATTTTTATCAATCTGGCACTTTAATCTTTGATTCTTCTTTTGAACAACTTCTAACTCTTCTAAGGCACAAATGAGCTCTCCTTCCATATTCACTTTAGCTTCCTTCTCTTCTTCTTCTTAATCATCTTCATGTATGGCCATGAATAAAATGTCTTCTTCTTCTGAATCACTGACTCCACTATCTTCACTTGAGCTAGGATCCTTAGAATATAGGCTCTTCTTCTTGAATTCATTCTTAGATTTGCCTTTGAAATTCTTCTTGTATTTAGGCTTTTCTTCTTCATCATCATTAACCTTATCTGGGCATCTAGCTGAAAAATGTCCAATGTTTCCACAATTAAAACATTTAAAAGGTAATTTTCCTTGATATTTACCTATTCCTCTTTTCAGATTGCAAATGAAAAGTGCTCCATTGTCATCTTCATCATCACTGGAACTATCACTTGATTCTTGAATCTTAACTTTCTTCTTCTTTGATGTCTTGAAATTTGCTTCTCTCTTTGAGGGTTTATCTTGTTCTATCCGCATCTCATATGCTATGAGGATACCATGAATCTCATCCATCTTTAGCTTGGCTAAATTCTTTATCTCCTCAATTGGTAAAACCTTTGCATCATATCTCATTGGAAGAGATCTCAAAACTTTTTGCACCACCATTGACTCATCCAATGTTTCTCCAAGACCTTGAATCTGATTTATGATTTGATCGACTCGTAAAAGATAACTTGCTATATCTTCTTCTTCTTCTTCCATCTTCAAACTTTCAAATTGCCTTATAAAAGTTTGCAACTTAGCTTGTTGAACCTTTCCATCACCTTTGTAAATATTCTCAAGTTTTACCCAAGTTTCATGAGCAGATTTACATTGCATAACTTTAACAAATTTAGATTCACATAAACCACATAAAATAGTATTTAAAGCTTTAGCATTAAATTCACTTGCCTTCTTTTCTACAAGAGTAATTACAAATGTCTATGGCTTTTCATATTCCTCCACCACTACTTTCCATATGTCAAATCCAAGGGCCATCAAATAAACCTTCATTCTCATGCTCCAAAAAGCATAATTTTTCCTGTTAAACAAAGGTGCCTTATTTGTAGAAAATCCTTCCTGTGACCCAACCATCATGCTTTCCCAATCTACTTTCAAGTTGTAAAACTTTTTAAAAATAAACCTGCTCTGATACCAATTGTTAAGCATGAGATATACTGAGAGGGGGGTGAATTAGTATATCATATATCTTATAAAACTTTCCTTTAACCAAGTTTTACTTAATGAAACATTTAAGATATGTAATAAAACTCAAACAATAAACACCACACAAGATAGAGAGAGACATCAGATATAATGTGGAAACCTAATGTGGGAAAAAGCATGGAGAACAATCTCAAGTATGTGAATGAGCACAAACCCAAACAATATTCGCAAGCCAAACTTGCAGGAGCACCATACCCCTTTGCCAAGCACCACCCCAGCTATTATTCATTTGCACCAACCCATAAGAGCACCACACCCCTTTGTTGAGCACCAACCCAGCTACTATTCATGAGTACTAACCCACAGGAGCACTAACCCCTTTACTGAGCACCAACTTAACAATAATTTGTGAGCACCAACCCACAGGAGCACTAACCCCTTTGTGTATACCACACACCAATCTCTCAATGTTTCTATCTTAAAAAATGATAGATCAATACAATATCTCTTTCCTCTCTTGCACCTTTGCTCTTTTAAGCTATATATAACAAATACAAATCATATTCATCTTTCACAATTGCTCTTCTAAGCTAGATATTACAATATCAAATCAACTTCTATCTCTCATATTACAAAATGGCTTCTCAAGCCTTTATTTATATCTTTACAAATGAACTTTGGCCTTCCCCCTTTGTGACCCTTCAATCCACATGGAAAATGGTGCCAAACTTGTATGACCCTTCATATTCAAGCCTTTGAAAAGTCATGTGTTGACCCTTCATGACCAAAAACGTCCTTCCCACTTTTGTCCTTATCTTTGGTGACTTTTCGTATTCCTCAAAGTGTCCATTCATGAGAAATCACACCCTTACTCTTTTGTCTTCACTTGGTAACTCTTGGTATTCCCTAAGATGAATCTTCATGGGAAAATGTATCCCATCCTTCTTTGGTCTTTACCCCGTGGCTCTTCGACTTCTCCATGGGCCCTTCTTTTGTCTCATATACAACTAGAAATATATTTGTTAATATTAAATAAATATTAACTCATATTAGCCAAGATATATTTATTACAAACAACATTAAATGAAATGGGGCATTTATCACCAATAATTCTAAACCTTTGACATCAATGACAATATTTCCAACACACAATTGGATCAAACAACATTCTGTGCACATAGTCACCATGAACGAATACACAATTGACTTATAAACATTTATTCATGTTTAATAAGATTGGAAAAACCTTCATAATACATAAGAATTGTTTTCATGGAGTTTAAAACACTCCCAAATAGATAATTTATCATGAGACATCAAAACAATATCAACACAAGCTCAAACAACCTTCTTGGGTTCTTAACAGATGAACGTCAAACACATAGTCAAATTTAGATCTTAATATCTTTATATATACATAAATTAAAACCTTAAAATTTATATTTATAGATGCATCTATAATCCTATGAATTTTTTATTGTTATGCCATGGTCAAATTATACATAGATCAAAAGATATGGCCCAAAAACTAGACACTAGTCTTTCCTTTGTTAAATTTAAATATTTGAATTCAAATGATCTCAGTTAAACATCAACCAATTTAATTGCATATTATATTCTCACATATTAAGATAAAAATTTCACCATTGATATTATTTGAAATTTAATGTATAGTGTTCCAAGTCCCAAATTTTAATCTTTAAATAGTTGACCTCATCTCATGCAATCTGGTAACTTTGATTTAATGTGCATCATCGATCTCTATAGATCAGCCAGGTCTTTATATTATAACACAAACCATTTGATCAATCTATAAGAACACTTTCTAACCATTATATACTTATCCTTTACCCTTTTTAATCATTAAAAATCAAATGCTTGTCCTCATTTTTATGTTTCCTAACACCTTAGAATGAACACACTTCATCAATCATTTTTAAGGAACTCGATCGTTACACAATTTAAGCATTAAAAAATTTGACACATTTGAATTACTATGTACCATATATCTAGATGTATGAACTCCCATACACTTCTGGATATCCATCTAGTCTTGGTCTTTAACATTGTTCAAAATAGACTAAATATGGGGACCATTATTATCTGATTAAAAGGCCAACTTTAGACGTCCATATCTTTTGCTTTGCTCAAGCGCATATTTTAAAATCTGGACCATATGATCTCCTCACATAGGATAATCTGACCATGTGTCAATATACTCCTATAACCCTCACACATGTGAGATATAATGACATAAAAATTATTATTTATATGTTTCTACCATAAAGCCAACTATGTCAAAAAATTGTTTGGAAGGCCAAATTTGCACATCCATATCTTTTATCATGCTTCATTGCATGATCTAAAATTTAGTGCATATGTACTAGGAATAAAATTAAAAAAACCTATATGATCAAATTCTCTTAAAACATCCACACATGTGAGATATGACCACATAAAAATTATTACTTGTTTCTTCTTGCCACATTGTAAATATGGCTATGTGAAAACATTGTCAAAATGCCTTAGAACCCAAATTTGCACACACATATGTTTGACTTAAATTTATCACATGAATTGAGATTTTATGCATTAAAAAATAGGGATTAATATAATTATAACCATATGACCAAATCCCCTTGATTCATTCACATGTGGTAATGGTGATGTCAGCAAATTGCCTACTTAGATTTTCTACCATTAGACCCAAAATGTTTAGATGTAAACAATGATAAATTAGATGAAAAATACTTATGTACACAAGCACTCAAAGCATATAAAACATATTATAGGATCCCTTTCACATTCTCAATACTTCATACTCATCCATGAACACATCTAACCATACCAAAATTGAAGATCAACCAAGCCTCCTTCAAGTATACAAGGACAAGCATAATTCTCACTTTGTCATTTTCACTTAGGCTATTAAGGAACTTCATCCACTCACCAAGACACCTCCATGACATCACCATGACATCATTTACAACTCTCTAATAGGTCCTTGGACTATATTTCATTTTGCTAGTTTCCTCCATGCCGTGTTAGTGTCCTTTTGATAATAGGGTTAATGAAATTCTAGGTGGACCTTTGGCTAGTTATGGGAAGTCTATGCCTATGTGAATGAATACTAGTTCACTATATACACTATATTTTGACTGATTCTAATGTGAAACCCTAAGCCTCTATGTTTTTTAGGGTAGTTGAGGAGAACATGTGGAAAAAGAGTGGTGTTAGTAGGGTAGGTTGGATGTGACCTCAACACCCCATGTGTTAAACATTGCTTACATACCAATGCCTTGAAAGAGGATCAATCATGATCTAGTTATCTAAATCTAAGTGATGGTGTAATTATAAGTGAATGCTAGTATGAAAGTTAGTTTGAGTGTGACTTGAGATTATAAATATAAGTAACTTGAGCTTTGGGTTCTTGTAAATGGATGTATATAGAAGTAAGGTATAATGGGTATTAATGACCTTGATTTACACAATTGTTTCTTAGTTTATTTATGAGTATTTTCATCTAATTTCCATGAAGGAGATAAATGAATGAAAGTGGTCTATATATAGCATTTTGGTGTTTGTTAAGATGTGTAATAGGTGTCGGCTGACCCTAAGTTTTCTTTGAAGAATATAAAGATATCCATTAGGAGAGTAAGGATCAAGGGAAAATTAGTGTTTCCCTTTGGTCAATATCATAGTGTGATATAGTCCAAAGGACCATGCTAATGTCTAGGTGGTAGGAATGGGAAAAAAATTTGGCTTGGGTGCCTAGGGGGTGGCTTAGTGCTACTTTTGGTATATATGAGAGTGGGTTGGACTCACATGAAATATGGAAAAAGATAAAAATAGGCCCTATGATAGGTCTAGGGATAATATGAGGATAAGGTGGTCTTAGTTGATACTTATTTCACTAAAATTAAATTTTAGATGACTACAAAACCAGTTGAGGCCTTTTATCTCAATGGGTCTGCAATTATGTACATAAAAAAATCCTAAAAAACTTTTAATGTTGTGGCTTCAATATTTGGATGCAAATAAAAACCTCATGCCACACCCAAATCACAAAGTGTGGCATTCCCAATGGATAAGGCAAGGTTCTTGTCTTGGGGAAGTTTATTTCCACACATTTATAAAAACCCACATGAAAAAATCTTAATCTTAATGCCAACAATTATGAATATAATGACTTCAAACACAATCTTAGAAACATTTAATTCTACATCTTTAATTTATCAATATAAAGAAACCCCATATGAATCAAAACATGTTTAAATCCCATTTAAAAAATTTTAAAAGATAAATCTCCATCCAAAAAAAATTTAAGAAAAGGAAAGTTCAATTTATTTGATACAATGATGAGCTAGATTGATAGCCTCATGATCTATCTTGTCTCCCAACACTTGTAAAATAGATTTGTTCTATACCACATATGAAATAATAATTATCATTTAGGAAATCAAATTTGATTTACTAAGCTTTGTGATCACCTTAACCAAAACCCTTCATTGCTTGAATTTTATACTTTTACTTGTTTCCATATTTGTTTTACAGGGAGTATAAAAAAGAACCTAATTTTAATGAATGATAAAAGATGGACTATCATGCCTTAATATCTTATCCTTATGTTAGTGGCATTGCAATGGTAATTTAAGCTAAACATCAAACATGGATCCCATCTGTAATGAAATCAGCTCTTGTCATGTCCTCATCACCCTTGACAATATAAAATGACCAATCAAAGTGTTTCCACCCTCCATGCTGCAAACCCCTTTGCAATAGGTGTAAGTATTGTAAATCCAATAGTTGGCATGCCAGGATATATGAAGGCAATCAAGATAACTGTGATGATAATTAAACACAAGTATCAGGCAACCGTCTTATCTGTATCTATACTACATGCTTCTAAATGTATATAAGAACACTAGGAATCCTTTGATAGGATCAAATTAGTAATAAGTTGATCAATGTTATAAGATAAATTGTTGAAGAGAATATACTAAAAATATTTTTGAGTCTTCTAAAGTTAAACACACTTGAAATGATAGTGATCAGTATATTGACATCTTATATGCCCAAATATCAGAGTTAATGATAATTTGGGTGGATAATAGGGATAATCTAATAAAAACATGCCTGACATTTTGAATATCTTGATTTGAGATTGTTGATGTGGATGGTGCATTTGTTTCATTAGTTAATGTCATGAAGAAGGCATCTGGCCAAAATGACAATGGTTTCCCCAAACATGGCATTGTTTTCAATTTATAGTTATTTATAATAAGATATAAAAGTTAAAGATATATATTATAATAATATTATTGATATACTGTTTATATTATATTAATATTATAATATAATTATAGATTATATTATCATAATATTATATTTATTATTACTTAATACAAAATTTAAAAAATGAAATGAAGTAACAATTATCAAATGATGCATCTTCTATATTAGGGATTATCGAAGATGTCATTTGATGCATTTCCAACATCCCACCTCTTTAAATTGAGTAACATATTTAAATGCTGACATCCTTTAGATTGCATGTGTTGGAGGGGCTAAACACCATGAATATAGCACACCAAAAAATATCTAATGGTTACCTGACAAAGAATCTAAAATTGTTGGCAATAGAAGAGAGCCCCAACATTATCCAAAGGAAACACTCATTGTAAACTGTAGGTCACAACCCAAGTGACATTTGGAATAAATATGGAAAAGTTTAACATAGGAGTCAACATGTGGTATTAAATGGAAAATCCCCTTGGTATACAATTTTTTTGATTAGTTTCTTTTGTTTCTTCTTCTGTGAAACCAATTTTTTCCATTATCAAATGCACTACATTTCACATATTTGTTCCTCCCCACTGTGTGTGGTCGCTATCATAAAAAAGGACCTTTTATTTATTTCAAAAATTATGACCCCTCTAAATTATCCTTCTCATTTGATTTTTTCCCATTAATTTTTTCCCATGCCACACCTCCTTTATTCACCTTTAGCATCAATTAGTTACCAATTATGTCCCAATACCTTACAATAGAAGATGATTCAACAACCTTATAGAAATAATGTAATTTATCATGGCCTAAATTTACTCTTCTACATATGTAG
This sequence comes from Torreya grandis, assembly GCA_037957365.1. Taxonomy (NCBI): domain Eukaryota; kingdom Viridiplantae; phylum Streptophyta; class Pinopsida; order Cupressales; family Taxaceae; genus Torreya; species Torreya grandis. The sequence goes on along the minus strand of JARHVA010002789.1, from coordinate 2,006,813 downwards.
CTCAATCCATATGTGTCAATGTCACTTAAGGTGTTATATTTGTATTTCCCTAGCTTCCTCTTTATGAATAATAGTTCATCACTCTCCTTAGGCCAGTTTCATGCTTCCAACCCCATTGGCTCTTTTCCCTCAATAATCACCATGTTTTATATGATTGCTTTGAGCTTAAGCACTCTTGACTTCCATTTCCATGGATGACCTTGCATCTCCTCTTTTGAGGCTTGAACCCTATCTCCATGACATTTTAATCACATGCAGTGTTATATAATCACCTAAAAGTGGTATTTGAGTTCTAAGAGTGATAATTGAGACTAATTATCCCTAATTTATCCCTATTAATATTATATATCCTATTATCACACTTATCCAGCCTTCGTGTAATCCATAAGCATCCTTAATCATCCCTAAAGCAGTCTCAAACCCACATTCCTTGATCCTAGCCCTTCATGCCTAGTGTTCTACTAGCTGGATAGTAACACCATTATAAGGACACTCATGCCAAATGATGATAGTGTCTCAAAAATGGTGATAATTTCCTTGACATCTTTGTTTCCAAAACATACATCTTTTCAAAACTAGAACCTCCTAGGGTTAGCATAGACATCTTTTATCACCTGCACAAGCAACAAGATAATATAAATACATGAATTTTATCCCTTTAACCACTATATGGAATCAAATTCAAAATACATAGTCAAACTTAGAAAAATTTATGCATAATTAAGTTTATCAATCCTTATTTTTCCCTAATTCTACATACCACCATATACAACAGTTTTAAGCTCAGTTTACCTAAATTTCCAATCTCAAGCATATTTAAAGAACTCAAGGCCACATAATACTAGATTCACGTGCACTTACACAAGCAATTAGGTGTGGAGTACTACATTGGGCTTGATCCCTTAGATTATTTGTATGTAGAAAAATCTTTTCACAATAGGGTGTTGAGGATGTCTCACCTACCCTACTAACAAACACACTTTTCAACTCATGCCAATCAGATGCCCTAACTACATATAGGATTAGGGTTTGATCACTAAATCAATACTTACATGAAAAATATAGGGTTTCATAACTCGTGCATGTATGAATAAACCTAAGATATCTAGACATAGGTACACTTAGAAGCTTAGGGCATTCTTGTATAGAGGATATAACCACCAATATTAGGACACTATCACCACTTTTTTAATAATGGATAATTATGGCGCTACTATTCATAAGGGGTTTTGACATTGAGATCCAGTTTACAACACTCAGACTAATTTCCACCTTAGTTTATATCACCTATATCACCCATCTTAGTTATTTTATAGATAAGTTCTTGTACTATTTATTACTATTTTTAGAAAAGTCAAATCTAGTCAATTTTGTAACAAACTAGTTTCTATATTTATTACATATTATTTCCTTGATTTAGCCTTATAATCTCTTCAACAAACATAATATTTACGTGTAAAGTCCTAAAAAGTTAAAATATTTGGTGAACCTAACTTACTTTGAACATTTATCAAAGCCTAACTCTAGATGCTCTTAGGGTTTGTATCTTTTTTATGTCTATGCTCAGATATTAGTTCTAAAATATCAAATTTGTTTCACTATTTATTTTTTGTAATCTTTCTTAGATTAGAATTATTTACAGGTTCCAAATATGCAATAATTTATTTCTTACTTCCTAAACTATAATGACAAAATTTAACATGTTAGAAGCACAATGACTGAGAGGGGGATGAATCAATCTTCAATTTTTTAATCAATTACATCCACTCATATATGAACTATGAAAGCATCACAATCATCTAGCAATGCATTAAAAACCAATCACATGAGGATGAAATAAGATAACACATCACATATGTGGGAAACCCTCATGGGGAATAAAACCCACTAAAATAAAGCTTAGACAAATTGTCTTATAATACAATGTATCAAATTTAGTTGAGCATCAACCCAACGTGGAACACCAAACCTAAATTTATCAAGCACCCACTTGAATTTATCAAGAACCTACTTTTTAGGAGGTGCAACCCCCTAAGATTAAGCACAAAATAAGTCAAGGAAACTTATACAAGAGCCAACATACAATGAAGCTACAAATCCATCATGACCAAGTACGAACTCAACTAAGACCAATTTTGCAAGCACCAACCTATAAAGAAGCTTCAACTCCTTCTTTGACCAAGCACCAATTTAGCCAATCACACTTCTTTCTTCTATTCTTCCACTTAGTTATCCATTTGCTCTATTCACTATCATAAACTAGGAACACATCTACAATGTGAATTTTATATCATGTCAATAGACAATTATCACTTCTTTATCTCTACTCCAGTTGATCTCTCTCAAAACTACCTTTAGGCTTCTTCACTCAACCAACCTTCTTCAAGACTAAAATGGTCATATGACATTGATATTCAACTATAGAACACATATATGATCATCATGAAATGATTTTATGCTCTATAATTATGATTTATAACATATTACCCAATCTCTTCAGGCTCATCAATTTATGAATCCATTCATTTTCTATAATCTTGCTCAAATAGGCCTAAAACTAACTTCTATATATATCATTCCTTGTTAATTTACCACTTATTTATCCACATACCCTTAACCTCTTATTTTGGACATATAAAATGTCTTAGGGCATATTGTGAACATGATTTAATAATAATTTGGATCCATCTTGGTCATCCATAACTCAATTAGGACTTATTTCTCTATTAGGACTCATAGAGACCTAATTACATTAAGTCTATTTGGTAACATGTAAAATTGATCCCTTGGAACATTTTACACCTCCATAGAAATAAATATACTTTAAATCATAACTTAGATATACCTTATACAACATCCTTTGAAATCCATAACATCTTTTTGATCTAATTCCTTCATAAAACCCCCCAATAGTACTCGGCCTATTAGGCCTGTGTACAACAAAAAGTCTTCCTTTTAATATTGAAGATCAAACAAATTTAAGCCACTCAAACATGATAAAAAAATTAAATATAACTATTCTATATTATCTCAATGTCATTACCAAATTCATTATACACTTTCACTTAGGAGATAAGGGCTTAAGAACATTTTACAACTCACTCACTCATAACTGCTAGTTTACTTCAAAGACCAATTATGGTGACTTTAAACTCCAACACCTATGTATAAAATTTAAAATATTCTTGATGCATTGAAAATATTATATGATATCATAAAACCATCCCCAATAACAAAACACATATGGTTTAATAACAAAATATTGGTCTTTCAAACCAATCTCATACCTTATATCTCACAGACCAAACTAAACCAGGTAGGTCATTTTATGAACAACTTTTCACCATATTCAGTAACCTCAAAAACTTATTTAAATAATATACATGACTTAAAATTCCTCCATGAACTTGGTTTCATCATTCTATCATTAAAAAAATTCTAATTCATCTTGTCACTGTTGCCTGAGTTTATCACTATTTGCTTCATTAGGCCTGTTAGTGACTGGCTAACTTGGAAGATTGGTTTATAAAATTAAAATGGTGGAACCTATATATAAACCTTCATGGAAACATATTATGATTTATTTATCCTCCTTCCATCCATTTTATTTTCTTGAACAATGTAACGTTTGATTGTTATAGCAAATTGTTAACAAATAAGCTTATATCTACACATTTTCTCTCTCATTTGACTAACCACCACCACCTATAGGTACTTGGGAGAGTTAAATACATGATAAAATAGTTTTTATAGTCATTTGAGACCATTCTGAGTTGTTTTGAACAACATCTTTCACATCAAGTCCTTATTAGCATTTTAGGGAGGTTTAACATAGGTTTTGATGTTGACAATCATTCATAAAGGACAGGACCTTAAATACAAAACCAATGCTTGGATATCTTGTCTAGGACCATTATCCATATTTCCTTAGTAGCTCAAGTTACCATATAGAGGTTACACATGCCAACAAACATCTTAAAGTGCATCTCGAGTCTTGAGACCTCATTATATGAACTTCAGAAGGCTTAAAATAATGTTTCTTGTAATTCCATTCAAAACATGGCCTAAAACTTTGTGCACATGATTTAAAAAAATATCATACCTATATATTTTCTCACATATGCAAAATTATCTTGAAAACTGATCTTCATGCCTCATTAGGCCAAGTAGGGTCTAGGAGTGGTCTACGTGTAGACTTGGTTTGAAGGTGCTAGCCTTGAAGGCTCACCCTGAGACTCTCATGGATGATTTTACATATTATTCTCATGCTTTCTCACACAAGATTCATAACATATCACATTCTTGAGATAACTCACCTTGTCATGCCATCATCTCATACCTTTACCATGTTATGACTAGGCTGAAGCTTTTAATGCACTTGACACCTTGACTTATTCCTTCCATGTCATGAACTCAACAAAAAAACAAGCAGTCATAAGACATCACAACACACTCATATCACTATACCATTCTCTTTCTAATGAAAACAATCTCTCATAGCCTCATATAGACCTCCATGACTAAGCTTCATATGACTTAACATCTCTCTCAATGATTATTGTCACATCACACACCTTTATTCATTCATTTCACTATGATTTTTATGTAGCCATTAGTTGTCTTCCAACATATTCCATGACCTTTACCTTCCATTCTCACAACACTCATGAAAAATCTCATTATCATACTTGTATGTACCTTGACATATCACATACTATCATCTATCCTTAGTTACCTTTGACATCAACCATCAAAGGATGATTATTTATATCACACACAGTCAATCTTGACATGATACACCTTTGCCATCACCCTCAGCATCAATGACATTTAATTTCATTCAACCATAATACATTAGTTACCTTCAAATTCTCTCTTGCTTTAAAATTATTTCTTGCCTTTAAATTCTCTCATGACATCCTTTAATGACAATACTGTCTTAATGATACTATCATGCTCAAGAACTTGACCAAATAGGACTTTGACATCAATGATCATTATGCCTTTACATGATTCACCCTTTTGACATTAATGATAATAACATGCCAAAAAACTCCCCCTTTGTCATTTATGGCAAACATATTGATGACAAACACACTACAATATAAAATTAATTCAAAATGGTAGTTTTTCCATGTCCTCATTCTCCCTCTTTTGACATTAATGAAAAAGGGTCTTCCACAAACTACCATATGATCCTTAGACTTGAAATTCAAATAAACAACACAATGAAATGCTTACAAGAACTTACCTTAAGCTCATAATAGTTATTGTAGACAACTTTTGTAACACTTGAATTGTACCTCAAGAAATCATGCTTCTTATCACTGTCTTAAAACTTCACAACATAGAGATACAAAGCTCCCCTTAACTCCATACTCTCCTCTTGAATAAAAAGATGGAAAACACTCTCAAAAACATATCTAAATAGGTGACTTCTCCCCATTCTGAGCTTTCTCTTAGTACATGACTCTTTTCTCAAACTAAAATTTTCTCAATTTATTCCTTATTTGATGTTAAATACAAAGATACCTACAACTTTCTCCTTCATGATGTAACTTATTGGATCACACCTCTTGCAACAAATAGTATCTCAAAATTTCGTGAGTCTATGAAGCATTCTAAACTTTCTCTCAAAACTAGCTCTTTTCAAACTGGCCTCTTTCTCCCTTTCTAAGCTCTCTCCCAATTTTGGTAACAAGATCATAGAGCATAAAAACATGCTTCCCCTATATTCATGTATACCTCAATCACTTTATCTCTAATATTAACCTTTGATCACTCACTAGGCCATCACATCTATTCGTGAAGCTAATGTATCATCTGATTAGCTCCACCTTTGTCTTCATATCTTGAACTCATCATATGAGTCATCAGGACTTACAAATCATTCTCAACATGTATACAAGAACCTTGTCATTGGATCACACTAGTATCACTACCCACATCACAAGTATGCTTTTTCTCTTACTTTACCTATGAAAAATTTGTAGGTGCACTTTTAGACTTCTCACTTCCTTTTCTTGTGATATACCCTCCTTGGACCTATTTGATCAATAGTGACATTGTAGATAATGTATCATCATACTTCACATTCCTTGAGTTAGGTAAATTAAATTGATTAACTCACTTTGATCTCTAACATATTATATACAATTTACTAAGGTACAACTATATTTTTTGCTTACCTCTCATATACCAAATAGATACATAAGATTTTTATCATGATTTCAACTCTGTCAACAACATTCAACTTATCTTTATGACCATATTGGTATAGCAGACCAATCCATGTTCCATATGTCTCTAGAAATAATCTTATGCTTAGATTTGCATTCCATACCATGACTCCTCATGAATTGATATCTATAATCAATGCTCATATTGACCAAAACTCCTTTCACTTTGTCATATACATACAAGCTACAAAGAAAACAACTTATACCTTGCCACATATACAACCTAGAATCCTCTCAAGATGGATCTTTATTTGATTACAACTTCATGCTTCTACTAATAGAAGAGTGTGTCTATAAATCCTAATGAAGTCACCCCTTTCCATAGGGATCTCAAAACACCATGAACTTAGGAGATTCCTAGATCTCCAAACCACTCTTCTCAGCCATCTTGAAATTATGATACCAATAGTCTTTCCTTATAATCCACTTAGGCTTGACTGAAACATTCAATTCATCCATCTTGTCATCTTTTTTCTCTTTGATTACCTTGTCAATATATACAAATAAAAAGTGTTCTTGACATTCCTTCATTTTTGATCCTTTCTCTACCTTAGCAAATAATCCATCTTGACTCTTGGGATCAATATGATCAGTCCTAACTTTCTTTGGATTTCATACCAATGTTTGAGCCTTCTCATGCACTATAGGAGCTCCATATACCTTGTTAAGTCTTGAGGGAATTCTAACCCTATCAATAAAAATATTGTAACGTGTCCCATAATATGAAAACTATAGAAAACAACATTATTGTAATTACCTCTTGACTGATCACTCCTTCTTTCATGGTCTAATGATAACTCATCTTTTGAGGCCATTCTATAATCACTTGCTCTATGACCAAAGATATGATAAGAAAAACAATAACCATTGAAACAATTGGAATACCTCATTGCATTTAGATACCTGATTGGTCTCTTCATGTTGACTTTCATGTTGGTACTCTTGACTTGTTCTGACTTCTCACACTCTTTCTCAACCTTGATCATCTTATCTATGAACTACTCATACTCAACCTTCAAGGAATCTAGCTCTGTCTTTAATTGATCATACTCAACCTATTTTTATTTAAACTTTGTATTGACACATTATAATTAATTCCTAAGATCCTTGATGGTCTTCTCATCCTTTTGGCTTCTTTAACCATGTCACTCTTCAAGGTACATATATGTTCCTTAAGATCCTTGACCATATATTTCAACTCATGATTCTTATTTTGATGCTTCAAATCATCTAGGGCATTTATGATCACAACTTCAAGGTCTACTTTAGCTTCTCCTTCTTCACTATCATAGTAGACTTCTTTAGCATACATGTTGTCTTCTTCCACTTGATCACTAGACATCTTATGATTCTTAGGATCATCTTCAAGATGTTAGGCCTATTTCAAAGGACCAAGGCCTAATACCAATTTTTGGAAGCACAATGAATGATATGGGGGGGCTAATAAATATTCAAAAACATTTTAAATCAATTAAATTTACTCATAAATGAACTATGAAAGTAACACAGTGATCTAGTAATGCATTCAAAACCAATCACATGAGCATTAAACAAGATAGCACATCACATATGTGGTAAACCCTCATGGGAAATAAAATCCACTAAAAAAAATCTTGGAAAAAATATCACATAAGATAATGTATCAAATTTAGTTGAGCATCAACCCAACATGGAGCACCGACCCCAAATTATCAAGTACTCACTTGACTTTAGCAAGCACCTACTTGCTAGGAGGCTACAACCCCTTATGACTAAGTACCAAATTAGTCAAGGAAACTTTTTAAAGAACCAAAATTAAAGTTATATAAAAATACCTATTGACCAAACACTAACTCATCCAATACCAATTCTTCAAGTACCAACCAACAATGAAGCTTCAACTCCCTTTTTTACCAAGCACCAATTTAGCTAATCACACTTATTTATTCTATTCTTCCACTTAGATATCCATATTATCAATATAATTTCATATATTAGGAACACATCCATAATTAAAATATGATATCCTCTCAATAGATAAATATCACCCCTTCAACTCTACTCCACTTGATCTCTCTCAAAACTACCTCTAGACTTCTTCGCTCAACTATCCCTCTTCAAGGCTAAATAGGTCATATGACCTTGAAATTCAACTATATAAATCCTATATGATCATCATGAAACTATTATATAATATATTATTAGGGTTCAAAACTTGTTACCCAACCTCCTTAGGTTGATTGATTTATCAATCCATTTACTTGCTCTGAGCTTACTCAAATAGGCCTAAAACTACCTAGTATATATACCATTCCTTGTTCATATACCACTTAGTCAGAAACACACCCTTAATATATTAGTTAATCCATATAATATGTCTTAGTACATATTTTAAACATGGTTAAATCATAATTTGGATCCATACTGGTCTTTCATAACTCAATTAGGCCTTATTTTTCTATTAGGACTCATGGAGACCTAATTGCAATAGTTATATTTAGTAACATGTAAAATTGATCCCTTGAAACATTTTAAACCTCCATACACATAAATCTATTTTAAAACATAACTAAAATAGAAATTATACAACATCCTCTAAGATCCACAACATATTTTGATCTAACTCCTTTCTAAACCCCTTAATAGTACTCAGTCTTATTAGGCCTGTGTATACCAAAAAGTCTATCTTTCATTATTGAAGCTCAAACACATTTAATAAACTCAAAAATGATCAAAAAATTACATATAAATAGTAAATATGACATTAGTGTCATTAATAAATGCATTATACACTTACATTTGGGAGATAAGGGCTCAAGAACATCTTTGCAACTCACTCAAAATTACTAGTTTACCTCAAAGATCAGTCATGGTGACTTTGAAATTCAACATTTGTGTAGACACTTTTAAAAATTATTTATGCATTAAAAATATTCTATGATATCATAAAAACATCCCCAATAATAAAATAGATATGGTCTAATAACAAAATATTTGTCTTTTAGACCAATCTCATACCTTATATCTCATAAACCAAAATGAACTAGATAGGTCATTTTGTGAAGAAATTTTCACCATATTTACTAAAATACAAATATTATTTAAAGAATATACATGAATTATAAGTATTTAAAAACATATCCATGTACTTGGTTTCATCATTCTATTATGAAAACACATTCCAATTCATCTTCTCACTACTTCCTGAGTTTTTCACTATTTACTTCATCAGGCTTGTTAATGACTGGATAACTTGGAAGATAAATTTATAATAATATAAGGGTATAAATATCCAAAAACCTTCATGTAAATGTATTATGAGTCTCTAGATCTTTATTACATCCATTTTATTTTCTTTAACAATGGAATGTTTGACTGCTATAGCAAATTATTCATAAACAAGCTTGTATTTGCACATTTTCTCTCTCATCTAAGTAACCACCACCATTTGGACGTACCTAAGAGAGTTTAATATATGATAAAATAGTTTTTGTATTCATTGGAGACCATTATAGGTAGTTTTTAAAAATATATTTCACATTTGGTCCTTATTAGCATTTTAGGGAGGTTTAACACAGGTTTTGGTGTTAATAATTGTTCATAAAGGATTGAACATTAAATACAAAATGAATGAATAAAGATAATATATAAGACACTTTAACATCTCTCTTTAATATATTATGTTCCCATGTAGAGGTTACACATGCCAATGAACTTTTGGAAGTGCCTCTCAGGTCTTGATACCTCATTTTGTGAACTCGAGAAGGCCTAAAATAGTGTTTCTTGAAATTCCATTTAAACTATGGCCTAAAAATTTGTGAAAATGATTAAAAAAATATCATACCTCTATCCATGCTCGCATATGTAAACTTTTCTTTAAAACTGATCTTCATGCCTCATTAGGCCAAGTAGGGTCTAGGTGCAGACTTGATTTAAAGGTCCTACCCCTGTAGGCTCACCCAAAGACTCTTATGAATGCTTATACATATTATTATCATGATTAAACAAGATTAACAACCTCTCACTTTCTTGATATCACTCACCTCATCATGCTACCAGCTCACACCTTCACCATGCTATGACTAGGCTCAAGCTTCTAATGCACTTGACACCTTGACCTTTTCCTTCCATGTCATGATCTTAATAAAACAAAAAATAAGAAGTCATAAGACATAAAAATACACTCATCACTTTGCCATTATCTTTTTGATGATAAAAATCTCACACAACCTCATAAATACCTACATGACCAAGCTTCATATGACTTGACATCTCTCTCAATGCTCATTGTCACATCACATACCTTTATTCATTAATTTCACTATGTTTCTTATGCAGACATTCATTATATTCAAAAATATTACATGACTTGTACCTCCCATGCTCATAACACTCATGACAAATCTCATAATCACACTCTTATGTACCTTGACATATCACATAATTTGATCTATCCTTAGTTACCTTTGACATCAACCATCATAAAATGCTTTTTGATATCATATAAAGTTAATCTTGACATGATACACCTTTGACATCACCCTTGGCATCAATGAGCTATAATTTCATGAAACCATAATACATTAGTTGCCTTCAAATTTTATCTTGCCTTCAAATTCTCTCATGACAGCATCCTTTAATTATAATAATCTTTTAATGCCACTATCATGATCAATAACTTGACCAAATATTTGACATTAATGATCATTATACCTTTACATGATGCACCATTTTGACATCAATGAAAATAACATGCCAACACAATAATCAATTTGATGAAACTGATAAGAAACAATTACAAAATTTTATGTCCAAACATTTAGATATGTAAGATGACCTCATCAATATTATTCATGAATAAATTTAAAAATAAAGCAATGGTCAATCTTTAACTCCCCTAGCTAAGAAAATTGTTACACCTACATTGGGGCCAAGTTAGATATCAAAATAACCAACAATTATAACTCAACCAATTCTAGTGACAAATACATCTCTTATGGCTAGTTCTTCCACTCTAGATGTACAATGACCTATACACAAGGTTCATATTCTTCTGGCTAAGGTGTTACATTTTGAGAAGGGAGCCACTACGCCATCACATGCCTTGGATTCTAATATTCTCTTACATACACATATGAAAAATCACATTGTGGTAACTCCCTTACCATATATATTTGTGGCACCTAATCTTAAATTGTATGATGGTAAGGGTGACCCACAACATCATCTTCAAGCTTTCACAAAGCATGTTTGGACTACATGTCCAATGATTGGGTTTTCACAAAGTTATTTCCATTTAGTTTAAATGATTATAGATTACATTGTTTTTATGATTTACTCAATAATTTTACACTACATTTAATCTTTTCGCAGACATGTTTTTAGCAAACTTCTCTATAAACATTAGTGACAAGATATCATATGCTCAAGTTACATAATTGAAACAAAAATCAAATGAGCTTATTACATAATATGTTTTATGATACAAAACTATATTAGATAAATTGACTAGCCCCGTGGGAGATAAATAGCTTTAGGTTATCTTCAAATAGAGTCTTCTACCCATATTATGCAATCTATATTGTTTAAGAAGTTTCCAACTTTCACAGATTTGTGCCACATAATAAAAGAAAGAGAAGTCAAGCTTATCTCAATGGGTAAACTAAAATATACTAGTGGATCATAATCAAATAATAAGAGTTATAATAAGCCTCAATGTAAAGTAAGGGGCACTAAAAATAAGAGTGATTAAAAATCCACAATTAATGCAACTTTAGAGCTATCTACTCACTTGGTTTTATCATCTCCTCCACATAGAATTTTCACTAACCTTACAAAATCACCAACACATGTTTTACAATAGTTCTTGGAATGCAATGTAATATCTCTCCCTCCCATCAAAGAGATTGATATGTCATATCATCTTCCAAATAATTACAATTCTAATGCATTATTTGATTATCATAGGTTACTAGTCCATACAACAAACATATACATCAACTTGAAGCATAAGATACAATATTTGAATGAGGCTAATATTATTGATGTGGGCACACTCAGAGAGGCACTGAAAGTATAGAAAATGGAAACTAAGGCATTAAAAATATTATCATATCCATTTCCAAATCACATAATGAATGAGGTAGGGAGCACTTCAGGTGTTCATTATACATATTAGGCACATCCACCACCAAATTCATATCACACTACTATAGAGGAGGTAGATTCATTACACAATATCATTGGTATTTATCAAACTATAGTTCTAGCTAGACCACTCATCACTTTCTCATAGTTATAGATTTTTGATGATGATACATATTTATATACACTCTTTGTATGAGCCTACATAGATCATCATCCTATCCAAAGTGTTATGGTTAACAACGGGTCAAGCATTAGCATGTGCACTATCACACTTATCCAACATTTAGGGTATTTAGAGAAGGATATATTCACTACATACATTGTTATCAATTGTTTTAGTGGTCATGTTTAGAGCTCCATCAGGGAGATTATACTTCCACTATAGGATAGACCAACACATATGGCCACTAGATTCTTAGTAGTACCTAGTGCAAGGGTGTTTAATAGTTTATTAGGTATGCCATGGATATAGTAGATATGAGCCATCCCATCCATAGTATACATATGTATAAAATATATACATGAAAATTAAGTGGTCATAGTTTAGGGTCTTCCATATGAGTATCTTTTACCTATCCCATATGTAGTTACATCATAGTTACTAGTTACATTATAGTTACTAGTTACAACATAGTTATCAGTTACAACTCCAAGGATAGTTCTTATTAGTATACCATAGAGTTTAGTGGATCCATGGGTGTAAGTGAGGTCTACTTATATAGTGTTTCCATGTATGCATACTATCCCACAAAGACCATTATTAGAGAGACCCATGCATTAGAGATATGTTGCATATTTTATAGGGCTTCCTTATACTTACTTTATATGGAAATAATTATTATTGAGTTATTAGGGTTATCAACATAGGGTACCTATGCCACCTATAGCATCTTCTACCAGATGGGTCCCTAAGACCCCTACAGTTCATAAGACACTAAAATCAGTGTCATAGATTCACAACACCACTCCATAAATAGGGATAGATATATATCTCTTAGTACAATAGATTATGGGACCATAATTTTCCTTTCATACATCACACATGATCATAATTCCTTTTTTTGACATAGGCCATAGTGATAGTGAGTCTCTTATGAGACTCACTGATTAATATTGTTCCTCCCTTCTTGTACATACTTTATTTTTCTCTTAATCCTTATACATAGTTTATTTTCATATTACTTGTACATAAATTATATCTAAAAAATCCAAAAACAATATAATATGTAAAAAAAATAAAAGCATTCAAATAATTACTCAAAAACAAAATATTATAGATTATATGCATTGCTATGTTTACATTTATTATAATTTATAGACACTAGATATGCTATCTATCTTAGTATAGTCATTTTTATAATACATACATGCTTCACTTATTATTGTCAAGTGCTTGTGGATTACCATAGGACTCAAGTCCACTACACCAATATAGACTTGCTATTATCTACCCACTAGGGGCATATATATAGATACATGGGTTCTTCATTTGACACATCCATGGACTTGGGGGAAATCTATACACAATTATAATTCCCAAATTATATTTTTATATACTACACATCTTAGCTTTAGCATTGCTATATCTTGATATTGATCATGATACACTTACTCAGATTTTTATCATCTATTACTACTTTAGACTCAATATGTGTACATCCTAGCTCTTACACATATTTGCATTATGTATTCATTCATACTTCATTTCTATATTTCTTAGTTAGACTTGATTGTATATCTATGCTTCTTCTATTCAAGGACATTTGAATATGTCATTGCTCTTTGGCTCTACACCACTTATTTTCATAGTATGTATGCTTTAAACATGTGTTCATGTCCTTGTGTGCCTTCTTGATTATGTATGCAAGCATTTTAACACAAGATTATATGTGGATCCAAGAAAACTTGCTTGTTTCTTTCATATGTGGACATTTTAACATGTCATTATATGTCTTATTTTACTTAGATTTAGTGACATGTGCCCATGTCCCTTATATTGTGGCCCATTGGCCTAATTTACGTGCCTCATGTGTTTTTTACATATGCTTTATTGTATGAGTCATGGCCATGACATTGTATTTTCTTATTAAACAAAATTTTTTAATACCATGAGGGACCTCATGCATCTACCCTTCCTACTTGGGTGTCATGATGGACATCATGCCCTATCCACCTAGGTAGATACCTAGTTTTTACTCAGATTTACTATTATATACATTTTTATAACTATCTTGACACCCTTTTGAATGATATAAATGACATAAATCTTACATTAAATCCTTAATATAATATTATATTACATTATGATGTTATGTATGCACATCATATTGGATTATTACTCTGATATCATATATACTCCAGCTAACACACATTTTATATAGCTTTTTCCTTTGAGGATAATTCTTGTAAATATTCAAAAACTCCCTGAAAAATAGGGTGAATTCATAGGTGTTTGTCATAGAGATCAAGATCCTACCTATATTGCACTCACAATACATTTTTAGCTCACAAGCTCAAATTGTAAAAAATCAAACTCAAGTAAACACAGTGGGAAAATAATGACCCAAAGAGTAGTACAGTTGCATAGAAAAAAGAGCAGAAGGACATTAGCACCCAAAGTGGGACACTAATACCACATTTAAAAAAGTGTCACTACTATCCAAGACATGTGGCTATTGTCTAGTAGCCTTAGTTTTAGAAAAACCTAGATTAGCTAGAAAAGTATAGTAGGTACATTACAAGTTTGCATAGATTCAGTTATAGATATATTAGTTATACTCAATTTCGCTTATATTCATAGTAGTTAAGATAAGATTCATACCATTTTACTTATATTATGGGCATCATGCATGGCATGACCATTCCCATATTTAGTTTAGATACCCAAATACAATTTGTTACAACTCAGTCCATAATATATATGTTCAGATATCATATTTAGGGGCTATGCATAGCACATTATTTCCATATTCTTAATTACACATGAAATGAGAAATTCCATGTAATTTTATACACTATATATATCTAACATCATATTATAAGTTTCACTCTAGTTTCATGCCTTCTCCATCTTCAATGGTTGGTATTCTCAAGTGGCTTGAAGTCGCCTAATGTACCTAAGTGATTATAGAGTCGATATACCTAGTTAGACATACTCAGTTAGATATTTATAGTTACTTTAAGTAGTTTAGTTTTATATGCATCTACTACACATGAGTGGAAAATGATGGATTCATATCCTACTTAAGTTATTGATCCATCTACATGAGAAGGTTGGACACACCATCAATCCAATCTAAGATATTCATAGGTAGTGATCCACCAAGCAAGGATGGGCAATGATGGAGTCAAAATCAGATTGAGTTATTGAGCCACCTATACATGAGGATTTAGAAATCCATTAGCTTGGTCCAAGTTATTCACTATATATATGTACATAAATACATTGTCATCAATATTATGCATTGGTTCACATACCCAATGAGGTGTATTTGTTCATTTCCTCTCTCCTATTTCTTTACCTATTTTTACTTAGTTTTACTTCTTTACTCAATTTAGTTTTTTTCTTTTAATATCTTTTAAGGATTTATTTATGTACATTTCACTTTTAGGACACACATTGGAGCATGTTTCACATACTCAAACCTAACTTCACATACGTAGACCCAACTTCATGGGCTTCACCTCATAGGTAAATCTAGGTACACTTCTTTTTCCTTTATCATAGTCATTTCACTTTGATACATTTATATAATAAAAGGGGTACTTAAAATTGGTATTTGAGTTCTAAGAGTGTTACTTGAGACTACTTATCCATAGCTTATCCCTAGACCTATACTAGAGCCTATTATCACACTTATCCAACCTTCGTGTTGGCCATAAGTATCCCTAGTCATTCCTAAATTAGTTTCAAAATCACATTTCCTAATCCTATCCCTTCATGCTAGTGTTCTGCTAGCTGGACACTAGCACCATAATAAGGACACTAGCACCACATGGTGCTAGTGTCCCAAAAATGGTGTTAATGTCCTTTACCTCTTTTTTTCCCAAACATATATCTTTTCAAAACTAAAACCTCCTATGGTAGGCTTAAACATATGTTATCATTCACATAAGCAACATAATAATATAAATACATGAATTTTATCCCTCTAACCACTAAATGGAAATCAAATGTAAAATACACATTCAAACTTAGAACAAGTTGTGCATAATTAAGGTTATCAATCCCTATTTTGCCCTATTTCTACATACTAATATTTACAATAGTCCTAAGCTCAGATTGACTAGATTGAAAGTCTCAAGCACATTTAAGGCACTCAATGCTACTAACATACTATCTTAACTTGTAATTTTACCAATAATTAGGTGGAAACAATTACATCGAGCTTGGTACTTCCTCAGAGTATTGGTATGTAGGCAACTCTCTTCATAGTGGGGTGTTGAGGATGTCTGGTCTACCCTAATAACAAACACATTTTTAAGCTCATGCCAACTATATATCCTAGGTACATGGAGTACTAGGGTTTGTTCAGTAAATCAATCATTGCAGGGAACATATAGGGTTTTAAAACCTATGAATACAATAACATACCTTAGAGATACAAACATAGGTACACCTAGATTCTCGAGACAGTCCTACATATATGACCACCATTAATATCAAGACACTAGCACCATTTTTCCTATAATGGTGCTACTATCCAATTATGGTGCTATTGTCTAAGAGGGTTTTTGATAATTGGATCTAGTTTACAACTCTCAAACTAGCTTCCACCTCAGTTTCCATTAGCCAAATCATCTGTCTCAATTATTTTATAACTATGTTCTTACTTTCACTATGTTCTTACTTTTTTTAGAAAAGTTAAATCTAGTCAATTCTATAACAAATTAGTGACTATATTTATTGCATATTATTTCTATGATTTAGTCTACTCATCTCTTTAAAAAAGATAGGATTTACATGTGTTAATTCCTAAAATGTTTAAACACGTTCTTCTCAATCATAACCCTGTAACCACATCCATATAAATATTTCATCATGGGAAAAAGACATCAAATTAAATTAAATCATTGATTCCTACCCAAGGAATCTAAACTCATGCCAAATCTACATTTCAAAAACTTTCAAATGTATTGAACAAGATATTCAGACCATAATATGAATCATATGGTGTTTATATCGAGTAAAAGGTAATTGTAGCACCTTTTAAATTTTAAATTTAATGTGATCATTTTTATCATTATGGAGTAGAATCTAAGAAAATGCATCTCTAATTTTGTGATCTTGATAATTTTATAATATCACTCTATTTTGAGATACACAATAATTAGAATTAAGAACTAGATATAAGAGGTGATGGATTTGTTCGACATGGAAGGTAGTAACTTTAACAAATATTGGATTTCAATTCAATAGAATTCACAATTTGCAGAATGGCCATCAAAATGATCATAGAGGTCATTGATGGGAATATGAGTAATGCCTACCTATACATGTCATTTTGTGGGCAATACAAAAACATATTTAGTAAAATATGTAGTATCTAACATGATTCTATATGTGGAAAAAACTCAATGGGATGTTAGACAAATATCACGCTTTCAAATGGATATATTTGTATATAGAGATGAATCCTTGGAGGTTTCATACCAATATAACACCTTCATAATAATGAGACATTTAATAGTGGATATGGGATGATGTTCATGATTATGATATGACATCCATAATTGTTAAAACACATTAACCAAACTGATGTAAATTTAATAATAGTTTAGATTGACATTGTGTAGATAGATAAGGTCCTTTGTATAGATCATTCAAAATTTATTTAGAATTTGGGTGTGCTTCAAAGAGGCCTCATGGAGGTTTAAAGGGGGTGGTTTTGTATAATACTTAAATGATTTTTTTATAGATACGTGTCTTTGAATAAAACTATAATGGTTTTTGGGTCACAACCAGAGGCCCAATCTCCAAGGACAATAAAAATAAAAGTAAAGGTTAAAATAAGAAGAATTTTAAAATCATGTTTAAGATCAGATTGATAATGGAGACATCACTAAAATTGGGATACAATAGGAGGCACAATCCCCCAAAAAGAAAAAACTTGTACTAGATTTAAAAGGTTACAAATAGACAAACTATAAAAATAAAGAAAGATACCAAGCTAAAGCTTAGAGATCAACCAAAAATGGATAAGAGACTAAGCAAAAGTTTGAAGATAATAACTACTTAGTAAAAAGATAAAACAATAATGAATCAACCATTAGAATCCAATAATTACCTACTCCTACTAGATAGAAGAGACTTCAATGTTCATTGAGTACCCTCATCAATGGAGTTCATGGCATCTAGCTATAGGCTTTTTGCTTCTATTTTAGTACCACTTTTGTATTTAATAACGTAATTATGAGTCTTTAGATCACTAGGATACTGAGAGATAGATAAAAATACCCTACTAACCAAATTTTCATCTTCATCCTCCCCATCTTTACCAACTAAACTCAAGGTTTCCTATTGTATCAAAGGATTTGTTTATTTGACAACACCAATGGGTTCAAAAAACTCCACTATTCCTTATACAAAGGGACAAGAAGGCTACCATACCTTCATGAAGATCTAAACTTCAATTATAGCCTAAACCTCTCCCATCTAAAGGTTGTCTTGATTTTCCTTGATGACTATAGAAAATGGATCCACACCAGGAGTAGAATTGGGTAGAGAATGTAGTCTATGAACCAAAGTTTGATTTAGACACCTAATATTCCTAACCCATTTCTTCAAAATCATTGAATGAGAGCCTTTGAAAACATTCTTAGGACAAGAGTCAATCTTATGATTAGCTTTATTACATTTGAAACACCTAAAGGGAAGGTCAAAATTGATAAAATGATTCCAAACCCCAAGGGAGGAAGAGATATGGATAGAGTGATGTAGTGGTTTAGTTAAATCTAGAAACACACACCTAATTTTTTTTGATTAGTCATAATAGATTCATCAAAATTTAGAAATAATCTAAACTTGTCAACCAGCTATTTGAGTAGATCAGTGTCATGCGAGGCTAAGGGGAGATTATAAATTCTAATCCAAACCTAAGCTAGAGAGATCACTAAAGTAACTGGATCATAAAAAGGAATCTAGGGACATTAAAAAAAACCCTGTTTAACAACAAATCTGACCCATTTACATAAACACAATCTCTATCATTTCACAAAATAAATGAAAGTAGAAAAAATCCATTAGATAATAAATAAATAAGGGGGTTTGAAAGAAAGCTAGGTGCTTTGTGACCATTATTAAAGAGTTTTCTAGGAAGGCCACTTCCCAATACACTTACATATCAAATATTTTTTTCCCTCTTTCTAAATCTAAAATTGAGAGTGTTACATCAAAAAAATTTGGAACTGGAGGAGTGTCTAAAAATCAATGGGATGTCACCTAAAAAATCTATTTCTATGTTTTGATACTAGGAAGATTCTAATTCATTTGTCCCATTAAAACCTTAAACAACTTTTTCCTTCTCTGGAAGCTCTTTTGATTGAAATTGACTTCTATGAATCAAAATAGGATCCACTCTTAACTAATTTCTAAGTAAAAGCTCTTTGAAAAAATCACTACATGTATGAAAAGGGTTTGAGGCATTATGATAGTTAGAAAACATTTATTTCTTAGGGAAACCCCTAGTTATATCTCTTCTAGCATTAGTCACCTACTTCTCAGGAGGGTGACTTACATCTGACTAGTCTTTGGCCCCATCTAGTTGATCCAACCCTAGAAACTCTTCTATAGGCATACTATATTGAATAAAATGAAATGTAGATAACCTAACATGGTCAATTATTTTTGAAACCTTCTAACCCTTGCCTAAATTTAACCAATTTATTGGATCCTACATCCCCAGATGCCCTCTAAAATCTACTATTCCATTGTGGGATTTACCTTTCAACCTCTTGATCTATCCTAGCCTCTACTCCCCTGGCCTCCTTCACCCTTGCTCACTCTCCCCTATTGCACCTGATACCATCACTACATTTATTGACTATTGTAGTCTCATGATTGCCTTAGACTAGACATATGCCTTCCACCATCAAAAGTTATTTCCAACCCTCCATTTGAGATCCCTAACACTAATCCAAAACCTATTTCTACCATTACTAGTCTAAAACCTATTGCTACTATCACTTATTGGTTAACCATGATCACTGTCATCATTCTTGTCCATTTGTGTGAAAAAAATGTCAACCTCCTTTTCCTATTCTACCATCAACCCTTACTTGATTGAAATTTTGAATGTATATGCCATATTTTTTTTATATGAGCATGGACACTAATTATAAAATTAACAATATTCCAATGAAGATGGTACAAAAAGGAAAAACAAGGGCACTTAAGGGTTAACATTAACTTACTTATAAGAGAGAGGAACTAATAGTGTTGCATATTTACTTTGCCACTTAATAAGTACATCATAAGGATAGCAATTTATGTACACACAATGTTCTTCTAAAAGTTTATGTGGAGGGAAAGTCACATTTTTTAATTTGATATATTTAAGTGGAGGAAAAGTCATATTTTGAATTGATTTAAATGTGAAATTTGAAATACACTAGGAAATAAATGTGACCAAAACATTTAAATTGAATATATTATAATTGTGATGGTGATGTGTCATTATATCTCTAGTTGTTGTGCATTACTATTTGGTCAAATTTGTAAAATCACATATAAATTGTGTGCCTACTTTTGAATCTTTTACAAGTATTAGGTCTTTTGATTTCATGTACCCTCTCATATATTGGACCCCACTCAACTAATGATCCCTCTCCCTTATTGTATGAGACTACTTTGTATTTTCAATATGTTGGAGGCATCTACTTGTGTTTAAATATATTACATAGATATTTATCTTTACTAAATTTCTTAAGCACAAATTATAAAGAGTTTCAAATTATATAATTATTGCTATATAATGTTGATGTTTATTAGAAGAAAAGGAAGTTAATATAGTAGCATAAATCTAGATATTAACATTAAATTAGTATGCATTATAATATTTTTATAATTATATTATATGTTTGTTACCTATTAATCCTATTGGATACCTTTTGATGCATGTAATATTTATGTCAATATGAATGTGTGTTTGCTATATACTTTTCCTAGCTCTTTTATTACACCAAGATGTGTTCTAAAAGGGTAGCCGGGGGTTGTGATGGGCTTTAATGCCCATGAATATATTCACTTTTAATTTTTAATTTTATTTGGATGCCAATTTTAATGTCATATAGAAGTTCTTATTATTTAGATTGGAGATGTCAATTGAAAAATATAAGATAAGGGCCTTGAGATTGATATCTTTTATTGTCTTTTAGATAGATATATTTAAGATAGATGTACTAGTTACTATATAATTATAGAAAAAATTGACTTGAAATATTTTAACTATTGAGTTTTAACATGCTAATTATAATATAAATAAGTATACTTATGCTAATATTATAAAACACACACACACACACACACGCATGCACACACTCATGCAAACATACATGCACGTATGTGCACATACACACACACATTTGAATAGACTAAATATATGCATAAAATAGTAATAAACCTGAATAGTTATAGTTAAAATCAAATAAAGGATGTGACATTAAAATTTTATAAATGTTTATTACTATATCACAAGATCTAGTTATAGTTGTCATTCAATAATAATGAAAATGTGCATCTAAATTTTAGACAAATTCAACCTAGAAAAATTATGTGAAACATATGATGGTGTCTTATGTGTAGTGTACTCTTTGGACATTATCTTAGATCACATGGATGATTGGGAAAAAATATTAGAGGGGTCAATTTTTTTTTTGTGACTATGTTTTCCTAATTCTAGGATTTAGAGACCTCACTCAAAATTTTATGTTTTCACTTTGATCACTTGAAAAACATGTAGTCTTACTTTTTCCTTAAATAAGAAACAATACCTAGAAATCCTAAGAAAAATAAAATTTGTGTTGGGGTCTATGTGATACCATAAAATATTTAAACTATTTTGATATATTTTAAGCCACTCAATGGTATCAATAGTGAAAAAATCATAACTCAATTTTTTTTAAAATTTAAGCATGTGAAAATTAGTGTTGTATAATAGCTCTAACTTGAAATTGAGTGCTTCAATGAATGCTCTGATAATTTTTTAATCCTCTTTAAACATTAATAAATTTTGTGTTTATAGTGCCATGAATTAGATTAGGTTTTCATGACCAAAGTTTTTTTATTTTTTAAGGATAATGATTGGCGATGCCAACTTGACACTACAACTCAAATTCATCATTGTTGTTTTATTTACACGAGATTTGAGAGAGTCTATTTTCTATTTTTTATAACTATTCACATTTTCATTCTTATAAGTTGTTGCTTTAACATAATTTTTATTAAGATAAGTTAATTTAATTTAGATATAAAATTTTAGTGTAATTAAGATATCAAGATATGACATTCAAGCATACATATAAATGTAAAAGATTGATATTGATTGTGTTGATTTTTACAAGGGGCATATGCTAAAATAATAATTACAAAAAAGGATTGAATAATTAAATTTTTTAGATGACTATATGATTGTGATTATATTTTGGAAGTCAAAAATAGGATAAAGTGGGTTTGTGGTCCATTTAGTGTTGGAACTGATTCTATATCTATACAGGGTTGGTTTTGTTGATCTAGGTTAATATTGTAAGTCGATATTGACTTGTTAGTCGGTCCTACCTTGTGTGGAAGTAAGCAACATTTAATTTATGATCACCTACATATATATTTTATTGCTATGTATTTATGATCTCAAACCCCAATGATGAATTCAAATCAAGAAATTATCTTCTTTTGCCTTGAAACACTAGGTGTTCTTGTGAGGGATAAAAACCTGCAAAAACTAGGAAAGTGTAATGGGTTGAGCTAACCCACATCACCCCCATTTGATGATTAAATGTTCCCTATGTATCTAATACTCTGAGGATGGAAATCAAACCACACAAATTTCTCCCACCTAGTGTGATTGTGTAATTGCACTCTTTCGCTATATATATGCAACCAATCATTTGGCTTGGATACGTGATAACACTTTCTTTGATCTAGATTTAGAGTTCTTCAAAATTAGACTAGGAATAATACTAGTGAAAAGTATACAATTTGGTAATAATAGGTCATATTTACTTAATATGAAACTGTGTGTATATGTCTTATAAATAAGTGCCATGTCCCTTTTGAATGAGACCTTGATTTGTTTATATATGAGTCCAATTGGGTATTTTCTCATGCCACCGACATGCTAAGAAAATGGATAAACCCTAAAGAGAGGATTTATTTTATAAAATAATCATTGTTATGAGTAGGTTGGTATTGACCAAATCATGTCAATATCGACTAACAATACTAACTGAATATGACAGAACCAACCTATGTACATGTAGACTAAAATGAAACACCAGAGATGTTTGTGCATGATATTTAGTAATTTTGAAACAAACAAAAAAGTTATTTTAAGTTAATAATGATATAATAAAAGCATTGAATCATAATATAACATTCAAGGGTGAGAGAATGGTATATTAAGACCTTATTTGAGTGCTCAAGTAATGTATGTCAAACTTGTCATTGTCAAGTAGCAAGACCAAATTTTAGTATCTATAAATGCCTTATTTTAATTTAGTAATATAATTGATATAGTGAAAGGATAAAATGTACATGAGTGTCTACAACACATTTTCTATTTGGTATGAACCTCTACTTTTGCATGTCACTTAATATAAAAACCTAAAATCATGTGTAGTCAATGTCCATAGATTGAATATTTTAATCTAAAACTATTTTTTTTTTGAAATTTTGAAATAAAAAGGGTTAAAATACACCTTTGTGTTGATATGGTTCTTTAATTTTTAATCATTGAATAAATTTGTGTTTCCTTGTTGAATCAAATGGATAATTTGGATAATTGTGCCCAAATATTTATAATTATGCAAGTTCTTATGTTAGGAAGGAATAATGACCCAACCCTCATAAATGTGGGGAAAAGTAAACAATGTACTAACTCAAATAAATACATAGGTAAAGAGAAAATCATCAAGACAAGATAGCTCAAAGAACGTTAATCAACCACTATAGATAGTTTATAAATTCAATTGCATACTTTCGTTCAAGCTCAATCCATGTAAAAAAAATCATGACTGAAAGGGAATGTTGAAATTGTTTATGATTCCATCATGAATTTATATTTGATTGTATAAATTCCCTCAAGTTATAATAGAATGTATGATCAAAAGTGAATGACCAATGTTCATGACCCCATCATGACCATATATCTAATAAGTGGGAAGTAGAATGATAACCATTTTCAATTGAACTTTAAAATATGATGTTGTGTATATGTATTTAAAAATGTGTATATATTTGGATGAAAAATTATCATGCCCCCTAAATTTGTGCCACTGATATAGAATTTTATGCACATATATGCTTAAATTTAGAACCTTTATCTCAAATGTACATGTAAATTGTATATAGAACTTATAATTCTTGTTCTTATAGATTTGTGTGCATATTACTATGAATATACACCCAAGTTTGTATGATTTTGTGTTAAAGTGTATATAAATTAAGTGCTTATGCATGACATATTCCACTATAATTTGTATCAATATGCCAATATATGTAATGTATTTGAACCATTCATAATCTCTATAAATTGTACTCTATTATGATATTCTATTTATGGAGGATTTGTATCTATGACAAGCCCATTGTAATGTGTTGGAGAGTTTTCAGTGATGTCATGGAGGTATCCAGGTGAGTGGATGAAGTGTCTTGATAATATAAGTGTCAATGACAAAGTGCAGTGTGCCCTTCCTAGTATGCTTACAGTAGGCTTGATTGATCTTCAATTTTAGCATGATTAAGGATGGGTATAAAGTATTGAGCATGTGTGAAGGGTCCTATAATATGTCAAATATGACTGAAGAGCTTATGGAAGTGCATGGTATTCATTCAGTTCTTCATTATGTTCATCTAGGCATAGTTGGTTATGTGGCACAAAAATTTGAGTAGGTAGTTTGTTGATGTCACCATTATCATGTATGGATGAGTCAGGGGGATTTGGTTATATGGGTGTGATCACAATAGTCCCAAATTTCTATGTTCCAAGTTTTAGGTTATGAGGTTGAGCGTAGCTAAAGATATATGGGTACAAAGTTGGCCTTTTAGACAAAAGTTCACTAAGTTTCTATACTTAGTCAGACCATCACTACACATCATGTAGATATTAATGAACTAAAAAGTTTGTGAATTTAATGAAGGTAATCATAAATACAACTGATGTCAAAGTTTTTCATGGATATGTTTTCTATAGTGCCAAAAATGTACCCTAAAGAACTGGAGTCCTGAAGTGTTTTTTAGCTCGAGATATAAATATTCAAAGTTGCACTTGTAGACTGTGATGGGTCAGAGACCATCAAGTTAAAATAATTTGAAGTATAAGGTTATCTAATCAATAGATCTAATGGTGTGTATTAAATCATATATCTTGATCCAATGGTGCACATAAAAGTCAATATGTCAAAGAATGAAAATTCTAGTGACATGTGTCACATTCATGGAGCTTAGACATAAGATCATTGTTGAGTGTATGATCATGTAGTCAAAATATCAATGTTATGCATTAAAGTCAATGATTAAAATATGCAAAAAGCACATGGGGCTACAAAGTGGCACAATCATGAGAGCTCAAAGCTTAGATAAATGGTGAGTGTTGTAAGATAAAGACCTAGTTAATCCATAGAGATTGATGGAGTGCATTTATTTCAAATTTTTAAGAAGTAGTGAGATGATGAAAAGTGTTTGATGTTTAATAGTTAGCAAAGTTAAATACCAAGCTAATTCATAGAGATCGATGGTGTGTATTTGGTCAAAGTTGCTAGGGAGCATGAGATGAGGTCAAACTGACAAATTTTTAGCATAGTTAAAGATCAAGATAATTTAGAGGGAGATTGATGATGTGTATTATTTCAAAATATGAGAGGGCATGAGATGTTGATAGTGTTTGATGTTTAATATTGACCGTTGGAATTTGAATATTTAAATTAATGAAGGAAAACTAGTGCTTATTTTTTGAGCTATAAATTTTGATCCAAGATGAAATTCTTGATGAAGTAAAATGAAAAGTTGTAGATGACTTCAAGATGCATCTATGAATCTAGTTAGAATATCTAAATTTTAATACAATCAAAGTTATTAAGATCCAAAGTTAACTATGTGTTTGACCATGTTCTGTAAGTGACCTAAGAAGGATATTTGAGATGTTCTGATGGTATTTGGATGTTTTAATTGGAATTAGCTATTGGAGAGTGTTTTAAAATCCCTAAAGATGATATATATGGATTTTTGAGGTTTTACCAATCCATATTCACTATGAACAAATTATTAGAAGTTGACTATGTGTTCATTCATGGTGTTCTTATGTACATAATGTTGTTTGAGTAAATTGAGCATATGCAAAGGAATGTAATGATGACTATAATAATTTGAGGATGTATAAGAGGTTATGTGGAGTGGACATATGAATTTGGAAGTGGTCTTAAATTTATAATTTGCTTGTTAAAGTTCTAAATGGGTGAATAGGTCTCCATTGAGGGATACTAAGGCCTAATTGAAAGGTGAAACTGCTTAAGGATGACCCATGGATGCTATGGCTGTCCTATGGAATGGTATTGAGATATGTAAGATGTCTTAAGGGTTAATGTAATAATTATGGCTGACAAGATAATAATCATGAAGTCTCTATAAAAGATGAAATCAAATGTGATGATTTTTAGACTTATGAAAAGGGGCTCTAAGTGGGGGAAGAGTATAGAGTTGAGATCTGAATGAGAGTAAGGGCACCTAGTGGATGGATTGAAGAATAAAGCAGGTTGAATATTGTGTGTATGACCTATAGGTCATATTTATGATGCCATAAATAGTGATCTTATAGGATTGAAGACTTGGAAAGAAGAGGTGTGTGTAGGAGTTGAAGAGTGAAGGAAAGAAGTAAGGGTGTGTGTTTAGTGGATGGGTTGTAGAGTAGAGTAGGTTGATGACTATGTGTATGACCTATAGTTTATATTTATGATGTCAAAGATAGTTCTCTTATAAGTTTGAATATTGGGGAGAGAAGTGAATATAAGAAGTATTTGTAGGTCTAGGTATATATATGAGGGCAGTTTGAGTGAAGAGGAAGGGAGATTGTGACATTCCTAAGTGAGAGGATTATATGAGATAGAGAGGGTGTTTTACAAGGGTTATAAAATCTAATATCCATCATTAAGTGTTGAAGACATCACTTCAAAGGTGGATATGTTCATATCATAAGTGTTGGGAGGGTTCTTAACATCTAGGTTAGAAGGACTTGACCATCCTAGGGGTAAGTGCTCCTTATAGAATAGGTGTTTTGCTAAAGTTTGGTTAGAAAGAATTTACCATCTTAGGGGCAGATTATCCTTATGGAACATGTGTTTCACTAAAGTCAGGTTAGAAGGACTTGACCATCTTAGGGGTAGGTGCTCCTTATGGAATAGGTGTTTCACTAAAATCTCATGTTTGCATACTTCTTATAAGACAAGTAGTCCATGTGTTTACAAGCTTTAGAGTGGGTTTTATTCCCCAAGAGGGTTTTACACACATATCTTGTCTTGTGTGTATAATATTACATTATCTATTTGTTCATTGCTATAAACATCATGAATGCTTCATGAATGGCTGTATTGAATGCTTAAGTGTTTGAAGCATCTAGAAATTGAATTGGATTGTTTACCACAACTGATTCATTCCCACCCTCCCATCTTAGTGTTTTATACCTCTACCATAATGTAAATATTTTAATAGTATGGATGTTTATTGTAAGTAAATCATCTCAAAATAGGAGTTAATTTTATCATGTCATGTATAAAGATAACATAATGTAATATCATTTGATCATGTGGAGAATATGTCATCATAGTAATGTATGCACCAATCAATTCATTTTCATAAAATATGTAATGTATGGCATGTATGTGTCATTTATAGATAGATGTATCAATGAATCACATAGTATAAGGATACTTGAATAATACTATAGAGGAAAATTTCATGATATAGATCATGGCACCACTCAAATGTTAGAAAACTCATCAAGTATAATTATTAGTGTCACACATAAGTCCAAGGGATGCATACAAGGGACATAAATATTAAAAAAAATGGCTAAGGGCCACACATAGGGGGATATATAAATGTAAAAATCAAGGGACATCAAGGATGTCATAACAAAAATTTCCAAGGTCCATACAAAATAAAAAAACACAATGTATAATATCATGTAAAAGAATAAAAGCATCAATGGAGCATAGAACAAGGAACTATTATACACCATCCATATATTTATCAATGTCACATCATAGCATAATATTATATCCATGTATCATTGTGTAAATATGAGTAACTAGGATGGCATATGTAATAATTATAGGTAGTTAAACATGGTACAAAGTTCATAAAAATATATAATCTATAATAGTGAAACATGTGGAATAATATGCCCCTAGTATCGACTTGGCCACTAGGTAGAGGGAAAGTCCAACATGTATATGTCCACATATAGCTTGTATGTCCTACATAACACTTATTTAACTTGAAATTCATGTATGTAAAGAATATGCCATCTATCAAACATATGATTAAAAACTTATGTAAATAGTGTAATATAGAAATCATGTCATTTTGAAGTCCTAATTTTGGATTTTTTTAACATATAAATGTTTTTATATTTTATTTATTATTTAATCTATTATTTTATTTTTTAAATATTTATAATTTAAAAAGCTAAGGCCAAGTGTAAATGGTTTTTAAAATACAAGAATGTGAAGGATACAAATAATATGAAATGTGTGTCAAGGCATAGTGTGCACTAGATGTAATATTGTGGAAATGTAATGAAATTGAAAACAAGCAATATGGTCCCATTATATTTGTATGTTGCAACAATGTAGTTCAATAACATATATTATATAACATCTAATATATATTTAATAGTTTGTAGTCATTATCCATCTATACTTTTTATCCATTATCCATCTATAGTTTGTATCCTTTATCTAATCCATTACTTAATCCATCTATAGTTTCCATGCATGAGTTGTTAAATCAATGGTGGTTATATGTCATATGGGTTCAGTCCATAACAATTTTCAAATGAGACGTAAATCATATAGCTGACCACATGTAGTTGATTACCCTAGTTGATTCCTAGATTCCAAAAATGTCCCCTCATGGATTTAAAAAATATGTTCGATTATAATAATGTTTGAGGGAAAACTATTTCTATAAAAAATAGTATAAATACACATCCTCCAAGAATAAATAAAATAATTAATCCACATCATTTATGGGGATGGTATAATAGTTGAACCAAAATTAATTATTATAAAAAAGGAGTGGCTAACACTAAGGAATGTTTCAGAAGTCTGAAATTTTATAGGCTTAATAGGTTATTATAGGAAATTCATGGATAATTTATCAAAAATTAGATCCTATCATAACATTGTAGATAAAATGAAATAATGTCATGTGGATGGTGCAGTGTGAGGTTGTGTTTCAAAATCTTAATAAGATGTTGATGATATCACCTATCCTTGTAGTGTTAGATATGAGTAAATATTTTCTTATGTACACAGATGCATCTCTCAAAGGCCTAGAGTGAGTATTAATTCAGGAAGGAAAATTTTTAGAATATGAATTATGAAATCTAAAGTATCATGAACTCAATTAGTGAACACATGATTTATAATTGGCCTTAATTATTCATGACTTTAAAATGTCAAGGAACTATCTCGTTGGTAGTAATATTACACTCACAACATACCACCTTAATTTTATCCATATATTTAATTAGCCAAATAGAAATTCTAGGTAGATGCATTAAATGGAATTTATAATAGAGTGTCATTTTGAGATTTCCTATATTAAAGATAAGGAGAATAAAGTGTAGGAAAATTGTTCATAACAACTTGTGAGGCCACATTTTCTAAGCTAAAAATGATATATGCCTAGTATATGAATTCCATGGCACAAATTTAAAAGAACAAGCTTAATTTTCTACCCATGCATAGTGATTATTTAATGGACAATAAAGGGAGATTGTTATACCAACATTATGTGTAGTTTATAAATGACAAAAATATAATAAGTCATATTTTTTATGATGTAGATAATGCCTTTTATTCCATTCACTTTGGAGACAAGAATATGTACATAGGTATACTAACCCTATATTATTGGTTATAAATGAAATAGGAAGTGGGAAAATATGTTGCATAGTGCTTAGAATGATAGTAGGTGAAGGTTGAGAATTAATACCCACAAGTATTTTCATACCCTAATGATATCCACACATGTAAATGTGATGCAAGATCATCCTATGTGAATTGGAAATATTACATAACCAAAAAGAGAGTCGATTAGTTGGTGAATAGATCCAAATTTCATAGTGTGTCATCACACAATAAAATTATTTTCAACACTACATAATAGTCCACTTACATGGAAAGCATATAGATTGGAGTTTCATGGAATTTTTTGATAATAATGGGTTGTAGTTTAGCTAAAGCATGGAGCAAAAAATGTAACCATGCATAAGAAAATATGGTAGCATAGAATAAGATCAAAGTGTTAAAGTAGATATTTACATTATCAATGAAAAAAATATTTGAAGAATTTTTATGATTAAGAGAGGTGTGATAGTAAAAAATTATCTACATAGTGATTGTGCCACACAAAGGAGGGTGGAAATTTGAACTAGGTTTAGTTTTGCATGAATAAAGCACTTACAAAGGAAACATAATTAGTTATGAATGAATGTTTTAAATAGCCTATGAATAAGTGTGTCAAGGACTCAACAAACATAAAAATAATATATAAGGCATTTAGTGCATAATATTGGTAGCACACAATACATAGAGAAGATATACATAGTGAGAACATGTAGGTATTTTAGGCATAATAAATCAACACACAAAGGTAGAAAACTATAAATGGTCACAAAGAGAATGGATGTAAATAAAATTTAACACCAAAGCTAAGGATAAAAATGTGTAAATCAATGGTTGTGAACCTAAAATTAGTTTCATGGACCTATACCTAGCCATTTGACCTTAGGCTTAGTTGGTTACATAAAGAATAAGGACACATAAAAAAAAGAACTAAAAATAATAAATGAATGCTGATCCATTTAGATAAAATTCATATTTTGGTGGCTCAGGGATCATATGGAATACACTACCCCTATGATAATATTATTGATTTATATATACATTACATATTTATGTAGTGCCTCATTCATTACAATTGTTAGCGTATGTGTAGAAGACATAGTAATGACTAGGAGATGAGAGGCTATAAAGGTAGGTACAAGACCTAAATTTTAATAACTTCATACACATAGGGAAACTATGTTTATTTTAAGAGAGATATAGTTCATATAAAAAGGCTCATAGCCTTGAATAGGTGTAATATAAATGAATCTAATAGTGTAGAAAGAGATTGAGGTATGAAGAATGGGCTACAAATAACTAATTACTATATTTTATTATTTGATAAAATTATAATATATTTTTAGATTAGGACATAATCAAGGATTGAGGTCTGAGTAGACATGAAGCACAAATATCTGAAATATGAGTTAAAAAAATAATTCAAAAGAGATACTTATTTTAAAATCAAAATTAAACATGAGCAAGAACAAACAAATATTCAATAATCAAAATATTTAATTATTAATAATAACAAAATTAAGAAAAATAACTTTAGGAAATGTACATATATAGGTGGAGGATATAAATTTAACTAAATCCTCATGAATGTGGAATTATCTTCCATAATGACCTAAAATAACACCTAAGTAATCAAAACATGTGTAGGAAAAACTATTAATTGGACTAAAAACCTACACTAACACCCCCTTAAGCATAGCTTAGGTGGGTAGATGAATTGGGTATCAAAAAAAAGGATTGATGAGGTATCTATTGGCACCAAATATTTAACCCTAAAGGAGTTTATTCAAGCCTACTCTAAGATTTGGGCAACATTAGAATACCTCTAGGCCTATGGGTTGCCTATAATAGAGGCATACCTCTAAGTTTAAGGGCTAGCTCCCTAGATTGATCCTTAAGTGCTTATCACCTACACAAAATAATTTATTCTATGAAAATATATTAAAAAATATACATGAAAATAATTTATTATAAGGGGGTGATACACCAAAAAAATATTTACTTGAATATATAATCTTTCACAAAGAGACATGACTCACAACACTAGTCTTAGAATCCTGAATTGCTCTAACATTAGTATTTAAATTATGGAGGTGATGTGCATAAAAATAATCAAGGTAAGTAAACCATAGGTTATATTTCATAAAATAAAGATAATTTTACACTTGAAGGTAGTCAAACACACTAACTACACTCCATATGACCTGTTAGAGTAAGAACTTCTTACACTAAACATGAAATGATAAAGAGAAGGAAAGGATAGATGCTTATAACTAGAATTAACCATAAATATCTTTAAATTTTTTGAAAATATAGTTTATGAAATAAAAAATAAATTTCATATCTTAATGAAAAGGTAAAGTACAATATCAAATAAGTAGGGCTTCACCATACAAGGTATGGAATTAGAATATAAGAGCCAAAATGGCTTACATTTATAAAATGTGAGAAGAGAGAGATTAAAATGGATCTCAAGTGTAATAATTAAACATGTAAAGGCATTAAAACTAATTATTTTTTAGAATAATTAAGTTTTAAACATACCATGAAAGGTCTCTTTGGACAAATGTCCACCTGAAGCATGACAACTCTCCAAACTTGGCATAAGACCCTTCAAATGCCTTCTTGAAACTACCCTCACCATGAAGCATATTTTTAATGATAAAAAATAGACTATGGAGAGTTGAAACATATGAAATGTCAAGGAGGGTTTAGAATCAAGCTTCAATAGTCATCAGATGTGTCCCTAACTCATGGCCTTTTGTTGGACACTTGTTCTCACCATCACTAGCCTTATAGGTCTATCTTCACATTTATCACCCAAATAATATTCAATTTCTTAATAAAATTAATGGAAGAGATGATATGTCACCTTTAAAGAGTCCCCTTGCCTTAAAATCCATGAATTATATCTTAAAAGGACCCTTAATTAAACTTTTCACCTTCTCACTTGATAGTCACCCTTCATTTCCATTATCTACTACAAATTGCCTAAAGTGAATGAGTTATCAAAAGTATTTATGTGATTGTCTAAGGTAATAAATATAAATAATGGGTTAGGATAGGTCCCAATTGACCTCCCCAAATGGATCTCATTCTTCAATTTTCCTCTGCACTTGAAAAACACACCAAAACCTATAAGAAAGCCTATTTTCACCTTGTTTGTACAAGTAGGGTATAGACTAAATATGTGAGGAAGAGAATGGGAGAGTCCTATATAGGTTAAAAACCATTTTTAGACCAAATTTGTCCTCCTAAATTCATATTTACTCATTTATTTCCAATCATGTCTTAGACAAGGGTTTTAGAGGGTTTGGACTCTTAAGGATTATTTATACAATTTTGATGTCCAACCTCCTAAAAAATTCCAAAAATTTCAAGTTAAGAAAACTCTTAAAATATACCCAAATCCTTATTCCACCATGATATGAATCTATATAGATGCAAGCTTTCAAAGAAGGCCTATCGAGCTTCTCCTTTACATTTTGTACACCTTGTGATAGGTTTGAGCTAAAAATGACTTTATTGTGATTATTCTCTACAAAAAAATGGATTAAAATATTCATAAAATCTCCCCTAAAGGTCATTTAGTAGATTTTAAGGTTCATATAGTCATATAAGTGATAGCTATACCCCATTAGGGCATTGGGCCTAATCTAGGCCTAATAGGCCTAAACTATGTTCATGACCTAAAACCTTATATTCATGCTTCATCAAAATTGTGAGGCTTAACCTATGTTTTTTCGTGTTTGATAAAACTATCTACACTTTTATTTCAATGTTCCAAGCCATCTCAACACATTCCTTTATCACTTACCTACCTCTACGTATAGTTTTGCCTCTCTATGAGTGCCCTCTATTTAAGACAGAATCAAGGGAATATCCCATATTTTATTAGTAATGTCAAGTTATGAGAGGATAAAATATATCATTAATAAAAATTTTACTAAATTTCATAGTTGGATCTCACTAATAGACCCTTCAACTCTCTAAAAATATTAAGATAAACTTCTCAAGTTGATGATCGTGTAGGGTTTGTGTATTGACTGTAGGTTATATGTTTGAAATTACCCTATTTTATTAATATGAAAATCATGTTAAGTTGGTCATACCAATGTGAGAATGGAATTATCATAATTAATTCATATTACAACCTTTTCTAACCTCCAAATTTTATTTCTCTCTACTTACCTAATACTTGTTGGCAAACTATGTTGCTTACTTAGGAAAGAGAAATGTCTGTAGATGCCTTTCATGATAAACCTTGTACATGATGATTAGATTCACCTTTAAAGTCATAAAATTCATACCCAAAATTGTTTTAACTCACCTCATGTCATGCATTAGGGCTTGTGTTCACTACCCTTCTATTAACATTAACCTGAGTTAGTCTCTCAATGATAACAAACTATAGGTGGCAATCCTTAGGCCATAAAGACCCCTATAGGTTATATTAAAACTTAGACATAGATTTTCATGAATTAGGATCTTATTAAATTCCATAGATTCATATTTATATGTGAACCTATACATATATTCCCTAAGTTAAACCAACACCTAAACTATCATGTTTAATTTGCATTATTGCTCTACAATTAACTATAGGTAACATTTTGAGGGAAAGAGAGGTTCATGTAGATGTTACTCAGTGTCATAATATTGTGCCTCAACTCCCTTAAATTTTATTTGGATTTTTAGTGTCATCTTCATTAAAATGGATAATTTTTTTTACAAGCTATGCTACCATAATGTCACATGGTGATATAAGGCCATTTGAACTCAAAATACTATGGAGTATACTGACATTCTAAAGTGAGAGAATGATTGGGATGGAGGCCTTTCTATATTACATTATTTTAATAAAATAACCAAATTATCATGTGAAATCACTACCCTTATGTCTAGGATGCATGATGGAAACCAATAAACTTGTTTAGACCTCAGATATTTTATTATGGAAGGATTAAAAGAAAGGTAGAATCCATGTTTCAAAAATATTAAGGTAACATGTCCCTAAAGTAACTTTATCAACTTGTGGACCTAGGATTCAACTCTGTTTGCCACCTTATGTTTTTGCCATGATCACCATGACACTTTCAATGTTTTTGGACCTCAATAATAATTCAAACCAATTTAAATGCCTTCATTAAACTCTACTCAGCCTCTATGGAGGTTTCTTGTAGGTGCACATTGAGTATATAGGACTGTAAAGGTAAGGTATATGATTGTATGTATGTTGAATTGATTATCATAACCAATATATTAACCTTGTTAATGGCTCAATATCCATGTGAATCTTATAATCTTTCATATAATTTTCAAACCTCCATTTATCATTCTCATGGATAATCAAGCTTGGTTTCACCTGACTGTATGCGACTGCTATAGAAAACTGATTGTGTATGTATATATTGATCACTTCACTCCACATAGAACAAACTTGATACCAATAATTTCAAAGGAAAACTAACCATAATGAAATGTGATAGTGGAAACACATTCCACTTTTGTTCTAAAACCACTACAAGAAGGATGAATCTACAATAGATGAAATTTGGTTTGCAAACTGTGACATAGTCTCCCACTATCAGAATGAGGTACTTATGTTTCTCTTTCACTCCAAACATTAAAATTGAGTTGAGAACCATGTGATAAATATGTACACACTTTATAAAAACATTTATAGTACTTAGTTTGTATGGAACTATTGGCAAAAATTAGCCTACATATGAAACTTTTTCCTAGATAGACCAGACAACTCTCTTGGACCTTTCAGTAACCTTCTACCCCCATGACTAGTCCCTTTGTGGTCATGAATTGATGATGTGGTATAATATTCTGGGAGGCCCTGGTGTAGTGTGAGAAGCTGAGTAGAGTTATATTTGAGTGAGTGATCCAATGGTGGAAGAAGGAGACAAACCTCATGACCCTACCACATGTCACTTACATGGTTTTGAAACACTAAGTTTTAAGGTGATTTTGGGGATTTTGAGAAAAAGGCTTAGAAATAGGTCTAGAACTGCAAGTGAAGGATCTAAAAAGTATCCATGGTGTTCAAGCATCTAGGGGCATGAATGAGGTTTTTACAAAGTCTTAGAGATTCTAATGAGCCAAAAGTGAGGCCTATATAAGCTATTATGCTCAAAAGAACCTCCAAAGTGCATTAGATGACTTAAGTGTCCTCAAAATAGAAATTTCAAGTTAAAAAGTGACTTTTTAAGGAATTAAAATTGGTTTTGACTTATTCCCACATCCATATAGCTATTTTCACCTGTTTAAACATGTTCAAGGTCATTTGAGATCATTTGGAGTGGAGGGAAGTAGTTTGAGAGCAAAAGGATGTAGTTTGGAGCCTTTTAGAGCTTTGGTAGAATGGGTTTTTGGAGGATTTTAT
This sequence comes from Torreya grandis, assembly GCA_037957365.1. NCBI lineage: Eukaryota > Viridiplantae > Streptophyta > Pinopsida > Cupressales > Taxaceae > Torreya > Torreya grandis. The sequence goes on along the minus strand of JARHVA010002789.1, from coordinate 1,969,715 downwards.
TTATATAGGGGTTTAGATATAATATTCAAGAATACATGGTGTCCATAATATCCCCTCATATTCTCCCAAAATCATATTCCAACATAGGAACTAACAGAGGTAAGGAAAATATATTGGCTATAAATTACGATTGAAATAGGTTTTCTACCATTGATGGAGGTCCAAGTATTTCATAAGGTTTAAATAAGGAAGGAAATGTCATTTATAGACTAAAAAATCTTTCCCATGTTTTGGATTGCATAGGCAAACTTCTAGTTCTTTATGCTAAGGAAAAAACATTTTAGATAGTTTGGGATAGCTCTAGTAGAGCCTCAAATTTTCACTCAGTATGGTCGAGAGAGAGAGAGAGAGAGAGAGAGAGAGAGAGAGAGAGAGAGAGAGAGTTGGGATATAATATTTTGAGAAGTAATAGGGACCTTAATTTAATTCCAATTTGTGGAATTGGTGGTATTTTTAATCTCTCCATCTTTATGAACAATCGCTAACAGTTTAGTGGTGTCTAAATGACATAATCATCTAAATAGGGCCTAGGTTTTCCATTGTTTCTTCACTTAAGAATTAAATGAGAAAGAATGGTTTTATAGGAGTAATTAAAATGTAAAATATGACATATAATTTATTTCATAATCTAATTCCTTTCAAAAAGGTACTTATGGCATAAAATAAGTTTTCTTTGCTATCCTTGTAAAATGGTCATTTGATTAGTTTTAGAGTGGAACATGTGTTAGAGGGATAATTTAACTCATCATAATTATAAAACATCAACTTAAACAAGTTATCTTTCTCATAAATCCTTAGTATCTTGTTTAATCCTTTATACGCCAAATAGTCAAGTTGCTAGTTGGAGATCCAATGGAGTTGCAGGCAAGTTTATCAACTACATAAGTTTTCCTTTCCTATAGTGGGTTAAAAATAAATAGGATATGATGTTTTCACATATAATATACCATGGTAATAATGTTCCAAAATTTCCAAACAAGTTGGAATAAACCATCTTCAAAGTTAAATGACTGTGTTAGGGACAATTTGCCTAAAACACAAAAACAAGGGTCCCAAGCACTTTTGTTGATGCCATGGAACAATGTTTCAATGAGATTTGATGAATCTAAAGGTTTCCATATTATATCCATATAATAGGGTAAGATCCTTTAAAAAATAATAGTGTGTGTGAATAGAGGAGAGTATTGTTTAAGGGCCTCCAAGTTTCACTTTTGTTCATTGTGATTAATTAGTGTATTCTACGTAATTTGAGTGTTAAATGACATTCACACCTTAAGATTAAAATGAAATGTCTAAAATTTGGCATGGGACATTATTTTATCTTCTCCAAGGTGAATCAAACTTTTCCAAAGATTTTTCATACATGTAAAGGACAAAAAATCCATTTTTTTAGTTTTTTAGGCCTATAAAGCTAAGATATGCCTAGAATAACAGAAGAGAAGGGGATGAAAAAAGTATTTTAATTTGTATTTAGGACATGAAATTTTGAGGATATTTTTAGGCATGGATTATACACAAAAATTCTCTTAGTTTCCCTACTTTACCCCTATAACTCAAGAACCATCATCAAAGCAAAAATAGGGCAGCAAACTGGCACTTTTTGTTATTTTTTCTTTTTATGATTTTTTCCAACTCTATCAGGCCTGACCCATTTATACCTATCTAATTAATATTAAAAAAGAGATAGGTGAGGCATATAACTCATTTTAACCACCCAATCCAAAAAAAGGTCTCAGAAAGAGCATGAGAGAAGCCCTAAACTAGGGTTTTGAAGATTCCAAGAGTTTTAACTTTCCAAATTTACCAAAATTTTTTAATATAATTTATTTCAAGGTGATATAAGTGATTCAATATGTTTTGGGTTTTTTTGAGGCTATATGGTGTTGTTTCTAGACCTAGGGTGTGATTAAGGCCTAATTAGTCCTAATTAAGGGGAGCTTAATGAAGGAAGTATGGTCTTGGAGTTGAATCTGACCATTGAAATTTACACACACCTAAAAATAGGTAAATATTGGATTAAAATGTTATCAAATATTCAAAAGGGTGTCTAGTTTGACCAAACCAAGGAGAAATGGCAAAAAAAAGGCTATGAGCCTCATGAGGCCATTAAAAGCTTAAAAGGTAGAAATGAATGTTGAAGTGTGTTTCGGAACATTTAGGAGGTTGTAATAGATATTAATTTAGGTTCAAAGAGTAACTAAAATTAGAGAAAATTATAGGTTCAAGAAACCATGCTCAATTTTGAAGAGCTCAGTTTGGGGGCAAGTTCCCTAAAATGCCAAAATAAAGGTCCCAAGCCCTTTTGTTGATGCCAAATAACAATTTTACATAGGTTTTTGATCATTTAAAATTCATATATATTGAATCTCTATCATTTGGGGAAATCCTTGGAAAAGGAAAGTGGTGTATGACTAGAGGAAAGGAGTGGTTGAAGGCCTTCACTATTGACATTTGTTTAATGAAGCCATTCAATGATTTCTACAAGATTTCATGTTCCAAGAAGATGATTAAGGAGAATAAGGGGAATTATATCATTATAATAATTATAAAGTTTAAAAAAAAATTAAATATACATCCATACACCTCATCTCCATCACCTACATCACTGAGTACATAGGCACCATGGATTTTCCTTGAGGAGCTTAAGCCATACATGGTGGAATGAGGTTGAAGGAAAAGCAATGAAGAGTGGAACCATAAAAGTATAATATTAATGAGAATTTAAAATAAAATTCACCTTATTTTATCTTAATCCAATACAAATGAAAGAAAACTTAGTTGTGAATTTTGACCAAACAAACGCGTGTCACTAGCTTTTGCTAGAGTGGGCCTACAGGCCAAAATATGTAGGATCAAATCATGAAATTTTGTGGAGAGGATAATTATGAAATATTATACCTATTAAAAATAATTTATAATCTTTTTGACAATGTAAACTATTCGTTGTTTTAGTATAGTCAAACCTGTGTCAAATCATGGTCAACATTGGAACATGCCTTAGAGGAATTGGCCATTTTGGGGCATCTACAGATTGATTAAAAGCACAAAATTCAGTATGTATCGTTTAAATGACATAAAAAATAATAAAATTCCATAATTAAGGTCATATAAATATTTAAATTTCACGTTGTTCTTACACATTCCACATGCACTTAAGAAGGTAGCCATTAGAGACCAAATAAAAATTTGTCAATTTTGGATGTCAAAAAGTATTTTAGGCCTTGGAGAGGTTTTAAAATGGTATAATATGATTTATGAAACATATATTGTCCTATGTGAGTTATAAAATTTAGTTTTTTCATGAAAATGTTTGAAGAAAGACAAGTTTTAGCACGAAGGAAACATGCAGGCAGCTCAAGGTAACGCTTGGTAAAAAGGGTCTAAATAAAAAAGTACAAATATAAAAGAATTGAAATTTTGTAATATTGGTCATCATGAAATATTATATCCATATATAATCTCATTAAGGTCATTTTATTATTGGAAGTGAATGTTATCTATACACAGTCCTCCTTATGTCTCGTAATGGTTATTATTCATGCATGCATATTTTTTGGAGTTTAAAGGTGTGTTTGAGGTTTAAAAGATTAGGGGACTATTTTAGAAGAATTTTAAAATGGTTTTAAGCCTCTTAAACACCTTTAAATAATGTTCACAATCTAAACTTATTGCAAACTCTTAAATCATGCTCAAATCCCCGTAAGCAGTCTCAAAGGCATAAAAGGTAAGGTTGAGTTTTGATAATTTAGAGAGGTGTTATAAGGTGTTTCAGGTGTCATGAATATTTTTTAAGTAAATGAATATCAGTGGGAAAGGCCAAATTGGTCATTTGGAGAAATTAAAGCTTTTTAGGCCTAAGACACCTAGTTTTAGCTCATCTTTAGTTGCTCATTTTTTCATACCATGAAGAGTTGGGACAAGTGCTTCTAGTATGTTTTGAGTATATAATTGAAATTAATTATGGATTGAGTTTGGTTAAGTTCCATAGTTTTATGAACAATTATTAAGAGTGTAAGCATGTCTAGAATACTTCTAAACCCTACAAGCAATCATCTTTACATATGTATCTTTTCACACCTTCTACATGGGAGCCCAATATATTCAAGGGTGTTGAAGGGGTCTATGTAACATATATCCATGAAAATAATTGGTGTAATGGATGTCTTCATTGTATGAATAATCATATTGAAAGTGAACTTGCTTAAGCTTGCAATGGAGCTTTTTAACCAATTTTGTGTTTTTGGACTCATAGGTCAATCAAATGGCCTATAATTGCTTGGAAACCACCTAGAATATGTAGAGGACTCCCTCCATCTCTTTACCAACATGTCTTGTAGAATAATCTAGCGTGTTTGGGTGCCTAAGAGGCCCAAAATGGCTAAAAATTGTATATTTTTATAGGTTTTCAAAGAAAAAATTAGTATAAAACCATGGAAGGGGTCTAATAGGACATAAAACATCATTACATGGCATTTATAGCTCTTCACAAGAGTTTATATGGTGTCTTGATAAGAAAAGGAATCAAAAACCCAATTTTTGACATATTTATGTATTGTTGCAAGTTTAAGGGTGATTTTCACCATTGTTACAGGTATTGAAACTTTTAAAAATATTCATTTTCTTCATATTACAAATTTCATGGATGTTTGGAAGTATTCTACAGGTCCAAAAGTTATCTTCAAGGTGCCGAATGGCCTTGTGAGTAGTTTGTAGGGCAACTGGTTAAGGGTGGCTCAAGCTTGTGACCTCCATCAATGGGGTCTATTAGAGTTACAAGTATCATAGAGTTTAGTTCAAGTTGGAGGAGAAAATTCCAATTGAAAATAGAAAATAACCTCAAAAAACAAACATGAAAGATAACCTCTATGGTCAATTAAGCACAAAATGCCAAGTTAGCTAACCTTTTGCCTAACATCTTCTACAAGAGCAAGTGGATGGGGGAATAGAAGTCTATGGGAGAGAGATTTGGAGTTTGGAGAGTGAAAGTGGAGTAATCAATACATTTTAAAAGTCTTTGAAGACTTTTCCTTCTTGGTGGATCATGACATTGTCATCCTCAACATGTTTATGTCTTCTAATGTGTTTCTCAACTAATGAGAGGGTTTGAAGACTATTGAAGCTAATGGAGGTTAATTTATTAAATAAGGATTAGTTATAATTAACCAAAATATGGGTGAAAATTCATGGAGGGTGGTTGGATCTTATTTATTGAATTTTGTTTTCTTGTCTCTTCTCTCTCTCTTCCCCTTTTCTCCTATATCTCCCATTTCTCCTCCATTTCTTATAAGATATTATCATTTGACAAGGATAAACCTTCTCAAAATTTGTAATAAAGACCTTTTGAAGTAATAAAGATCAATTTTTACCTATCTATTGCCTCTAAATTGTGCTTAACAAGCTTGTGCATGATGGCCTTGTGAAGAAGTGTTCTTCCATATCTATTGTCCTTCTTTCTTGCCTTTTTTTAGGTGTTTTAAATTTAGCTGTAGGTATATAATTGAGTTATTTCTAACATTAATGGAAACTTGGTGTGAATTTTTAAATTCCTCTTTGCTTCATGTATTGTCCAGTGAGCCTAGTTTATGAAACACTTAAAAAAATTAGCTAATTTGTGAGGTTGTGTGAGAAAGAATTATCTTATGATAAATTTTTATTTATTTCATGCTTATGTGAGTTTCAATAAAGTTGGTGTATTTTTGATATATCTCTCTTAGTTACCCTATACCCCCTCTCCATCTCTTTTCCAAATAAAGATAGTAGTTTATGTTATATACTTGAGGAAGCTAATGTTCTCCAGAGGTTCAACCTCACTACAAGATACCCATAGCCTAAGGTTGCTCCACTATTATAGTTGGGAGTGAGAGAGCCTAAAAAAATCTCCCATACGGGTGAAAGTCTATGCTATAATAGTTTTTGGAACACCTGGTGGGACTATATTATTCACTAAGTTAAGAGTTTTAGTGTTCTCTTCATCCAATCAACCTTTGGAGGCATTTATGCAAACACCAATGTCTACTCCAAATATTCATCAAATATTATGAGCAGCCCAAGTGTGTAATCATCATTATTTTTTATGTATAATAAACCATATTTTCTTCAGTATGCTTATTATCTACCTCAGCATCACACTTATCAAGCTAACAATGTTTATGTGTTCCCCCCAAATGGCCCTCAAACAATATATCAGCCCTATCATGGCCTTTTCCCTCCTCCCAACCCTACATATGACCAATATCAACCTCCTATTCATTCAAATAAATCCTCTAATTACCCTTGTCAATACTATGTTTATCCTATTACATCCTCGTTAGGATTCAAGCAAACATTATCAGATTATATTGAGTTGATAAGGGAGAATGGTATGGGTTTAGAACTTTCTTTAGTCATCCTTATTAATTTTTTACAAGAGGCAAGGAGTTATCTTTAGTTGGTCAAAAATAGGTGGTCAGTTTGTGAGAGTGAGAACATGGCATGGTTGAGAATCATGGTCCAAAATTAGGAAAGTGTGTTTATATCTTATGAAGATCAGTAGACTCAGTGCAATCAGTCTTATGTTTCTTCTCCCCTCCAAGAGCCTCAATCTCAACCTCTAAGGGTTTCAAATGAGGCCTCTAGTCAACCTTGTCAAGGTCCATCTTTATCAAAAATTAGAAAAGCAATACTAAACCAAGGGAGAATAATAATGAAAATCAATAAGGAGGTTGGACTTAGAAAAGAATTCCCCATTCATGTCATGGAGGGGATAAGGAGCTTCTTACATAAGACTTGGAGTGTATGTGCATCCATTGAAGAATGTGACTATCCACATGTTGAAAAGTAAGAGATGAAGGAATGAATACTCTTGATAGAGGAGATGTTGACTCATTGGGAGGATGAGTATGCTAAACCTTAACCAATTAGTTTTTCCTCTCTTACACCTATGCCCATTCCCACTCAATATTTTGAAACCATACCACCATGGATCTCCTCCCACACATTCGACCTTGATTATATCATTCCCTCTCTTGTGAAACCACCCTCTCCTATACCCTTTAAAAAGGAAGAAAAGGTGGCTATTCAATACACATTTACATCATGGAAATCAGTTCAAAAGGGCATAAAGAAGAAGGAATAGGTGTAATTTGTGGTGTTACAAGAACAAGTTCAAGAGAAGGAGTTAGTGGTTAAAGAAAATAACAAAGAGGTGTTAGCTCAGCTTAATGAGTTTTCCCTACAAGAGTTCCAAGACTCTTTCTCCCTCCCTCAAGAGCCACCAAATAAACCACTCAATGTACCTAGTTAGAAGGATACTCTCTTAAGCTACAAGCAAGGTGAACTTGTTCACCCTCCCACCATCTCCCTCTTGGAGAAAGAACCTATTTTACAAAGGATAGAGGAAGAACTTGTAGTCTCAAGTGAGTCTTGAGAAGATGAGGTAAGTGTTTATAAGGAAGAAATCATGATAGGTATCACACTTCATTCAAAAGAGGAAACATAAGGTTTGGACCAACCTTCTTGGCATGGATTTGGAACTAATGAACTAGAGCCTAAAGAGGACAATCCTCAAGCTGAATATAGTAGAGACCTAGAGTGGACTACTGAGTGTCTATTCTACATAGAGGAAAAATAAGATCATAATGAAGTATGGAAATAGTTGTACCATGACTTCATGGACTAGGTAGAGGTTTTAAACCATATTATATCTCATTTAGAGCATGAACATGAAATTGAAAATCAGGTTGTAGAAGCTGACCAATCTCAAGATGAATTATCCATTGAAGGTGGTATTGATGTTTTCAACAAAAAAGGAGAGCGGTCAGATCTAGAACCATAAGAATATGACATTTTGAACCTTAGATGGTTTGGTAAGATTCTATGTGGCTTTTTCCAAGGTGAGTAGAGCAAGAATGGTGTTAAGGTTAGCATTGTACCAAGTGACCAAGGGGAAGTTACTTTTAGGGATGATCTAGAGTCCTTTTGTGCAAACATGGACACCTAAACTTCACTCCCAAGACAAGATATTGATCAAATGGATACCAAGAAAAATTGTAAGCCTAATGAGATCTTTAAAGCCAAGATTGTAGTCATAAATATGTTGGAATACTCTCTTATTTTTGAAGAGACACTAAGTAGAGAGATAACAGTCACTCTCCCAAATTAGGTTGAGACCTCCCAAGACATTGTTCACATTGAAGATCAGCATGGGATCAATTTTGAGTCATCTTAGGAGTATTTATACATTGGGGACATGTTTTTTATAGTTGAACCTCATGAGAGACATGATTAAACAAGTATAGCATTTCAAAAGCAAAGTGCCTTTAATCATGTTCCTCTTCATGAAGGCAATGATCCAAGAACCTTTCATTTCAATCTAAGAGGAGGATAAATCTTTAGGTTCATTATATATAGCAGCTTGTGTGTTTCCCTTCCCTAAGTGCCCTAGGCATAGTGTTGTTTTCTTTTCTTTTTGTCCTTGTTTCTTTAAGAGGAGGTTTTTGAAAAGGGATAGCCTTGTATCAATTTCATATTAGTTGGGAAAGAAAGACTTGTGACCCTATATTCCCAATGGATTAGATAAGGCAACTAATCTATTGCATAATAGGCATACAATCCTAGGAGGTCACTATAAATGTTGGCCTACATATGAAATTTTTCCCTAGATGGATCATGCAACACTATTGGACCTTTTAGTATCCTTCTACCCCCATGACTAACCCATTTTTATTCCTAAATTGATGATGTAGTACAATATTCTAGGAGGTCTTGGTGTGGCATGAGAAGCTGAGTAGAGTTCTAGTTGAGTGAGCTATCCAATGGTGAAAGGAGACAAATATCATGACCCTAACACATGCCACTTGCAATATTTTGAAATACTTTAAGAAAATTTTAAGGTGATTTTGGTGATTTTGATGAAAAGACCTAGAAACAAGTCTAGAACCACAAGTGAAGGATCTAGAAGGTTTTCATGATGTTTGATCATTTAAGGGCATGAAGGAGGTTTTAATAAAGTGTCAAAGATTCTAACAAGCCAAAAGTAAGGCCTAAATAAGATATTATGCTCAAAATAACCCCAAAAGTTCATTAGATGACTTAAGTGTCCTCAAAATAGAAATTTCAATTGAAAAAATGACTTTTTGAGGAAGTAAAATTCGTTTTAACTTCTTCCCACGTCCATATGATGTGTTTCACTCTTTTATACATGTTCAAGGTCATTTGAGATCATTTGGAGTGGAGGGAAGGAGTTTGAGAGCAAAAAGATGAAGTTTGGAGCCTTTTGGAGCTTTGACAAAATATATTTTTGGAGGATTTGATTTATTCATGAGCTCAAATATCATATGAAAGTATCCATAGTGTCCATAATATCCCATCATAGGCCCCTAAAATCATGTTCTAGCATAGGAGCCAATAGAGGTAAGGAAAATCTATTGATTACAAATTAAGTGTGAAATAGGTTTTATACCATTAATAGAGGTATAGGTATTTCATAAGGTTTTAATAAGGAATAAAATGTCATATATAGCCTAAAAAATCTTTCCCAATTATTGGATTGCATAGGCAGACTTTTGGTTCTTCATACTAAGGAAAAAACATTTTGGGCAGTTTGGGATAACTCTAGGAGAGCCTCATATTTTCACTCGATAAGGTCAAAAGAGAAAGAGTTGGGCCAAAATATTTTAGAAATTAATATATAACCTAATTTCCTTCCACTTTGTGGCATTAGTGTTTTGGTTCATATCCCCATCTTTATGAATAATAGCTAATAATTTAGGGGTGTCTAGATGACCTACTCATCCATATAAGGCCCAAGTTTTCCCTTGTATCTTCACATCAGAATTCAATGAGAAGTAATAGTTTTATAGGAGTCATTTCAAGGTAAAATAATATATATTCCAATTGGTTTCATCAGCTAATTCATTCTAGGAAGCTACTTATGGCATAAAATAGGTTTTCCTTGCTATCCTTGTAAAATGGTAATTTGATTAATTTTAGAGTAGAACATGTGTTAGAGGGATAATGTACCTCACAATCATTATGACACACAAAATTACACAATTTATCTTTCTCATAAATCCTTAGTGTCTCATTTAAGCCTTTATAGGCCAAATGATCAAGTTGCTAGTTGGAGCTCCAATGGAGTTATAGGTAAGTTTATCAACTACATAAGTTTTCCTTTCTTGTAGTGGGTTTAAAATAAAGAGGATATGATGTTTTCACCTATAATATACCATGGGAATTATGTTTTATTCCAAAATTTCCAAGCAAGTTGGAAGAAACCATCTTCAAAGTTGAATGATTGTGTTAGGAACAATTTCCCTAAAACACAAAAACAAATGTCCCAAGCACTTTTATTGATGCCATGGAACAATGTTGCAAGGAGATTTAATGAATAAAAATGTTTCAATATTATATCCCTATCATATGGGAATATATTTGAAAAAGGAGCAGGATATGTGAATAGAGGAGAGTATTGTTTGAGGGCCTCCAAGTTTCACTTTTGTTCATTGTGATCACTTAGTGTATTCTATAGGATTTGAATGTTAAATGATATTCACATCCCAAGATAGAAATTAAAGATCTAAAATTTGATATGAGATATAATTTTAGTTTCTCTACGGTGAATCAAACTTTTACCAATATTTTTCATACATGCAAAGGACAAAAAATCAATTTTTTTAGTTTTCTAGGTCTAGAGAGCTAAGAGAGGCCTACAATACTAGAAGACAAGGGGGTAACAACAATATTTTTATTTAGAGTTAGGACCTAAAAATTGGAGGATTGTTGGGGGCATGGATTATCCATAAAAAATTATCTTAGTTTCCCAAGTTCACCCCTAAAACTCAAGAACCATCATCAAAACAAAAATAGGGTAGCAAGTTAGCACTTTTTTGTTATTTTTTGTTTGAGAGCTTGGTGATGTTTTTATTATTTTTTCCAACTCTCCTAGGTCTTCCACTTTTATACCTATCCAATTAATCCAAAAATAGATCTAGGTGAGGCATATAACTCATTTTAACCCCCCCAATCCAAAATGGGGTCTCAAAAAAAGCATGAGAGAAGCCCTAAACTAGGGTTTTGAAGATTACAAGAGTTTTAACCATCAATTTTTTTTTTTGGGTAATATAATGTATTTCAAGGTGTTAGAAATGATTGAAGAGGTTTTTGGTTCATTAGAGGCCATACAATATGGTTTCTATACCTAGGGTGTGCTTAAGGCCTAATTGAGGAGAGCTTAATGAAGTATGGTCTTGGAGTTGAATCTGACCATGAAACTTGACACAAATATCAAAGAAGGTATAGGATAGATGAAAAGGTGATTAAATATTCAAAAGGGTGCCTAGTTTGACCAAACCAAGGAGAAATGGCAAAGAAAATGATATGAGGCTCATAAGGCCATTAAAATCTTAAAAGGTAGAAATAAATGTTGAAGTGTGTTTGGGAACATATATGAGGTTGGAATAGATGTTAATTGAGGTTAAAATATTAACTACCATTGGATAAAATTCTAGGTTCAAGAAACCATTCTCAAGTTTGAAGAGCTCAGTTTGGGGACAAGTTCCCTAAAATGCCAAAATAGAGGTCCTAGGCCCTTTTTTGATGTGAAATAACTATTTACATAGGTTTTTGATCCATTTAAATTCATATATATATCATACCTATCATATGGGAAAATTATTGGAAAATGAAAGTGGTGTATGACTAGAGGAAAGGAGTGGTTGAAGGCCTTCAATATTGACATTTGTTCAATGAAATCATTTAGTGATTTCTATAGGATTTCATGTTCCAAGAATATGATTAAGGAGAATAAGGGGAATTAGATCATTAAAAATATGATAAATTTTAGAAAATAATTTAATATACAGCCATACACCTCATATCCATCACCTACATCACTGAGCACACAAGCATCCATGGATTTTCCTTGAGGAGCTTAAGCCATACATGGTGGAATGTGGTTGATGGAAAAGAAATGAAGAGTGGAAACATGAAAGGAGATAATACATGAGAATTTAAAATAAAATTAACCTTATTTTATCTCAAACCAAGTTAAAATAAAGAAAACTCAGTTGTGAATTTTGACCAAACAGACATGCATCACTAGCTTTTGCCAGAATGGGCCTACAGGCCAAAATATGTAGGATCTAATCATAGAATTTTGTGGAGAGGTTAATTATGACATATTATACCTATTAAAAATGATTTTTAAGTTTTTTTAAAAATTTAACTATTTTTTTAGTATATTCAACTCTATGTGAAGTCATAATCAACATTGGAGCATGCCTTAGAGGAATTGGCCATTTTGGGGCATCTACATGTTGAGTCAAAGCAAAAAAATTGGTAAAAATAGTATAAATGACATATAAAATCATCCCATTCCATCCTAAAGGTCCTATAAATATTTAAATTTCCCACTATTCATACATAGTCCACGGGCACTCAAGAAGGCAGCCATTGGAGACCAAATGAAGTTTTGTCAGTTCTGGATGCCAAAAAGTAGTTTAGAACTTAGAGATGTATTAAAATGGTATAATGTGATTTTTTAAATATATTTTTTCCTATGGGAGTGATAAAATTCATGATTTTAATTCAAAATTTTTAATAAAGACAAGTTTTGGCACAAAGGAAACATGCAGGCAGCTCAAGGTAACTTTTAGTGAAAAAGGTCTACATGACAAAGTAAAAATAAAAATGACTTTAAAATTGGTAATATTAGTAATAATTAAATATTATATACATACATAATATCAAAAATTTCATGTGATTAGTGGAAGTGCCTTATTTTAATACACAATCCTCCCTGTGTCTTGTAATGCTCGCTATTCATGCAAGCACATTTTTTGGAGTTTTAAGGTGTGTTTCAGGTTTAAAATATTAGGGGACTATTTTATAATATTTTAAAGATTTTTTAAAGCATATTAGAAACCTTTAAATAGTGTTCACACTCTAAACTTCATGTAAACTTTGAAGGCAGGCTCAAATCCTTGTAGGCAGTCTCAAAGGCATAAAAGGCAAAGCTGAGTTTTGATAATTTAGCAAGGTGTTATGAGATGTTTTAGATGTAATTAATATTTTTTAAATCAAGGAAGATCAATGGGAAAGGTAAAATTTGTCATTTGGACAAATTTAAGCTTTTTAGGCCTAAGATGTAATTTTAGCCCATCTTCAGATGTTCATTTCTTTCATACCGTGAAGAGTTGGGACAAGTTATTATAGTATGTTTTGAGTAAAAATATTTAATTTAAATTAATTTTGGATTGAGTTTGGTTAAGGTCTTAATTTTTATGAATTATTGTTAAGATTGTAAGCATGTCTAGAATGCTTCTAAACCCTACAAGCAATCATCTTTGCATGTGTATCTTGTCACACCTTTTACATGGGAGCCAAATATTTTAAAGGGTGTTGAAGGGGTATATGTAAAATATATACATGTAAATAATGTTTGTAATGGGTGTCTTTACTATATGAATAATTATCTTGAAAGTGAACTTGCTTAAGCTTGCAATGGAGCTTTTTGACCAATTTTGTGTTTTTGAACAAATAAGTCCATAAAATGGCCAATAATTACTTTAAAAACCACCTATAATGTGTAGAAGACTCCCTCCAAATCTTTACCAACCTATCTTGCAGAATAATATGGAGCATTTGGGTTCCTAGGAGGCCCAAAATGGCTCAAAATTGTAAATTTTTGTAGGTGTTCAAAGAAAGAAATGTTATAAAACCATGGAAGGGGTCTAATAGGACATAAAACATCATTAAATGTCATTTAAATCTCTTTAAAATAGTTTACATGGTGTCTTACTAAGTAAAAGGGTAAAAAACCTTGTTTTTGATATATTTATGCATTATTACAGGTTTAAGGGTGATTTCCACCATTGTTGTAGGTATTGAAGATTTTCCAAATATTCATTTCTTTCATCATACACATTCCATGGATGTCTGTAAGTCTTCTACAAGTTTAGAAGTGGTCTTCAGGGTGCCAAATGGCCTTGGGAGTACTTTTCAGGGCAACTGGTTGAGGGTATCTTAAGCTTGTGACCTCCATCAATGGGGTATATGGGAGTTGTAGGTATCATGAAGTTTATTTCATGTTGGAGGATAAAAGTAAAGTTGAAAATAGAAAAGAACCTTAAAACACAAACATGAAAGATAACCTATATGGTTAGTTAAGCACAAAATGCCAAGTTAGCTAACCGTTTGCCTAACATCTTCTAGAAGAGTAAGTGGAGGGGACATATAAGTGTATAGGAGAGAGATTTGGAGGTTAGAGAGTGCAAGTGGAGAATTCAATACATTTTTAAAGTATTTTAAGACTTTTCCTTCTTAGTAGATCATGACATCATCATCCTCAATAAGTTTCTATCTTCTAGTGTGTTTCACAACCAATGAGAGGGTTTGAAGACTATTGGAGCTAATAGATGTTAATCTATTGAAGAAATATTAGTTATAAATAACCCAAATTTGGGTAAGAATCCATGGAGTGTGGTTGGATCTCATTTATTGAATTTTATTTGTGTGTCTTTTCTCTCTCTCTCTCTCTCTCTCTCTCCTTTCCCCCTTTCTCCTATATCCACCATTTCTCCCCTATTTTTTGTAAGATATTCTCATTTGACAAGGAGAAACCCTATCAAAATTTGTAAGAAAGACCTTTTGAATAAATAAAGATAAATTTTTACCTATCTCTTACCTTTAAACTATGCTTAGCAAGCTTTTGCATAATGGCCTTGTGAAGAAGTGTTCTTCCATGTCCATTGTCGATATTTCTTGCCTATTTTTATGTGTTTTAAAGTTATTTGTAGGTCTTAACTTGAGATATTTCCACCATTAATGGAATCTTGGTGTGAATTTTGAAATTCCTCTTTGCTTCATGTATTGTTTGGTGAATCTAGTTTATGAAACATTTAAGTAAATTAGCTAGTTTTTGAGGTTATGTGAGAAATAATTATCTTATGATAAATTAGATTTTATTTAATGCTTATGTGAGTTTCAAAAAATTTGGTGTATCACCCATTTATCTCTCATAGTTACCCTATACCCTCTCTCTACCTCTTTTCTAAGCAGAAACATTAGTTTAGGTGATCTACCAAGAGGAAGTTGGCCTTCTTTGGATGTTCAACCTCAATACATGATACCCATACCCTGAGGTTGCTCTAATATTTTAGTTTGGAGTGAGAAATACTAAAAAACTCTCCCACAAGGGTATAATTCTATGCTAAAATAGGACCAACCCAAATAGATAGGAAACCTGAAGGGTATGGGAATAAGCAAGTATAAAAAGGAAAAGAACTTCTTAACAAAGTTTTATAAAGTAAAAGCAAATAATCTTGGAACTCCTACCATGTATTATAATTATACAAGGATTATTTTCATACCAAAATAACATTTTACAAAATTCACCTCCTGCTATCTATACAAAACCAAAATTAGTTGACTGTTTCTGCATGCAAAGGAGAGCGATGGAGAAATTGAATGATTTTTTGCCATTTTTGAAAATTTCAAGGCTGTTCAAGTGTGTAAATGAGTTCAAAGGATCTTAAGAGACACTATTAAGCCTACCACACATGCCAAATCTACTACATAGACTATACCACAAATGAAAATTTCTTAAACTACCACTAATCTTCTTGTTCTAATGTTAATCTTATATTTTGTTAGTTATGAAATAGTACCTCTAACATGATTGACACATGGAACATTGAAGTACAATTTATAACACTTATTTCTTTATGAAAACCATACAAGTTTACTAAATGGCCCAAACATGACCCCAAATGACACAAAGGACTAAAGTGGATATGACTAAGGCTAAACACACATCTAATGACATTAGTAGGACCATGGAAAACCATATTACACCTTATAATACCCTTATATAAGTTTTTAACTATAGGGGGTTGACCTATTTTGACTTATGGTCAAAATATTCAATATTTTATATAATTTCCTAAGGGTGGAAAGCCATCTATGCCAAATACCAGTAGCTTACTCCTATCCATTGGGATATGGAGTCACCTGTGCACAAATTTAAAACTAAATTTCCTTTGAAACCACACCAAACAACAATAAAAAACACACAAACTAAGATACCTAAGTAAACACACATGTTCTCAAGAACACTTACAAAACACACACATAACAAAAGGAAAGACACACCCCTATCCTAATATTTACAAGACCTAAAAAACTTGAGGTGAATAATAAATCACTATGATTAAAATAGGGTAAAAAATGGTTCCTTTTGCATATTTGCTACTCCATGAAAGCAACCTATCATGTGGAACATGATTATCAACAAACATCTACTTATCTAGATGGTCAAATGACTTACCATCCTTATGTCTTGTACTATCTACAAGTTTACTACTTTGAGCTCTCAAGGATGTTATATTTTTATTTCCAAGAATCTCATTTGAACTTACAACTTGTCTAAACTATGCCCTATCCAATTAGTACTCTTTAAACTATATATTAGGAGTTATCAAAGTTGCCTTAACATTTCCATATTCTAGGATATAATGTACTTGATTTGTATGATCATCAATTTCATCTTTTCCTTTCTCTAACACATGCGAATATGGTTCAATTTTAGGCTGATACCTTGAATGATCCTTAAACACACAACTTTCTATCTTGACTTCACTAGACTCATCCATGAATATAGCTTATTTGGTAGTATCTAGACATTCAACCTTATGCTCAATAAGACACTCAACAAGCTACTTGATAATACACTCAACCTCATGTTCATTGAAAAACTTACTAAGAGATACACACTTATTATAGAGATTGACTTACCCAACTGCTCAAAATTTTGACTTATGACATTAAACCTTTGCCATATGTCATCTTCCTCCTCATGAATGTTATGTTCAAGGACTCCTTTATCAATTATAGGCATACATACATTGTTCTTCTCACCATAGTGATATATCATGCTTCAAACCATTGTCATCATACACATGGATAAGTTAATTGCCTTTTATAGCTTTTGAAAAGGAATTTTCAATGCTTAGCTCAGATTGTTCATATATTCCCTCATGGATGATGTATGTACTAATATTAGTTTGTTCAAAATAGGGATATGGATCATGTCCATAGGTGTCTACACCATACTCATCCAAAAATGGATCAGATATGACTTAAAGATTATAAGATGTCCCACCATGCACAATAGTCTCCTCATGATCATTAATGACACAATTCAAATTGGAGCTTACTTTTACATAGAGATCAATGTGAAACTTAGCTAGTGACTAAGTTGTATTAGTTAAATTTGATACATACCTTTTCTTGAATTCCAAAAAGGACCAATTAGCTAAGAGGTAGCCTCTTATCTTAGCTATGAAATCCCTTGAGAGGCATTTAAAAAGTGGATAGGCAAGTTAACAACCACTATGTCTTAAAGTATCAAGAAGCTATGATAATCATGAAGAAAAATTTTCAAAATTTTGACTAGTCCTACTAACTTAGTAGGTGTTTCATCAAGATAATTTACACCCTTACTATATGTTTCATATTGTAGGCCCAACTTGTCAGCTAAAACCTTGGGTATCATTAAAGTACTAGCCTCACTATCCATTATGTAGTTGTGAACAACTTTATCCCCTATAATGAGAGTGAGGTAGAAGAGTGAAGGATTTTAGATTTGGAAGAGGGCTCAACAATGGGATTAGGATAAATTATGAGAGAGACATCAACATGACTTGATGATTGGGGGATAACATGAATTTGAGACAGATGCTTTTGCAAAATTTCTTTTTAGCCAAGCATGTGAAGGATATCCCAAATAGAGATACATGACTTAGCATTATTCAAATAATTCATAATGTTCAAAGCATGAATACACACCTTTTATTAAGTCCTTGAAGGCAATGAAGTGTTTGGAAGTTGAGACATTAAAACACTTATAATAACCTTTCTTACATTCTAATTTAAAGTATGTGTAGGAGTTGTAGGGACTACCATGCTTGCAGTCATACCTTGTTGTCTTGGAAAAGGATTAATTGAACTTGTAGGCAAACCATGGGCATATACAAAGGTATTCCTATTTTATCTAGTATTTTCTATAAATGAATTACTTTGGTTGAGAACATAGGTGTCTTCAACTAGGAAGTTAGTGAAACTCACTCCTTGAGGCTACCAACTTTCATTTACTTGCATGAGAACTTCATCTTCTAGTGATAGTTGAGTAACTCTTCCTTGAGATACTAAGGATTTATCTCCACTTTCATTGGCATCCATGAACTAATATTGTTTCTATTCCTCCCCTTGCACCAAGTTGCTATGAACTAGTATCATTGCTCTTGTGTTGGAGGTGGATGTTAGATTATATGCATTGGCAGGCCTATTGAAGTTAGACTGCCATTGACCTCTCCCCTACCCAAATTATTGAGGTAAGAAACTATTTAATTATTTAGGATAAGGGTATGGGTTTTTATGAACACCATGATGTAGATTTGTTAGGATAAGATGAGCTTCTAAGAACAGAATCCTTGCATCTTTATCAGTAGTATCTTTTACCTTCTTAGGGGTAGTTATAGGCTTGGTATTTGCATTATTAACTTGAGAAACACTTAGAGTAGTAATAAAAGTATTTTTTAGTAGAGGCATAGACACTTTTGGAGGAAAATTTATAGATTTTATAAGTTCATTCTAAAATATAATGGAAAGCTTAAATGCTTCAGGTTAGGTGTAGCCACCCATAGGAAATAAAAAACTAGCAGATGGTCTCATGGGAGGGGCAGCCTATGCGAAGTTATTTAGAATCTATCATTAAAATCATGTATTATCTGCTCAGGGTATCTTTGAATTACATTCAGTTGTTGAATGAGTGATGTGTGATCACTCTTGTCCTCAAACCTTGATGTTAACATCTCTCCAAAATCATCCCAAGTGGTGATCTAACCTCTGAGAAAAGTCCTATACTAACCAAGTGATTTCCCTCTAAGGTATATGATAAAGAGTCTAATGGAAATATTGAATTTAGTAACATTACTAAAAATATAGAAGTTTGATATATCCCTAATATTCTCATTAGGAATGACATGAACTTCACCATTTAATGTATGAACACTCTTGGTAGCATTAGGAGGTATTCCATCATATGCATCAAGATGGATAGGATTTTTTATGTTAAAGGTTAGGAAGTCATGTTGCTTAGCTAAGTTCTCCTTAAAGTAATTTTCACTCTCTTGATCTTATTGGCTTATAAAGTCCTCTTAATCTTTAAAGGGTAGAATAGGTTGAGGATATTTAAATTTAAGAGGAAGTTTAGGTTGAAGAGGTGGGTTTATGAGATTTAAAACTCTACTAGAAGATGACCTACTAAGAACAATATTTTACCTTGAATGGAGTCAACAAATGTTGAGTAGCATATCATATGTAGCTATGATGTTGTCAATATTATCATTAACCTTGACAAGTTATCCTTAGGATAATGGTCCCATCGGGCATGTAAGAACTGTTAGTATATGCAATAAGAAATGCATAAAATATATAAATCAATCCTAACTTAGAGAAGATAGATCCTACTTACACTTCCTAATTAGGGATACATTAGATATTTAGGGTCTTAACCAATATGGATCCACTAGACCTAATTAGGGGATATCTTACCACATTAATATTAATATGGAGAGTTCTAAAGCCTTTAGTCAAGCAAAACTATGCCATAACCCTAACTAGGTCCTATGTTTTCATATTCACTAAACTAATAACTAGTAACGTAAAAGTATAATCTAGTGCTCACTAAATCTTGTGAAAAAAATTAGGGTTAGCAAACATAAAATTAATCATGCATAAAATAATCCTAATTAATTTATGTATAGGTAAAACCCTAATGCATGGAAAAAGAGACTATTATTCAAAAGCCATTACTTATGATACTTTTATCTACTAAAGAGAGAAGTAAAGTTAGAGATACTTACCTATAAGATAAATCCATTGAGTCTCAATCTCTCCCTTGATCCAAATATGTTTCACAAGATTTTTTTTTGGTTTTTAAGGATCTCTAAGAAAGGGTAAACCATCCAAGACTTTTCCACAAGACTAGATTATTCTCCAAGTAGAAACCCTAAGCTAAGACTCCTCAAGTAGAATGGTGGAAGAGTAGATTTTAAAGAAGTTAAAATGAATAATAAGTCTTGTATACTCTCTAAGAATGGTTAAATAAATGTGTTGATATAAGGGGATCTAACCCTTAACCCTTCTAAAAAATTTAACCGACAATGTTGACCTAGTAGACCTAGTATCATTATTGATAAAAACTCACTAGGTCACAGACTAGGTTGGGAAGAGGCCAACCTAAACCTTAAATAAGTTTTATCAATAAGAGTACAAGGTTGACACCACTGACATAGTCATGTAAACTATTAAAAATAGGTTTAGGTTTGGAAAAAGGCTAATGAAGGTGGAAAATGACTAAAGGAGTGTGCAAAATAGGAGGCAAAGCTTAGGGAAATAGTTTTTAAGAAACAAGTGTATAGATAGATAGTGACAAAAAGGAAAACAATCCTATGAAGCACCAATGGTCTACCCACCCCTTTCCCAGTGCACCCCTTAGGGCATGCACTCATTGATATCGAGACTTGATGATTTTTTGTAAGATAAAAAGCATCAATAATTGATAAAGTTTGAAAATATTATGTGTATACATATGCCACACTCAAAGTTCATCACATGTCATTCAGGTGCAACAGGGGATGGTGCTTTAATAAATAACATAGTGACACACAATGATGAGGCTAAAAAAAGTTGTGTTATTTTAAAGAAAAAATGACTAAAAATAAATGACTAAAAATAAAATAACTAAAAAATAAATGTATGCATACCTTGAATTAACTTTATCATTAGATGTTTATCTAATCTATTTGTAGTTTTGATTGTGAAGGGTACATATACTACTTTTGAGAAAACCAAGAATACAAAACTAAAGATAAAAAACAAATAAATTTAGGAAAGCCAAGATAATTGGTGCTATGTGTATGGGATGTACTTATAAATTTGGCAAGCTAGGGTGACAAGTGATTTGTTAAACTAAAGGATGAAGTCAAAACTTAGACTAAATCAAGTAACCAAAAATCCAAATCTATTAAATACCCAAAAAATCAAAAAAGTAAATCTTAAGTAAGAAAGTAAACTTACCAAGTCAAACCAAAGATACATGTAAAAAAGGATGGTAATCAAACATCAATGTGAAATCAGTAATAATCCTTACTTAAACAAAGATGGGCAAGAAAAATGGTAAAACAACATTGAGGAGTGAGAACTAATAATCCTTACTCAATCATCAATGGAAAAAGGTGAATAAAAGGGAAAACAAAATTGGTGAGTGAGAAGTAACAAGTCAACCTTGCTCAACAAATGGAAAAAGTACATGAAAGTAGAAATGGACTAAGGTGTCTAAAAAAATGGGTGATACAAATTTAATAAATGGTAAAAATAAGGCAATGCACATTTAGAAATGTTGAGAAAGGGTGTCAAGAAATTAATCCATAGTTACTCAAGAATATTGTCTTGTTCAAAAGATAGATAAAACTGAGATAAAGTAGTGCTAACATGTTTTTTAGATGTGAATAAAAAGGAAGTATATAAACTATGAAAATAGATGTAAAATCACACTTAGCCTATCAAGGGGGGGGGGGGGGGGGAAATTAAATGGGTGTAGGGGAGTATTATGGAAAAACCAAGGTAGAGGAACTCTTTATTAAAGTCAAGACACTAAAATTAGGTTTGGTCAAAACAAGATGACTTTCAACATTAAGGACTTTGAAGAACTTATATTGTTCACACAAGTCTTAAGTCAACAAATGAAGTATATAGATCATCCCATGAAGGATAAATGCAAGAAAAGTAAAATAGACCTACCTTCCCACAATGTGTTCTCCATTTCTTAGGACCCCTCATAAATTCATCAGTCTACTATGAAGATTGGGTACTTGTGTGATAAAGTAGGTAGCACCATAATGTTTTTTGAATTATCTTATTCCAATCTATTGGCCTACTGAAATGCAATGGACCTCAACTCTATTATGAGGCCAAATGTGGAGTTTGAGATTTGATTGGAGATAGGAGATTTGCTTGTAATCACATCTTTTGGTGTGATTTTGAATTTTAAGATTTGTATGTTGCCTTTTGTATATCATTGAATTTTATTTTTAATGATTTAGATTTTAAATTTATTGATGGATTTTTCTATTTCTCCTCCATATAAATTCAAAAAACCAAACGTGGGTGCTAAATATGACTTTCATTTGAATACTTGGGTCTTGTTTGCTAAGAGATAGAACTTAGAGAGCATGGTGTCTAAGATTATCTTAAATTTAGGTGAAATAAAAGTGTTATCTTGACTTTGACCTTGTTTTATCCAATGTGGAGTGAAAGAAAAATAAATCAAGAGGAATGAAACATGAAACAATTTGAATTACTTCAAATCACAAAAAACTGTGTCAAAGGGAAAAAAATAAGGATACAATGATAGTAATGTGTGATTCATTATCATAATAATGAGGGAAATTTAGGAAAACATGCTAACATCATTTTTTGGTGTAACTTTTATCTACAAAATAAGCAAAAGATGAAGTTTGAGAATAAAGGATCAAGAACTTGTAACCATTAAAAAAAACATTATAAAAAAAGAATGACAAGATGGTGATTTTATGAGGAAGGCTAGGTATTATCCATTGTATTACACTAAAAATCATAAAAGAGAAACCCAAGGGGGTGTACAAAGTATGTGAAAAATAAATGAGATAAGAAAAAGATAGGATTTGTGAGGAAGGCCATGTCCTATCCATGGTATTACACTACAACTCACAAAGAGAAATCCAAGGGGTGATAAAAAGTGTGATAATAAAGAGAAGGAAGTCATGAGGAAGACCATGTCCTATCCATGGTTTTATAATTCAACTCATGAGAAAAAGGGAAAACCAAAAGATCAAAAAGGAAGGACTAAGGTTTGTAAAAAGAGAGAAATACTATAGAGATGAGACCCATTTAAGTATCCTTAAAAAAGTGTTAGATAGAAATAATATATAAATTATGAAAACAAGGGAAGGATTTTATTCAAAATACATTTTGAGGAATTGTGCATTAGTGGGCTCCTTGAAAATATGACCTTCATTAGTTTGAAGGTGATAAGTACTTGGACCAAGAATATCTTTGACTAAATAGGGTCCCCATTATTTTTGGGCTATTTGTATTCTTTGTCATGAGTGTAGTCTAATTTAAGGATAAGGTCACCAACATTAAATGTGTGAACTTTGACTCATTTGTTACATTGTTTAGCAATATGAGCATTGTATTGGTGAAAGTGATGAAAAATAGAAAGATGTTGTTCATCAAGGAAATCGAGAGCATGAAGGAGAGATTAACATAATTATTCATTCGGAATGATACCATGAAGAGATATACGTAGATAAAGAATCTAAAATTTTTAATGGAAGGAATGATTTAGAATAATAGACTAGAGAAAATAGTGTTGCCCTAGTGGTAATACATATACTAGTATGATAGGCCCAAAGAGTAGGATAGATATGAAGGTGCCAATCTATACGTGTGTCATGAATTATATTTCGGATAATTTTATTAAGAATTTTATTGGTGGCCTTATCCTAAATATTACATTATTAATGATAGGGTGTGGAATTTTTTTGATTGATTTTAAATTTAGCACAAAGTTATTTGACATCTTTGTTTTTGAAATTAACACCATTGTCTGAAATGATAGTATAAGGGACACTAAAGTGGTAGATGATTTGGTTAAGGATGAATTTTGAGATATTAATACTAATGACATTAACAAAGGGCATAAACTCAACCCATTTGGTAAAATATTTGATGTTTTTGATTATAAATACATGCCCATCTTGAGATCAATCTAATTTTCCTATGAGATCTAATCCCCATATGGAGAATGGCCAAGGATATTCTACAATTTGAATATCGACTGGAGGTGAGTGAATTAAATCATAATGAATCTATCAATAAGTACACTTTTTATCAAATTTGATGGTATTCTTTTTAAGAGTGGACCAAAATTATCCCATACATAAGCATTTACGGGCTATAGCATGTTTGCTAAATTGGCCACTATAAATGCCCCCATGTGATTGTTTAAGAAGAGGAGGAACTTCATTTTTCATAACAAAAAAAATAAAGGTACCTTAAGCATTACATTAATATATGATGTTATATTGAATTACATACTTAAAATATTATTTACAAATGTATGTTTTTCATAAGAGTCTAGCTTGGGAGGATAAGTTTGATGTTCTAGAAATTGAATGATGTCTTTGTACCATGGGTTTTATTGAATGGTGATATCCTCAATGTGGTACATAAGTGAATCTTATGGTAAAATATAAGATGGAGGCTTTCTTATTTGGATAAGAAAATTTGGATTGGTCAAAACTTGGTGCTGATGAAAAGAGATGCCAAAGAAGCAAGGAAATCAATGATAGAATTTTGATATTGAGGGATAAGATTGATGGTGAAGGGAATTAAAGATTTGGTGAGATTAGTTGTAATTTTATGATAATAAATGAGATTATCACTTTTGTATTGGTAATCACCATTGATTTGGTAGAAAATGAGTTGGGAATCACCTAAAGCATGTAGGCATTGGATATCTAAATCAAGAACAACTCTCATGCCTAAGATTAAAGATTCATATTTTACTATGTTATTAGGGGCATCAAATGTTAAACAGAAAACTAAATGGATTAGTTTTTCAAGAGGTTTGGTAAGAATACAACCTACCCCTGCTCCTTAAAGGAACTTAGCACCATCAAAGTGAAGGGTCCAAGTATCCTCATGAAAATCAACATTAATTTTAGGAATTTATTTGATAACTACTTTTAGTTTACTAATATCAAGGATAATAGTGGTTTCATCAATATTACTTCAAGATCAACAATGAGTTTATGGAAGAAATCTTTAAGTGATATGGCTTGGTTAAGATCTTCAATATATATAATATTGTCATCAAGAAGAGTATCTTAAAGGTGGTTGGTAGTGGGTACAAGAGCTATGGCACATTGATCAATGATGATTTGTCCTTTGATGGTTTTTGGAGAAATAATTTAGAGATCAAATTCTATGAGAAGGACCATCTACTTGCCAATTTTATCTCAAGGAAGAAAGGCTTTGGAGAAGAAGTGATGAAGGGGATTGGAATGGATGATAACATAAGTGGTTTGATAAAGCATATAATGTCAAAGGTTTTTAGCTATAAAATATATGGCAAGGTAATCACATTTTAATTTTTGTAATGTTTCTCATTATCAATGAGACCATGGATAATATAGTAGATGTCATATTATCTTCTAGTGTTATCTTACTGGGCATGTATTACCCCAAATGATATGGGCGTGGAGGAAGTATATAGTATTAAAGGTTGATCATTTTAAGGAAGATGAAGATTAGGTGGGTAAAGTAATGATTATTTCATATTATCAAATGATTTTTTACAAGGATCCATCCATTCTAAAGCATTAAATTTTTTAAGAAGAAAATTAATGAAGTGGATATAACAAACCATTTTGAGGATGAATCATCTAATTACATAAAGTTTACCAAGATAAGTGTGAATGTTTGGAATGGATCAAGGGATGGTCATGTTGATGATAGTGTTAATCTTGGTAGGGTTAACATCGATGTCATAGAGAGACTAAAAATCCTAATAATTTTCTACATATGACATCGAAGACACATTTTTAAGGATTTAGTCTAACTTTATATTTAAGAAGATGGTCAAAGATGGTGGCAAGATCAGAAAGATGAGTCTTATGATATTTAGACTTAGCAATAAGGTCATCCACATAGATTTCTATTATTTTATGGATAATATCATGAAATATATGAGCAATGGTCCATTGATAAGTAGTTCCAACATTTTTGAGTCCAAAGGGAATTTTAACATAGTAATAGGTGCCCCATTCTATGGTGAAAGTGGTCTTATATTAATCTTTGATGGCAATATGAATTTAATTATACCTTGAGAAACCATCCATAATAGACAACATTTCATAACTAGATGTATAACCGACAATGGCATCTATTGAGGGTAGAGGGAAATTGTCCTTGGGACAAGCTATATTAAGGTTATAAATATAAATACAAATGCAAATGACCATGGTGAACTTTTTTTGAACAGGAACTATGTTAGAAACCCATTCATAATAGTCCACTAGTTTGATAAATTTATCATAGAGAAGTTTGATATTTTATTTATGACATAAGGTGGAAACCTTGGGTGGAAATTTCCATTGCTTTTGATGCACAAGTTTGGCATTGGGATAACTGATGATATTGTGCACCACAATGCTAGGGTCAATACTGTACATGTCTTCATAGGACCAGATAAAGATATTAGAATATTTATTAAAAACTAAGATAAATTTATGTTCAATGGGTGTGAGTTTGTGAGAAATTATAATTGGTCAAGGGCATGATGGAGTATCATATTCAATGCAAGTATTTTATTAGATAATCACAACATTTCCATCTTGGAAGTGGTATGGTGTATTTGGTAAATAAGAAATTAGATTAGCTTTAGGATTGATGCTAGTGATACAATCATTAAAACAAAGGGATTTATTTTTGAAATTACCAAATTTGTGATGTTGGAAATGAAGTTGATAATCTTAGGCATGAAGCAATTCAAGGATAAATTCATCACTAGGAAAAGTGGGAAGAGGACCATAATACTTAATATTTATTTCAAGATCAATAATTTTATTACAATGCTTATCATATTTAGAATGTATCTGATAAACATATATGGCCTTGGCATCTAATGTAATCTCAAGATTAGGAAGATTAGATTGATCGAATGAGATTGGTATGTCATTAATTTTGTTTATGAGGGAAGAATCAGATGCAATTATGGGATCTATAGGTGGTAAATAATATACAAGAATTTTTGGAGGTGCGTAAGGTATGATTTGTTATTCCACCCAAGGAGTATCAAGAAGTGGATAATTAGCAAGAGGTACATGGATTTAGGATCTATGGAAATGATGTGAACATCCTAGTTTAAATCATGTATTTGAGGTAAAGTTTCTAATAATTTTATACATCCAAATATCAAGACTGAGCTTGGGCTATGATGTAGTTATCATCATAGGTTGGGGAAATGGTACATGCTTGAGATTCATGGGGAGTTTTAGAAGGTCAAATTCTAAGGTAAATAAACTTACATGGAGATATGATTAGAGTATCTTGGAATAATTTGGACAGTCCATAGTCATTGCATGTGAAGGCATATTCTAGGTAAAAAGGTCCCTGAGCATTAGATGGAGGAAGAAAATTGGTGATCTCATCAATAAGAGGAATAGTGTGATCATGCAATAAGAAAGAAGGAGGAATCCACTTTAAGATGTAAGGAGTTAGCTTAGTAGTGTTTCAAGTATGTTGTAAGTCATTAGGTTCATCATAATTTGGATCAACAAGAGTGGCCTATAAGTTTGGATTGATGTTGATGAATTTAGGCAAGGGAGATTTGTTGATGGTAGGAATGTGATATTGAGATTTTGGGTTAGGAAGTTGAATACTCCAAGGGTCAAGATCGGCCTCACACTTATACCATTTTTTGTTATGTAAGAATTTGATGCATTAGATATTAGAAGAGGTGGTGGCCCTCATTCTATGATTCTAAGGGTGACCAACGAGTATGTTATAAGATAGGGAAAAATCAAGGACCATAATTTTAGTTTGAATAGTCTTAGGTCTAATTGTAAGGGAATCCAAATATAACCAAGTGGATTTTGATGATTTTTATCAAATCCATGATAGGTAAGGAAGGTTTGCTTAAGATGATATTATTATAGCCAAGTTTTTGAATGAGCCACAAAGATTTCACATTGATATCAGACCCTTCATCGACTAAGAATTTATGAATAAGGGTAGTATTAATGGCTATTTTAATGAATAGTGGGGGATCATCAATGTGAAAAAAGATCTTATCATTAATCATGTCCTCTTCAATAAATTTAATAGATCATTTATAATAAGGACACATACATTTGATGGTATGCATGTTGGTAGGTTGAGGATCCATAGAGGGTGGTTCTTCATTTAGAGAAGATGGATCTTCAATTTATTGTAAGTGTTGCACAAGAAACTTGTAATGATAATGGGAAGTGGGAACTAGATCCATAAGTGGAATCTTGTAAGGCATGGAGTTAAGTTATTTGATAAATTTAAAATGGGATTTATAAAAAGACCCAGTGTGAGGTTTAAAGGGTAAAATAGATTTTGAAGGAATGGAAGTTGTTGGAGGTTCAAAAGAAGGAGGTAGTTCCTTAGGAACTTTCAAATCTAAATTAGCAGTTTTAGTATCTTTTAGAAGTTGTTCTTCCAAATATGGTTTCTTAAGTTTTATGAAAAGATCTTTGTGAGATGACTGGTAATGATAATTGACCTTATCAACATTAACATATTGAGAATTGTTGTAATATTGGTCATAGTTGGCATCAATAACACAAAAATATTTGGTATTCAAGTAAGGATTAGATGTGGAAAAAGATTTTTGGTTCTTATTGAAATAATGAGTAGGAGATACACAAGATCCATAGGATCAATCTAGGAGAAAGAACCCACAACAAATAACCAACAAATAATATCAGAGAATAAAATAAATTTCTCACACCTAAAAAATAGGTGATAATATTATAAATTCTCTATATTCTCTCATTAATATCTCACTATTTTCTCATAAATTATAAATTATTTATAATATAAATAGTTTATTTTATGACAACAAAATATTTATTGTGATTACGAAATAGAGAAAATAAACTATTTGTTTTCACATACTATGAACAAATATATTGTTGAGATATTCTCAACAATAAAACAAATTAACCTAGGTAAATAAAATTAACCCTAGGTAATAAATAACTTACCCTATTAACCTTAGGTAAGCTTAAATATTCATTATTCTAACACCCTCCCTTAAGCGAAACATAGGGAGAATGACAAACAAATATGGGTCCCAGCTACTTGGCCTCATAAGGTACCCATGTACAAACCAATCAAAATATATGAAAAATAAAGGAAGGAAGGACATCATGGGAAATCCCCCCCAAGGACAACTTCCTTCACCCCAAGCATCACTCATAATTGAAGATAACGAGGAGAAGCCAAAGGTTTAGTGAAGATGTCTACAATCTGCTCAGTTGTAGGCACAAACTCTAAAGAAAAAACTTCATCCTGAATAAGATGTTAAATGAAGTGCATGTGAATCTCAATCTATTTTGTCCACTGATGCTCAACAAGATTGCATGAAATATCAATCACACTTTGGTTATCACACTAAAGAGTAGTAGGATCCTACTGCATGAAGCCAAACTCTCCAAGCAACTATCGAAGCCAAAGTGTCTCCTGACTAGCTTTGACAACACCTCGATACTTAGCCTCAGTAGAGGACAATGCAATAGTAGTCTAATTTTTGCATGCCCAAGCAACTAGACCTGAACCAAGTGTGAAAGCAAATCCACAAGTGAACTTGTGAGTGTCAACATCACCAGCCCAATTAGAGTCAGTGTATCCAATAAGATATGTATAACTTTGTGGTGTGTAATGTATACCAAAGTGAGTGGTGCCCCGAATGTAGTATAAAATATGCTTGGGTGCTTGCTAATGACTCTCATGAGGCTCATGTGAGAACTGAGAGACAAGGTTCATAGTAAATGTGATGTTAGGATGGGTATGAGTCAAGTATAATAGACTACCTACAAGTTACATATATAAAGTTGGATTAATAAGAGGAGTCATACAAGTGGTAGACAACACAATACCTGACTGATATGGAGTGGGGGTAGGCTTACAATCAACCATGCCAAATTGATGAATAAGATCTGTTGCATACTTCTGTTGTCTAATAGAGATGCCCTTAGAAGACTAAAAAACTTGAAGGCCAAGAAAATAATGTAGAAGTCCCATATCTGTCATATCAAACCTATTTGCCAACTTGTCCTTGATGTCATGTATCAAGGAATCTAAACTGCCAGTGAGGATGAGATCATCAACATACAAAACTAATATGACAAGATCCTCACCTTGCTTTAGGATGTATACATTGTGATCTGACTCATAATGAATAAAACCAAAACTCAAAAGAAAACTATCCATCTTCTCATACCAAGCTCTAAGAGCTTGTTTGAGGCCATAAAGAGAATGATGGAGTCTACAAACCAATGATGAGTCCTGCACAAATCTTGGAGGCTACTCCATATATATCTCCTCATGGAGATCACCATGCAAGAAAGCACTCTTCACATCCATCTAAAAAACTAACCAAGAATGTGAAGAAGCAAGAGAGGGTACAAGATGAATAGAATCCATCCTAGCTACAAGGGCAAAGGTCTCAAAGTAATCAATCCCTTCAACCTATGAAAAACCCTTAGCTACTAATCTAGCTTTATACTTATCTACTGATCCATCTACAACATATTTGGTCCTATAGACCCATTTACATTTTACAAGTTTTCTTCCCTTAGGAAGAGGGACAAGATCCCAAGTATCATTCTTCATCAATGAAGAATACTCATCATACATAGCAACATCCCACTCAGGTATACCAATGGCCTTAGAAAACAACACTAGATCATTTTTACAAGCTTGTCCCAAAAGAGCAACACTAGATGTCTATGAGCGAGTGTAATGAGAATCATATGGATCACTAATGAAAGAACCATTTCCCTATAGAGTGCTCTTTGCCCACTTGGGAGAAGGTGGTGAAGAAGATGGCTGTGGTGGCTGAACAAGTGTAACATCATCATCATCAACAATAGAAAGCAAATCCTCACTATCCTTAGTAGAAGGAGGGGGAGAAGAAGAACTAGATGTACACTCCTATGGAGTGGGTAGCTCATCAACCTGAACATCCTATCAAAACAACACATCATGTGTGACAGGATCAAAAAGATGGTAGGCTTTTACATCTTCACAATAACTAACAAAAATGAGTGGTTGGATTTTCTTCTCCAATGCTTTACATTTGTCATCAGGAATAAATGCCCATGCTTGACTCCCAAAGATGTGAAAATCTGAAATATCAGGCTTGATCCCAAACCAAGCTTCTTTTGGTGTCATATTTTGCACAGCTTTGTGAGGCATATGATTTTGAATGTAGTTTACACAATTTACAACTTTAGCCCAATATTGTGGACCCAAATTTTTAGAGTGAATCATACAATTAGCCATCTCTTTCAATGTTTGATTCTTCCTCTCTGCTACACCATTTTGTTGAGGAGTGTGTGGTACAGTGAACTAGTGTTGTATCCCATGCTCAATACAAATATCATAGAAAGCATTACTATCACATTCCCCCCATTGTCAGTGCATATCTTCTTAAGAGGAAGAGATGATTATTTTTCAACAAAGGTTTTGAAAGCCTTAAAAGTCTCAAAAACTTCACTTTTCAACTTGAGAAAATATACCCAAGTTTTATGAGTGAAATCATCAATGAATGTGAGTGCATATTTAGCCCCTAAATAAGAATGAGCTGGAAAAGTCATCAAATCACTATGAACCAACCCTAAGGGTGCATTTGTACGTGTGGCCTTACCAACTGGAAATGAATCCTAGTGCTGTTTACCAACTAGACAAGCAAGACACACCCCATCAATACATGAGACCTTAAGAAGGCCTTTTACAAGATGTTTTGTACTCATTTGTTGCATATATCCATAACTCAAATGTCCTAATCTCTCATGCCACAATTTGCTGAGATTATTACCATGTGCTATAAGTGAAGAACTAAAAGACATAAAGGACTCAAACTTATCAAAAGTATAGAGTCTTGCAGTATGGTCTACTATACTTGTAGCAACTATCTCACTAGGATCATTACATTCTCATATTACAACATCATGTGAAGTAAACTCCATAGTTTTACCAGTACCAAAATTACATATTTGATATAGAGAGAATATTAGAAGAGATTTGGGGTACAAACAATATATTGTTAAAACATCCATCCTATTTGTCAATAGTACCAGATCCCAAAACTTCAATCTATGAGGAGTTACCCATAACAATATGTGATGTACTGCAATCTGTAAGAGAAGACAATAGATCCTTAGAATGTGTAAGATGGTGAGAAGCACCTGAGTCAAAAATCCACTGATCATGACATGAAGATATAGCCATGGTTGAAAGTGCTTTCCCTTTTCCTGTAGGAGAAGTAAAAGGAGATGGAGATGAAATGGAAATTTTGTGTTGTCTAACCACTACCTCTAATGATTCCATCATCTTAAAACATCTACTTTCATCAAGATTAGGACCACCACAAAAATTACATTGACCAAATGTTTTCTTTTGCTTAAAGGACTTTTTGGTCTTATTACATTTAGAATGATGAGGTGTTTGGGTGGTGGACTCTAGAGGGTTATTTGAAGGTGCTTGCTTTTGTTTAGATTTAGGTGAAGGTTTTCCTTTAGAAGAATTAGCAACTACAACATGACTAGGACTAGGTAGAGCATCTAAGGCCATTAATCTTGTTTGCTCCCTAGTCAATCTTTCACAAAAAACTTCAAAGGAAAGCCATTTGAATTCACCACCTAATGTATCCATCATAGTATAAAAAGTAGAGGAAAAAACACTATATGGTATTTTCAACTTTGACAAAATCATGAAAATGCACTCCTAATCACTTTTATCCTTGTCACTAGCTTTCAATTGTGACCTTATAAATTTGAATTTTGCCAAGAATTCATCTATTGAAGGGAAATCTGATGGAGAGAGAGTACTCAATTCTACATCTAATTGCAAAATTTTAAACTCATTAACTTTGCCAAATAGGTTTTTAAATTTTTCCCATACCTATTTTGGTGTAGTAGCATCTACAATGTGAAATTGAAGATTATCTAAGATGTTGAGGCAAATCAATCCAAGAGCCTCATCCTGCTTACAACCATATGCATATTTGTCTTTTTCAATCATGAATGCTACAGGTGTTGTTTTAGAAAAAATTCTCCATAAACCCTTTGATTGAAGGAGTTGTTGCATTTTTGGCTTCTAAACATGGTAATTTTTAGAATTTAGGGGTTCAAACAATTAGGATTCCATTCCTAAGGAAGATGACGAAGTTGACAAGAATAACCTAGACATTCATTTTTCCTCAAAACACCCCTCCCATTACAATTTAACGTCTCCCAATGAAAAAAAAATTAGCCTTAGCTAATACAAAAGTAAAAAAATGGATTTATGAAAAAAAAATGTAGGGGGATTTGACCCCAAGACTTCCTCCCTACAATTTTTTAACAAAATACCTCTAGCCACTTTAGCAAAATTTGTATTTTTAGAGCTAGAGACTTGCATGTAAACCACTAAAATTAAGAAATTAATAAAAAATAAGCCAAAATGACTCACACATGTGAGATAAATGCTGAATAATCTTTGGATTTATCATAATTAATCTCTTGTTCCAACAAGGCATGGTGATCAAGGAAATTTCTGAGAAATTTGTAAACACAAGCCTAGGAAAACACCTCTCAGCAAATGCAAAATTGGCTCCACTGGATCTGCCCAAAGGACTATATAGTCTAGTCCAAATCCATCGTTCTCAGTTGGAAATGAAATCTTGAGAAGTCTGTTAACACATAAAATTATCATATTTTGATTTTATGCAGTATAAGGTGTTAAAAATGGATGAAACTGTATGGCTATGCTGTAGACTAAAAATAGTTTTTAAATTTCCTATTGTAACCTTCCAAAACACTGTATGGCCTAGTTCAAATCCATAATAATTTATATGGAATGAAATCTAGCATAGTCAGCTTTCACAAATAGGTCTCATATTTTGAAAAAGTTGACCGTACAATCTGCCACATTAGAAAAACGTACAGGCATTGCAGTCTGCCAAAAGGAACCAGTCAGCTAGTTTTTGAATAAAAGAGCTATACGGTTAGCATGAAATGAAAAAATTCAAGTTGAAATGGATTATTGACTTGATTTTCTATGCCCCTGTGAAAAAAATTCTGATTTTGGAAATCTGTATGGTCATTAATTAGCATAAAGTACAAAATTTTCCAAAAAAGACTTGTAAACAAGAACCAAAATTTGAGAGAATAACAAATATCTATAACACATCAATAAAATATTGTTTTTGAATGTGTCAATAGATGAAAAATGATGAAATTTTTTTAGGAAGAGGATCTTCAACTAGAACTCCAAGCTCTGATACCATGAAAGAATGAGCAAGAGATACACAGGATCCACATGATCAATCTAGGAGAAAGAACCCACAACAAATAACCTGTAAATAATATCAGAGAATAAAATAAATTTCTCATACCTAAAAAATAGGTGATAATCCTATAAATTCTCTATATTCTCTCATTAATCTCTCATTATTTTCTCATAGATTGTAAAGTATTTATAATACAAATAGTTTGTTTTATAACAACAAACTATTTGTTGTGATTACAAAATTGAGAAAACAAACTATTTGTTTTGACATACTACAAACAAATATATTGTTGAGAGATTCTCAACAATAAAAAAAATTAACCTAGGTAAATAAAATTAACCCTAGGTAATAAATAACTTACCCTATTTACCTTAGGTAAGCTTAAATATTCATTATTCTAACACTTATAAGAAGAAGCTTTGGAAGCTTGTCATTTTTAAGAAGCAATGTTGTACTCTTGATGATGAAGTTGGATCATGGATTTGTGATTGAAGGAATCACCAAGCTTGTAAGAGATAGCAAATTTAGTGATCCCTTGAAAAGTTTCATTGGAATGACCAATATCAACATGGAACCAACAAATTTTATACATTTAGGAGGATTATTAGGATAAGTAAAGGGTTTAGAGGGTTGTAAGAATTATTTCATTTGTTGCATAGTTAGTGGTATGTGAGAATATGGGGGAGTGTTGGGTTTGGAAACTCTTGGTTTGGTTTGAGGAGTATTTTTTGTGATGGCATTGGTAAAAGTTAGGAAACATCCTTTAAGGAATTTGGTAGTATGTTTGAATTGTCTCATGAGGAAGTTTTAACAATTATCTTGGTTAAGAGCTTCATTAAGCATTTGAGGAGAAAAAGTTCAAACCTTATATTGAAGTGAAGGAGTTAAAGCAGTGATAAAGAGTTTAAATGAATTATCATTGATCATGTTATCATCAACTTTATGGGCCATATATTTCCATCATTTGATAAAATCATGAGCTAATTCAGTGAGATATTGCTTAGGATTGATAAATACCTAAGAATTTTTTTGGGAAGATCATTATGTTCAAACTCTTTAACTAGAGGATTGATTAAATCCACAAGTTGATAAATGGAATGTTGGGAATGTTGGTTGTACCATTCCAATACATCATTAGTGAAGGTTTTAATTATAAGTTTAGTTGTGGTGAAAGTATTATTTTGAATCTATTCTTTATAAATTACCAAAGGCTTTGAGAAATGATGCAAGGTCTTTAGTCCCATCATACTTGATAGTTGGAGATGTATTACCAATATCAATGGACATGATGAAAGGAGCTAAAGTCTCATTTCGGATATTTTGAAGCATTTTTTATTCATTATAGGTTGAGGACTAATATTTCCTAAGGCATCTCTAAGAGGTGGAGGAATAAAATTTTGATTGGCTTGAGGATTAAGAACTAAATGTTCATTATCCATGTTGATCAAATGATGTTGTAATTGCATCATTTGAGAGGTGTTATAAGTTTGCATTATGTTCATTTATTGTATGAATTGTGAAAGAAGTCAAGTCATATAAATTGGTGGGTTAGTTTTTGTAGGAGAATTCCATGAATTGGTATTAAGTGAAGGGTTATTGGATAGACATGTGTCAATTTATCTCACATTATGTTGAAAAGGTTGAAGATGAGAATTATTTTGATAGGTAAAAAAAAGGATCAGATCCACCTAATTCATCTTGATGTGTGATTTTAACCATGTTACAATATATAGATAAATGAGGGGAAGAGGTATTCCAAGAGTGAGGGTTTTATTGGGAAGAAAAGACATGGAGAATTTAATATCCCATATAGTGTCTAAATAGATTCAAATTATTCAAGAAGATTCTAGTAGGGGACTTCATGATGATTTGAGAAAATGAATATAATGCTAAAGAAAGAAAGACATAGGACTATGTTAGATAGATAAGAGAGCTAAGCAAAGCAAAGACAACAATAAGAGTATGAATTTAACCACATCAACCTAGTACTACTAGATATAGCTTGAGAAGAGTATAGATTCAACCAAGTCAACTTAGTACTATAATCAAGGGAAAACATAGTTTGATAAAGAAACATAGTCAACCATGTTGACTTAGTACTGTAGGCAGCAAAAAGATAGTCTATAAGAGATTGTGTCAAACAAAATGATAGTGTATTGAAAATAAGGAAAAAAAATTGTAGTGTAATTTGAAACAAGAAGTGAAAGAAAACACATAATAAATTAGATCAGTGAGAATTATCCAATTGGCACACAACACAAAACATTGCACCAATGTTAGACAATGTAAGCTTTTCCAATACAACATATAATGAGCAGAGATTAAATAGTTAACTAAAAATTAAATGCTAGATAAATGGTCATCCTAAATGTTAGATTATTATAAAATTTTATTTTAAGTGTGATAGGGAAGTTGGATTAAATTAGGGAACTAAAAATCAATCTATGGATGGTTTCAGGATATTTAGGCTGAAAGGGGTCCATGTTGGCAATGGCATTGGTTTTGGTATTGGGGCCTACCCCCTCACTTTAAAATACCATAGTGATAAGGATATTATGTTATTTGATAATATATACCATTAACCATGTGTTTATACTTGGCCATAAAACCAAGTCAGCTTCTCCTTTGGTGATGAAATCCAATTAGGTAGGCCTTTAGTAGACAAATATTTAAATGCATTTTGAAATTATGTGATGTGATAGTATGTGAAAAAAGATCAAAATAGTGAAACTAAATGGTATATTAAAAAACCACATAATTAGACTATGTGAGGTACTATAAGCATACAAATAGCTGAAAATTAAAGTGCGAATTAATTACTAGCATATATTTATTAATTCCTAAATTAATCATGGTATAAAGTTAGTTTAGATGACACTATATGTAAACATTATAGAATATATTCAATAGGGTCTATACTATACTATAGAATCAAGAGTCCTTAGGAAATAAGTTGATAAAGTTAATGTAGTCTTTTAGATAGAAGATAGATTATAGAACTAGGTCGACCAGGTTGACCTAGTTTGCTATAGGATTATAGTTTTGAACACTGCAAACTTGTGTAAAATAGATCTATAATAAATAATTGAATTGAAAGAGAGAGATAAATAAAGGAACCTTGGTGGGTTGGAATATTCTAAAGACTGTAAAATTTATGTTAAAGTGCCTTGAATGATACTTATAAGTTCTACCAACTGTGTCAACTAGGTCAACCTAGTTCTGTGAAAGCCCTATTTATTGAATCTTGTTAAGATGACTAAGTTATCTTGGTCGATGTAGTGTGTAATCTAGATTTTTAATGGAGTGCTAAATCAACCTTCGTGACTTAGTTTGTTGTTCTAAATGTTGATTAGAATATTAAGTTGACCTGTTCGACATAGTTTATTATTTGGAACTAAATAAAAGTACTATATCGATATGTTAAATATAGTAGCCTATATTTGATGAAGACTTAAATAAAAAGAATAGAGTCATTTTGATATGACTATCTGTTAAACCTATGAAAATAAGTTATAACTATACCAACTTGGTCAACCTAGTATCATAAATATAGAAAAAAATAATAAAATAATAGAAATAAATAACATGAAAGAAAACTTGCAAGGGTTAAATTCACATTGGGTTCACAATAATGTATGCAGTAAGAAATGCATAAGATCTATAAATCAATCATAACTCAAAGAAGATAGATCCTACTTAAACTTCCTAATTTGGGACACATTAGATAATCGAGGTCATGATCAATATGGATCCACTAGACCTAATTAGGGGATCTCTTACCACAATAATATTAATAGGGAGGGTTTCAAAGCCTCTAATCAATCAAAACTATGCAATAACCCTAACTAAGTCCCATGTTTTCATATTCACTAAACTAATAACAAGTAAAAAAAAGTCTAATCTAGTGGTCACCAAATATTGTGGAAAAAAATGGTGGTTAGCAAACATAAAATTAAACATGCATAAGGGAATAATAATTAATATATGTATAATTAAAACTCTAATATATGGAGAGAGAGAGAGAATATTATTCAAAAAGCTATTACTTATGCTACTTCTATCTAATAAAGAGAGGATCAAAGTTAGAGATACTTACTTCGAAGATAGTCTCATCAAGACTCAATCTCTCCCTTGGCCAAAAGTGCTTCAAAAAAGTTTGTTGTGGTTTATAATGATCACTAAGAAAGGCCAAAGCACCCAAGGCTTCTCCACAAGACTAGATTCTTTTCGAAGTAGAAACCCTAAGCTAAGACTCCTCAATTATAATTTGGGAATAGAAAATTTTAAAAAAGAACAAATGAATAATATCTATTGTATACTCTTTAATAATGGTAAAATGGATGTGTTTATATAGGAAGATCTAACCCTAAACCCTTCCAAAAATTTTAGCTAACAAGGTTGACCCGATTGACCGAGTATTATTATTAAGTAAAACTCACTAGGTCCACTAAGGGCTGACCTAGACCCTAAATAAGTCTTGTCAATAATATTATAAGGTTGACATAGTCAACATAATCATGTAAACTGACCAAAACAAGTTTAGGTTAGAAAAGGGGCTAATGAAGGTGGAAAATGACTAGAGGATTGTGTAAAATAGGAGGTAAAGCTTAGGGGAATTTTTTTAGGAGACAAGTGTGTAGATAACAAGTGGAAAAAGGGAAAAAAATATTATAAATCACTAATGGTCTTCCCAACCCTTTCTTGTTGTACCCCTTAGGGTGTGCACTTAGAGAGACTGAGACTTGATGGGTTCCTACAAGATAGAAAGCATCAGTAATTGATAAAGTTTAAAATATTATGTGTAAATAGCCAACACCAAATCTTGAACTTTGGAGGATTTTATTAAATCCTAATCTAATATTTGGGTAACATTGGAATACCTCTAGGCTTATGGGTTTCCTATAGTATAGGTAGACCTGTAGGTTTAAGGGCTAGCTCCCTAGAATGATCCTTAAGTGACTATCACCTACACTAACTATTTGATTATGTGAAAAGAGATAAAATTAAACATTAAATTAATCTATTCTAAGGGGGTGATACACTATAAATATCTCCACTTTATTATCTTACTCTTGCACTAAGAAACATGACTCACAACACTAGTCTTAGAATCCTAAATTGCTCTAACATTAGTATTTCAAATATGGAGGTGATATGCATGAAACTACTCAAGATAAGAAAACCAAAGGTCAAATTGTAGACACTAAGGCTACTTTAACAATTGAAGGTAGTCAAACAATCCATATGACCTTTTAGAGTAGGAACTACTTGCATTAAACATGAAAGGATAAAGAGAAGGCAAGGATATATGCTTATCACTAGAGTTCACGCTACATATCTTCACACACTTTGAAAAGATATTTTATGAACTCAAAACTAGATTGTATATCTTATTCCAAAGGTAAAGTAAAATATCAAATCAGTAGAGCTTCACCATACTAGGTGTGTAATTATAATACAAGAGCTAAAATGGCTTGTATTTATAGAATGTGAGAAGAAAGTAAAACTCAAGGGTCATAATGCCACATGTCAAAGCATGAAAAATAGTTATGTTATGAATATTGAAGTGTGAAATAGACCATGAAATGTCTCTTTGGACCAATTTTGATGTAAATAATGACAACTCTCCAAACATGGTGTAGGACCCTTCAAATGCCTTATTGAAATTGCACTCATCATGAATTATCTTTTGACTGATCAAAAGTAGACTATGGATATTTGACACATATGCACTATCAAGGAGGGGTTAGAAATAATCTTTAACAGTCATCATATGTGTCCCTAATTCATGACCTTCTTTTGGACACTTGTTCTTATCATCTATAGTCACCATCACTACATTTATAGGTCTATCTTCACATTTCTCACCCAAATGATCTTTAGTTTCTCAATCAAACCCATGAAATAGGTGATATGACACTTTTCAAGAGTTTCCTTTCCTCCCAATCCATGAATCATACCTTAAAAGGACCCCCAATTGAACTTTTCACCTTCTCACTTGGTAGGCACTCCCCATTTCCATTGTCTACCATAGATTTCTTAAAGTGAATGAGTTATAATAAGTGTTTATGTACTTGTATAAGGTGATAAATGTACATAAGGGGTTATTATATGTCCTAATTGACCTCCCCAAATGGATCTCATTCTTCAAATTTCCTTTGCACCTAAAAAAGATGTAAAAACCTATAATAAATCCTATTTTCACCTTGTCCATATAAGTAAGGTATAGAATAAATATGTTTATAAGAGAATGGGAGAGTCATCTATAGGTTAAAAACCATTTTCAAACCAAACTAGCCTTCCTGAATGAATATTTACTCATTTCTTTCTAATCAGGTCTTAGGCAAGGGTTTTGGAGGGTTTAGACTCTTAAAGATTATTCATAAAATCTCGACATCCAACCTCCTAAAAAATTCCAATTTTTTTAAGTTTAGGACCCTCTTAAAATGTCCCCAACTCCTTAGGTCACCATGTTATGAATCCATCTTGATGTGAGCTTGCAAAGAAGGCCTATTAAGCTTTTCTTTTGTATTATGTACACCCTATGGTAGGTTTGAGACAAAAATTAATTTCTTGTAATTATTATCTATATACAAATGGATTTAAATCATCATAACCTCATCCCTGAAGGTCATCCAATGCATTAGAAGGTTCATTTATTCATATAAGTAATAACTATACCCCATTAGGGATTTATGCCTAGTCTGGGCCTGAACTATGTTCATGACCTAAAATTTTATTTGCATACTTTCTTAGAACCATGAGGATTACCCTATTATTTTTAATGTTAAATAAAACTCTATACACTCTTATTTCAATATTCTAAGCCATATCAACACATTCCTTTATCACTTACCTACCTTTGCCTATAGTCTTTCCTCTCTAGGAGTGCCCTCTATCTGAGACATAACAAAGGGAATATCCCCTATATTATCAGCCAATGTGAAGTTATTAGAGGATAAAATAGGTCATGAAGACATTCTGTACCAAATTTCATAGGTCTATCTCACCAATAGACCCTTTAACTCTTCAAAAATCTTAATATAAACTTCTCAAGTTGATGATTATAGAGGTTTTGTGTATTGACAATAGATTCTATGTTTGAACTTAGATTATATCCTATTTACTTTATATGAGCATCATGTTAAGTTGATCCTACCACTATGAGAGTGGTTTTATAATAATCAATTCATCCTATAGACTTTATTATCCTTAAAGGTATCTTCCATGTTGGACCTTGTACATCATGCTTAAAATCCCATTGAAGTCATCAAATTCATCCCTAACTTGTTTTAACTCACCTCATGTCATAAATTAGGTCTTGTGTTCACTACCCTTATATTAACACTAACCTGAGTTAATCTCTCCATGGTAGCAAATTGTATGTGTCTATCCTTATGCCATAGATACCCCTATATGTGATATTCAAGATTAGACATGGATTCTAATGTATTATTATCTTATTTAAGTCCTTGGATTAATATTCATGATTTAACATATCTATATCATGCTCTAAGTTAAATTAATACCCAAATTGTCATGTTTAATTTGCATAGTCATTCTATATTTAAATGTAGGTAACATATTGAGGGTAAGAGAGGTTCTTGTAGGTGTTAGTCAATGTCATAATCTTGTACCTCAACTCCATCAAATTTTATTTGTATTTTTAGTGCCATCCTCATTCAAATAGATAATCTTATCTCTAGGCTATGCTACCATCATGTTACATGGTGATGTAAGGCCATTTGAACTCAAAATACTATAGAGTATAGTAACATTCTACATTGAGAGAAAGTTTGGGATGGAGACCTTTCTATATTACCTTATTTTGATCAAATAACCAACCCATCATGTCTAATCACTACCCTTGTG
Organism: Torreya grandis; assembly: GCA_037957365.1. Classification (NCBI taxonomy): domain Eukaryota; kingdom Viridiplantae; phylum Streptophyta; class Pinopsida; order Cupressales; family Taxaceae; genus Torreya; species Torreya grandis. Next base: position 1,927,672 of record JARHVA010002789.1, on the reverse strand, counting down.
TCTAGGATACATGATGGAAAACACCAAACTTGTCTATATCTAAGATACTTTACTATGAAAAGATCAAAAGAAAGGTAGAATCCTTATTTTGGAAATATTAAGGTGACATGTCCCCAAAGTAACCTTATCAACTTGTGGACCTACGATTCAAGTCTATTTTCCACCTTATGATTCCATCATGATCCCCATGATAGTTTAACTGTTTTTAGACCTCAATGAGACTTCAAACCAGTTTAAATGTCTTAATTCAACTCTACTCAAACTTTGTGGAGGTTTCTTATAGGTGCACATGCAGTATATATGACTGTGAAGGTAAGGTATATGACTGTATGTATGTTGAATTGGTTATCATAACCAGTATCTTAATATTTTGAAAGGATCAATCTCCTTGTGCATCTTAGAATCCTTCATACCATGTTAAGATGTCCATATATCATTTTCATGGCTAATCAAGCTTGGTTTCACTTGACTGTATGTGGCAACTATAGAAAACTAACTGTGTATGTATGCATTGATCAATTCATTCCATATAGAAAAAACTTGAGAAAAAGAATTTCAAAAGGAAACTAAACACCATGAAATGTGAGAGTGGAAACATAGTCCACTTTTGTTCTAAAGCCACTACAAGAAGGATGACTCTGCAACAGATGAAATTTGGTTTACAAACTATGATATAGTCTCCCACTAGTAGAATGAGGTACTTGCACTTTTATCTTTCAATATATACATGAAAACTAAGTTTAGAACCATGTGAGAAGGATATCCACACACACTAAAAATGTGTAAACTACTTGGTTTGTAAAGACCAACCCAAATAGAGAGGAAACCTGAAGGGAATGGGAATAAGTAAGTAGAAAAAGGAACAAACCTTATTAACAATGTTTCATAAAGGAAAATAAACCAATCCTTGAAATAATACAATGGATTTGAAGTGGAAAAATATTATTTTCATCCCACAAAATCATTTTTCCAAACTCACCTCCTAATGTTTGTACTAAACCAAAATTGGTTGACCATTTATACATGCAAATGAGAGTGATGGAGAAATATAATGATTTTATGCCATTTTTGAGATCTTTAAGGCTACTCAAGTGTGGAAGTGAGTTCAAGGGAGCTGACGAGACACTATGAATCTTGTCACACATTCTAAATCTACTACATAGGCCATACCACAACTAAAATCTACTAAAAATGCCACTGATGTTCTTGTTCTGATGTTACTCCTACATTTTATCAATTATGAAAAAATACGTCTCACATCCACTAACACATGGAATGTTTAATTATACTTTATAACACTTGTCTCTATATTAAAATTGTACAAGTCTACTAAATGGCCCAAATATGACCCCAAATGACTAAAGTGGATATGACCAAGGCTAAAGATGTATCAAATGACATCACTAAGACCATGGAACACCATATTATACCCTATAATACACTTATATAATTTTTTAACTATAGGGGGTTGACATATTTTGACTTGTTTTCACCCTAGAGGAGGATGATAGAGCTTTTTAATCCCAAATAAGGGCCTATAAATGAAAATACTTGGTCTTAGTGAAGGTTTGGTAAACATATTAGCTTTGATCCATAGTATGGATGTATCAAACATAAATTAATTTATCATGAATAATATCCCAAATGAAATTCATGCAGATATCGATATGTTTGTCCATTGATGGAGGACTAAATTCCTAAAAATCTAGGTTATGCTTTGGTTTTCACAAAATATGACTTTTGATAAATGAAAACGGATATTTAACTTAGTGAGAATATATTAAAGCCAAATATCCTTAGTGGAAACATTAAAAACTCCTTTGTAATCTACCTCTATATAAAATAAAGCAATATAATTTCACTTATTACTTGACTAACTAATTGGTCCTGAACCAAGGGAGAAATCATAGCCTGAAGTAGACTAATGATTTTGAATATCACCAACCCAATTTGAATCTATCCACCCAATCAAGTCAACATCAATGCCTACTCCATAATGAATCCCAAAACTATGAGTACCCATAAATGTAGTGAAAAATATGCTTATATGCTTTCTAGTGTAGCTCATGTGGTTCTTACATAATTATATAGAGCATGACCACTACATATGAAATATCAAGTATAGTGTGTGTAAGATATATGAGACTGATAATAATTTGTTTATATGAGGTAGCATCAAGCAAAGGAGAAGGATAATCATCCTCAAGCTTCACACTAGATAGAAATGGAGTTACATCTGGTGTATAATCAACCCTATTAAAATATACAATTAAATCAATAACATAATTGGATAGTGAAATAATGATCCTAGAGTTGGACTAATAAATTTCAATCATGAAGAAGTAATTCAACAATCCTAAGTTAGTCATTGAGAACTTTTCAAATAAATTAGTTTTCACTATTTTATTGGTAGATGAATAACTCACTATGATCAATATATCATCAACATAGAGAACCATAATTAATAGTGAAACATCCTATCACAAAATGTATACATTCAGATCAAAATGACATAAATTAAGCCCAACTAAAAGAAGAAAGGAGTCAATATTCACATACCAAGACATAGAAGCTTGTTTGAGGCCATAGATATATTTATGTAATTTTTAAACTAATGAATAATATTCCAAATATCCATGTGTTTTTCCATGTATATTTCCTCTTTGAGGTCACCCTGAAGAAAAACAGTTTTCACATCCATCTAATGAACATGCCAATGGCAAAAGTGAGTTGGATTGAGTTCATTTTGGCAATTGGGGAAAAAGTATTGGTATAGTACATTATAAGTACCTAATAATAACCTTTTTTTACCAAATGTGCTTTGAACTTATCTATCAACCTATGTACTATAAATTTTGTTTGATTGATCCATCTACAACGAACAAGTTTTATTCCATTAAGAAGAGGGACTGAATCCTAAGTGTTATTCTTTAACAAGAAATCATACTCCTTTTTTATAGTATTATCCCACTCAAGATCACTTGATGTCTCATGAAATTAATATGAATCTGAAGTAGAGGCAATGAATGTATGTGATGAATTATATAACTATGAACATGTTTGTTTGGTGTCTGATGGATCTCCAACCCAATGAAAAACACTTTGTAATGTTTGCCTAGCTAAAAGAGGACAAGATGTCAAAGAGTTATGAGGAAATTATTCATCCTCTAAAGATATTCTAGGAGGAGGAGGTGAGTCCCCATTACTTGTCTCATTATCATAACTATAAGAATAATCTAGATCATTAGGAAGCTACTTGGGTGGATTTGAATCAACATAACTATCATCAAATCCTAGTGTGTCCAAGGAATAGGGAGAAGTTTCAAGTGTGGAGTTCAAAGGAAATTATTGAAAGTGAACACTTATCTCAATGAACAAGTCATTATTAGTGGGATGGATAATTCTATATCCCTTAACACCCTTAGGATATCCTACGAAGATGTAATATTGACTTTAAGGTTCCATTGCCTTACATTTCTTCTTAGGAATGTAGGCTATAACAGGAGATCCAAAAAATTGGAAGTGATTAACTCTATTTTTATTAATGATCCATGCTTTAAAAGGAGTGAATCCCCTCAATACTTTATGATAAAATTAGTTACGGATATAACAAACACAATTAATGGCCTCAGCATAATATTAAGGTGTAATAAACTTGGAGTATAGGATATAATTAGTCATTTCCTTCAAGGAACTATTTTTTTGTTATACAACACCATTATATTAAGGACTATATGGAAATGTATGTTGTATTTTAATCCCCTTTGATGTGCATAATTAATCAAAATTATTACTAACATACTCACTACCATTATCTATGTGAAAAATCCTGATGACTTTACTTGACATTTTTTATACAAGTGCCTTGAAGTCTTGAAAATGATTAAATAAATCATATTTATGCTTAAGAAATCAAACCCAAGTATACCTCAAAAATTCATCAATGAAGGTAAGCATTTATTTATTCTTGTTGAATTAAGGAGCTAGAAATGGACTAACAATATCATTTTGAACTATAGTTCCAATATTTATGTAGTTTTCCATGATTTGCCTTTATCATACTTATCTTTAGAATATTTACCAAGTATGTAAACTTGAAAAATGCCCTCAGAAAAATGAACATGTAGTAGCACTAAAACCATGTCATTATAATTGAGTAGATATAGGTAGTGATAGTTAAGATAGCCAAATCACTTAGTTCATAACTTACCCCATCTGAATAAGTGAGCAATGTTAAAATGTTAGAAAGCATACAATCATGATTGGTGATCTAATTTTTGAAATACAACTATAGAGTCACTATTTATTTCCCTAATAACCATAAAATTAGGTGTGAATTTAAATCTCTTGCTTGAACTGATGTGAGTGATATAATAAATAGATAAGATATTGGTGGATAATGAGGGAAAACATTAAACATCATGAAATATCTCATCATTCACTTAAAAAAATTCTCTCCCACTAAATTTTATGGAAGTATTGTCACCCAAAAGGATGGAAGGCATAGAATAAGGATCTAAAGACAAGAAAAGGTCATGTGATGAAGCCATGTGGTGTGAATCACCAAAATCAATTACCCATATGGAAGGCTAGGATGTAACTATAACACATGCTTTGACCTTGCATTTTCCCTTACTAATATATTTATAATTAAAAGACTCATGTGAAAATGAACTTTAATTAGAAGAATTAGGGACATTGATATTGTGCTTCTCAATCATCTCTATCAGTTGGTCAATATTTTTCTTCATGCAAATGCTTTAATCATACCTAGATTTATTAAAGTAGGCACTTTTGAGTCACTCTTCTTGGGTTTCCCACTTGAATATGAGAATAATTCATGCTTTGGACTTAGCATTATATTTTTGACCCTTTATTTGCTTTGGGTCCTTCTTGTTATATTTCTTCTCTTTACTATTGGAAGCCTTCTATTTGTCATGAATCATAATTAAGGTATGTAATTTGAAGGACTTTAATGTATCAATTTGAATAAGCTTGTCTTGATCTTGAGTCAAGTCAACAACAAAATAGTATAAGGATGACATGGTCCATATATCTCCACGAGTGCACTTGGTTGTCTGAAAGGTACAAATGAAGACATAATAGTTTGAGCCCAATTTGGAAAGGATGGAAAGAATCAATTGATCATTCCTTTTATCAATGTTGCACAATTTCAACTACAACTTGAATGATTTTAATTTTGTGAAGAAGTCATCTATAGTGTCAAATTTACCTGGACTCAAATTGATGAGTTCATTATCTAACTCATGACTCTTCATTATGTCCTACTTCCCAAAGAGTTTTTCCAATGTGGTCCTAACATCATTAGGGGTGGTTACAAATTCAATATGAAAGATCAAGTTGGGAGACATAGATAGACATAATAGACCATAGGCTTCATCACTTCTATTAAACCACTTCATCTTCTCTACATCAAGTTTCAATTCTATTTTTTTACCCATAATGGTTCGGTGTGATCATTTAGTCCTAAAGAGGATTTATATTTGACTTTGCACTTGAGATAGTTGAATGGTGTAAGAAGTGGAACTTTATTCAAATCCATGGTGCAAAAAGGAAGTATGTGTTAAATTGATAGTGATATAAAGATAAAGATAATAAACCCCCTGAAACTATATAGCTTCAATTTTACAAGGTTCTAGAATAACACCAATGCTTAGAGCTCAGAAAAAATACACTTTAACAAAAATGACCCCTAAAAAGGAGTTGTAGGCTAAAAATTGTGTGAGTTTGAAGTTTTGTCTCATAAAATAAGTCTCCACTTTGCATAAATTTTGGGTGTACATAAATTTTGACTCAAGTTTTCAAGGAAAATTTAAACTTCCTTAAGTTGATTATAATGAAGGGATAAAATCCAATATGACCAAGGGCTAAGCCTTGGGATGAGTGACATTTAATGATGTCACCTTGGAGGAGTTTTATGATGTCACTATGACCAACCCTAAATCCAAATGAATTGGGTCACAACCTCTATGCTTAAATTTGATAGCTTCACAAACTTTGAAAACCCCATGATTAAATTTGATTGTCTCATGTATTTCACACTAGTGTTTAGAGGCTGAAACATAACTAGGTGGGAACATGACCCCTTATGTAGTAGTTGGGTTTTTTGATCAAACTTATTTCCCCCTAATACATTTATACTTTTATATTGGACTTTTAGTCCCTTGGTATAGTTAGAATTTTATGTTAAACTTGTAGTCCCTTTTTGTAGTTAAACATTTTTTTTAGACTTGTAGTCCTTTGGTGTAGTCAGAGTTAGGAGACTGACCAGTAGGTGCTGGGCCTCTAGGAGTTTCTGATAGTGATGGGATGCTTAGATTTTTTAGTATTTTTAGGATGGCTAATGGTTCTCTTAGGTGACAAGGTTGTCAAGAGTTTGGATAGTCCTAAGATTACCAATAGTTATGGTAGTGTTAGGCTTAGTTGAAGTTATAGTAGTGATAGGATGAGAACCAATTCTAATAGGTGGAAATGAGGGATTGCTTAGTAGTTGGTGGAAATGTGATAGAATTTGGCAAGTGTGTGGAATTGTGACAAGTCAAATAAGTGCACATAAGAGTAGAATGTCTGAGGAAAGAATTTAAAGGGATATAAATAAGGAGAATCTAATTCATAGAAAAACTTTAGATATACTTTTGCTCTACAAAAACCATAAAAAGGACCCACTAATTTTCTCCAAAAGCCTATAAAACCCATTTTTTTTTTATTATGAGACCTTGGTGGTATGAATTATCATAAAATCCAATAAAACTACTTCAAACCCTAAAAAAATGGCCAAAAAGACTATCATAAAACTTGGTCATGTTTATAGTCAATCCTAGGGTTTCAACAGCATCTCAATCTAATGGTACAAGCTATTTTTTTATGAAAATATACTAGATGAAAGATGATAAAAAAGAGATGCCTTTTTACTCATTTTTCTAAATTTGGATTAGCCCATGACCCTAAAAGAAGAGTAAAATTTGATAAAGGGTGAATCTTCAATATTCTAGGTCAGTTATAAAAAAATGCTTTGATACCATGTTAGATTAGACTATAATCGAGCATCAAGGTATGAGTAAACATGATGCACAAATATATAAAATATGAAAAATATTATACATAAGATATACATACTATATAATCAAAATCAAACATGAGTCAGAAGAAACAAGTCTTCAATAATCAAAAGTTTCAATTATTAACAATATCAAGATTAACAAAAATAACTTTAGGAAAGGTACATATATATGTGGAAGATATACATGTCTTCACATCCTTAGGAATGTGGGATTATCTTCACCAATGACCTAAAATAAGACTTATGCAAGCTAATCAACATGTGTAGGTAAAAAACATTAAATAGAATAAAAACCCACTATTTCTACTCAAAATTCACTTTTAGATCTAAGAGAAAGAAGAAACTAAAAAGTAATGGACAAGGCATGGGAAGTACCTAGACTAAAGATTGTGCACCGTAAATCCAGACGTTTGTGGGCACTCCTCTTTGGCTGTGGAGGAATGACACCTGCAAGAAAAAAGGAAACTTGGACAAGAAAATGTTAGATGAATAGGCGGTGGGTTGCCAAGCAAAAGCTTGTTCCCGGAAGTGTAAAAACTTCCTTAAGGGAGGTCAACCCACTGTTTTGAGAAGATAAGTGACTGATAAAAAGACAGAATGCCAGAATACAAAAGTGACAAAGAAATTAGAAAGGAAAGAAAAGACCAAAATGATTACCTGAAGGAGCTGTTGGGCTGAAGACAGTCGCCGAGGTCGGAAATGTTGCCGGCGTCGGTTATCTGATCTGCCGGTGTCGGCTATCCTGCCGACGTCGGTTGGGGTAGTGACCGGCGTCGGTCGGGGTTATGGCCTGTAGTCGGGTCTGAGTTGCTTTCTGGACTGTGGACGGGTTTGGTTCGTGAACGGAGGTGAGACAAAGTTCAGGGACAAATTTAGATGGACTGGGGAGTGGTCTAGCTCTGGTTGGGTGCCTTATACAAGGTCTTTGTTGACAGGGGGATGGGGAAGAGGAAGAGACACAGAGGACAGGACCTGAGAAGGCTTTGCAGCCTCTCAGGGGGAAGAACAGAGGGAGCAGAGGACAATAGATAGGATAGATTACTGAAAACTAAATAAATGAAATGAAAAAACTAGACTTTGCTTACCTTTTTGCTGACTGAAGAAAAGAGGTGCTGTTGTTGGAGCCACGGAAGACTTGTTGCAAGAAGAGAATGCCTGATCCAGAGCCTTTTCACCTGTTGCTGCTGTTGCACGAGGTCAAGACAGAGGAGAGACGAAAGCTAAAGTGCCAAGAGAAGTCTGTTTTCGAGCTCAAGGGTCCAGGGGGAGAGAGGAAGACCAAGGGTTAGACACTTTTTAGGTGTCTACATTTGCCCCTTTTTGTCTTGTTGGTTGTTCTAGACGAACTACAAGACAAAAACAGGGAGTGGTTGCCCCAGGTGAAGGATGATGTGGATTGCCCCGAAGTAAGGATGAGGTATTCCCCCTCAAAGTAGGAGTCGAGGGAAGGAACTTGATGTCGGGTGCTGATTTGACAAAAGGTGGATGAGAAAGAGAGAGGTGAGTGAGGGTGCTGCAAAAGTCATGATTGCGCGCATACCACTGCACAAGATGGTCAGGTCAAATTGTCGCATGTCGAGGGTCAAGGAGTGCCAAAATTGAAGTAACCAGGCCCCAGCATTTAGTCGTCTGCTGATCGGGTCACTCAATTTAAGTTGAAGCTCCAAATGGTCATCGTGTTCCAGGTATCCAGGGCTCAGGAAGTGCTCCCAGAAACACGAAAAAGCCACAAGTAGTAGGGATCAACTGGCTCGTGATCCTATACTTGTGAAGGGTCAAAAATGGTCTGCGGACAATTCTGCTAACCAGTCGTGAGGTAGCACACACGCAAAAACAACCAAGGCAACATTGTCTTGGAAGTGGTCGAAGGTCGAAGGAGGGTCATTGGTCAAGAGGATGGATGGACGAAAGGATGCGGCCGAGCTAACCTCAGAAGACCCCATGTCAACTGAGTGCTGCCTACATAGCCCCTATCGTAGAGGCCTCAGGCCGATGTAGTTCTCCCTAAAAGGGAGGGAGGGTAAGAGGGATTGATTGGTCTTGGTCAAAGTCGATGATTGGTCTTGGACAAGGAAAATGATTGGTCTTGGTCAAAGAAAATGATTGGTCTTGGTCAAAGTTGATGATTGGTCTTGGTCAAAGAAAATGATTGGTCTTGGTCAAAAAAAAGGTCAAGGTCGCAGAAGAGAAGGTTTGTTCATCAAAGAGACGAACAAACGGGGGTGGTCGAGCTAACCTCAGAGGATGTGTTATCTGAGTGCTGCCTACATAGCCCTGGTCATAGGGCCTCAGACCGATGTAGTTCAGATAAATTGAGAAGATTGGTCGATGATGAGATTGGTCATGTGTTGAAATGACGAGGGTAAGATGAGGATAAAATGATGCTATAGATGGTGTATTCTGTAGAATTGGTCGAGAGTCTTTCATCCCTAGCAAGTTTCCATAGACGCGATGGATATATGCTAAAAATGAATAGAAGTCTATTTATGCTTCAGCAAGTATTGGTTTATGCTTAACATAAATTGGGTCTAGTCGATAGTTTCCATGTGTACTGGTGTCCATAGAAACTATGTGAAATGGTCTAGGATGATGTCAGCTGAAAATGATGAAAATGGCTGGGTTTGAGATGAGTCGCCAATTGATGCGGTTAAATGTGACTAAAGTGAAGAGAAAAGATGAAAGGCAAATCACTCTTTCATTGACAAGGACCAGAAAGGAAGCATAGATAGGGGTTATTAGAACCAAGAACCCCATTATGTGTTGCGTCGTTGACTAGTGTTGAGTTAGAATGGTAATCGAATCACTTTGACATTAAAGTGAGCTCGAAGTCCCCTGAGCAGGTGATAGGAGGAGGATAGGGTAACCCAGTTTAAGAGCAGGAATAATCTTGCCCCTTTTTATAGGAGACCCTGAGATAACTACAAGCCAAGTCCATGACTCATTTTTTTTTTAATTTTTTAATTTTTTTATTTTATTTTATTTTTTTTTTGCGCAGGCTGATCGATGCGGGAAGCCTACAGAGATGTCTTTTGATGTAGTGGTCATGTTGCGAAGCTGATCAATGCGGGAAGCTTCTAAGAAAGGTTGCTGTTTGTAGCAAGATTTAGTCATAGCCATCCTTCGAGGGAGTGGTCTATATTTTTGCTTAATAATGTTTGATAAGTTGGCCTAGCTATCCTTCGAGGGATCAGTCTAGTAATACAGTAATGATAGTACAGCTGTCCTTCGAGGGAGTAGTCTGTCTTTTTGATTTTGACTTGATTTTGTGACCATGGATATGTTTTGACATCTTGATATATTTTTGATTTGAGTCATGGACAAGGCTGTAAAAGTTCAAGGATGCCCCTTTTATTAGGACAAAGCATCCATGCATCATAGAAGGGCTGTAGGGGACTTGTTAAAGGGGAATAGGGTTGAAAGGGATGAGGATTAAGAGGACGAGGATTGCTCAAGGGATGAGCTCAAGTTACATGTCAAGTAGACGAGTACTCGACTAGCAGAAGAATGGTCGAAGATGCAACGCATTAAGAGGCTCAGGTTCTAGCCGTCTGTCGAGGGAAGACAGACGATAAGTCCCTGACCCATACTTGTGCGTGATGATAAAAGGTCCAAGCCAATTGGGGGCGAACTTGCCTTGTTTACTTCACTCCATATTGGTCACGTGTTGATTCTCTTTGAGGACGAGGTCTCTGATGTTGAAATCTCATTCTCATAGATTTTTGTCATAGGCCCGCTTTATGCGACTTTGGTAGACATGGAGATGATTAAGGGCAGCAAGACGGTGCTCGTCGAGTAACTCAAGTTGAGCTAGGCGATCTTGACGAAATTCATCGTTGGAGAGAATGTCATGCAGGGAGATGCGGAGAGACGAGATCTGTACTTCAAGAGGTAAGACAGCCTCTGTTCTGTACATGAGAGAGAAAGGAGTAGCACCCGTAGAGGTTCAGATGCTAGTGCGGTAGGCCCACAAAGCGAAGGGAATATGAATGTGCCAATCCCTACCTGTATCGTCGACCACCTTCATGAGAATTTTAGTGAGAATTTTGTTGGAAGCCTCTGCCTGCCAATTTGCTTGTGGGTAGTAAGGCGAAGAAAAGTTGAGTTTGATGCCAAATGAGTCGCATAGTTTTTGGACAGTCTTGTTTTTGAAGGACTTGCCGTTATCGGTAATGATTTTGTGAGGGGCACCGAAACGACAGATGATGTGGCTGTTGATGAAGTCGATAATTTTGTCGGCTTTTGTGGAGACAAGAGGAATGGCTTCCACCCACTTGGTGAAATACTCAGTGGCAGTGATGATGGACTGATGACGAAGAGATGAGTGAGGGTTGATCTCACCGATGAGATCCAAGCCCCACTGAGAGAAAGGCCAAAAATCCTGAGCGACTTGCAAGGTGTGGCTGGGGAGATGACGCAGGTTAGAGTGCTGCTGACACTTGATGCAACATCGAACATAGTCGCTACAATCTTGATGAAGGGTGGGCCAATAATAACCCAGGCGAAGGATGCGCTTGGCAACTGAGTTTCCACTGAAGTGTCCACCACAAATCCCATCGTGGATTTGCTTTATGGCTTGAGGAGCTTCAGTGGAGGTTAGACAGTGAAGAAGGAGGCCGTCGAAGCCTTGTTTATAGAGAAGACCCCCTAGCATGGTATAGCGAGCTGTGCGCTTGATGAAAGCTCGCTACGCATTGCTAGAGAGGTTGGGAGGAGTGACAGAAAGAGACATGTAGTCCACGAGTTGCTTATACCAGTCATCTCGTGGGCTAGAATTGACAGTGTTGATATGGTCGATGTGAGGAGAGATGTATGAAGGCAAAGGTACACGATGCACTGTGACAAAAAGGCAAGATGATGATGATGAAGATGGGATATGCGAAGCAAGAGAAGCCATGGTGTCAGCAAACTTGTTCGTAGAGCGTGGAACAGTCTGCAAGAGGTGATGGTCGAAAGATGCTAAAAGAAGGTCAACACGATTCTTATACCTCTGTAAAACTTCATTTTTATAGAGATATGAACCGTTAACTTGATTAACGACGAGCTGCGAGTCGCCGAAGATGTTGATAGACTTGATGTGGAGAGAAAGAGCAGTCTGAAGTCCCAAAATTAAGGCCTCGTATTCGGCCATATTATTGGTACAATCAAAGTCAAGCTTGAAAGATAGAGGCATGGGCTCCCCTTCGAGTGGGATGAGGATAACCCCCGCACCCCCACCGAGTTGACATTTGGAGCCGTCAAAGAACATGGTCATTTGGTAGACGGTGTCATCAGTGGAAAGGGTAGCGATAGACTCGTCAAGGAACACGCAGTGGGAAGGTTGGTTGTCGGGAAGAGGGGCATCTGCCAGTTGGTCAGTGATGGTTTGCCCCTTGATAGATTTCTGTTGGATGAATTTGAGGTCAAACTCTGCAAGCAGCATGAGCCACCGAGCCATACATTGATTCTGATATGGCTTAGAGTGCATGTACTTGAGAGGGTCGGTGTGAGTGACGACAAAGGTTTTGTGGTTGAGAAGATAGTGGCAGAGCTTGGTGGCGGAAAAGACTAATGCCAAACAGAGTTTCTCGGTATGAGTATACCTAGTTTCATAGTCGACCAGTGTTCAGCTGATGTAATAAACCGCTTGCTCACGATGATGCTCGTCTCGGTGCGCGATCATGGCACCTAACGAATGGTTGGTAGCAGAGATAGAAGGGTTGGTCGTCCTTAGGTGGAATGAGGACTGGTGGGGAGACCAGATAGCTTTTGAGGGCCTCAAAAGCCTCTTGATAGTCTTTATCCCATTTAAAGGAGACATCTTTCTTAAGGAGGTGATGGAAAGGTTGGCAGTGGTCTGAAAGTTGCGAGATGAAACGGCGAATGGACTGGAGCTTCCCTTGTAGACTGCGAAGCTGCTTGAGATTGGTCGGGGGTGGCATTTCGAGGATAGCGCGGATCTTGGTGGGATCTATCTCGATACCACGAAAGGAAATGATGAAGCCGAGAAGTTTGCCTGAGAGGACCCCAAAGACACACTTCTTGGGGTTAAGGCGGACATTATATTGAAGAAGGCGAGAGAAGATGATTGTGAGAATGGTCAAGTGGTCGCGGTGGAGTTTGGACTTGCCGAGAAGGTCATCCACATAATCCTCCATGATTTTGTGGAGGAGATCATGGAAAATGTAGGTCATGGCACATTGATAGGTGGCACCAGCATTTTTCAAGCTGAAAGGCATGACCCGATAGCAGAAAGTCCCCCATGGGGTGATAAAGGTAGTCTTGTGCTGATCTTCCGATGTGATCAGGATTTGATTGTATCCTGAGAACCCATCCATGAGAGATAGCATCTCGTGGCCAGCCGTGAGATCAACAAGTTGGTCAATGTTAGGAAGAGGAAAGTTGTCTTTGGGACAGGCTAGGTTAAGGTCGCGATAGTCCGTGCAGATCCGAATCCCCCCAGTTGCTTTAGTAACTGGGACGATGTTAGAGACCCACTGTGGATAATCGATGGGTTGGATGAAGGAGACAGAAAGAAGGCATTAAAGTTCCTCTTTGACAAGGAGTGCAATGCGAGGATGCATCTTTTGAAGCTTCTGCCTAACAGGCTTAGCCTCTGGTTTGGTGACAATGTTATGGGTAGCAATGGTGGGGTCGATGCCAGGCATGTCGCTGTAAGTCCAGGCAAAGGCCTTGCTATGGTCGGAAAGGAACTGGGCATAGTCAAGCTGCTCCTGAGCGTCTAAAGATTGGCCAATCTTTAAGACGTGAGGAACATCGGAAGAAGAAGGGAGGTCGATGTCAATGGTGGATTCATTTAACATAACCTGGGTCTCGGAAGGGAGGAAACACTGGATGAAAGAGTCGTCGGCACCCATGTAGGAAAGGATGGCGTCATCGTCAACGTAGTGGACAGTGTGAATGGTTGCCAACTCATCTTCTACCATGCTAGGAAAAATGAGAGGGAGAGACCTGGACACCCCATTGAGCTGATAGGTCAGGGGTTCCAGGCGGATGGTGTTTATGGAAAAAAAAAACTAGGAGGGATGGAAACCACCGACTCCGTAGGTGACGAAGGAGAAATGGGCGAGTCTGGAGGAGATTGGTCGATGGTTGGCTTGGGACAGAGGTCGAAAGGAGCCTGAGTGGGGTCATGATATCCCAGGCCATACCGTTTCTTGACATCGTGATCATTGATCGGCTCGATGGGCTGATGGGAGCCCTGCTCATAACGTCCAAAACCAAAACCCTTCCATGCACACCTGTGAAGGTAAGTGTGTGTAAAGGCGGGGTTGCCAAGAAATGAGAAATCAGATGTGAAAGGTTGGGGTGAAGAAAGGGAATTGCCATTGGTAGGAGCTTGGTTAAGCCCCCCATAGACAAAGTTGGTTTGGAAGTGAGGAGGACCATAAGGTACGACCGTCCCGATCCGATGGTCGTAATTGGGACTGAGGTGAAGGCGTCCATACTCTTGCGGAGTTTGGAACATGTCGAGGGTCAACAAGCGATATTCCCCAAGTGATAATCGTTGGAAGATGTCTTCCATGGGGTCTTTGGTCAGCGCTTGAAGAGGAGGGGCGAGGGCAACCGCCGATTGCGTATTGGTTGAAGCTTTCGCAGATGGAGGTGGTGCCGGAGTTGATGGTTTGATGGGAATGAGGACATCGTTGGGATGGTAGGTGGTGTTGCAAGTCTTGAAGGGTGAAGGGTCAGCGGGAATGGTATGGACTTGCCCGTCATACTCAAACTTCACACAACGGTGCAGGGTGGAGGGAATACAGGCCATGGCACGGATCCAAGGTCGGCCTAGTAGAAGGTTGTATTGAAACTCTCCTTCGATGATATAGAAGAGCTCTGGGACTGTGCGTGGGCCAACGCGGATGTGAAGGATGACTGTGCCAATGGTCATGGTGGTGGTGTCATTGAAAGAGCGTAAGATCGTGTCAGTTTTGGAGATGCAGTTCTTGGGAAGAGACAGCTGATCAACGGCGTGGGTAGAGATAATGTTGATGCTAGCGCCACCGTCGATCATAACACGTTTGATGCGTGTCTGATCAACATAGGCAGTGATGAAGAGGGTGGCATCTTGATCTTCCATGTTAGATATGGGAATTTCAGAATCGCTGAATGTGATGGAGTTGACGGGAGATAAAGAATGGACGAGGGCAGCGAGTGGTTGGGGGTCCTCGGGTTGGACCTCCGCTGCTTGCAAGGCTTGGATGAGGGCTTGATGGTGCTGAGGCGAGGTTTGGATAAGGTCATAAAGAGACATCTTCATGGGTGTCTGATGAAGCTGCTTCAGCATGGAGTCGTGAATTGGCCCAGAAGAGGAAGACGAAGAAGGCTGGGATGCGCCAAGGATAGAAATTTTAGGCTTGGGCGCAAGAGGTGGCTTGACGAAGGGATAGGTCCAAGGAATGGCAGCTTTTGCTTTGGCCTTGTCCTGTTGCGACCTAATGGTTATACGGATGGCATTGATTTCGAAAATGGGAGGTGAAGAAGGGGTCATGCCTTGCTGGTGAGATGTTGACGTGTTTGAAGAGGAAGGAGTCGGGGTCTGGTCGAGAGTGTCCTCAAGGAGAAGAGTGTCTTTCTACATATGGTGGCAGATGATGGCCTTGAGGGCACAGCAAGTCTCGGTGTCATGTCCTGGTGTACGATGATATAAGCAAATTTTTGTATCGTCGAACCAGGAGGGCTTGGACCCGAGAGGTTGGAAAGGCTTGATGGGCGGAAGGGTTATGTCAAAAGTCTGGAGAAGTCAGCGCAATATCAACGAGTATGAGCCCAATAGAGGGTCTGTGTTATTTGATATGCGTGAGGTTGGTGACTTTTGCTTAGGCGAGGCTAGAGGAGATTTCCGTACCACCTTATGGGTTGATGGCGTGGTGACAGATGGAGATGGCTCTGGCCTGGTGATTGAGAACACCTTTTTAGGAAAGGGACGACTGGAGATAGGCAGAGGAAGCAGAGGAGGCAACGAGTTTTGTTTGAAGGCCAGAGTGGGAAGAATGTTGGTCAAGGTCGAAGGATGAGGGCCCAAAATTGATGGCAATGGTGACGAAGAAGGAGGCATTCGTTTCTATGGTCTGGCACCCCTCTTTGACTTGGTTGGAAGAGTATTGCTGGTCGAGGTCTGGCCTAGGTCCACCTTCACTTGTGGGTGAGTGAGGGTGGAGACAGGACGAACGCCAAATGACTTGATGGGTTTAGACGAGGTAGATGCAGGTTTTGGTTTGGACGGGTTTGGTTGAGGTTTGAGAGTCTGGTCTTTGTCAAGAGTCTGACGAGATTTCGCCTTAGGAGGATTAACAGCATGTGATGAGAGGGCGCGGGTATGTTGAAGGGCTTTAAGACGCTCCCACAACACCTGAGGCATCACTTTCCTTGGAGGGAGAAGCGCGATTTTCTCCACTAATCGGGAAAATGGCTGAGAAGAAGATGTTGATGGTTGCGAGGTTGAAGACGAGATGGGTGTAGTGGTCTTAGACACCTGGTGTGGTGAAGTCAAGGCAGATTTAGATGAAGGCGAAGGGGAGACAGGTTCTTCCTTGGGTGGAGAAGAATCTGAAAAGCGAGGCTCCCCGAGTGGGTAAAGGGCAGGGATGACGGTGCCCTCCACCTGTGGCTGAGGAGTAGGAAGGGTCGGGTCCTCCATAGGCAGTAGAACGGAGGATGGCGAGACCGGTGGTGCAGGTAAAGCTGAGGTGTCCTCCAAGATGAGAGAGGTCGGTGGAGAACTAGCTGGGGAGAGAGGTTCATCCACATGTGACAGACTGATTGATGGACTAACCTCTTGAGGTTGATTGGGGACGAATGGAGAGACCGTATTGACTGTTCGAATATTGTGCTCATGATTGTTGTCAATTAAGGTCTGGACGTTGTTCTGAGTTGGTGGATGATTGGGGAAAGGTTGTTTGAAGATGTCAATGGCCTTATTAGGGGGTGCATTTGGATTGTCTAAGATGAGGTCCCCCTTTTCAAGCATGTCTTGGATTATGTTCTTAAAGGTCTTGCAGTTTTCCGTGTCATGGCCCTTAACACGGTGGAAGCTGCAGAAGTCATGCTCCCTATACCACGCGGGGATGGCGTGAGAGGGATCAAATTGTGGAGGAGGTCGGGCTTGAGGGAGATTGAGGGCCCCCTGTTTGAGAAGCTTGTCCAGCACAGATGCATATGATTCTCCGAGAGGAGTATATCGCCGCTGCACGTATCTTTGCTGGAACTGGCGAGTAGCGCTCTGAGATGTAGATGGCTCAGGCTGGTTGGTCGAAGAGGATGAAGGTCTGACAACCACGGCATTAGCTAAAGCCTTGGATTTAGAATTGGATGACGATGGCTTGGCAGAGGAAGAGTCATTGGTCTTAGAGCTGGGATTCTTGCTCCGTAGCTTGACTTTATTCTCCTCGATGACACACAACTCAAGTTTGCGAGCCATCGTGAAGGCTTCGTCAAAAGTGCGGAAGGTTTGAACCCTCAGGGTGGAAGAGATATGTCTGGCACAGGCTTGGGAAAAGAGTTCAATAAGCTCGGCCTGGGGTAAGGAAAAGGAGAGTTGATTGATAAGGCCTCTCCATCGAGCAACGAAGTCGGCTATGGACTCGTCCTCGAATTGCCGGATAGAATAGAGGTCTGTGATTGAGACCTTCTTGGTTATGTTGATGGAAAAGTGATCGAGGAAGAGCTGAGCCAATTGTGTGAATGAGAAGAGAAAATGGCTAGGAAGGGAGCTGTACCAGTCAAGTGCAGCACCCGAGAGAGACATAGGAAACGTGCATAAGAGTAACGCATCGTCATGGCCAATGAGGTAGCAGGCATGTCTGAATGCCCACAAGTGTTGTTGTGGGTCTTCCTTATTTTGAAAGCGAGAAAACTTCGGAAGCTCCCACTGGCTAGGATAGGGTCTGATTGGGACAGAAGGATGAATGGGCTCGTTACAGATCTGCTCGTATGAAAGAGTGTTGCGCGAGCCGGAAACAGAGGTCTCAAGACTGGTCATCTTGTCCATAAGCATTTTGATGATGTCTGCCGACGGATTGACGGGTTGCACGCCCCCTAAGTTGTAGGGCGCTTGGAAGAGACTAGAGGAAGTATGAGACATAGTCAGTTGTACAAGATACGGATGACTAATTGCAGGGGCAGAGGTGGAGGCTAAAGGTGGTTGGGTGGAAGACATAGCTGGGCCCATTGTCGCCACGAGAGGTTGAACTGTGGTAACGGGGGCCAAGGGGTAAGAAGCCACCCTGGTGTTGATAGGGGCCAGGGTAGGCGGAATAGAGATGATAAGGTTTTGAAAAGGAGTGGATAGCGGTTGAGAGGGCTGAAGTTGACAGGGGGTCGGAACCCCGGTGGAAGTGGGCCCAATGATAGAGGGAGAGGCCACACCTGGAGGATTGGTCAAAGTCTGGTCGGTGGTCAAAGCGATGGCTTGGGTGTCTAAAGGTTGAACTACGGATGCTGTCGATACAGCCGTAGTCACGACAAGGGAGGTTGGCATTCCATAGATTAGATTGCCCAAGGAGTCTCGCGTTCGGCTATGCGCGAGATAATGTTGCAAGGCCTTGACGTTGAGGTCCAAGAATCGCTCGAAGTCTTGGTCCCCTTCTTGGACAATGGGAGTCTGCGGCGGGGTTGGACGAATGGGAGTTCTTTCAGTTTCCGAGTTGAACTCCATTGTAAGCTTGGTCACGGACGGGGTGGACAGAAGTGGTTGACGGCTAGCGTGGTTGACAAGAGCTTTGGCTTGGCTACGAGTCAAAACCATGCAAGGCAAAGAAGGTTCAGGTCTTAGGAACTGTGTTGCTCAGTTCCAGAAAACCAGGATGGAGTCTTTGGCAGAGAAAGGATAGGTTTCAGGCTGCTGGTTTTTTTTAAAAAAAAGGACAGTGACAGAGACCGACATCGGTTAGATAACCGATGCCAGTAACAGATGAAGCCGACGTCGGTATTAGAACCGATGCCGGTGACAGGGGAAGGCCGATGTCGGTGGCAGAACCGATGTCGGTGACTGTGTTTTCCAGAGAACCAAAAGGTTCTTGGAAAACAATGAAGAAAGTGACCTCACTCACTCAAACAAACAGATGAGAAGAGGAAAACAGAGAAAGACAGACAAGCCTAAGCGATAAATCCTAGGAATTAACCTTAGAAACTGTGGCTTATGCCTTAGATGAATGTTTGGGGAGATTGGCTGAAAAATGGGTCCTAGAAGAAGGCGGTCTAAAGATGGTTTCAGGTGTTGTTTTAGGTGCTCAAAGATCTGTGTTAGGGTCTGGTACGTGGCCTGGTGCTAAGGAGCAAGCTCCCCTCACTTCACGATTCTAGTGGTTAGCTGGTCTCGCTTAGCCAAGATATACCTCGCCTAGAGTTTATCCTCCGCCAGAGAACGGAGTGGGCTTCCCCCTTGGTGATGAAATCCAAGTAGGGTCACCAGGACGGGTAAGGTATCCGCTGGGGGATGAAATCCCAGTCGGGCCTTGTCTCAGGTATGTTTTATGTTCGTTTTAGTGCATGTGGTCTGGTAGTGTAACATCAAGTGTCTACGGTTCATTCAATATGCGTCTAAGTTACTAGATGTGGACTAATGCAAGCACAAGCAGAAATGAAAGTGCAATACGTTTTAATGCCCAAGTCGAAATGTGATGTTGTGATGCAGACAAGTTTTGAGAAAGGGTCGAGAGTATGATGCTTAGACTAGTCTAGAATGTGCAAGAAAGAAAAGAAGGATTCGTTTTAGTCCTGCTTATAGTGTCATTCAGAATAGAAGAAAGAGACAAGAGAGAAGGGGCCTAAATGCACCTAAATGAATGAAAAGGAAAAGGAACCCAGGAGGAACCTAGGGTCCCACCGGGCGTGCCAGAGTGTTTCTACTCAAAATTCGCTTTTAGATCTAAGAGAAAGAAGAAACTAAAAAGTAATGGACAAGGCATGGGAAGTACCTGGACTAAAGATTGCGCACCGTAAATCCAGACGTTTGTGGGCACTCCTCTTTGGCTGTGGAGGAATGACACCTGCAAGAAAAAAGGAAACTTGGACAAGAAAATGTTAGATGAATAGGCGGTGGGTTGCCAAGCAAAAGCTTGTTCCCGGAAGTGTAAAAACTTCCTTAAGGGAGGTCAACCCACTGTTTTGATAAGATAAGTGACTGATAAAAAGATAGAATGCTAGAATACAGAAGTGACAAAGAAATTAGAAAGGAAAGAAAAGACCAAAATGATTACCTGAAGGAGCTGTTGGGCTGAAGACAGTCGCCGAGGTCGAAAATGTTGCCGGCGTCGGTTATCTGATCTGCCGGCGTCGGCTATCCTGCCGACGTCGGTTGGGGTAGTGACCGGCATCGGTCGGGGTTATGGCCTGTAGTCAGGTCTGAGTTGCTTTCTGGACTGTGGACGGGTCTGGTTCGTGAATGGAGGCGAGACAAAGTTCAGGGACAAATTTAGATGGACTGGGGAGTGGTCTAGCTCTGGTTGGGTGCCTTATACAAGGTCTTTGTTGACAGGGGGATGGGGAAGAGGAAGAGACACAGAGGACAGGACCTGAGAAGGCTTTGCAGCCTCTCAGGGGGAAGAACAGAGGGAGCAGAGGACAATAGATAGGATAGATTACTGAAAACTAAATAAATGAAATGAAAAAACCAGACTTTGCTTACCTTTTTGCTGACTGAAGAAAAGAGGTGCTGTTGTTGGAGCCACGGAAGACTTGTTGCAAGAAGAGAATGCCTGATCCAGAGCCTTTTCACCTGTTGCTGCTATTGCACGAGGTCAAGACAGAGGAGAGACGAAAGCTAAAGCACCAAGAGAAGTCTGTTTTCGAGCTCAAGGGTCCAGGGGGAGAGAGGAAGACCAAGGGTTAGACACTTTTTAGGTGTCTACACCCACATTAACATATATTTTAACCCATGAGTTAATATATGAAGAGGAATTTATATGAATTCATTGTGAAAAGGTGTTAAGATGCATGGTGTAAGGCATCAATTTATTGGTAACCCTAAACGTAATTGCATCAACAATATCTAAACATGTTAAATCTTATAAGTAGTGATATTTGATTAAATAACATAAAGTTTCCATAACATTTAATGTGAGGCATCTAGTTAATTATTGTTCTCCACCATGCAAAATATGGATAGAGAGTGAAGTGGTGAAAGGAAAGAAAAAAGACTTGGTGAATAGGATAAAATACATAAGATTGCAAAGATAAACCTCAAGATAGTAGTTTAAAAGTCCAAAACACCTACATAGGATCATGATATATGAGAACTATAATTGGTATCATGAGGGTTTTTTGGGTTTGAATAATAAACATAGTGGTTGAGTGTTAAGGAAGATTGAGGTATAAGTGCCATATTAGAAATGAGATAATATTGAAGTGAATCTCCATTAGATCACTAGTCATTATCAGAGTTGTTGCCAGGGTCTGAATAACATAAATGCAATGGTCAAATGATCACATGAGATGAAGCTAGTGCACACCACAAAGAAGCTAAAGCAAAGTGAAAACACTGAAAGAGATAATTTGCAAAAGACAAATAGGAGCAAAACCCAATATTCGATTAACATGAGATGGCCATAATGAAGAATACATATAAGAGAGCTTGTAAGTAACTCCATAAAAGGTGGTCAAAGCACCCCAAGAATAAACTGTAACTCCTCCATGAAAGGTGGTGACAAGGTGCTAAGAATAGAGAAGTAACTCCCATACCTAAAATAGCTAGTCAAAGGAGTTACTTATGACATTCTTATGACACCTATGACACATTTATGACACACATCTCCACATAAGCTAGCCTATCCCATGAATGTAAGAAAACTCCATGTATGCACAAATATATAATATTCTCTAATTAAATAATAGGGAAAAATAAAAACCTACACTAACACCCCCCATAAGTGCAGCTTAGGTGTGAAGTGTGGAAATATAAAATGGGTCTTGACAACTAGGCCTGATGAGGTACCCATGTACAAATACAATCTCCCATAAGATAGAGAAAAGGAGAAAACTCGTAGGAAAAAACTCCCCCCTAAAAGAGACATAAAAGAAATGAAGAGGCTAGTGGGCCCCTCGAAGATGATGCTACTGCAAATGTAGACCACACCCCAAGAAGAGCTCGTAGATGAATGAACTTGCTCTCGATGAAAGGTTTGGTGAAGATGTCTGTAACCTGTTCTGAAGACTAGAAAAATATCAAGTCAATGACCTGACTATGAATAAGCTCTCAAATGAAATGCATGTGAATCTCTATGTGCTTGGTTCTCTAGTGTTGAACTAGATTCCTACAAATTTGAATGGTACTCTAGTCACAATAAATGATGGTGGGCTGCCTGATAGGAATGCCAAACTCAAAAAGTATTCCTTGAAGCCAAATAGCCTCAATAGCTACATTAACAACTCCCCTATAATCTAGCAATAACATTTTGCTTCTTGCTAGACCAACTGATAGGACTAGAACCTAGAGAGAAACTATAACCAGAAGTGGACTTGCGAGTCTATGAATTGCCAGACCAGTCTGAATCTATATACCCTATCAAGTCAGCCTCTATGCCAAATCTGTAATGAATCCCATATTCTTTGTGAACCTTATATGTAATGCAAGATACTCTTAGCTACTTTTCAATGTAGCTCATGAGGTTCCTGCATAAATCTGGAGACAAGTCCCACTACATATGATATGTCAGGCCTAGTGTGAGTCAAGTAGATGAGACTGCCAACAAGTTGTCGATACTGAGTGGCATCAACTAATGGTGAAGAACAGTCAGCCTCAAGCTTGACTCCTAATAGTAAGGGAGTCAAAGATGGCTTGCAATAAACCATGTGAAACTAAGACAATAAATCAAGAGTATACTTAGGTTGTGTAAGAGAAATCCCTGAATCTGACTATGAGATCTCGATGCCAAGGAAGTAGTGCAACAAACCCAAGTCTATCATGTCAAATCTATCTTGGAGAGATGCCTTCACTACTACAATAGCTGATGAAGAACTCTTGGTGATCAAAAGGTCATTGACATATAAAACCAAAATCAAGAGTGAATCATCCTGCCATAAGTAGACATTGGGATCAGAATGGCACATAGTGAAACTCATTATGAGAAGGAAGGAATCCATCTTGGCATACCAAGCTTAAGGGGCCTATTTGAGGCCATAGATAGATTTCCTAAGTTTGCATACTAAGGAAGAATCCTAAACAAATCCTGGTGGCTGCTCCATGTAGATCTCCTCCTTTAGGTCTTCATGAAGAAAGGCACTCTTCACATCCATCTGGTGCACATCCCAACCATGTGTTGTGGCAATAGCCAAGGTGAGTTAGATAAAAGTCATCTTTGCAATGGGTGCAAAGGTCTTTGAGTAGTCAATGCCTACCACCTGTGAGAAACCCTTGGCGACCAGTCGCACCTTGTATTTATCAACTGACCCATTTGCTATAAACTTGGTCCAATATAGCCACATACATCAAACCAGCTTCCTTCCCTTAAGAAGTGAAGTCAAGTCCCAAGTGTGATTTTTGATTAAGGAAGAATATTCTTCCTCCATAGCACTATCCCACTCAGGTACTCCCGATGCCTGTCAAAAAGTCTATGGATCTGAAACTAAGGCAAAGAAGGCATGTGGATCTCTTTGAAAAAACCCCTAGTATGTTTGTCATCTACGGGATTTCTTGCTCAAGTGCTAGCACTCTCAAGTGTCTATCTGGCCCAAAGTGGCCCAGAAGTGGGCGAGTCGAGTGCTAACTCCTCATCCTTTGACTGACTAGAGATGGATGACTCTACATCACTATCCTCGCTATCTAAACTCAAAAAAGAAGATGTCTTTGGCTCAGGAACCTACTGTGGCTGATCTAAATCTAAGGAATCATCATGAAGAAGTAGATTCGATGAGAGAGAAGTGCCAAGTGTTGAGTCTTTAGGACTCTCCTGAAAGTAGACACTTCTCTCAATGAACAACTCATGAGTGGTTAGATCTAGAAGGTGATACCCCTTAACACCATCCAGATATCCTACAAAGATGAAAGGCTTGGACTGACATTCCATAACTTTGCATTTCTTCTTTGGTATGCAGGTCATGGCTGGGGATTTGAAAACCCTAAGGTGTTCAACATCAAGTTTCCTTTTATGCCAAGATTTAAAGGGTGTTATCCTTTTCAAAGCTTTGTGAGGAACCCTATTTTGAATGTAGCAAGCACAATTAATGGCTTCAGCCCAGTATTATGGTGCTAAGGATTTAGAGTGAATCATACAGCTACCCATCTCTTTCAAGAACCTATTTTTACATTCTATAACCCCATTCTGTGAAGGATTATAAGTGACTGTCCACTGCAAATCAATCCCCTCTATGGTGCAAAATTGCTTAAACCTGTTGCTGACATACTCCCCTCCATTATCAGTTTAAAGAACCTTGATGGATTTCTCACTCTATTTCTCAACAAGAGCCTTGAAGTCTAGAAAATTTTCAAGCACTTCAGACTTTTGTTTGAGAAAATATATCCAAGTGTACCTAGAGAAATCATCAATGAAAGTGAGGATGTACTTGGCCCTTGTGAAAGATGGTTTGGAAAAGGGTCCTGATACATCATTATGGACTAACTCTAAAGGTTGTGAAGCCCTCCAAGCTTTGCCTTTGTCAAATTTTTCTTTGGGATGCTTCTCAAGGGAGCACCCCTCACAAAGTCCTTTTAAGAATCGGACACGAGGCAAGCCAATGACCATGTCATGTTTGCAAAGTTGCTCAAGGTAACGGTAGTTAAGGTGGCCAAAGTGCTCATGTCATAATTTGCTAACTCCATCTGAATGAGTCATCAATGCTGTTGGAGAAGAATCAAGTGCAAAATGTGAGAAGGTGTATAACTTTGCTTGGTGATCTGCCCTATCCACTGCCATTGTAGTATCACTATGGAACTCTCTAATAGCCACTAAATTTGGTGAAAACTCAACTCTCATGCCCTTACCAATGTGAGTGATTTGGTACACTGATAGGATATTGGTTGAAAGAGAAAGAACACTTAGAATATTATTGAATGTTCCTCCTTCCATTTCAACTAACCCTCTCCCTACAATGGAAACTAATGTGTCATCACCCAAACTAATTGAAGTCATGCTATAAGGCTCTAAAGATGAAAACTCAACTAGGGAAGAGCCCATGTGGTAAGAAGCCCCTGAGTCAATGACCCATGAAGATTAGAAGCTACTATAGCTATAAGGGCCTTGCCCTTTTCTTTCTCCTTACCCTTGCCTTTTGCCTTAGTAGAATCTTGGGTAGATGAATTTTGCTTGATGGACTCAGGAACACCTATGTTATGCTTCTCTAGAAGATGAGGTAGGTGATCTATTTATTTCTTCATTTATTTGTGTTCATCATGCCCTGTCTTCTTAGAATAGGCACACTTAACCTTTTCCTTCTTAGGTTTAGCATTGGAGGAGGAAGACTCAGTGTTGTTTTTGACAGGATTATTGTTTTCTTTCTTCTTCTCCTAGTCATTTTTTTTCTTCTTCTCCTTTGTTGAAGTCTTATCCTTACCATTTATAGCTATCAAAGCTTAGGGTTGAGTAGAATTCATTGTGCCCATTTGAATTAGCTTATCTTGCTCTCTAGTCAGGTCGGCAATGAGTGAGTCCAAAGAAGGCATTTTCCATGTAGTTCCAAGGGCACTTTTTGTGGCATAGAAAGTGGAGACAAAGACTGAATAGCTTGGACCTAACTTTGTGAGAATAGAAAGGATGAGTTGATCATCTTTCTTCTCTATCCCAATTTTTTTCAATTGCAATCTAAGGGCCTTAAACATAGTGAAAAAGTCTTGTAGGGTGTCAAAGTTGTAGGACTTAGACTTATGAGTTCATTTTCGAGCTCATGACCTCTCATCTCATCAAGCTTCCCAAATAAGGTTTCTAGGGTGTCCCATATGTCTTTGGGAGTCTTGGAGGTTTCTAAATGGAAGAGAAGTTTTAGAGACACAAACAAGCTCAGTAATCCATAGGCTTCATCACTATGGTTGTACCACTTGACCTTTTCAACATCAGTGCTAGGTTCTACTTTAGGACCCATGTTGATCCTATACAACCCTTTACTTCTAAGAATGATTGACTTTTTAACCTTCTATTCATGATAGTTGAAGGGTGTTAGGAGTTTAAGTTGAAAATAATCCATTTTAATCTAAATTTAGGTGACGTTGTGTAATTATGCAGAAAGGAGAACAAAAGCAAAGATTGCAAGTTGTGAAGAGCAATCACACCCCTCCAAAATGTTGAGATCCCCCCAAATATAAAAGTGCATGCTCAAAAGATGTTGGGTTTAGCTGAGAATGCGTCTTAGAGCAATCAGTGCAAGACTTTAAGCAAACAGGACATCAGACTCAGTCGAAAATGCGTCTCGGGAGACCCAAATTTTTGGCACTTTATAAAATAGTGCATTTTTGACAATTATCTAGCCTAAGTTGTATAAAATTGAAAACTAAGAACTTTTGAAAAAGATGGCACTTGAATCTGAGCAATCGTTTGCAAGATTTTAAAGTTTTAATTTCCCGTAAACTAGTAATTTTTCAAAAAAATAGCACTAAAACATTAAAAAATCCTATTTTGAGAGAAAAAGTGGCCTTCCAACCACTCGTTAGACTTGGCACGGAGCGAAGAATGAAGTGGTTTAGTATTTTGAGGGGGATTTAGTGCCTTGCCAATCCAGGCCTCAACTTCGTCTTCGTCAATCGAAGATACAAGTTTTTAAAAAAACTTTAAATTGCCTTCAATGCTATTTCCTCAAAAATAACTTAATTCATAAAATCATAAAATCTAATCTTAGAATATAAAGATAATTCAAATGAGAAATAAATAGCATAAAGTCAAATTGCGTTGGATTTGAAGTGGGCCCACCAAAGAGAAGCGCCAAAAATGAAGCGCCCAAACCCTAACTTCTTTTGCTGGCAGTTTTTCTGATATTGGGCATTGCCAAAGGAGAAATACAGGGCTAAGATGAATCAGGGCATTTGCTAGGAGGTTGAGGAAGGTTTTGAGCAGCTACCAGAGACTTGTAGATTGAGAACACACAGGGTTTTAATGACCCTTGATACAAAAACATCGCTGAAGGGACGTTTTTTCAATAAGAGCCTTAAAAAATGCCTCCAATAGATCTGAGGCTGCATGTAGAGGCCAAAAGAACTCTTTCCAAGGGTTTACAACTGGTCAAAGTGCCTTTTTACTCCATTTCAGGGCCGAAACATAAATTATGGGGTACCAACTTCCACCAGAGAGCAAAAAACGTGATCTGATTTTTCTTTTGGTCTGCAAGTTGTTGGAAGCGCTGTGGAGATCCTTCACACAGCTGAGAAACTCTGCAAATGAGCC
This sequence comes from Torreya grandis, assembly GCA_037957365.1. Taxonomy (NCBI): domain Eukaryota; kingdom Viridiplantae; phylum Streptophyta; class Pinopsida; order Cupressales; family Taxaceae; genus Torreya; species Torreya grandis. The sequence continues at coordinate 1,900,294 of JARHVA010002789.1, read as the reverse complement.
GTTGAAACCTCCTTGGTAACCAACAAATGGATTTGTCCTGATAAATAACGAGAACCACAACCAAACCAACAAAAAACAATACCACAAAGGTAGTCCACAGGAAAGATAAATACAACACAAGAAATGATATTGAAAGGCTTTTTCAGATCAGATCTGGAAATAAGAAAATGAACTTAAAGAGAACTCCACTCCTCACGTTTTCAAAATAAACTAATAGCATAACCAGACACACGATTACTGGGGCGGCTCTGATACCATATCGGAGTTGTTGCCAGGGTCCAAATAATGCGAATGCAATGGTCAAGTGATTACACGAAATGAAGCTGGTGCACACCATAAAAAAGCTAAAGCAAAGTGAAAACATTGAAAGAGACAATTTGCAAAAGACAAATAGGAGCAAAACCCAATATTAGATTAACATGTGATGGCCATAATAAAGAATACATATAGGAGAGCTCGTAAGTAACTCCTCTACAAAAGGTGGTCAAAGCACCCCAAGAATAGACTGTAACTCCTCCATGAAAGGTGGTGACAAGGTGCTAAGAATAGAGAAGTAACTCCCATACCTGGAATAGCAAGTCAAAGGAGTTACTTATGACACCTATGACACATCTATGACACACATATCCACATAAGCTAGCCTATCCCACGAATGTAAGAAAACTCCATGTATGCACAAATATATAATATTCCCTAATTAAATAATAGGGAAAAATAAAAACCTACACTAACAGTGATGAGATATTCAATACACATAAAAGAGTAAAAATGAGACAACCAACATAATTAAGTGCATGGAGAAGAGTGTAAATACTAACTAAAATGTTAGGTATAATTTAATGATAACTATTCTCCATCAAATGTGATAGGTAGAGGGAAAAAATTAAAGAATATGCCTTAGCAGAAAGATAAGGCAAAATGTGACCTAAAGTCATAGATAATGAAAATGTTAGTGGAAATAATATTTACAAAAATAGAGTTGCATGAAAAGATGTATTATTTTGACAAAAGAGTTGTTGTGAGTAATAATCCAATGAAGATGTGGGAAGAGCCTTGTATAAATGAACCCATAGATGTCTTGAGATGCATAGTGAGTCCACATGAACCTTAGACACCAAAATTCTCAAGAAGAGAAGGCTGCAAGGAACTAATAGATTATGTCTTTGATGTGGAATATTATTTCACATATAATGGTATTGAGGAATCAATAAATATGGCATTCACACAAAATATATTATGAGATAACATAACAAGTTACTTGATAGATATAGAAAAAGGGAGATTATGGAATGCTAAATAAAAGGTGAAATGTTGGCACATAATGGTGTATATAATACTAATTCAATTAATGCACCTAGAGGACCAATCCAAGTGGTGGATAATACTCAAAGGTTCAAGGAGTAATATTGAAAAGGAATCTTTCCCTAAAGTTTGAAGAATGGGATGAACTATCTTGTGAGTGACATAAATATGTTGTAGGGAACATCATGGAAAATTACCATGTGTAATCCTTAGAATAATAAATATCCTCTGAAGAATGGGAAGATGAGATAATTACTAAGCTAGACGAAGGAGAGGAACTAGAATACTTTTATCCTAAAATGTCTAGGGGAGTTACTTTTTAGTTTCCTATATATATATATATATATATATATATATATATATATATATATATATAGTTCCTATGAGTTTTAAGATTGTAAAAACATAACTTCTATGAAAATAAAGCAAAACATAGTTATAGGGGACTTACTTATTGGTAAATAGAGGCCAACCAGCCATGGTAATCCCATACCAATGTTTGAATAGGAAACCCATGCAATTACCATGGAAGTATTTACATTTTATTTGTTCATGATTTGGGCATGGATCTCAAGAGCATCATTGTATGGATATTATGAAGGGTAAGTGTTAACATATTCTAATTTTTAACACATTTTTTTAAAATATTTTATTACATATTTTTATTATGTTTTTACTGTTAACTGAAGTTCAAATGACACATTTTTATTTTGCATTTGATTATAACATAGTTCATTATTTTACTTGGTTTTATCTTCTTTCTTATTGTCTTAAAAAGTAATTTTTGCATGTTGTATTTGGGAAGATTTTAATCATTGTGAGACATGTAAGACTTTTTCCTTTGGGTACGTTGGGGTTTGGATTAGTTGGAAGGGGTGTGGATTTAATGGATGGTTTTAAAAATAATATTTTTGTGGATGTATGTTTTTTTTGGGAAAACTTAGAGGGACTCAACCCAAGGACCACTTTGACCTACACTTTCAAGAAAGATATTTGGCTTTTCCATTATTCTTATTCATTAATCTTTATTTTTAAAAGAGATGAGTATTAGTTGTGTTTAATTCATAAGTGAAAATATATTTGGATTTACATGCTATAAATGAAAGTAAATGTGAAATGCATGTTGTTTTTTTGGGTCTACGAGATTTACTTTGACTTATGAGTGTACAAAATAAGTGGAAATGATAAGAAAATCAAACCTAGGAATGTTTCAAAATGAATTTTTGTGAGCATTAAATGATCAAATATCATGCATGTACTTCCTTTACTTACATCTATAACTATGTGAGAATTGGTTCTTATTTTTATTTGTCTCTAACCCTAATATGGAAAATTGAAAATGATTATAAGTTATTAGTTGATAGTATTTTTTCAGGAATGTCTACATTCCTATGAAAATTTAAAATAATATGTATAGAGATATATAGGTATCTATGTATGTTGTATGACATGACTTTAGAATTTTAATAGTCATTATAAGGATTTATTAATTGATATTAGTTGTTTCCCTTGTTATGATATGCTCTTGGCTTTGTAAATATTCTAGCTACGGTTTCTTCTTGCGTAAATCTTGGAAAAGTATTTAATTAAATTTTTAAATGATTATCCTAGAGGAAATATTTTATTAGCACTTATTTTATAGTTTTTTTTTTTAATTTAAAAAGGAATTAAAAATCATTACAACCAAAAATTTAAACTTATGTATTTGTTGGAATGTTACATTTATTGGTTTAGTTATACAAGAGAAAGGAAGTTTTGACTTAAATTGCATTACAAGTTAATTTCATTAAATATTAAGTGAGTTAAGAACAATTAATTTCTAATCTGATTTACAAAGGATGGGAAAACGTACTTCTACATAAGTAAAAACATTTTTAAGGTTGCATTAGTTCACTCCATTATTATGAGACTATTTGGCATGTGATTTGGAAAAGTCATTTAAAAGTCAAAAAAATATGTTGATTTTTTTATTAAACTCTTAGAATCACAATTTTATATACTTCTTGTCTATCTTGAGATGAATTGGATTTATGGATAATTAGATCAATTCATCTCCACCTGTTGATCATTATTGCATTTAAATGCAATAGTAATATTAATTTGAACTTGAGGAAAGAATATGAGGGTACATACCTTTTGCTGTGGGATAAATGTAGCATCAAATTTGAAAAAATATATCCCAAGTTCTCACATAGGAAAATGCTTGACATATCTTTGTCAATGTTGACAAAGCACTTGATGCAAAGTAAAATAGATGAATCTAGTTGACTTAGCTAAATCACTACTTGAACTATAATAAGTGTAATATAGATTATACTACTTTCACCACATGATTAGGTAGAAGATTATAGATGAATACATCAGGACCTAATCCCATGCCAAATTGGTATGTATGGAATCCCATTTCATGGGCAGGGGCACAAAACATTTTTCGGCATGGGCTCAACTTACTCATGTAGAGTAGGCAACGACCTAGGCATGAATGAAACCTTATCTTTATTTGATTGATTACTGTGCATGAATGATTTTGGTATAGTTTATGTATGACTTATGTGAAATAAATTATATATTATAAGTCTTATAAGATAGTACTTTTTTAATGTATAAATTATGCATTATGAACTCTATAATGAATGTAAGGTCTTATTATTTTAAATATTAATTTGGTATAGGTAGAATACTATATTCTAAACTAATGAATATAAGGTTCTTGATACCTACATTTTGATTAAACATTGAATATGATTATATGTCACTATGAAAATTAAATAGTTAAGGGTATTTATTAATTTACTATTTCAATCATTGTGTGCAAATTTTCAAATTGTAATGTGATTGTTACATGGATACTGAGATTAGTAAAATGATATAAGGGTAAAAATTAAGGAAACTTTTCTTGAATAAATTCATACCTTTACTCAACTCAAAAACAAAATAAATACATAGAATGGTGTTAAAACTTGAAAATGTGAATATTCTAAAAACATCAATAATATTCTTTAAATGTAATTAAGTGGATAAGTTAGATATCCAAATATCACACTTGTGAACATTAAAATGAACTTATCATAATTTTTGGAAATGTAAGGATTGAAAAATTAAATTTGAATAAATTATATGGCCTTTTCAAGTCCAAAAGGATGCTTAAACACTTAGAGAAATGAGAAATTCAAATGTTAAGGCAAAGTGGAAATCAAACTCAGATAGGGTGAAATTTAATTGGTAACTAACATAAGTGATTACATGATTAAAAGGAATTTAATTATCAATGTGCAATAAATAATGAAAAAATGAGGAATCAATGTTATCATGTTTTATTTGACCTAAAATATCAAGCTGAGAAATTGAACATGTAAAATGATAAGCTAATGTCAAAGAAAAATATTAAATAAATATTTTTGAAATATCACATACTTGACTTAAGGGAATTTAACATGTGAATGTAAAATAATGATTAAAATAAAAGGGTTTGCCATTATGAAAAAATATATGAAAAATAAATTAATATAATCTATGGTTAAGATGAATTACAAGGCCAGGGGTGCCTATCATTCAAGTGTCTAACACAAATAATGGGATGGAATTGATGACATCTTTAATGCCTCTGAAGGTTAAAAAATTAAAAATAATATAAAGAGTGGTTAGAACTTAATGAATTTGGAGGAATGCTCTACTTCATATTTATGAATAATGGAAAATTATAATCAATGGAAATTTTGATAAATATTTTCAATTGAGACATAGTACTAAAGTGACTAATGACTTGATAAAAATTTAGTTAGATCTTATTAATTTAAACTATTTTGAGAATACTTTCTTGAATGAGTGGTTTGATACAACCCAAAAATGGAATTATTAGGAGTGATTTAACTAATTATTATTTATATTTATAACACTTAATAATCCTATGACCCAAATTAAGCTTATAAAAGGACTATGTTCTTAGTTGAAACTAAAAATACTATGGGTTTATTTGAAACTAAAAGACAATGTGTTTCACATGGCTATCTAAGTAGATGTAGATTCATGATAAATGTAAGTTTATATGATTATTAAACTAATACCTATGAAGTTTTTAATTATTAATATAATAACATATTTCATAGTTAGGAAATATTTTATCGATTATGAAGGGGAAAAAATAGTTTTTCATTATAAGGCTCTCTACACTATTCTACAACACTCCTAGTTTGTATGTTAAATCCTCTATCTTGTCATGATCTATGACTTTGGGTCAATATTAACCTTAGATGTTTTTTGAACCTTATTATATATGATTTTTTTGGTATGCATTAACACATAATGGATAATATATGCTGTATACACATTATACACAATACATTCCAGTTAGAAGATGTGTTATCTCCTATTTATGTAGATTGCCTCCTATTTAGAAATATGTTGATTTTTCTCCTTTAAAACTCCTTCCGCTTTCAATATATAAATTCATATGAAACCTTGTTCAGCTACATATATCACCTTTATCTACACATGCATGTGACTCATCTCCTTCTAAACTATAAATTCACCCCTTAACTTTTAATGCTTATTTATAATTTTGTGTACTCCTTTCTGACTCTTCCCTCATATTTTATTCAAAAATTTCACTCACCTTTCACACTCTAGGAACTCCTCTTCACAAATTGGTCACCATGTTAGTTTATCAAAAACCAACATTACCTTCATACGTAACCACTATTGTAATCCTTTGACACAATTTCATATAGGCATTATCTACATTATGAAACTATTGCTATAATATGTCATCTATAATACTACATAGCTCATATATTCATCAAGTTAAATTATTTTTCATCTCTCCCAAGACTATAACCTAAGATTTGATACTAGATTATGCAATTGTGTCTAAGGTTCCTAGTGATTGGATACATTATACCATACAACCTAAACACACTTACAAATAGTGGATGTAAAAAACCCTCTCTATTGATAATAACATCATAGGTTATAAATTTATGAGTATAGACTTTATACCATACATATTCATAATTCAAAACTATTACATTGGAACTCCTATCCCTATTTCCAGTCATTAAACATGGATCTCTCTCCCTTTATCCCACTCATCTTTCCTCTCTTTCTATACATTCTTATCTCTCTTCAACATAACCTTCCCTTCCTCCTAAAATGAGGATAAACCTCATAAATGAGATTATTAGTTACCTAAATGTTTCAAAAACATGTTTGTATTCATTTCTTACCAAGTGTAACATGTCAATATATATCCATGCAAGGATTCCAAAAATACATGTGTTCCTGAGGGTTTTATACTTCCCTCACAAACATAATGATAAAATGTGTTATCATCCATATCTAAGAATCTTGGAGTCAATAGTGAATTCTAAAATATATGGAGTAAACTATCTTGAAACTTCACCCATTTAATTTTATGCATCAAGTCCCATTAATGTATCCCATTATTCTTCTATGTAACAATTTATGTGTAGGTAATCCTCTAGTATTTATGTGAATCTATCCATTCTCTACACTTTATATTAATGGTGGATGTCTTCACACATTGTTTCACTCATTCAAACACTTAATCCATCATTTATATATAGCTTGAATTTATATGCTCTGAATGATTCCCTTATTTATTTTCAGTATTTAAGTAATCCAAATATTTTTGCATGCTAAAAAACCCTTCTTATTCCTTTACACACTAGTCTTACTCCATTTATTTGTGCACTGCTAACCCTACACTAGGTTTCTCCAAGGTTCTTGACATGTTAATATATGTTTCATTTCATATCTACATATGTCTTTTTATATAATTGAGCACTATTTTAGACACTCCATTTTTGACACTCTAATTGTGACACCCAACTTTTGACACTTGTGATACATTGATAGATAAATATGGGTGATTAAATATGATTCGGGATAAATATGGGTGACATCCAAATATTCATATAAATTTCAAAAATATATAAATTGGAGAGTCCCCCTCCACTTTCAACAAGCTTATATACATGTCGACACTTTTTATCCTTAGGCCTAGAAAGGTGTCAACTTAAGTATTGAGATCTTTGGTCCATCATGAAAACCTCATAGTTGTCATATCTCTTCAGGGATCAAGCAAATTCAAAGGAATGTTCATTGACTATCATATGAAGGGAGTAGGTATCAATCTCTTGTCATTATCATGTCTTTATTTTAACTTATGTTAAGTATCCTTATGATGTTTGAGTATATTTGGAGGTCTTTGACAAGGGTTTGAAGTAGCCTTAATATTCTAGAGTGACTTAATAAATATGGTCAAAGATGGTAACTGATTCACGGTGATATTTTCTAATGTATTCAATATATATAAGGTATGGATAACTATAAGATTTGAAAGTATGATCACGATACATAGAAGGATATAAGTTACTCTTATGATATTCATTGGAAAATCTCCTTTTGAAGCTATATGTATGTTGTCTAAAAGAAAGGTTTTAGTCTTAAAATGATAAATTTTGACCTCAAAAGGCCACTAAACCATCAACCATATTATTAATAACCCTCATGGTCATCATATTACTTTAGTCAAATGGTTTTATGTTTTAAATTTGCTCCCTCCATGAGTCTAAAATGTTATTTTGCCATTAAGTGATCCCACACATGTGAAAACCTACTCCTTTTACTCTCCAAAATGTATTAATATTTTTGAGATGAATTTTGACTTGCATTATCCCTCATATTTCATAAAAATGGTGGTTTAGAAACTAAAACATGAGGAAATACAGGATAATTTGTAGTATTCAATAATCTTTTCATGTGGTATGAATTTGTACAGTATGAATTTCCTCAAGAGGAGTCATGGGATTCAAGGAGGGTTTGTTATAGGCAAATGTTGAATAAATTTTAAGGATTCAAGGTTTGAGAAGCCAAAAACTGATGTAATTTCCCTAATGAGTTCATTTGTAGGCATCAAAATCACTTCATATTGTGCTTATTTTGTATAAGGGAGAGAGAAAGAAGATTCAAGATCTTGGCCATATGAAGTAGACCTTATGACCTTACAATCACTAGTATTGGTTGTTGGTTTAGTCTTCCTAACTTTATGAACAAATTCTAATAACTTAATTGTTTTAGTCTCCATTCACTTCTGCACAAGACAAAAAAATTATTATGATTTTATTGATTTTCTGACTATTTTGGTTAAACTAATGATTGTTCCTAATTATTTAGGCCTTAAAGACACTTTTCATGTCTTCCTCAATATTTTGGTACACACATGTGAGTTTATAGGTCTCAAGTACATATAAAATTATATATCTATAGTCTTCAGGCAAAATTGAATGGTTGTATGGTTCAATGATGGATTCAAGGTTGTCAAGACATAATAATATATTATATGAAATACTTCATTCATGACCAGATATCCTTCCTTTAGGTTTTTCAAACTTCATCAAAGCCTCATATCCTATAAATCAACAATCTATCCTTAACTATCTCATAGTCTCACTTAGTAGATGTTAAGGACACTTATTAGATGTTAAGGTTATTTGGACAATCCTCACTTTCTCTTTTCACTATGTATGCCTCTTTGAAAACCTCTAATGTGTTGTATTTTAGTAGGCATATGCATAAGATGTCTAGGATCCTTGTATACTATATTGAGTTTGGATTCATGATTCATTCAAATCCCCTCATGTTTCATTCCATTTTCATATCTTTTACACTACTACTTAATCATTTTTGTAAGCTTAGAACTCCATTCCTAGTTTTGATATATCCCATTTTCATCATATACATATCACTACTACTTATTCACATCCACATCATGAATCCAATGCTTTGGTACTATTTAGGGTTGTTAAAAATCATCATGGTCATGAAGATGAATCTTATATCCTTAAACCCTACCAACAGAGTAAATATTCAACTATAGCGAAGGTGAAAGTATAGTCAAATTACTGATGGAAAGTGGTGTATAGAGGAGGTTAGAAGAATGTCTCAATACAAGGAGTTTTAATTACCTCCTAGGTTATTTTCAATGGATGAATAGGTTAATAATCCATGTAATTGACATTTTAAAGGTATTTTAACATCTAACCTCCACCTCAGTCCATACAAGAGACTTAAATAATCACTTACAATTATCATGAAGATACATAGTCAGTATGAACATTAGATCATGACAAAGGTGCATATATGAGAGTTAGAAAAGATGTTGAAAGGATATTGATACATATTTTTAACTTAATACAAAATCAATAATCCAAGGAGATATCCAATGAAACCTATAGCCAATGCCTTCAAGACACATATAGGCTGCCTTTTAAGATACATACAAGCCTATTTATAGTTTGGTTCATTTTCAAGCTAAGTTGGGAAGGTAGAGAAGAATTTGAAGGAATTTAAACTTAAATGAAAAATTCCACAAGTTATTGGACCATATTAAGGGTTATAATTTTAGTGTGAGGTTATATATAGAAGACACAATGCTAGTCCCCAAAAGCACGTACAGGTAGATGATAATAGGTAAGAGCTAAGCCAAAAAAGAGAAGATAGAGCTTCTATGACTAAAGAGTTATGAGTTAAATAAAATTAAAAATAAGTTCAAGGATTAAATTAGGTGAGGATGTTAGTGATAATTTAAATATACCTAAAGGAGCTAGACAATGTGCGTCTACAACTAGTTCATATCTTCACACAATCAACACCTACAACTAGTCTTGGGAGAATTTATGGTTTTGAAGCCTCTGTAGGTGTGATCAGGCTCTCAAATTTGGTAAATATTATTATTGTAAGTGGATTAAGGTATTAATTCTATCCTCAAAGTCATAAAATCAATGGAAAAATTTACTATTTTGTCTTAGACCTAGTCTAGTTTGTTACTAGTCAATGATGAGACTAAGTGAACTATTTGAAGGTTTGAGAATAAGATAGGAAGATTTTATTTCATAATGGGATTTTTGAGGAAAAAAAGGTGGTGTTAATTCTCAATATAATATATGGGATTGATAATAGTCAGGTTTCAATTCAAATGACCTTGAGGGATAGATAAAGGAGATAGACCTTAAACTTGATAAGAACCTTGCCACCATGTTGAGACATATCTAGGTTCTCATTGCACATTAATGGTCATAATGATGGTTTGGAGATTAAATAAAAATATTTGGAGAAGTGATTGAAATATGGGAACGGAATAAACTTATTAGTTTGGTTGTAATACCTTCCTTAGCTTACATAGTCTGAATAATTAGTTGAAGTACACTTTCCAATGTTCATATCTTCACACACCTTTTGCATGGGAACTCAAGCTATTCAATAATTCTTAAGGGTTTAATGGACTAAAGATTCATAAAAATAATTTTTGGTTTGGAGATCCATAATGTATGAACCATCATTAAGATGGTGGACCTCCAAAACCCTTGTTAAAACTCTAGAAGGTACCTAATGAAGGAAATGCACTTCAAAATGCATTCAGATGAAGTGTTTGAGCCATAAAAGGATATTTATGGTCTTTATAGGTCTCATAAGTATACCAATAACCTATTTTTTGGCATGTATAAGGATCATGTTGTACGCACTAAGCTTGAGAGGGATAATTTGAGCATGTAAGCAAGGAATTAAATGGTGTTTGCATATATAATGAGATTCAAGAGAGAGAATGGGTCCTAAAATCCCCAAATAACCTTGTAATAATCATCTATGGGAGTCATCATGACTAATTATTTAGGTAGGTAGGCTTGGGTATTTATATGAAAGAATATATGCATGTAGATATAAGGCAAATGCATTATTTAAGCTAATATTATTACTCCAAGTGACTTCATAGATGATGTTCATGTTAAAGATAATGGATAAGAAACTTATAATTTAGGTTAAATCCAGAACTCTAAAAACCCTACAGTAGTTTATGATTGTCTAGTATCATCATTAAACTATGTCACGTAGAAGATGGAGTAAAGGCAAGATGAGATTCAAGGACACATCAAATATTCATGGATAATATTATGAAGTTGTTTGAGAGGTGCATATAAAAGATGAGCTATAGGGGAGATGCTATAACTAGTCATTTTGACCTAAAAACACCTAAAACTTCTTAGAAAGCATATTTATTACCCAAATGATAAATTCACATGCTCACTAATATACATATCTTTTTCATGGGAGGTTGAGAACTTTAGGAGAGGTGGAAGGCTGAGTCTACAAGATTTTTGTGGAATTAGTTTAAAGGTTTAGTCCCTAAACTCTATGAATCATTGCTAAGATTCCTGGTCACTCTTAAACCTCTCTAAAAACCTAATAAGGACTTAATTAGAGGGATTTGAGAGGAAATATATTTAAACAAATGGAAATCACCTGACAAAGGCATAATTCATGTTTCCCATTTAGATAAAGTCATGATCATGGTACTCTCTTGTATAGAAACTATATGGACCTGTCATAAAATAGTATTTGTTCAAGAAATTAGGTAGAAAACAAGGTATAAGGTAGTTTAAAGAGTTTAAAATCATTTAAGATGTTTTTCTAAGGATTTTTCACCTCTTCAAACCATGAGGTCTTCCCTTATCTACTTATGAGTACCTCTACTAGCCTTCACTAATCAACCAGTCTATGAAACTAATAAAGATGGCCTAATTGTTCAAAAAATTATAGATGGAGGAACTCTTGGGTATAGAGAGGCTATATGTGGTTAATGAAACATATAGAAACATCCTTAATTTTACCTTGAAGAAATCAAGTTCCATATTTATAAGCAATTATGAAGGTTTTTGGTGGTTTTAAGGATATAGTCAACCCACAAAAAGAGGTAGTCAGTTAATGCTTCATGGAAGTTGGTTATTTATGTCTATTCAATGCTTGTAACAAATGAAAGAGAGGGAATTTAATTAATATGGTGTGCATAGACATTTTATGGGTCAAATTTTATTAAAAATAGACTTTGACAATCATAACGACACTTATTACAGACACTTCAATGCATAGAAGAATATGGAAGACTGTTGTAACTATCATGTGAAATAATTTATGATATTTTTAATTATTAAAATAATTATACACCACTCTACCTCTTCTTATCTATATGTAATTATATTTATTGTGTATGGAAGGCCTAATTTGATATCCCTTAGGCTAGGTATAACAATACTCTGTTGAAATTATAACTTGCAACTTGAATTAATAAGAAAAGATTGTTGTAGAATTCTTCATTGGTATTAGTGTGTGTTTTTATTATTGAATTGTAGAAAAGTATGAGATTAATCTTCCTTTGTATGTCCTCTCCTTCACTTAATTCTATGTTTTCATCCTCTATAGGTCATATGAAGTGTAAAGAGGTAGAAGTTGTGTTGAAGAGTGACCTAGTTTGTATTGTCTTATATAGACCTCCATTATTTTACCTTTAAGTTGAAAACATTTTATCTAACCTCCATATGAAATAATCATGTTTAGGACTATGTTAATAAGTCTATTTAATAAACTATTTCCATTAGATTCACAAGTGTACTTAAATATAGGTTAAGAGAGTATCATTGAAAAATTCATGTATTTCCATACCTAGTATAGATTTTACTTTTAATTTGTCATTCTATCTCTTTTCAACCCCTAAAAAAATAGGTTTTAGAATAAGAATTAAAATTTGATATATTAGGGGAGCTATCCCCATAAGTTAGAGGTTTGTTCTAACTATAAGTAACTAACAACCTGTAGGCCAATCCCATATTAGTCTAGGTTTTAAGTAGAAGTAAAAAATATTATTTAGAAGGTGAAACTTAGGTTACTAATAGTTTTGGCATGCGTGGTGGGACCTACTAATTCAAGTGAATTAGGGCATACATTTTCATATTTGGGAATATCAACAGCTTCAAAGGTTTTAAAGGTAGATCTCCAAACATATTTCATACTAGGAGTGGTTACAAAATCTTCCTAAAAAGGTAAGGATATTGAATTTATTAAGTTGTATTTTGATATAGTTAAGAAAAATAAATATATCAAGTCTAATACCAATATTTCACCTCCTAATTCTCCTACTTTTTCCCAAAAAACTACTTTTACCCAAATAAATATTGCTAAAAATTTTACACTTCAAATGGCTATTCCTAGGAGGCAAGCTTTTATGCCTTTTAATGGTGGTATCCCCTTGAACCTCAATAAATTTGATGACATAACTATATATTCCCTAAATATCCTTCCTTATTTCATAGGAGATAACTCAATTACTCTTGTAGAGAATATTGAAGACATAGCCAATCTGTGTTTAGTGCATAATGTAACCCAAGAGAACATGGATATGAGATTATTAGAAAATTTCTTGAAGGGTAAGGAAATACAATGGTATATGGGTTCATAACCTACATCCATTAATTATTTCTCTTAATTTTTGCTCATTTCTTAATTTAGGAAGAAGATAAGAAACTAGTGATAAGGGTGTAGTAGAAATACTTGGTTCGTGATGCATGCATAATCTAAATGAATATGGATAACTCCTCTTTGGATTGGAAAGAATAACCTACAGATAAGAAAGCATTAACAAAGGGGTTATTAGAAAGATAGTTGGGTGGATTGCCTAGTGTGAGCTATATCCAAGAAGCATAAGCTTTCTAGGAGGCTATAAATCCAATCTTAATAACAATTAAGTTAAAAATGTTAAAAGTAATATACTTGTATAAAGTAAATGAGATGTAATACAAGAAAAATTTAGAATGCTTGTTAAATAAAATGACTAAATATAGCAAAAGTGGGTTAATACTTGTGCTAAAGTGGGTGAAGTCAGGTTCAAAAAATAAAAAAAGGGTTTATGAATAGGTAGGAACATAGAAAGTTAAGTTTAGTTGGGGGTAAGGGGCTAAAAATAACTTACTATTATTTTCTACCATAGTGATCATTGATGGTTGGGTAAATTGTTAGTGATTAAGTTGATCGTCAATGGTTGGGTAACCATCAATGGTTGGGGGTGACTATTAATGATTGTGTTAACCATTAGTGGTTGCATATGGATTTTTGAAGATATTCAAAAAAGAGTTATAGAATATGTGAATGGTCTGATAATGGTTCTTTCAAAAATATAGAAGTTGGGAAATAAGGTGTAGATAGGTCTGATTATGTCAAAGGTGTTAGAAATCTAATAAAATAAAGAACAAGTATAATATACCTATAGATTTCTAGTTGGATGATGGTTAAAAGATGGTGAAATTTTTCTAGAGTGACAATACTTTGGCCTCAAAAGAAAATTCGGTAAAGGTTTAGGTCTCTTTTGCTATTATTGAGCTACTAAAGGAAGATTGGATGCTATAGAGCTTGAATACCTATATGTAAGAAGATTTGATATTTTAAACATGGATCCATTTCACCTCCTGCTCCCTCTTTCTATAGGCAAAGAGAGATGGAGGACAGAAGGTTCCCTAGTAGGTAAGGTTTCTGATCACAATGCTTGGAAGTTCATTAACATTGCATAAGGTTTAACATCTTAAATTATGTCTCATTAGCTCACACACAACTGGTGATGTGTTAAAAAGGTAAGGTTCTAATTGTCGACTATCAGGCTAACTATTGATGGTTAAGTTGACCATCAATGGTTGATTTTTTGAAGGAAAAGGGGTCAAGGAAGGGGTTAATTTTTATTTAAAGGTTAAGTTAGTAAGTTGGTGAATTTATTTAACTATGGAGTCAACTAGACTCAGGGTCTAATAGGGTCAAGAAGGGTCTCAAGGCATTTTGACATCTAGTATAGTTTTTTATTATCTACATTTCCCCCCTTTTTATTATGTGGATTTAAATTAACAAGATACTAAACAAAAAATGGATTTCTTGGTTAAAAGTCTATTTACCCCAAGTATGGGAAGAAGTATTCCCCCTCAAACTAGTAGTCGATGAGGTGAAACCAAAATTGAGTTGGGGTTTGATAAGTGATATATGGTGAGTCATGAGGTTGGTGAAAAAAAGGGTTAGGTATTTGAGATGCAAAAATGTGCACAAAATAAGTATGATAGTCAATATTATGTAAAGACTAAGATTGCCAATGTTAGTAAAAATAAGGTTAGTTCTAGAAGGATAAGTAATAGGGTAACTAGTCCACAACATTGGTCATAGCTGATTGGGTGACTCTATAAGTCTCCTAAATAGGGTTAGTGTTTTCATAGGTATCTAAGGTAAGAATTGATCGCTTGAAAAACATAAATGGTTTGGTCATGCACAAGGTTACGCAAATTCAAATGTTCAACATGGTAAGGTTGGTTGGTGCATTCAAAAAGACAAATGCAAGGTTTGTCATGAAATATGTGAATAGTTTAGTTCAAAAATGACCAATGTCAAGGTGGATGTGGTCAAATGGTTGGTAAGAGAAGGGTAATCTCTAAAATTTAAAGTTGTGGTTTGGGGCAGATTAGGTGATCTCCAAAAGTTTGGCACCTAGATTGGGTGCTTAAAATTTTTAAAAGTGATACCCTGACTATCAATGGTTAGGGTTTCCAAAGTTGACTATCAATGGTCACCTCGACCATCGATAGTTAGGGTAAAACCCTAAAAGTATGGAATATAAAAATTTAAAATGAAATTTCATTTTCACTCTTGACATTTTGACCTTTATGCTTCAATGTATTTTAGCGATCTAGTGTTTGGCATGTAGTTGAGAGAGTTGACTGAGTGTTCAGTTAAGGTGGAGGTAGTTGATTAGTGAGAGGCATATATTGAGGAGATCAACTAAGACTAGATATGTATGGTGGATGTGGAGATGGCCGAGCAGTAGCATGTGGGCTCTAACCTTGAAAATGATTGAGTAATGAGGTAGGTGATGTTTTGAAATTGTTAGTTAGTTGATCAAGTTGTTGTTGACATTAAATTTGAATAATTTGTGGTTGATTTTGTATGGTTTTGGGGGTTTGAATTATGTTTCATGTTTTGGCTAAAATTAGGAATGTTAATTGGTGAAATTTTAAATTAGAAGAGTATATGGGTTGGGGATAGGTTATAGGTTAGATTTAGGTGATCTAGTTTTTGAATTTTATTATTTTTTATAGATTTTAAGTGGGTAGGTCAAGGGTTTTATCATCAGTGGTCACACACACTAATCGTCAATGGTTATACTCAATCATTGATGGTCAAATTGATCATTGGTGGTTGAAAAATAAGAGAAAAATGTTTGACAAGACCATTGATAGTTAGAGAACCATTGACAGTCAAACATTGAAGGAAAAAGGGTTTACTAGACCATTGATGGTTCAAGCAAACCATCAATGGTTAAGTATCTATTGAGGAGGGATTTATTTAGAAAGCATGTAAATAAATTGTTTGAAATATTTTTGAAAGTGGTGTGGGTAAATGAAAGTGTCAAGTGTAAGTTTAAGGTAGGTGATGTGTTGAGTGATGGGTTGGGATGGTTTAGGAAAAGTGTCAAGTAGGAATGTTGTGTGGATAAATTTGTTGGATAAAGTTAGGTATTGGTTTTATAGGTTTAGGGAAGGTATTACAGGTTAATGTAGGGAGTTGAAAATTATGTGGGGTAAGGTATATGTTTTTGATATAAGCATTAGGTGTTGGTATGATAGGTTAGGGTAAGTGCTTGAATGTTTGTGGGTGAGGGTTGTTTTAAAGTTCAAGATGGTTATGTGTTAGTTTGAAATAGGTTGAAAGAAGTCGGTGTAGGTTAATAGTGATGTTGATTTAGAAATAAACAATGGTGACACTTGCTAACTTTGATTTTTATAGGCATGAGGCCAGATCTAGATAAAGGATTGGGTGCCAAGGATCTTTGAAAAGGTTCATAGAGGGATGATTGGTGATGATTGGATGTATATAGAGGAGGTTAGCTTAGGATGTATGCAACATTATCAGTAGTTTCCAAGAGATGTAGTGATGATAGTGGCCCTTATTGAAAGATGGGATCCAACCACTAACACCTTCATGCTTTCGATAGGAGAGATTATGATCCTCTTAGAGGATGTCCATAGGATTACACAACTACTAATTTGAGGGGAACCTATTTACCATTTTGAGAGTGAGGAGAGGGATGAACAAATGGAGCTAATATATGGTGAGGATTAGGTACATGATAGGTTTTAATTTAGGTGTTTTTAGTTATAGGCCATTATACTAGAGGGCTCCAAATGAGAGATAGATGATGATGACTATGTCCTATTTTTCATTACCTAATTCAAGTAGTGGATGATTTCCCTATCTACTATTGGGAGTATTAGTAGAGATGTTACTAGGTAGGACTATTTTTAGGTGGGGACCAATATTACTAGTTCATATTTATAAGGATGTCTAGGCATTCAGAGCTCATAGATGATATGGGATCAATGTTGGGTTTATACTCCATTGCTGGGCATATGAGCATATTAGGGTGTTGAGGCCTTTGGGTGTTCCATGAGATGGATATGTGTAGTTGGAGTACAAAGTGGGTTTCTTGAGATGGAGAGGAAATTATGATTTGAAAGGTGTTAGAGGAGGTGTTAGAGACATTGATTGGTTTAGAGATGCATTGGAGGGTTTGGTTATTAGTGACATCATTTGGAGGTCATATGTGGGCTGACCTAGGTGGGCCTAGTATAGTTACCACATTTTATCACTATATAGCTAGAGATGGATATACGGTCAGAGAGAGGGGAAGATAGATCTCATCCCATTTGATTTAGTTCAAAGGTAGTTGTGTCTAATATAAGGGATTCTTTGTCCATTTCCTAGACATAGGAGGGAGGATGTGGAGTTTTGTTACCCAAGCTATAATTAGGAGATGTAGTTTTAGATCTTTAGGATTTACCTATGAGAGTATAGATAGATGATGATAGTTTTGTTGATGAATATGAAATATGGTACTAGGCTTGATATGTAACAACTAATTTTGGATGGGATGATGGGGGTCGATAGGCCATGGATGTGGATCTAACTGGGGCACAAACTTATTAGAATGATAAGGAATTAATCCATATCCCCTTGATGCTAAAAATATCATAATGTATTCAATCAAAATAATAGTTAGCACAACACTAACTAGGAAAAACCCCTAGTTAGTGGTCAAGATGGACAGGTAGTAGAAACACTGGCAGTGACACAAGCTCATATTACAAGTTTATAGGGAAAAATGGTGACATTAACAGGGGAGAGAGATTAGGTGAGGACCTCCCTTGGTTTGGTTACTCAAGAGAGGGATTCACTGAGATAACGGGTAGGATCCATGGTAGCACTAGTAGGAGGGCCACCAGGTATGATCACTATGACATAATACTTGGCCATGGTTGAGGAATTGAGATATTACAAGGTGATAATGCTGACACAGTGTCTACAACACCTAAGATGTGGAGAGTATAGGTCTAATTTAGTAAGTGGACCAGCTATGGTGACTCCAATGTAGTGAGATTCTATAGTGAGTGGACATATAGGAATATTAGGAGGATCGACATTAGATTGTAGTGCAAGTGCAGGAGTAGGAAGGGCTAGTTGTAGTGGTACCCTAAGGGCATGATATTATATGTTTTGATATGTTGTATGTATATGATTTTCATATCAACATGTATGCTGATGATGTGAGATGTATATTAGAGAGATATATTATACTTTGTTACATGTATTATTGATTTATTTGATGGATATGATGTAAATGATGATGTTTATGATGCTCATGTTATATATATATATATATATATATATATATATATATATATGTGTGTGTGTGTGTGTGTGTGTGTGTGTGTGTGTGTGTGTGTGTGTGTGTGTGTGTGTGTGTGTGTGTGTGTGTGTGTGTGTGTGTGTGTGTGTGTGTGTGTGTGATGTATGTTCATGGTTTATGGTTCATGGTTTTGATGTTTTATGCTTTATGCTTATGAGACATAACCTCAATAGCTTTAGGCATGTAATGATATATGGATGATGTTTTGTTTGGGTTATAGAAATGATGATGAATGGTATAACTATGGTTATGCTGATGTGGTTTCATGATATGATGTTTATATGATGTTTGATCCTTTGATCATAGACAAATATATGATGTGGTTCATAGATATGGTTCATGATTTAATGTTTGTTGTTCATGATCATCGAGATGTAATGTGATTATGGTCAAGGATATAATTAAATGACATAAATTAAATTAAAAAACAAACTAAATTTAGAAAAAATAAATGAGAATCATGAGACATATGTATACATGAACTAATGATAGGATGGTAAGGAAAAAAATTATGATGCATTTTCATTGGTAAGGACCTAAAAAAACCAAAGTTAGATTGGCTTAATGATCATAAGAATTTCAAATTCTTCACATTGGCATGCTTTGGTTGATAAAATTGTGTCTTGATCACATTATGTTAAGTAAGCTCATAATCCCTTGATTTAAAGATGGTTTAAAGGTGAAGCAAGTGATGGGTGAATTGATAAATGGGTTGATAGGTAAGGTAACCTTATGTGGGTTAGTTTGCCCCTTCTATAGGTGACCTAGGAACCCAAATAGACAAGTCCATATCGTAATGTATGGTATAGACTGATCAATGTGGGAAGTCTACTAATGTTATATATGAAAGATAATTATAGCTTTCTTAGGATTTTGATTTTGATATAAGGTCTTTTGTTTATTGTTTTTTTGATAAGTTGTGAAGATGATCAATGTGAGAAGCTTAAAATGATTGCTTTTGACCCATTTGACTTATCCATCCTTCAAAGGAGTGGTCTACATTTGTATTTGTATGTTTGGTAGCTATCCTTCAAGGGAACAGTCTATGTTGTAAGAAATTTTAGTTATTGGGTAGTTGTCCTTCAAGGGAGCAGTATGTTATGCTAAATATATGTGATCCAAGTAATATTTTGGTATCCCAATTATTTTTATATGATGGGTTTTAGACATGGGCAAGTCTAATTAGGATTAGAAGTTTAAATTTATGAGGGAAATTTTTTTAGCACAATATGGTGAAAGGAGGGGTTTGATAGACAAATGATCATGGTATTCTATCTGATTAGAGATGAAAAGTATCCATGAGAACCATTCCATGGATAAAGCCATAGTACCCATATTTATGATTAAGCTATGACTATGATGGTTAATCAGATGGTTCTATATTATAATCAGTGGTCCTCAAATGAAGAGGGATAGGTAGGTGAAGGTGAAAATCTCATAAATCAAGGGATGAGCTTAAGTTAGACAAGAAGGTGAGTTTGATCCCTATTTAACAAAATACAGGATGCATATTCAAAGCATTAAGAGGCTCAAGTTCTAGTTTGCCTTTGATAGAGGACAAATGATAAGCTCTTGATCCATACTTATGGGTTATTATGTAGGGTTTAAGACAATTGAAAGCAAACTTGCCTCTTTTGCTTTTCTCTATTTTGGTTACATGTTGGTTTTATTTTAGGATGAGGTATTCAATATTTAATTCTCATTATTTTAGGTGTTTTTTTATAGGTATGCTTGATTCATTTTTGGTAGACACGAATATGGTTAAGCAATGTGAGGTGATGCTTGTCAAGTAGATCAAGTCATGCTAGATGTTCTTGATGATAATCAACCTAAAAAATGATCTCCCATAAAGATATATGAAGAGAGGGAATATTGAATTCAAAAGGCAAGACTCCAAAGACTATAGAGAAAGGGCTAAAACTCATAGAGGTTATAATGCTAGTGTAATAGGCCCATAAAGTGAAGGGGATGTACAAGTGTTAATCCTAACTTGAAGCACTAACTACTGTGGTCAATATTTTATTAAGGGTTTTATTATAGTCTTCTACATATTCATTTCCTTGTGAATAGTATGGTGAAAATAAGATTAACTTTATGCCAAATGCATCGTAGAGACCTTTGACTTGCTTGTTCTTGAAATATTTACCATTATCAGTTATTATCTTATGGGGAACACCAAAACAACATATGATATGGTGATTGATGAAGTTTATAATCTTATCAACTTTAGTTGAGATGAGAGGAATGGCATCCACCCACTTGGTAAAATATTCAATGGTGGTAATGATGAATTGATGTCATTTTGAAAAATGAGGATTAATTTCCCCAATGAGATCAAGTCCCCATTGTGAGAAGGGCCAATAGTCTTTGGATACTTGTAGGGCATGGGTAGGTGCATGATATAAATTGGCATGCTATTTACATGTAACACACTTCTTTACATAACTACAGTAGTCCTGGTTGATGGTGGACCAATAGTAGCCAAGTTGAAGGATATGTTTAATGACATCTAGGCCACTAAAATGCCGCCCAAAGATTTGTCATGTATTTCCCTAATAACATGGGAAGCTTCATGACTATGTAGACAAAAGAGAAGGAGGCCATCAAAGTTGTGATTGTAAAGGATTCCCCATAGTATATTATAAAAAGAGGTACTCTAAACAAAGTCTCTTTAGGCATTTCTAGAGAAGTTGGGAAGAACAATGCCAAGGTTGAGGTAGTTAAAGGTTTATTTATACCATATGTCAGATGGAGATTGATCTACACTACAAATGGTAGGAAGGTTAGAATGGATATAAGAAGGTGTGATAAAATGGTGGATTGTAACAAAGAGTTTAGACAGCAGGTTGAGATGGGATTTGGGAAGCAAGGGAAGATATTATATCCATGAATTTGTTGGTAGATTATAGAACAAACTAGATGAGGTAATGATCGAATGATGCTAAGAGTACATCTACAAGTTGTTTTTACTTTTTTAAGACATCATTATTACATTGGTAGGATACGTCAACCTAGTTGACCACAAGTTGGGAATTACCAAAGACACTAATGGTCTTAATTCCCAAGGCTAGAGTAGTTTGGAGACCTATGGCTAGAGTTTCATACTTAGCCACATTATTGGTACACTCAAATTCAATTTTAAAGGAAAGGGGAAGAGGCTCACCATCAAGAGGAATGAGGATCACTCCAACACCCCCACTATGTTGGCATTTGGAGCCATCAAAGAACATGGTCATTTGGTAGGTGGGGTCCTCTTGAGAAAGAGTCATGATGGACTCATCAGGAAATGTAAGAGGAAGAAGTTGGTTATCTAGTAGAGGAGTTTTATCCAATTGATTAGCAATGACTTGTCATTTAATTAAATTTTACTAAAGGAACTCAAGATCAAACTCAGCTAGGAACATGATCCACTTAGCCATATGATAGTTTTGGTATGGTTTAGAGTGCATGTACTTGAGTGGGTCAGTGTTAGTGATGACATAGGTTTTGTGATTGAGAAGGTAATGGAAAAGTTTAGAAGCCAAAAAGATAGGGGTGAGTTAAAATTATTAGAATGGGTGTACTGAGTCTCATACTCTATAAGCATTCAATTTATGTAGTAAACAACTTTATCTTTATGTTTTTCATCATGGTGAGTGAGCATTAGCCCTAAGGAATGGTTAGTGGTATAGATATAAATATATAAGGGTTGGTCCTCTTTAAGTGGTGTAAGAATAGGTGGATAAAGAAGGTATTATTTGAGTGAATCAAAGGCTTGTTGGTAGTCCTTAATCCACTTAAAAGATGTGTCTTTCTTAAGAAGATGGTGAAAAGGTTGACATCTATCTGATAATTGAGAGATGAAGTGATGTATGGATTTGAGCTTCCCCTATAGGCTAAAAAGTTACTTAAGGTGGGTAGGAGGAGGCATATCTAAAATTGTTCTAAATTTGGTAGGTTTCTACTTTGATTCCTTAAAAAGAGATAATAAGCCAAGAATCTTTCCAAAAAAGACCCAAAAAATACATTTTTTGGGTTGAGTCTGATGTGGAAATAGATTAAGCATTCGAATATGATGGAGAGAATAGTTAGGTGATCCTTGAGATGTTTAGATTTCTCAAGAAGATAATCCACATAGTCCTCTATGATTTTAGGGATTAGATCATGGAAGATGTATGTCATCACATGCTGGTAAGTTGCTCTAGTGTTTTTTAGACCGAATGGTATGAACTTGTAGCAAAAGGTTCCCCATGGGGTGATGAAAGAGGTTTATAGCTAATATTTAGGGGTAGTAAAGATTTTATTATATCCCAAGAAACCATCCATGATAGATAACATCTCATGGCTAACTGTAAGATCAATAAGTTGGTTAATGTTAGGCAAAAGAAAGTCATCCTTTGGTCAAGCAAGGTTAAGGTCATGAAAGTTGATACAAAGGTGAAGGCCCCCTATGGGTTTGGTAATGGGAATAATGTTAGACACCCATTAAGGATAATTGATGGGTTAGATAAAGTTGATGGACAAGAGGTGTTGAAGATCCTCTTTAACTAAAAGGGTGATGCAAGGGTGTATCTTGTGAAGCTTTTTATTGAATAGGCTTAGAATCAAGATGGGTAAAAATGTTATGGAGGGAAATAAAAGGGTCAATCCTAGGCATATCTTGATAAGACCAATAAAATTCTATGCTTTGGTCATGAAGGAAAGAAGGGTAATCTTATTGCTTTGTAGGATCTAAGGATTCACCAATCTTAACAATATGAGGGTTATCCTTAGTCACCAAGTTGACATCAATGGTTGATTCATTAAAAATGGTTTGGTTCTCATAAGGAAGTGATTTATTCATAAAATAATCCCCCATACTAAGGTAAGTGAGAATGGAATCATCATCCTAATGTTGGATGGTGTTGATGGTAGGATAATCATTTTCTACCATTTTAGGATGGATGAGAGGAACAATTTTAGTTTGGTCATCCTTTTGATAAGTCATGGGGCCTAAACTAATAGTATTAATTAAAAAAAGCTAGATGAGATGATATAAAAATCTTTAGACTTTAAAAGATATGTGGTTAGTGAGGATGGGATATTCTCATCGATGGTGATGACGAGTTTAGGTGAGGTGGGTTCTTCTGGTGGTATGAACCCAAGGCCAAATAACTCATTAGTTTTTTGAGATTTTATGGTAGGTTAATCATGATGTCCATGCTCATATCAACCTAGGCCAAATCCTTTATAGGAACATCTATGAAGGTATAGCTTGGAAAATGCCAGTTTGTCAAGATAGGAGAAGTCAGAGGTAAATGGTCGGATGGTAGAGGTATCAATCGAAGCAAGAAGTGGATGATCAAGTACCCCATAGATTAAGTGGGCTTAATAGCTAGGAGGTTTTAAAGGGATGATGGTTCCAATTTTGGGGTCATAATTATAATCATGGATGAGGTTACCATATTATTGAGGAGTAGTGAAAGCATCCAAGGCTAGAAGATGATACTCCCCAAGTGAGAGACATTAAAATGTGGGTTCTAAGGGGTCTTCTATGTGGATATGGAAAGAAGGGATAGATGAGCTAGTTAAAGTTTCATCAATGGTAGGGTTAGAAGTGTTTTTGGTTGGTGGTGAGGTGGATGAAGGAGGAATAAGAATGTCATTAGGTTGATATGTCATATTACATGATGCAAAAGGACTAGGCTTAGCTCTTATGGTAACATCTTGACCTTCATGTTCAAATTTGACACATTGGTGTAAGGTAGAAAGGACACAACTCATGGCATGGATCCAAGGGTTTCCAAGTAAAACATTGTATTATAACTCACCATATATGATGTAAAAGAGTTTATAAATGGTGTGAGGTCCCAAGTGGATGTGGAAGATGCCTATCCCCAAGGTAGTAGCCATAGTATTATTGAAGGAGTTAAGGACCACTACAATTTCTAATATGATGTTCTTAGGAAATTAAAGTTGGTAATATGCATGAGATGAGATAATGTTGATACTATATCCTCCATCAATCATCACCCTTTTGATGAGGGTTTGATTAATATATGTTGTGATGAAGAGGGGAGGATCAAGATCTTTATAATAGACATAAGGTATTTCTAAATCCTAGAAGGTAATGAAGGTAAAAAGTTTAAGGGCTTTGACAAAGGATGTAAGAGGTTGAGGATATTCTAGTTTAACCTCTATAGATTGTAAGGCCTCTATCAATTCTTGGTAGTGATGGGATGAGGTGTTGATTAGCTCATAAAGGCTCATCTTCACCAGTGTTTGGTGAAGTTATTGTAACACTTCTCGCTAGATAATTTTAGAAGGGTTGGAAGGAGAGGTACCCAAAATGGATATTTTGGGTT
Organism: Torreya grandis; assembly: GCA_037957365.1. Lineage (NCBI taxonomy): Eukaryota > Viridiplantae > Streptophyta > Pinopsida > Cupressales > Taxaceae > Torreya > Torreya grandis. The sequence continues at coordinate 1,875,049 of JARHVA010002789.1, read as the reverse complement.
TGGGGGAAGGTGGAATTAAAGGTGTGGGTGTTTTGTTTTGGTTGGAAGGTTGAGGGGTATAAGGGTAAGTCCATGGTATGGACACTTTTGATTTTCCCTTATCCTTTTGTTGGACCCTAGATCAGGTAACCATATGGATAGTTTGTATTAAGAGAGGTGTTGGGCTAGGTGATTAATTCAATTCCTCCTTAATTTCAAATGAGAGTGGAGGAATAGGTAAATGTTGGATGGGTTGAGTTAGTGGTTGGGTTGGTAATGGGATTAATGAAGGTTCATTTGATAATAGATCATCCTCATCCCATAAGCTATGGATGAGTGTTTGGAGAGCTTTAAAATTCTCTGTATCATGTCTAGGAGTCCTATGGTATGAGAAAATCAAATTTTCATTAAATCATGATGGTTTAAGATGTGAAGGGTCAAATGGTTTTATGGGTGGTAAGGTTAAAAAAGAGGTTTGTAGTAACCTTTGTATAATGGTAAAATAAGATTTGATCAAAGGCATTGAGGGTGTTGGGTTTTTGGTTTTAAGAGTGGGAGCATTCCTAAGAGTAGGCTTTACCATAAAAATTAGAGGTGGTGGAATGGTTTTGGTAGGTGGTTTTAGTTGGGATTATTTATTTATGATTGGTTTAGAGGTTGAATATTTAGAGGTGGAAGGTGAAGGTTTGGTGATAGGTGGGAAGGTTGAGGTAGCTATGTTAGTTAAGAATGATGAGGATTTGGTTGATTTGGTAGTAGGTGTAGGTATATTAAAAGGAGAAGGTTTAATAGATGAGGAATAGGGAATGGGGATAGTATAGGGATAGGGTCCTAAGATAGAAGGTAAATGTTAAGGAGGTGGTATAGGTCTAGTTCTACATGTGAGTTTAGGTGGTTCCACCTTCTTAGTTGGTTTGGTTGGTAGAATAGAAGGGGTTAAGTCCAAATTCAAAGATGGGTGAACAAGCTAGGTATATGAAGTATTCCTAAATTATTGATGGGTTTGGTTAAGGAGGTGGAAGGTGATTTTGCAAATTTAGGTAGAGGTGGGTTGGATGGTTATCCTATGGTTTTAGAAGAAGAAGTATTCAAGGAAGGAATTGAAATAATGATAGGTTTGATAGTGGATGAAAGTGAAGTTGAAGGTTTAGGTTTGTTTTGGTAAGGAAGCCCAAGACAATGCCAAAAAGTGGCTCTATTTAGGTTGGGTTGAGAATTAAACTCTAGAATTTGGACTAATCTAGAAAAAGGATTGTAAATAAGATTGATTATTTAGTCATTGGTTTCAAAATTTTAACCTATAGGTGGGGGTGAGGGGATGGTTTCTTCACCTACGTTCTTGATGGATGGTTCTAAGGTTTTGGAAGATGCTTCCTCCATGTAAGGTGTAGGTAATATGATCTATTCTTTTGGGATGGTTCCTAAAAAGAGGATGGTCAGCTCCATGGTAGATAAGGAAGGTGTGATGACCTCAAGTGAAGGGATATAGGTGGTTTTTTCCTTTATTTGGATGTCTAAAGGAATGGTATGTAGTTCAAAAAATTAATTAGGTGGAGTGGATGAAGAGGTGGTTGAAACAATGATTTCCTCCTTTGGTATTTCTATCAAAGGAGATGTGGATATGTCGATGGTGTAAACAAGTAAAGAAAGAGGGGTGGTTGCTTCCTCTATTTGGGTGTCCAAAGGAATAAAAGGTGAATCCATCACTTCAATGAGTGGAATAGAGAAAGAGGTAGTTGAGGTAATGGTCTCCTCGATGTTAGGTTCACTAATAATGATGTTAACCATATGGACCTCATGAGCATGAGATGATTACAGTTTATTGTCATCATAGTTAGTGGAAGGGGCATGGTTCAGAAAATGTTTATGAAAGATATCAAGGGAATCATTTGGAGGTGCATTTTTATTATCAAACACAAGTTCTCCCTTATCAATCATGTTTTGTAAAATAGTCTTAAAGGTATTACACATACTAACATCATGTCCAATGACACGATAGAAAGTACAAAGATCATTCTCATTATACCAACTAGGTGTAGGGTGAGAGGCATCAATTATTGGGGATTTTTTATTGGAGGAAGTTGTATAATGTTTTCTTTGAGTAGTTTATCCAAAATATATGCATAAGACTCCCCTATTAGAGTATATTATTTTAGGGCAACTTGGTTTTAGTTGGTTGGAAGAGTTATCAGAATTAGTTGGGTTAGGTTGGTTAGTAGTTGGTGGTGGAGTAGTTTTAAGTAAAACCAAGTTGGTGGATGACTTTGCTTTGGTATTGGGATGGTTAGGTTTATTGGTGTTTTTTGTAGAATAAGGGTCATTGGATTTAAACTAGAAATTTTTTCCATAATTTCAATTTTCCTTCATCAATGGCTTAGATTTCTAATTTTCATGCCATGGTGAAAGCCTCATCAAAAGTTCAAAAAGTTTAAACTTGAAGAGTAGGGGAAATATGTTTGGCACACCCTTGAGAGAAGATTTAAATCAATTAGGGTTGGGGTAAGGAGAAATAAATTAGGTTGATGAGACCTTTCCATCTAGCTATGAAATCAATAATTGATTCATCATCAAATTGCCTAATGGAGTAGATCTTGGAAATAGAGACCTTTTTAAATATATTGACTGAGAAATTATCTAAAAAGACATGGGCAAGTTGTAAAAATTAAAATATGGAGTACTTGGTGAGTTCACTATGCCAATCCAAGGTTGGTCCTGATAAAGACATGGGGAAGCTACGAAGAAGAAGAGCCTCATCATATGCAATTAAATAGAAAGAATGGCAAAATGCTCTCAAGTGTTGTTGGGGGTCCTCTTTTCTTTGGAACTTGTAAAAATTGGGTATTTATCATTTATGAGGATAGGATTGGATGGATGGATAGTTTTTTTTCATATTTGATCATACAATAAAAGGTTATGAGTTCCATAAATAGATGATTCAAGATTGGACATTTTATCCATTAACATCTTAACCAAATCTATTTAAATTTGGAGAGGTCCATAACTGAATGTTAAGTTTAGTTGAGGTTAGGTGGCATAAATATATAGATAAGAGGTAGAGGGTTGAAAATATACCACATATTGGTATGTGGTCATTGAAGGTTGGTATGGTGCCACACAAGGGTTGATGGGCAGAAAAGGTTTGGTATAAGTTGCTATGTATCCTTATGGATTAGGAACATATTGGTAAGATGTCATGGGTATTTGTTATGGGATGGATGTGGGTTGATTTGGAGGTATGTGTGGGTTGGTATATGGTTGGGGTTGAGTGGTAACTCTTTTTCTAATAGGTGGAAGGGTAGGGCATATAGAAAGTAATAAATTTTGAAGAGGGGTAGAAATTGGTTGGCTGGTGGTATATGAAGAATGGTGGAAATAAGAGTAGAAGATATGCCTATGGTGGGTGGGGTATATGTAAAAAGAGGTAAGGTTTCCCCAAAATTGGACATGTTGGTTGGTGTAGGGGGTGTTTGGTTATTGGTAAAAATGTTGGATTGGGTTCCGGTGGTGGTAGTAGATGGGATATTGATATTAAAAGATGCTTGGGTAACCAAAAGTTGGGTGGAGGTATCACCGACCATAAGAGGGGGAGGCATTCCATAAGATGGATCCATAGGAGGAACCAAAGCAATAGGGGTATGATGATATAAGGTGTTAAGGTAGTGCTGGAGGGCCACATGGGTGCTATTGAGGAAGGTAGTGAAATCTACATCACCCTCAACAACTATTTGAGGCATGGTAGGAGGGGGGGAAAGATGAGGAGAACTCTCAACATATGAAGTATAATTCATGGAAAAAGAGTAAGAGGAAGATGGTTGTTCTTGGTTGGTTTGATTCCTTAATTATTATCTAGTAAAGACCATGATAAGAATATAAAATAAATGATGAAAACTCACACCTCAAACACAAAGCAAGGAAAAATAAAGAATCTCAAGACAATCCAACATACACTAAATATGTGTTTAAAACATAGGATTATTTTTTAGATCACTTTTGGCTTATGCCTTATAAAGTGTGAAGAAGAAATTTATCTTGTAGATCAGTTACTAAAGATGAAATCCAAGGTTGGTTTTAGGTTTTGTTTAGGTGCTCAAAATAAAGAAATCTCTATTGAAATTTATTACGTGGCCTGATATTGGGGCATACACCCTCATTTTAGACACTGCATAAATAAGGGTGTTAGGTGCTTAGCCAAGATATACTAAATTTTAGAGTTTATACTCAACTAGATAGCTGAGTTGGTTCTCCCCTTAGTAATGAAATCTAAGTGAGATTACTAAGAAAGGGTAAGGTTTATCTATAGGTGATAAAATCCTAGTCGAGACTTGTCTCAAGTTTGTTTTGATGTGTTGATTGATTATGTGATTCAATAAAGTATTTGATAACAAGAGTGAAAACTATGATTGGTTACTTTTACCTTTAAGTTAACTAGATGAACTAAAATCAAGCAAGCAAATAATGTATTTAATGTATTTATTTTAATCCCAAAATGAATTTAGATTTCATTGGATGAAAAAAGAAAAAAGAAATAAAGGCATAACTACATGATGTTTGAGTCAAACTAGGCATGCTAAAATGTTTCTCTTAGTTTCTACTCATTTATTAATTTTAGAAGAAGATAAAAAACTAGTAATAAGGGTGTGGTAGAAATACCTAGTTGGTGATGTGTGTATAATTCAAATGAATATGGAGAAATCCTCTTTAGATTAGAAAGAATAACTTGCAAATAAGAGATCACTAACAAAAGGGTTGTTATCAAGATTGTTGGGTAGACTACCTAGCATGAGCTAGATCTAAGAATCATAAGCTTGCTATGAGGCTATCAATCCACTCTTAATAACAATTAAGTTGAAAATGATAAAAGTAATTTACTTGTATAAAGTAAATGAGATGTAATAAAAGAATAAATTATAATGATTGTTAAAGAAAATGACTAAATATAGCCAAAGTAGGTCAATACTTATGCTAAGGTGGGTGAAGTTAGGTTAAAAAAATTAGAAAAGGGTATGTGAATAGGTAAGAACATAGAAAGTTAGGTTTGGTTGAGGGTAAGAGGCTGAAAATAACTTGCTTTTATTTTATGCCAGAGTGACCATCGATAGTTGGGTGAATCGTCAGTGGTTAAGTTGATTGTCTATGGTTCGGTAACTATCAACGGTTGGGGGTGACCATCAATAGTTATGCTAACCATCAACGATTGCCTATGGATTTATGAAGGTACTTAAAATAGAGTTGTAGAATAGGTGAATGGTCTGATAATGGTTCTATCATAGATCTAGAAATTGGGAAATAAGGTGTAGATAGGTCTGATTAGGTTAGAAGGTTAAAAATCCAATGAAATAAAGAATAAGTAGAATATACATATAGCTTGCTAGTTAGTTGATGGTTGAAAGTTAGGGCAATTTTGATAGAGTGATAGTAATTTGACATCGAAAGTGAATTTGGTATAGGTTCAAGTTTATTTTGCTATTGTTGAGCTATTAAAGGAAGATGAGATGATGGAGAGTTTGAATACCTATATACAAGAAGATTTGACAACTTGTTCATGGATCCATTTCACCTCTTACTCCCCTTATTTTATAGGTAAAGAGAGATGGAGGATGGAAGGTTCCCTTGAAGGTGAGGTTACTGGTCACTATGCTTGGAAGTTTGTTAACATAGTATAAGGTGAACATATTAAATTTTGCCTCATTAGCTCACACACAGTTGGTGATGTGTTAAGAAGGTGAGGTCCTGACTGTCGATAGTCAGGCTAATCATCGATGGTTAGGATAAGCATCAGTGGTTGAATGTCTAAAGGAAAAGGGGTCAAGGAAGGGGCTAAAAAGGTTTATTTAAAGGTTAAGTTAGTAGGTTGGTGAATTTAGTTAACTAGGTAATCAACTAGACTCAGGGTCTGATAGGGTCAAGAAGGGTCCCAAGGCATTTCAACATCTAGTATAGTTTTCTAGTGTCTATATTAACACCTAAAATGATTTTGGAGAACACTTGTGTAAATTTTTTGAAGACAAGAGTGATCATATCTCTTTGGTAGAATAACTTACTATAATCTAAAGAGCCCCCTAGGAGTTTATGGTAAATTTCAACTATAGGTTTTAGAAGACCTGGGATATGATCCCTATAGTTTTATAACCCACCCCTAATTATGCATTTTTGTATTTATTTGAGAGATTTAAATTATAATATTATGATACAATCAATGGGGGGAAACACCTTGCTAGAAGCCTATGAAGTAGCTATAAGGGTTGAGATTTGCCCAATACAAGTAGGTAAACTCATGCCTAGACCACCCATGCCTTTGTTCATAGAAATTCACCCCTATATGGCTATCATTGCTCCATTGCCATCCCTAATGAATCTTGATCAGGAAAATGGAAGCCAAGTGGATAGATTGGGTAAGATAGAGGGATTGCTTAAAGCCAAAAATAATAAGCTAGTGGCTTTGTAAAGGTAGCAAATTCCACCTCATTGGCCTTGTCAATCACATTATCAAGCCCCTACCAATCCTATTAGTATAACATACCTCCTTATCATCCCAATCAATAGGGTCAAGGTAATATTACAAAATTAAGACCATATAATGCCTATCATCCCAATATTTCTAATAGTTTTAGAGACTTGGTTCCAACTCAAAACAATTATGCTCAAAAAGGTCAATGGTCTAGTCAATGGGGGCAATCAAATTCTATGTCAATGGCTCTAAGTGGTGAGGTGTGTAAAACATATTTCATGGAATGAGGTCCTACTCTTCCATAACATGATAACCTACCACCTCCACAACACAAGGAAGCTCCTCCTCTACCAAATAGAGACACTCATTTTATGACTCAAGCTGAGATACCAAGTTATCAAAGAGTGAGTGGAAGCAAAAAACCCTCTAAAACTACCTTTGCTAGTTTCCAAGAAGGTGAACATTCATTTGATCAAGTGGTAGCTAATTAGGGTCAAAATATAGCCAATATGGATAACTCAATTGTAGATCATAAAAGGGCCAAAAGAAGGGTAGTTGGTAATTGTTTGGGTTTTTAAAAGGCAACCAATCTACCTTTTCAACCACCTCAAGGAACTATAACTCAAGAAGTAACTCATCAATCATCATCAACTCAACAACTTCAAGATGGGAAAGGGAAGAATCAGAAAGGTCTTTTCATACCATAGTTCACACAAGATTTAGGAAACATTTATGATCCTAAGTTACATTACAAGATAACCAATCATTTTATTATAATTTTTTATCAGATGAATAAGGTTCATGTCTCTATCCCTATATGGGACACATTTGTTATTCTAGGACAAAAGGATCTACTACAAGAAGAACTCTCCAAACTTCATGTTTTGGACAAACAAAATAAAAAAGGTAATTACAGTCCTTACTAATTCTCGTCAACCTCATGAGTTCTAAGAACCAAAGATAGTTAAACCACCCCTCTTATCTTTAAATCATCATAGGTAATTCCCTTGTGCATAATTTCATGATTGATAGTGGGGATAACACCTCTATCATGACTAAATCCATAGTTGATAAATTGGGACTTAAATATGAGCTTGATGAAAAAGGGGTTTTATAGTTGGATGGGTCTCCTACCAAGACCGTAGGTGTCCTTAAAGACCTTAAGATTCATTTGGATGCTTTTAATAATTGCACTATATCTCAATATATGGTAGTAGTTGATCTCCCCCTACTTTGATTTATGTTTCTCTAAGGATTTCACTACCAAAATAGGGGGTATCTATCATCTGATTGGTCCTATATGTTTTTTATAACTAGGTATGGGATAAAGGTTACCATAAGGTGTAAACCCATATCTAGGTTCTTGTTATAACCTTATGTTCCCAACTTATCAAATTTTAATTGCACTATCTTGGATGAGGATGAAAATTTAAATGAACAAGAACCTTTTGAACCACTTGAAGGTATACCAGACTTGCTCCTTAATGAGTGGGCATCAGATAATCATGGTTATGATCCTTATAAAATCATTGAATAATTAAGTTTGGGTTTGTATTTCATGCATGAATAAGGTGCCATATTACCAAGTCTCACTATCACAACACAAGATCATGAAGGAGTTTGGAATTTATTTTTTGATGGGTCTAGATCAAAGAATGGGAGTGGGGTAGGTGTTATGCTTGTATATATACACATAATAATTTGAAATTTTATCAAATACTGATCCTTTACATCTTGTAAGAACCTATAGAGACTCAATCTCTCTGATTGTATGCCCTAAGGGGTGTACTAATAACGGGGTGGGGAGACCATTTGAGCTTCATAAGATTGTTGTCCCTTATTGCCACATATTACCAATCTAACCAACCCTTAAAAACCATTCCCTAAGTTATTAATCCTCACTTTCACACTCCTTTAGTGTTTTAACCTTTCCATCATTATTTTACTCACCTTAGTAAATTTTTTTTAGTCAGTTGTATAGGGTCGATTGGGTTGACCCTGTATTGTTTCGGGTAAATTTCATTTAAGAGTTAGTTTGGCCTTTGGCCGACCTAGCTTGAGACCTAGTGAATAATTGACTAAAATTATATAGGGTTGATTGGGTTGACCTTATTGACTAATATATTTGGAAGGGTTTAGGGTTGAATCTACCTATAAATGTAAGATCATTTCATTATTACGTTAATATGCAATCAAGATTTATTATTCAATTGTGCTTCTTTACAATATGCTCTTCCAACATTCTACTTGAAGAGTCTTAGCTTAGGGTTTCTAGTTTGAGAATATAGTCTTGTCGATAATTCTTGGATGTTTTGGCATTTTTTAGTGATCCTTACAAACTAAAACAACCTCTTGAGAATCCCCATTATCTAAGGGAGATATTGAATCTCGATGGGTTCACATTATGATAAGTATTCTCTAACATTGCTCCTCTCTTTAGTTGATAAATGTAGTATGAGTATTGTATTAAAATAATATTAATCTTCATATTCCATGTATTAGGGTCTTACTCATACTTAGATTAATTTAGATTCTCTTATACATTTTCTTATTTTTTCCTAACCCCTTATGTTGTGCCATAAGTTTTAGTGAGAACTAGATTATATTTACTTTCTTGTTATTAGCATAGGTGAAATATTAAAACCTAGGATCCCCTTAGGGTTATTACATGATTGTGTTAGAATGGAGGCTTTAAACCCTCTTTAGCATAGTTTATTGAGATAATTTATCCCCTAATTAGGTCTAGTGGATTCCCATATTGGCCATGCACTCACTTAATAAATGTATTCCCAATCATAAGTGTAGGTATGCTCTATCTTCTCTGAGCCATGCTTAATTTATAGATATGATGCATTTTTGATTGTATACATCCTAGTGAACCTGATGTGAACTAAACCTTGTAGGATTTATTCACATTATTTTTATCATATATTATCCATATTGGGTCGATTGCATTGATCCATTTGTAATTTATGTGCACAAGTTTTTAGGTACAAGCTACTGGATCGATGTAGTTGACCTAGTATAGTTTTTTAGACTTTTAGACATTCAGTCCAAACTACTAGGTCAACCCAGTCAAACCTATGCATTTTAGGCACTTAGAAATAGACTTATATAAATCTAGATTAACCCAGTCAACCCTATTAGTAGAATTTTCAAACATTTCACAAGGTTCTTTGACAACAATCTCATTTCTCTACATCTTCAGATCCACCAAGGTTCCTTTATATCCTTTCTCTCCTTCCTTAAAGTCTTTCCTTTCACATTTTACAATCTTTAAAATTTCCCTTATACAATCAATTGGATCAAACTTATTGACCCATTTATATATTTGATGTGTTGTTTGGATAACTAGATTGACTCTATCGACCATGTTTATTTTTAGACCTTGATTCTGTAATACAAAGGTGACACTGTCGACCCTATTCTATATTCTATGCATAAACTATTAACTATATCAACACTATACCATGTTTCAAAGTTGGAATTAAATTTTATATGCTATTAATTAGTCTCACACTTTTATTTCATGTTTCTTTCATGCTTAGAATAGAACACATAGTCTAACTAGGTGGTTTTTAATTTACCATTTAGTTTCACTATTTTCTATTTTATGCAGACATGACCAAATCAAAAAATCTTAATAACCACTTTAAAAATTATCTACCCAAGGCTAGCCAACTTGGATTTCACAAAGGGGGAAGCCAACTTAGTTTTCTAAGTATAAATATGTGGTAAATGGTATATTCTGGCTAAGCACCTAACACCCTTATCACTATAATGCATGAGTAAAAGGGTATGCCCAAATGCCAAGCTTGTTGCATTTTCAATATAGATCTGTTTTAGCCCAAATGTCTTGAAACCATCCTTACATTGATTTCTATTTCCTTGCTTATAGATAAATTCATATCACATTTAAAACTATATTATAATAATCTAACAAAATTTAGGTTGAACATCTAGTTAGGTTTTACTTTTCAAGTTAATTGCTTGTTCTTTGCTCAATTGTATTTTGTATTGCAAAAACTTGCATTGGATAAAATTGGTGAAAGGTTTTATGTTGTGTGACTTAATTGGATCAACTTTATTGATCTAATTGATTGTTTATTTCCCTTGAGTTCTTGATTTTCCAAGTACTTTCAAAGTTATTTTTGTTTTAATGCATAGTCATTTCAATCAACATAGTCTATTATAGACCTTCTAATTTTCCTATTTTCCATACTAAACTGACCCAATCAACCCTATATACTTTGGTAGCCTCTATTTACTATAATATATTGACCTAGTTGACCTTGTACTATTTGTAGACCCTATTCCCTATGCTAGATCGACCCAATCGGTCATGTATTGCTTTTTGCCTTTTTTATTTATCACATCAATTCACTATCTTTTTTTGTTAGCATTCTATTCATTTCTCTTCAATCATAATGAAGTCTCATTTTAGAATCTTCTTGGATAGATTGAATCCATTTAGATACTATATGGGATGTTCATTTCTTCCTCTCTTTTCTTCCCAAGATCACCATCACTCTTGGGGCACCTCTTCACCTCCTTCATCCATGACTTGTGACATGGTGTAAATCATACCACAAGATGAAGTTGATGGGACCAATCCTTTATCTACTTACCAATATACTTCTTATCTCTAAAATTTTCAAATTAATTTGGGAGAAATTAACATGAACTTAATCAATAATCCCACTTGTAATCCATATTTTAATAACCTTCTCCCTAACACAATTTTGGGGAGTGCTCCTATCAATACCAACCCTCCTAATACAACTCAACTTCTTGCCCTAGTAATCTAAAAAATGAACATAATGCAAAACTCTAACACTAACCAAATGATATAAATTCAATAACATTTGATTAATATGGATAATCAAGCTCTAACTATCCATCCTCAAGCTAATCTTAATTATATTCCTCCACTTCTTATGTTATTCCTCAACCCATAATGAATAACAAGATGCTTCAAACTATTCAAAATGAGCATTTAGCCCCTTTTATTGTATCCATTGATATTGGTAACATATCTCCAACTATCAAGTATGATGGGACTAAAGACCCTACATCATTTCTCAAAGCATTTGGTAACCTTTACAAAGAATGGATACAAACTAATCCTTTCCCCAAACTAAACGTTTAGTCAAAAACTTCACTAGTGATGTATTAGAATGGTATAAATAATTAACCCAAAAAAATATTTGGTTAATCCTTTAGTTAAAGAGTTTCAAGATAATGATCTTCTATAAAATTGTCTTATCCACTTCATCAATGCTAAACAATCTCCCACTAAATCAACTCATGACTTTATCAAAAGATAGAAATCATTGGCCCACAAAGCTGAAGATAACATTACTAATGATAAATTGTACAAAATATTTATCACTAGCTTGACTCCTTCTCTTCAATATAAGGTTCTAACGTTTGCTCCATAAATACTTAATGAAGCTCTTGACCAAGCTAAACGTCAAGACTTTCTTATGAAGCAATTTGGACCTAAAATTTTAAAAGGAGATTTTCAAACATATACCAATGCTATTGTTAGTAATACTTTACAATCCAAACCTAGAGTTTCCAAAAATGATATTCCTTTACCTTCTCACACACCTCTCTTGGTTTAACAAATGAAACAATTTTTATCACCCTCCAAACCTTTCATTTATCCTAATAATTCTCCCAAACGGTACAATCCTAATCTATTTTGTTAGTTCCATGCTGGAATTGATCATTCCCATGAGTATTGTAGAGGGATCACTAATTTTTTTGTTTCCTACATGCTTGGTGATTCATTTAATCATGAAGAAATGATCAACCTTCATTGTCAAAAGTACACCACTGATTCTCAAAAGTGGCAAGCTTCCAAAGCTTCCACTTCAAATAACCATTTTTTTTTCCAATAGTCAAACTAATGATAAATTTTTTTGTACCATTGATGCCAATTATGACAAATTTTACAATAAATCTCAATATGTTAACATTACTAAAGTCAATTACCATTGCAAGTTGGCTCATAAAAATCATGTTACCAAACCTAAGAAGGCATCCTCAGAAAAAAACTTATCAAGGATACTACCACTACTAATATATCTTTGGAAGTACATGAGAAAGTACTTGCTCCTTTTGAACCTCCAACCACATCTATTCTTTCAAAATTTACTTTCCCTTCTAAACCTTGTGTTGGTTATTTTAAATCTCATTTGAATTTTCTTGAAGAACTCAAATCTATGCCTTGTAAGATTCCTCTTATGAAGTTGGTTTGTACCTCACCATATCATCACAAGTTCCTTATGCAACAAATTTTAGAAATTTAATATCCATCCTTTATAGATGAAGAGTCACATTTTATCAAACATCAACCTACCAAAGTAAATACCATTGAAATTATGTCTTTCTAAGCCTTCCATTCAATTTCTTAAAGAAGACATGATCAATGATGAAGTTATTTTTCATGCTAATGATCTACCACTTTTCATTAAAATAGACATTAAAACTACCCTTATCTTTAAAAATATAGTTGATGAAGGTTAATGTGACATCTTTGTGGCTTATCTAATAACTTGGTTTTAATAAGGATCACATTAAGAAAATGCATCTCACTTGTTGTGGTTTTGATAGGACAAATCAAAAGATATTTGGTTGTATTTGGATTCCATTAACAATTGGGACTATGACCATTCAAACTAATCTTATGGTCCTCAATTTACCTTTATATTATAACATACTCCTTGGTTTCCCATAGACTCATCGAATGAGGGCCATTGCTTCTTCTGGTAGCCAATGCATTAAATTCCTACATAATTGAAAATGATACAAGCATGAGGTTAATCCCAACCCATGGAGCAATCAACTTTCTAATCCCAAATTCCAATATTGTATTCCTACAATTCCTAAGATTAATAGTGTTCCTTTACTCAAATTCATCAACATGAATCTTGATTTACAAGTTACTCTTGCAGATTCCAATGATAATGAACCTAATGATTTCAAACATACTTACAATACTACAAAGTGACCTCCTTATATTTCAGAATGGCTTCTTCCTTATCTATTACCAAGATACTATACTATTCCTCTTATTATTGATATTATTGATTTTACCCCTCCATGTAATGCTCAAGAACCCTCTTTACTTAAAGATGCCTTCACTTGAAATGTATTTGGAGTGGACAAATTATTTCAAGATCCTCTCATCATGTCTCCTCATACATTTAATAATATTAGGATTTCACCTTATGAAATGCCCTTGACTCTCAAGCATGTATAATTTATCCAACATAAGATGATAATTACATAATGGTCCAAGATCAATCTCTAGACTTAGATGTCTATAATTATCGAAAAACCTTAGCTCAATTTCATGATTTTAATTAGGATGTAAATACTATTTCTATGGATCATGACTTAAATCCTTAGGGTCATGTGCCTCCTACCAATTCTCCTCTTATTAATACTCCTTGGGTGGTAGAATAAATTATACCTTCTAAACCTCTAATTTTTTTTCATCTCCTTTATCACCTATCAATCCAATCATTGCCTCTGATTCTTCTCATACCACTAAATCCATCAACACTCCAATCTCTTCTAATTTATCTACTTCTCCTACTCCTGAGATTACACTTGATTCCAAGGCAATTGATGTCCATCAGATACATTCTGAGTATAATAACCATGGAATCAAATTATAGATCTTAAAGTAGATGTTGATTTTTATGGTCCTCTTGGTATCTTAGCTAGTGATGAAGCTGTTATTGAAATACTTCATGCTCAAGAACCATAGCTTCTTCAGAAACATCATAAACTTGGGAATTTTAAAATTAAAACCCCTTGTTTCAACAACTTCATTGTTAGTATTGATCCTAAAACTAATCCTATTTATACCTTACCTAATGCATCATACCACTTTCAAGATGGTAATGTCATACTTATTGAAGAAACCACTCTCATTGAATATGGTACTCCATCTTGTCCTCGGCCAATTATAATATATCATGAATTCTCACCTATAGAATATGATAATTTTAGCTTATTCTTTGATAAGTATCATGAGGGTTTTGCTTGGTCCTATGAATACATGACTGGTATTAACCCTAGAATTATGGTGCATAATATCATTCCTTATCCTGATGCCAAGCCTATGCATTAAATAAAAGGAAATTTACACATAGAGTTTCCACCTTATGTAACAAGAAATTCATCAAAGTACTTGATGCTAAATTTATCAAACTAGTGGTCTATTTCAAATTGGTTTCCAACATTGTTCTCATTTGGAAAAAGGTCACTAATGGTCATTGACATTTGTATTGATTTTTTAAATATTAACCCCACTTGTCCCAAAGATAACTTCCCTTTACCTTTGATATATTCCATCATTAATTCCACAACTAGTTACATAATGTTATCTCTTATGGATGGCTTCTTAGTATATAATCAGATTCACATTGCCCTTGAGGACCAACATAAGACTAATTTCACCATGAAGTGGGGCACCTATTTCTATATAAAAATTCCCTTTGGTCTTAAAAATATCAGAGCCACTTACCAATGAACAATGACTCATATATTTCATGATCTTATCCAAACAATTATTGAAACCTATGTGGATGATCGTATTAATAAATCCAAAATCCATAAGACTTATCTATCATATCTTGATATCATCTTTGATCACCTTCTTAAATATTAGGTTAGACTCAATCCTTACAAATGTGTCTTTGGTGTCACATCTAGAAAATTATTAGGATTCCTAGTCTCTCTCCATGTCATCAATGTTGACCTTGTAAGATTAGTGATATCATTAACATGCCCATTCCTTGATCTATTCTTGATATTTGTACTCAAGAAAACTTGGGTTAATTAGATGATTTATCCTTAAAATAGCTTATCACATTCATTCTATCAATTATCTTCTCAAGAAAGTTACTACTTTAGAATGGATAGACCCTTGTTGAAAAGCCTCTGATAACATGAAAGAGTCATTTCTTTACCGACCCACACTTCATCCTCCTTCCAATGATCTATCCTTGATTTTATATGCTTCTTCCATTCCTAAATTTGTTGAGGAAATGCTTTCCCAACATGATGATATTGGAAGAGAGTATGATATCTAATACATTAGCTAGGGCCTCATTTATTATGAAACACATTATACCATAATTGAATATGATTGCCTCATCATCTATTTTGTTACTAAAAAGATTTTCCATTACATGATTTACCAGGTTAATTATGTCATCATTCATTCCAACCCCTTACATCAATTCTTCTCTAAATATTTTCTTCCCAGAGATAAAATTGGAAAATGGATGGTCCTTATTATGTAATTTGATCTCCACATCATGACTCAAAAAATTATCAAAGGGCAAGTTATCACTGAATGACTTGACAGAGGTTTTGTACCATCTACTTCTCCCCTTCAAGATAGTCTTACAAATGATAATATCCTTTAAATTGAAGGTCTTAATCAAGCTATTTCTCTTGAAGATTATTTTAATAACTTTACCATTGATCTTGAAGTAAATAATCTTGATGAATCCTTTGTTCCCTCCAATATTAGTAAATCTAAAGTAGTTATCGAAGAGCTTCTTAAAATTACCATCAAATTACCTGAGGATACTTGGACCCTTTACTTTGATGGTGCTAAATTCCTTCAAGGATATGGGGTAGGTTTCATTATTACAAGTCCTCTTGGTAGGATCATTTGTTTAGTTTTTCTCTTCACATTTGGTGCCACCAATAATATGGATGGATACAAAGCTCTAATATTAGGCATGAGAGCTGATCTTGATTTAGACATTCAGTACTTGTAGGTTTAGGTGATTCTCAGCTTATTTACCACCAAGTAAATGGTGATTATTAATGCAAAAGTGAGAAACTCATTTCCTATCGTCGAATTTCTACTACTCTTACTAAGGATTTTATAGCTTTCACCATTGAGCCTATTCCTAGAGATCAAAATTCCATTATTGATTCTCTATCCTCTTTAACATATCTCTTTCATCCACACCAATTTCTTTATAATCCTAATTTTCTTATATAAATTAAAAAATATCCATCTTCAACTTAACCACTATATTCACTTATCTACGACATTGAGGCTATTACCATTTGACAAAGCCCATAGTATAAATACATTATTCAATTATTAGAAAATCAAACTTATCCTCCTAACTGAGACTCTTTAGAAAAGGTACACATTTGTAAAAAATATTTTAATTAAATATTTCAACACAACATCCTTTATTTTCACAATGTTAAATGTACCTTGCTTTGTTATCTTATGAAAGATGAGGCACCTCCTCTTATTGAACAAACACATGGGGGAAATTATGGTGGCCATAGTAGTGGAGTTGATATAGACCCCAAATGCCTACATATGGCTTACTTTTGGCCTACTCTTGAAAAGGATGCAATTGATTTTGCTAAAAAGTGTACTCTTTACCAAATTCAAGATGATCTAATCCATTTACCTCCTGCCAAACTTCAAAATATTGAATATTTTTGGCCATATTCCATGTGGGGATTTGATCTCATTGGAAAATTACCTCACTCCTAAGATGGACATATTTTTATCATCACTGCTATCAAATATTTTAACAAATGGGTTGAATCCATACCCCTTATTAATGTCACTAGTCTTACCATTTATAAATTTATCCTCAATAAAATCATATACCACTTTAGTGTTCCCCATACCATCATTTCAAAAAATGCTGGTAATTTCAAAAATAAATATGTTAAATAAATTTATGCTAAATTTAAGATCAATCACAAAATTTCCATGCCCAATCATCTGTAATGCAATGGTCAATGTAAGTCCACTAACATAATTATTAACAAAATTATTCAAAAGATAATTCATAAAACCTACACAGATTAGCATCTTCATCTTTATCCTACTCTTTGGGCCCATAAGTCTCGCATATGTCCTACCACTGAGGCAATGTCATTCTTGCTAGTTTATGGTTTTGAATCAGTTTTTCCTTTAGAATTTGAGATTCCCTCTCTTTGTATATCTCTTCATGGTATTATTACCAATCACTAATTACATGAATCTTTCCTTTATTCCCTTGATATCCTTGATGAATATTATCTTTCTATTTTACAATATAACTTCCAATACAAGTCTTGTATTACCAAATAACATAATAAATGTGTTAAAATTTGCACATTTAATGTTGGTGATCTTGCTCTTAAATTAGACTACACCAATGAAAAAGAGGGTAAATACACCCAAAAATGGTGGGGTCCCTATTTAGTCAAAGATATGCTTAGTTCAAGTACTTACTATCTTCAAACTAATTAAGTTTATGTTTTTAAAGAACCCACCAATGCACAATTTCTCAAAAAGTGCTTTGCCTAAAAACATTTCCTTCTTTTCATACCTTTTTATCTATATATATCTAACACTTTTTGCATGTTTTTTACATAGGTCTCTCCCTCTGCATCAATTCCCTCTTTTTACAAACCTTTACTCCTTCCTTTATGGTCTTTTAGTTTCCCCTTTCTCTCATGATTTGCATTATAAAATCATGGATAGGATTTGGTCTTCCTCATGATGTACCATAGTCATCTTTATTTTTATACTCTTTTTACACACTTTTTGTCATCTCTTGGATTTGTATTTTGTGAGTTACATTATTAGACTATAGACGAGACCTAAGGTTCCTCATAAAAATACCATATTTCATATCCCATTTATTTTTCACATGCTTTTTGGCACCCTCATGGGTTTTTCTTTTATGAGTTGCAGTATAAGACAATGGATAGGACCTATCCTTCCTCATAAAATTACCATCATGTTATTCTTGTTCTAAAAATGTGTTTTTTTATCCTTGTTCTCAGCATTAGCTTTTTCTTCTTTTGGTAGATGGAATTTACATAAACAATCTATGTTAGAATGTTTTCATCTATTTCCCTTATTCTTATGAGAAATAATCACACTTTACTATCATTGTATACATATCCATTTTTTCCCCCTTTATCACATTTTTTGCAATTTCAAGTAATTCAAATTGTTCCATGTGTCATTTCTCTTGATTTTTATTTCTTTCACTCCACATTAGATAAAACAAGGTTGAAGTCAAGATAACACTTTCATTTCACCTAGATTTATGAGACTCTTAGACCCCATGCTCTTTGAAGTTATCTCTCTTAGAAACCAAGTCCCAAGTATTCAAATGAAAGTCATGTTTAACACCCATGTTTGGTTTCCAAATCTGTATGGAGGAAGAATAGAAAAATCTATCAATAAAGTTAAAAACCAAATTATTTAAAATAAAAATAAATAATATGAAAAAGGAAACAGACAAATTTTAAAAGTCAAAATCACACCAAAAGACATGATTCAAAGCATATCTCATATCTCTAATTGAAGCTCAAACTCAAAAATTATCCTCACATATATTTGAGGTCCATTGGGGTGTGGTAGGCTAGTAGATTGGAATAGGAAAATTCAACAAACTCTATGGTGTCACCTAATTTCTCATACAAGTACCCAATATTCGTAGTAGATCAATGACTTTATAAGGTACTCTAAGGAATGGGGAATATGTTGTGGGAAGGTAGGTCCATTTTTAGTTTCATGCATATAGACTTCATGGGATGATCTATATATTGTATTTGTTGACCTAAGACTTATGTGGCTAAGAGAAGTTCTTTCGAGTCCTTAAGGTTGAAATTCATTTTGTTTTGACAAACCTAATTTGAGTGTCTTTGCTTTGATAAAGAGTTATTCTAACTTGATTTTTCCTTCATTCTCCCTTCCACCCATTTCATTTTCCCCCTTGATAGGTAAATTATGATTTCAAATCTCTTTTACCTTCTTATATATTGCTTTTTTCTTCACCTGTTAAAAACATACTAGCACTACTTTGGTTCAATTTTATCTATTATTAAAAGTGAAACAACATTTTTGAGAAACTATGGATTACTTTATATATACCATAAAAATACATTCCTAGACTTAAATTACTTTCTTTTTACCATTTGTCATTATTATACTATCTCGATGTTATGGACACCTGAGTTCATTCCCTTTTTCTATTATTGAGTGAGGTTGGCTTGTTACTTCTCACTCATCAATGTTTTTCTCTATATTTATGCACCCTTTTTCCATTGTTGAGTGAGATAAGTATCGTTACTACTCATTCATCAATGTTGTTTTACCATTTTGTTTTTGCTTTTACATTTTATCTTTGATTACCATCCTTTTTGATAGGTATCCTTGGTTTGACTTTATGAGTTTGCCTTTCCTACTTAAGGTTTGCTTGTTTGTGTTTTTCAGTCTTTAGTAGCTTTGAATTTCTGGTTACTTGATTTACTCTTATTTTTGACATGGTCATTTAGTCTAACATAGTACTTATCACCCTATCTTGCCAAATTCCCAAGCATGTATCATCCTAATGGCACCATTTATCTTGGCTTCCTTGCATTTGCTTGTTTTTGATATTTAGTTTTGTATTCTTGGGTTTGTCAAAAGTAGTCTCTATGCCCTACATAATCAAAACTAACAATAGATAAGATAACCATCCAGTGATAAAGGTAGTCAAGGTATGCATCACTTTACTTTTAGTCATTTACTTTTAATTATTTTATGATTTAAAGTACTATAACATTTTATAACATCAACATTATGTGTTCTTATGTTCTTTCTCAAAACACCATCCCCTATTTCACCTTAGTGACATGTGATGAGATTTGAGTAGGGCATATGTATACACATTATATTTTCAAAATTTATCAAATATTAATACTTTACATCTTGTAAGAACCCATCAAGACTCAATCTATCTAACTGCATACCCTAAAGGGTGCACTAGGAAAGGGGTGGGTAGACCATTGGTGCTTTATAGGATCATTGTCCCTTATTTCCACATATTAACAATCTAACCAAATCCTAAAAACCATTCCCTAAGATATTACTCCTCACTTACACACTCATTCAGTCCTTTCCCTCTTTCCATCCTTATTTTCCTCACCTTAGTACCTTTTTGTCAATCATATGTATAGGGTTGACTAGGTCAACCTTATACTATTTAGGTAATTTTCATTTAGGAGTTAGTTTGGCCTTTGGCCAACCTAGCTTGAGACATAGTGAATAATTGATTAGAATCATATAGGGTTGACTGGGTCAACCTTGTCGGCCAACATATTTGAAAGGGTTTAGGTTTGAATCTTGCTATAAATACAAGATCATTTCATCATTATTTCAATATGAAATCAATAGTTATTATTTGTTCATGCTTTTTTATAATCTTATCTTTCACCATTCTACTTGAGGATTCTTAGATTAGGGTTCATACTTAGAGAATCTAGTCTTATGGATAAGTCTTGGATGATTTGGACTTTTTTAGTGATCCTTGCAAACTAAAACAACCTCTTACAAATCCTTATTGGTCAAGGGAGAGATTGAGTCTTGGCAAGTTCATATTCATGTAAGTATTCTATAGCTTTATTCCTCTCTTTAGTAGATATAAGTAGCATAATTATTGGCTTTGAATAATATTATTATTCATATTCCATGTATTATGGTCTTACTAATAGTTAGATTAATTGAGATTCTCTTATATATGTTTTTATTATTTAGTAACCCCTCCTGTTGTGCCACAAGCTTTGGTGAGCATTTGATTAGATTTACTTTCTTATTATTAGCATAGGTGAAATATTAAAACCTAGGATCCCCTTAGGGTTATTGCATGATTATGTTAGACTAGTGGATTTGGAACCTTCCTTATCATAGTGTATTGTTATAAGTGTTCACCTAATTGGGTCTAGTGGATCTCCATATTGGTCATGCTCCTGCTTAACAAATGTATTCTGAATTAGAAGTGTAGGTATGATTTATCTTCTTTGAGATAAGATTGATTTATAGAAATGATGCATTTATGATTACATACGTTACCTCATCTAAATAAAATTTATTATTCTTCTCTAATATTCCAATTTAGTTTCACCTCCAATACTACATAATATGAGGCCACCATTCATAGCCTAAAATGGGCAAGGAAGAGAGGTATTAAACTTCTACAAGCTAAAGGAGATAGTTAATTAGTAGTGTAATAGGTAAGATGCCTAAGTAAATCCAAGAATCCATTCTTTAAGGCCTATAAACATAGGGTTTGGGACCTCTTGAAGGACTTCCAAGATTTTGACATTTGCTCCATTCTGAGAGGAGCCAATCAACATGCAAATTGGTTAGCTACTATTAGAGAATTTATGATATAGTTGATAGGCTCAAGGACACTAAAGAGTAATCCAAAATTAAAGTGGTATGAAGGCCCTCATTCCTTGATAATTAGGTAAGTTGGTAAGTATTTGATAGTGATAAAAAAATTTCTTGTTTCTTATAACATGAAGCATAATTCTACTCAAAGAACCAAAATAGGTTACAACATCAATATGATGACCTAATTGTCTAGTTAAACTCAAATAAGTTACCTAAGGGATTGGTAACATTAGAGAGCATATTTAATGAGGATTACTAGTTGAGGAAATATAAGGTAAGCATCTCCACTAAAGTGGAACATTATGAATAGATTGTCATATTTGAAGATAGACTACTCAAATTAGGAAAGGTGAATACCAAAGAGGAGAGGGAAGCTTTAATAGAATTATGCAAAACATTTATGGATGATTTTACATGTTAATATCATGGATTGAAAGGGTTTGACCCTAGGTTCGCTCAATATGCCATAGATTAAAAATAAAATGCCAAAATTGTGAGGCAAAAGCAAAGACCAATCAACCCCAAGGTTGAAATCCTTATGAGGAAATAATTAACAAAAATTATTGAGTCCAACATAATATATACCATCAAACATTATACATGGGTGGAAAATATTGCACCTATGAGGAAGAATAATGGGGAGATAAGGTTGTGTGCATATTTTAGAGATCTCAATAGGGTGCCATTAAGATATCACTACCTTCTACCATTTATGGATCAAATTCTATAAAGAGTTTCTGGTTCATAAAGGTTTTACATAATTGATGGATACTCAAGATATAAATATATATTATTTAAGGATCAAGATTGATATAAAATTGCCTTCACAACTAAGTGGGGGTACTTATGCATATAAGAAATTGACTTTTGGACTATCCAATGCAAAGGCTACTTTCCAAAGGGAAATGGATGTAGATTTCCAAGGACTTATAAGTGAAATGGTACTCATATATATTGATGATATTACTATGTTTTATAAAGAGCCCAAGGATAATGTGACACATTTTATATTGGTGTTTGATAGGTACAGATAGTTTGGGGTCTCTTTGAACCCCCAAAAGTGTATCTTTATAGTTCATGAAGGAAGGATTCTAAGACAAATTTTATCAAAGGGTGAACTTTATATTGATCTTTAAATAATAGAGGAAATCCTTTCTTTTTATTTTTTGAAACAAAATAATGGATTTAAAAGTTTCTTAGGTAAAGTCAACTTTATTAGGATATTCATACTCTGATTTGTAGAATTGGTGAGACCACTAACTCACATGCTCAAGAAACATCAAGAGTTTTCATTGAGAAAAAAAGGTAAAATAAGTTTTGAGGCCATTAGATAATATCCCACCATATTCAATCCTAATTTTAGAAAATATTTCTTCATGTAGACCTTCTCCACAAGTGACTTTATTTTTGCTATGCTCATGCAATAAAACATTAAAGGACTAGAACAACCTATTGCCTTTTTTAGTCAAGCATTAGAAGGGTATGAGGAGAAATATAATTTTTTTGAATAAAATTTCCTTAATATCACAAGATTCCTAAATAATCTCAGATATATGGTGTCCAATAATAATATATTTGTGATGGTGGTTCATCCTAGTGTAAAAGATTTAATCCTTAATAGAGACCTCAGTGAAAATAGGTCTAGTTAGGTGACCAAATGAATTGAGTATGATATATAGGTGAAGGTTAATTTTTTTTCATAGATATAGGACTTTTTGAATACCTTTTATGAGATGTAAAAGAGGAGAAAGAAGTGGTTTTGGCAGGCGAAGATAGTCAACATGCAACTGCAACTATTTCTTCTTCTAAATGGACCCAAGACTTAACAAAGTTCCTCAAAACAAGAAAATATCCTATAGGATTATATGGGGAAAATAGGAGACATTTTAGATTAAAATATATCCTTTAAATATTGATTTATTGGGTAATCTCAAATAAAGACTTTATTGGTATGTTTCTGAGATGTGTAGAGACTAGTCATGTGGATAAGTTGTTAGAGAAATTCCATGATGAGAATGTAGGAGGGAATTTTTTAGCTAATACGATAGCATAAAATATAATAAGAGTAGGATATTTTTGTCCCACTTTATTCAAAAACTCATATGCTTGGGTTTGAAGATGTTCTAAATTTGCTATGTTTATTAGTAAGTAGAGACTAGCTGTCATGCCTTTGAAACCCATTCAAATTGAGCAACCCTTCATGTAATGGGGCTAAGAATTCATAGATATTATTCATACCCAATGTATTTATAGGAATAATTGGGTTTTAACATCCATTAATTACTTTAATAATCATGTGGAGGTAGTTGTACTCAAGGAAGCAAATGAGAACTCAATTTAGAGTTCTATGATAACCTAATGACTAGGTTTGGGGTCCCCTCCACCATTATATCATATAATGATTTATATTTTAGTAGTGAAAAAGTGTGTGATTGGGCCCTTGATCATGGTATGTATCTAAATTCTTCATCCAATTATTATCCTTAGGGAAATGGACTAGTAGATTCCAATAAGAAGAGCTTGATTATGATCATTAAGAGGATAATGGAAGGCAACCAAAGAGGATGGCTTACCAAATTAAAGACTGCCTTGTGGGAAGATACAATTACTTCAAGGAAGGCTATTTGTCACTCTCCTTATCTCCTAGTTTATATTATAGAATAAAAACTTCCCATTACACTAGAACTACATGCCTTAGAACTTACACATCAGCTTGAGCTCATGGAGAATGATGCAATAGAAGTAAAGATGAATGAGTTGAGAGAGTTGGAAGAAACAAGGGATAATGATATGCATGATATGTGGTCTAACCAAGACCAATTAAAAACATATTTTGACATGAGAGCCTCATCTAAGACCTTTCAACAAGGTGATATTGTACTTAATCAGGATGAAGATCATACCAAGTTAGGTAAACATTCAAAATTTGATAGTCTTTGGAGTGGTTCATATGTCATTACTAGTTCTAAAGAGAGTAATGCTTTCCAATTGTCCAATTTGAGTGGTGAGGATATCCCTATTATTATTAATGGGATATTCCTCAAGTATTTCTATTAAAATCATCAAATACTCTTATACATAGTAGTAGTTTCCTTCCTTTAAGTGTTATTGCACATGCTTGTTAGTTGTTGGTCTATTTTAGTTGTTTATTGTTTTTTACTATTTTGTGTCTTGTTTGTTTGTTTTATCTTAAAGTATGTAAGGTTAGATAGTTTTAAAGTGTAGTCAAGGGTTTTTATGTAACTATGAATGATAAGTAAGATATTCTGGATTCTTTTGACTAATAGACTGGTCAAACCAAATGAGTCACCAAAAATGTTGACCACTTTCTATCCTTAGGCCTATAAAGGTGTCAACTTAGGTATTGAGATCTTTGGTCCATCATTAAAACCTTATAGTTTTCATATCTCTTAAGGGATTAGGTAAATTCAAAGGAATATTCATTGAATGTCATATGAAGGGAGTAGGTCTCAATCTCTTGTCATTGTCATGTCTCTATTTCAACTTGTGTTAAGTATCCTCATGATGTTTGAGTATGTTTTTAGGTCTTTGACAAGGTTTTGAAGTGGCCTTAATAATATAGAATTCCTTAATGAAGATGGTTGAATATGGAAACTAATACTCACCATGAGATTTTCTAATGTATTCGGTATGTATAAGGTAAGAATAGCTATAGGGTTTAAAAGTATGATTAAGATACATGGAATATTATAAGGTACTTATGATATTCATTGGAAAATCTCCTTTTGAAGCTATATGTATGTTGTCTAAAAAAAAGGTTTTGGTCTTAAAATGACATATTTTGACCTCAAAAGGCCACTAAAGCATCAACCATACCCTTAATCACCCTTATGGTCATCATATTGATTTAGTCAAATGGTTTTATAGTTTAAAGTTGATCCCTTCATGAGTCTAAAACATTATTTTGCCATTAAGTGAGACCACACATGTGAAAACCTACTCCTTTTACTCTCCAAAATGTATTACTTGTTTTGAGATGCCATTTTACTTGCATTCTCCCTCATATTACTTTAAAATCATAGTCTAACAATTGAAACATGATGAAATAGAGGATAATTTTTAAGATTCAATAGTCTTTTTAGGTGGTACAAATCCGTATGGTAAGGATTTCCTTAAGAGGAGTCATGCGATTCAAGGAGGGTGTGTTACAAGCACATGTTAAATAAATTAAAAGGTTTTAGGGTTTGAGAAACCAAAAATTGATGTACTTTCCCTACTAAGTTCATTGGTAGGCATCAAGATCACTTCAAGTTTGTACTCAATCCATATAGGGGAGAGAAAAAGAAGATTCAAGATCTTAGTTGGAGAAATTAGACCTTATGAATCTATAATCATGAGTATTAGTTTCTAGTTTATTCTTCCTAAATTTATGAACAAATGCTAAGAACTTAAGGGGTCTAGTCACCATTCACATCTACATAAGGGAAAAGAAGTAGTATAGTTTTGTTGAGTTTCTAACTATTTTGGCTAAGTTAATGATTGTTCCTAATTATTTGGGCCTTGAAGACACCTTTCATGTCTTCCTCAATATTATGGTACATGTGGATCAAATCCACATTTTAAAGGTTTTTTGGGGTAGTTAACTTTTCATTATGGAAATACTTAGTGAGTTGGGTAGATTAGTATTGACCTCCTCTTTCCCATGTTCCCCTTTTATTTTTGGCTAACTTAATACCCCTTCCTCTGGTGCCACATACTACCCCCATGCTTATTATTTGCAAAAGAGTTCTCAACTTCCCTAGGAGAAATACTGACTCACCACATGGCATCACAACACTCTTTGAGAATGAATATTTCCTTTGTTAAAGTTTTAAGGTGTACTATTGGCTGATGAAATAATAGGTGGGGCTCACTATGTAGGTATGACTAAAAGGGAGTGAACCTTCCATGTGGCATCATGATGCTTATCTAAGGAAAATATTTTTCTGTTAGATATTTAAGTTACACCATTAGTTGAGGGAAGTGGTCCCCATTTCCAACAAAAATTATAGAGGTAGTTCGAAGGGAGACATGCATTGCTACAATACTTATTTTAAGTATTGTGGGAATCATGAGGCATCAATGTTTCACCATATCTAATATGTGAGAACCATCTACAGTCATGATTTGAAACTCCCCTTTTTAGTTACAATGACCTCATCATGAATATGAGTACCATGCTCTAAGCATTGATTCTTTTTGTCTCAAACACTCCATCCCACCAAGGCCACTATGCCTATATATTATGGGCTTCTATATTTTATAAAGAGCTATAAGTTAGATAATAGTTAGAATTATTTTACAACTATTATTGGAGAGAATAACCATTTTGATAGTTTTAATTTTTTAATAGAAATAGAAGTAGTTGTTATTTTTCATTTTCAAGACCTTAGCAAATGCCCCTCATGGGAAGGATTGAATATTTTATACTATGCCTTTGGGAATTTTGTATTTTATTCTCCACCCAAAAATGAAGAGGATGTGGTATTCTATGTTAAATTGTGTAGAATCAATTGTTATTTATTATTTTTGTTCTCTACTTCAATAGTGTTGGATTTTATTTATATTGTAGACTTTAAATCATGCATATGCTCTTTTAAATTTTTTGTAATGTGTTAAAGGGTTCAAGCTATTTTATGAAATATTAGGAATGGATACATAAGAATTATAGCACATCACCTTAGATAGTGTTATTTTAATTTTATTTACATTTCCTTCTTCCCTCAACTATTCAAAGAGTCAGCTTATAAAATCCCAAAGGTCTCTTCATAGATCAAAATCTATATCCCACATTTGTAAATATTCCCATAGGGGTTATTCACTAAATATGAAAGTTTTAGGCATCAATAATTCCCTTTTCTAGAATTCTTGATGGGAATAGTATACTTAATTAGAAGTTAGAGTTTATGAGCCAGATATCCATCACAAGGTCACTAACAATGCATAATCTAAGCTTACTACTACCACCTTTGGTAGTTGTAACTTGACAAATAAATACAAGGTCCAATGCAACACAACAACCATGACATATGGCTATCTAAGGATCATAAAGAAACTTCATATCATGGACTGGTGGTAACCAAATCATCCATCTAGTAGGCTCAACTATGTGGGATCCTATTCCTGCTAATGCCCTAAAGGCACTCAAATTCATAGGGAAGGATTTCAAAATCATGGTGTAACATCTTCAAGATATTTCCAATGTTTATATCATGCATTATGTTATAGATTATAATATAGCCTTAAGGCTTTTGGCCACCTCTTTCAAAGGATTATACCTTGACAAGTATCAATCCTTACCACCCAACACCATTATGACCTAGGATGAATTGGTCAACAGATTATTCAATCAATTTAATGAGAAATGAGATTTATAAACTCTCCTAAAATAATTGATCATTATTAAAGAGCCTCATAAGAGGCTATCATCAATTTTAATACTAGGTTTGATAAGACCTAGTAAAGAATCTTGGTAGTGATTTAAACACCCATGGGTATGGCCATCATTTTTTAATTTAAGGCCTTCAATTTAGACATAATTATTATGATTCAATCCTTTGGAGATGAGACACTATTAGATGCATATAAATTATCTGTTAGAGTGGAGAACAATTTGATATATGCCAAGAAACTACCCCCATGATTACCAATTCCTATGTTCCTAGAAATATTAATGTCACTATGAGAGGAAGTCCCAAGTACCTCACAAACATCTCCTTCCATGTATGTATATCCATCTACTCAAATGAGTGTAACTGCTTCATCCATACTACCTACATAGATGAATGACATAAAGATCATATTATGAAACTTCTCAAATGAGATCATAAACCTCAAGAGGTAGTAATATATGCCTTTAAATCCCCCTTTTCATAATTACCAAAGTGGAAGAGAACCATATCAACATAACCAATACTAGGGAGGGAAAAGGCTAAATCATCAAACATAATCTATAAATCAAATTGTCTTGATTCCTAATCCTTTGTCAGTAGTCCTGCCAAACTCAAATAGGGAATTGGTCACTGGAGAAAAAAAAATTGTAGATGACTCAAATTATTGGTTCTTTCCATGTAATGACACACATACACCCATGAAATTCCCAAGAGGTAATCTATATCAAAATATGGTCAAATAATGAAGATAAGGGAACATACCTAATTTAGATCTTTATGGATTCTAATCCCTAGGCATTAAAAATATTGGCCTAATGGATCAAATGCAAGGGATGTCCTTGGAGTAAGAGGAAGAGATAGCCTCAGAACATGTAATTTTATATTGGGTGGAAAGTGAAGATGTAGGTTATGCAAAGTATATCCCCATGATGAAATCCATGCAAGTCTAATTAGACTACTACACTTGATCTAAGAAGAAATTGGCCAAGGTTTAAGAGTCTTTCGTAAGGCCTAAAGGGATTTTTATGAAAAGTTCAAGACCCCAACCATCACCCCTAACATATCAAAGTGGAGTGAAATAACATAGAATAGGGGAAAGGACCTCGAAGTCTAACCTTAAGGGTCATTGAATGTGGTGGATCAATTGAAGGACCCAACCAATATTTCTCTCTAGAATGTCTTATATATCCCTATGCAAAAAATATCTACTACAAAAGGCATTATAAGACCAAGAGAAGCCTGCATGAGGTAACCTAACTATGGAGCTAGCATAAACCAAGGGAAGAGAATATAATGGGAATGTGTAACCCCATATACCATCTACATTCATCAAATCTAAAGCAAGGGTAAATAAAACAAAAACCACCCCATTTTATTTAACTCTCATTATGGGGAATAAGTTATTTCAGAATTCTATGATTTATTCTAGTTTCAACACCATAATAATGCCCAAATAGATTGTGGATACACTACAACTTCAATATGAACCTTTAGATACAAGGGTAATGAAATTATACGACAAGAAAGTGTAGATCATAGGTGTTATCAAGGCTCTTCCCCTAACTTTGTATCCTTGTACTAGTATTACATTCTCCTAAAAAGTCATGGTAATATATATTATGCTAGTCTTTGGGTTATGTTTGTCAAGATATTTTAGGGCCAAGATAGGTGGATACTTATCTTTGGATTGGTCTCACTTAATCCTAAAGACTAAATATGACTCAAAATTAAAGGTGTTGTTAGAGTCATTGCATCTAGAACACATAGTTGATGATGATATGATGAATTTTGGAGCAACAAATACTTCTTTCTCCAAGAAAGAGATGTAATGCATAGAAATTCTCAAGGATGAAAGAGTGGTAGACAATAGAATCCTAGAGGATGAAATCCTTGTTAATGAATTCATCAAGAATGATCTACTTGCAAACATTGATACCACTGACCTCAGAACTTATGCAATCCATGATGAAGATCAATCCATCCCTGTAGTCATGACAAAAATATATTATTAGAGAAAGGATCTTGAAAATGAGTCCAATTTTAAAACATTACATTTTAATGGTGCAAAATACAAGTCTAGCTCTAGAGTTAATATCCAATTGATGTCTCCATCAAGAAAAAAGACCCTTAGGGTCTTCTAATTCCTATTTATCTACATAAATAATGAAACTGAGTATAAATCCTTAGTCCATGGCCTTTACCTTGTTGAGTGCATGGGCATGAAGTAGTTAAAAGTGTTCAAAGATTCAAAACTAGTAATAAAGCAAGTAAGAAGAGTCACAAATACAAAGAATGTCTACATGAGGTCTTACCACGATCGAATATGGGATTTAATTAAAGAATTTGAAGCATTTAATATTCAAATTGTTCTTAGGTCTATGAATGTAGAGGGAGATAGAATGGTAGTAATTAGCTCCTAGTTTGATACATTAATTAAATTATTTACCAAAAAATTGGTGGTGTAAGTGATTATTAGACCTGCTATCTATGATAATGATCAAAACTAGTAGGTATTTGAGATTGACATATAAATAACCATGTTTATTTAACAATAATGCAAATTTGTATAATAGTTACATCCAGATATTAAAGAATCCTATGAAGATCAAATCATACAAGTAAACTCTAATAGACTTACAAAGGCATTGATCACTTTAGAGAATCTATTTGATTTTGATGATGTAAGGAATGACAAATGAAAGCTTGCCACAATAAAAAGTGACCACTTTGAGCTTGATGTAGGAGATGGAAGGAAACTAAAGGTGGGGAAAGAAGTTTCCAAAAAAGATAAGGACTAATTGGTATCTTTCTAAAATAATTATGAAAGGCTTATGACTTAGACCTATTATGACTTGAAGGGTTATGACCATGAATTGATCCAACACACCATATATTTAGTTGAAGGATCCAAGCCAATCCACCAAAAAAAAGGCTAGTAAACCTAAAAATTGAGTCTCTAATGGCTCAAGAATTGAGGAAATCAATTGACTCAAGGATTATATACTCAATTAAGAATTCAACTTGGGTATCCAACCTAGTTCTGGTAAAAAATAAAAATGGATAAATTAGACTATGTTTAGAATTCAAAGAATTGAACAAAGCATATTTGAAAGATCATTACCCCTTTTATTCAATGGAGTAGATCCTCTAAATAGTAGTGGGCATGTAAATGTTCTCTCTACTAGATGGATTCTCAAGTTATAACTAGGTATGGGTTAACGAGGATGATCAACATAAAACCACTTTCAATATAAAGTGGGGAACCTAAACATATGTGAAAATGCCTTTGGGCTTCTTTAATGCAAGAGATAATTTTTAGTGGGCCATGGATATAGGTTTTTAAGTACTAATTAACAAGATCATCATAATCTATCTGGATGATCTGACATTATTCTCCAAGAAAAAGGAAGATCATTTTGATCATTTAGAGGATATTTTTCAAATGTGCCAAGATTTTGCAGTATCCCTCAACCCCCAAATATACACCTTCAACATCTTGCAAGGAAAGTTACTAGGATATGTGGTATCCAAAGAAGGCATCTTTATTGATATGGATAGACTGAAGGCTACCAAGGACTTAACCTTACATGTTAATAAGAAAGGAGTCTAGTCTTTCTTAGGAAAGATCAACTTCATTAGCCAATTCATATTTGACTTCATGGGTTTAGTAAGGCTAATCACATTGATGCTTAGGAAAGACTAGACCTTCAAATGGATTGTTGAAGGAAGAATATGATTTGAAAAAAATTAAGGAGATAATATCCACCACTCCCATGCTAGTTAATACCAACTTCGCTAAATATTCTATCATATATGTTTATGGGTGTGAACATGGCTTGGTGGTTGTGTTAACTTAGAAATAAGATGAAGGGAAAGGTGAGCATCCTATTACATTATATTAAATAACCCTACATGGATATGAGATAAAATCTAACTTTATTAAGAAGCAAGATTTTACCATCATTAAAGGTCTCAGGAAGTTCAGACACCTGGTGGAGGGAAGCAAAATAATGATATTTATGGTGCATTCTAGCATCAGATAATACATCATGGAGGAGAAATCATTGAGAAAATATCCAATTATATCACTAAGATCTTTGAATACAATGTTAAATTCAAATTGACCAAGGTGATATAAGGGAGAGTACTTTTTGAGTATTTGGCCTAATGTGTGGACTCCCTGACATATGAGCAAGATACACTTAAAATAGTTTTAGTAAGTCAGTATGAAACTATTGGGTCCTAGGTTGATGATAAAACCCTCTTTATGCAAACTGTATGATATTTATAGGATCTCTATGTGCATAAAAAGAGATTCTATAGGTTATAAATATCTAGTTACACACTAGTCTAGGGAGTCCTTCTAAAAAAGAACTTTGATGGGGAGCTACTCAGGGGTGTTGAGAACCACCAAGATCACAAAATCCTACAAGATATGCATTTTACCTCTCTGGGCAAACTTTTCTCAACAAAACTAACCACAAATAAGATAATGCATTTTGGATATTACTAGTTGACCATGTTTTTTATTTATCATTAGGTAGTGAAAAAATGCTATTAGTGCCAATTTTTTATAGACAAGTGAAAGAATTCAACCATGCCGCTAAACCCGATTGTGACTAATGAGCCTCTCACATAGTGGGGCTTGTATTTCATTGGGATTATTAATCAATTTTCTATCACAAGACATAAGTGGATACTCATGGCCATGGACTACTTCACAAGATGGATTGAAGTAGCCCCATTGAAAGAAGTGACTGAAAATGTGATCCTCAACTTCTTGGAGGAACTGGTGGTAAGGTTTGACCCTCTTAAAACAATCATATCCAACAATGTAAAGGCCTTTATCAGTTTAAAGATTTAAAAATTTACACTAAAGAATGGCATTTTCCTCAAAACATCATCTAATTACTATCTTCAATGGAATGGGTTACCCAAATTAATCAACAAGAACCTCATTAGGTTAATTAAGAGAATGGGTGATGACCAATAGAGGGAGTGGCATATGCATATGAAAATAAAACTATAGGCCAATCGAATCACTCATAATAATATTTTTAAAAATCCCTATATGAATTAGTATATGGGAAAGAAGTAGTCATTCCCATTTCAATGGATATTCCCACTTTAAAGTTATTGAAAGCTATTGAAATAGTAGAAAATAGAGAAATAGAGGTTAGGTTAGAAAAATTGCTCAATTTTTAAGAATCAAGAGAAAAATCTAGTGATGCTAAGATTAGTCTATAGTAGGTAGTTAATATATGGTTTGATAAGAAGGCATCTGACCTAGGTTTCAAGCCAAGATACTTGGTTCTGAAATATGATGAAAGGGCCACAAATTTAGGTTAACATGCAAAGTTTGATTGCCTATAGAGAGGATATTTTCACATCATCAATAATAGGTAGGGTAATACATTCAAATTGGTGGAAAAAGAAGCTAATTCCATAGATATTTTAGTTAACATAATCCACTTGAAGAACTTTAACTAATTTATCAATTTTACCTTTACATAGTTTCTTAGTTTCCCTTTTCACTATTATTTCCCTTCATAAAAAGTGACATTAGCATAAGTTGATGCTATCCCATCACCAAGTGTCCACACCTTAGCTCCCCTTATTTTGAATGCCTTCTGATAGATATTTATCTACCCCAATACCCCTATAATTAATGTCAAGGTGCCCCCAATTATATGATCTACCATAAGGATCATCATAAATATAATGTGAGTGGCTCATCAAGTGCGCATGCTACCCTTATCATTTATGGGTGCCCAAATTTAAAAAGGCTAAATGATGATTGTGATATTAGTGTTAGCTAATAAATACCCCTCTCTTGATTTAAAAAAAAAATTAAATTCCCTAAGAGGTTTTGAGAGCACTGACCTGAACAAAAAGTCTTTAGCAAAGAATTATGCAAAATTATGAGTAGAGGCCAATATCTCATGTTTTCCTAAAGTTTAAAGAGGATAATTGAGAATAATTATAAGATGAAACCTTCTAGGTCCTCATACAATGGAAAACATCCTAGGAATAAAATATCTCACAGATTACATTTTCACAGAGAGCTTCCCACATAATTTTCATGGAGCCAATCATATGCTTCCACCCATACATAGCCAAATCCCATAGTAAAAAATGTGAAGAGTGTCACCAAGGGACATTTTAGGGACCCCACACTATTCCTCAACTATGCAAATGGGATCTCTGATACCAGATTAAAAAAGAATACACAAATATGAGGGAGGGTACTCATGTCCACATGCTCACCAAAGTTCAAAGCAATGATATTGAGTCATTCAACTTTAGGATATAGATCTATACCCTAAATCAATATATGGTGCCTCTTACACACATGTGCTTATATCTTATTGATCTATGTGTAAGAACATATAATTCCAACACTGGCATTATCATAGGAAACCACTTGAATGTGGAGATCAATGTTAATGTGGTGAGGGAGATTCTTTGAATCCCTAATGACCCTAGTGTAAACATATATTATATGGATAATTTATAGAATGTATGGGACACTCATGTCCAATAGCTA
This sequence comes from Torreya grandis, assembly GCA_037957365.1. Classification (NCBI taxonomy): domain Eukaryota; kingdom Viridiplantae; phylum Streptophyta; class Pinopsida; order Cupressales; family Taxaceae; genus Torreya; species Torreya grandis. The sequence continues at coordinate 1,840,454 of JARHVA010002789.1, read as the reverse complement.
AATTTATTTAACTTAGCTCTCCATAGCAATTATATAGATGTGTCACCTCTACCCATTGTTATATCAAGCTTTGTAATACAAGATATGAAAGACGCCCTCTTTATGTTAGAATTCATCTTTGGAATGAACTCGAACACTAATGTCCATGATTTCCAATTGGGTGTAATCTTCCACTTGAAGACAGTGAGCAGGGAGAAGGCATATAAAATGGAATTTGTAGATGCCATTACTGATGTCATTCATAATCAACTAGAAAAGTTTTTATCCCAAAATACCTTTTATTATTATTCCTTCCTCCACATGATCCTCTACTAGAGCACCAAGTTATTTTCATTGTATTTCACCATAAATTTTACTAAAATGGGAATATATACCTATATGGTGATTCCCCTCTATGTATGGACCCATATCCTTTCATTCACATAGGATTATCATGAGTTTACATAGTGATTTCTATATTTGGTCTTGATCAACCTCAGTAAAGAAGCCACCACCTTTTAAATGACAGATTGCTAGAGAGTGTGGCTCACTAGCTAAAAAATTCCATATGACTAGTTATTTAGAGCCCATTTTACCTTTATCAAGGTCCACGAATTCAAGGAGGAGCCATTCTAGCTCTTGTGTATGCTCATGAATAGGACCTTAGTCCTATAATTGGCCCATTAACTTGATGTGTTAGATTTAATGTATGGTATAGGCCAAAAGAAGAGGACCCTATATAACATCCCCTTTTAAGAGGGGGCCTTAAAATTATGAAGAGGTCACATGAGTGTCTACTTGTGCTTAAACTGGTAGAGCTCAGCCTAGATCAGGTTAATGATCAATGGAATTATGACTCAGCTAGCCACATAATCTCTCTCAAGACTACCACTCCATTCATGATCCCTAACTATACCTTAAGGAATGAAAGTCACTAATGGAGGATGGCATCAACCACTATGTGGATCTATCAAATGTCTCCTTAGACACCCACCAATTATGGGAGTCTTTTTATAAACTAATATGGGATTTTGATCTTGAAAAGCTCATGACCAAGGGTCTAAGAGAAAAGCTCATCTAGAGGGGTTGGAACAAGGAAACAATGGAAGCCTATATGAAGTATATGTATGAAATTGGCTAGAGGGAGCTAAATTTTTAAGATCTAGACTCAGATGAGGAATTTGAAAATGTCTAAGATGAGCACTATGAGGAAGATGCTTAGGCAGAATAAGAGGTTTCAATCAATAAAAAGAAGAGGATCCCCCCTCAAGAAAAGAGGAGAAATTTTTCATAATTTATAGGCCTATTTCCTAACCCCCTCCTCTATATGTAAGTCCCCAACAACAAGGGTAGGCTACTCTAGGATAAACTAAGCCAAGGGTGGATTTGTCTAGCTTCAAGGTGAAAAATTATAGCCCTCCTCCTAAGCCCAAGAAAAATAAGGTATGATTTTATCACCCTCTCCTCTCTACTTCATCATTCTTCACTATTCTTGCACCACTTTTCACTACTCAACCACTCACCATGATTATGCCACTTTTCACTCCACCTTCATCCACTACAATTACATCCATCATGGCATAATATCCCACCAACCCTCTCTATGGCCTCATAATTTTATTGCCTTCCATATTAACCATTTACCCACTCATCCTTAAGGGAGTAACATCCATTGATTAATAGCAACAAGTGATCATTAATTTCAAATTACCATAGGAATCCTTATTTATGGGGGAATTAATTCAATCACAAGAGAATTTTTATCAATAGTTAGAGATTGTGAGGAAAGCCTAAGAAGCCTAGGTATAAAAGAGAAGGGGAAAAGTGGCCAAGGCCCTAGTGACACCACAAATCTATTCATTCTTTGACCTCACACAATAATATATGATGATTACACACATAAAGCCAATAATAATCAAGCTCAAAGAATAGATGTAGTCAAGGGATTAATCAATCTACACCATCGACCTTAACCTCAGTTAGGCTAGGACACATAATAGGGTTAAAATAATGGAAGCAACCTAGAAGTCCATTAGAATGGACTACCTTAAGGCAAGCCATTGACTAAAGAATAAGGAATAATAAATAGCAATAACTAAGGCCACCATCATCTACCTAAATATAGAGGCTTAGACCAAACACATGGAGCTCAAAAAGTTGAGATTTGACCTATAGAAATGAATCATAGTTGACAACTTCCTATTATAAGCTAACCAAATAGCCTAGTTATAAGTCCAGGTAGTATAGCTGAAGGCCAAAGTAGATGGCCTAAAATGGTAAAAGGGGGTCGCAGAGAACAAGCTATAAAAAAAGGAAATAGAACTTACATAGACTCATAAGAGTCTCTTGGACTCTATGAGCATGTAGCAATAGATACAATAATATATGTAATAAGAGTCCCAGACCAAGGAGTGATATATCGAATAGTTTAAGAATGACCTCATTACCCACTCCCAGATAACAAACATCCTCCCTAATGATCTAGTAATTATGTGTTTCATATTAGGAGAGGATAAAGAACATGGCCTTTAACTTGAATATAATGCTTAGGTTCATTTTAGACTCATAGAGATTAAGCACATAAGTGAGCACGTCTATGGATCAAGTCCTCACCTTCATATCCCCCAAGGTCTAAGATTCATAGCTCATATTCTAGAAGATATATAGGGTAATGGATGGGATGATCTAGGTATAAATATTGTCTAATAAAAGGCATGCAGTGGTCAATGTTAATGAGTTCCTAAGATACATCAAAGCTACATTGAAGTGTAAGGTATTTTTATATGCCTTAGAGTAAGTGGTCAAGGACATGGACACATTAAACATCTAGTCCAATTAAGACTCCCGTCTCTATTCCTCATAGATAACAGAGTCCTTTAAGAGGATAAGATAAAAGAGATAACAATCAAAAAGTATAAAGAATAGGCCTTATCTGTGGCCCTAGGTCAAGCATCAAACATCTCTGAAGTGGAGAACATTTTGTAGCCTCTTGCCTAACTCAAATTTTAGATGTGGGAAATTTTTTAGGGTTTGAGAAACATCTACTTTAAGGATATAATTGATTTATTTAGAGCCTTCAAGGCTTTAATAAAGAAGGCTCAACCTATAGAGGAAGAGTAGATGCCTTTGAAGGTAGATCTTTATAATTTATAAGTTTTGTGGGCCTCACCCTTTTTGTAGTTTTGCTTTGACTAGTCTACGAACCAAAAAAATTGGGTTCTTCTATTTTTTTGGTTCTTCCATCCATAGGTGAATTACCCTAAAAGGTACTAGGAACTATGGATCAAATACACATTTTTAAGTTTTTTTTGGGATGTTATATTTTAATCATGGGCATGTTTGGTGAGTTGGGTAGATTAGTATCAACCTCCTCTTTCTAAGGTTCCCCTTTTATTTTTGGCTAAGTCTGAGCCTCTTTTTATAGTTCCACATGGCACCCCCACACTTATTATTTGAAATAGATTTCTTGACTTTCTTAGGAGCAACATTGACTCACTATGTGGCATCATAGTGCTCCTTAAGAGTGAATGTTTCTTTTGTTAGAGTTTTAAGGTGTGCCATTGGCTAATGAAATAATAGGTGAGGCCCACTATGTAGGTATAACTTAAATGGAATGAACCTTCCATACAACATCATGGTTCTTATCTAAGACAAATATTTTTATTTCATAGCTTCAATTTACACCATTGGTCAAGGGAAGTGGGCCTTATTTACAACAAGGATTCCATAGGAAATTTAGAGGGAGATATGCATCTCCATAATACTTCTTCTAAGCATCATGGGAATCATGAGGCATCAAAGTTGCATCATATCTAAGATTTGAGAACCATCTACACTCATGAGCCAAATGTCCCCTTTTTAGTTACAATAGCCTCATCATGAATGCGAGTACTAGGATCCATATGTCAATTCATTTTATCTCAAACACTCTACCATGCCAAGGCCATTGTGCCCGTATATTCTGGGTTTCTTTCTTTTGTAAAGGTCTAGAAGTTAGATAATAGTTGGAATTATTTTATGACAATTATCAAAGAGAATAACTATTGTAATAGTTTTAGTTTTTTAATAGAAATAGAAGTAGTTGTTGTTTTTCATTTTCAAGAGCTTAGTAGATACCCCTCATAGGAAGGATTAGATATTTTATAATGTGCCTTTGGCCCTTCTATATTTTTTTCTCTACCAAATAATGAAGAAGATGTTGTGTTCTATGTCAAATTGAGTGGAATTTATTACTATCTATTGTTTCTATTCTTTACTTCTATAGTGTTGGATTTTATTTATGTTATAGACTTTAAATCATGCATATGCTCTTTTAAATTGTGTGTAATGTGTTAAAGGGTTCAAGCTATTTTATGTAATATTAGGAATGTATACGTAATAATTTTGATGCATAAACTTATATAGTGTTATTTTAGTTTTATTTACATTTCATTCTTCCCCTTTTCCTCCCCAAATATTTGAAGAGTCAGCATTTAAAATCCTAGAGGTCGCTTCACAAATCATAATTTCTATCCCACATATGTAAAGCTTCCCATAGGGGTTGTTCACTAAAAATGAATTTTTTAGGCCTCAATAGTACACATGTGTGAGTCTATATGGCTGAAGAACAACTAAACTACCAAATATAGAGTCTACAAGTAAGGTTAAATGGTTATATAGCTCAATGATGCATCCAAGGTTGTTATGGCACACTAAGATATTATATAAAATGATTCATTCATGACCAAATGTCCTTCCTTTAGGTTTCTCAAAATTCATCAAATCCTCACATCCTATCAACCACCAATCTATTCTCAACACTCTCAAATTCTCACTTACTAGATGTTAAGGTCACTTAGCATATGTTAAGGTTATTTAGAGAACCCTAGGTTTCTCTTCTCACTATGTATGCCTCTTTGAGAACCTTCAAAGTGCTATATTTTATTAGGCATATGCATAATATATATATAATCCTTTTAGAATGTCTTGAGTGTGGATTCATGATTCATTTTAATCCCCTAATGTGTCATTCCATTTTCATAGCTTTTACACTACAATTAAATCATTTTTTAAAGATTATTACTCCATTCTTAGTTTCCATAAATCCCATTATCATCATATACATATGACTACTACTTATTCACATCCACATCATGAATATAATGTTTTGGTACTCTTCATGGTTGTGAAAGATCATCATGGTCATGAAGATGAATCCTATAGACTTAAACCCCACAAAATGATTAAATCTTCACCTATAACCAAGGTGAAAGTTTAGTCAAGTTACTAATGGAAAGTGGTGTATAGATGAGGTTAGAAGAATGTCTCAATGAAAGGAGTTTAAACTACCCTGTAGGTTATTTTTAATAGATGAAGAGGTTAATAAGCCATGTAATTTACCGTATCAACATATTTTAACATCTAACCTCCACCTTAGTTCATATAAGATACCTAAATAGTCACAACTATCATGAAGATACACAGTTAGTATGAACATTAGATCATGATAAAGGTACATAGATGAGAGTTAGCAAGGATGTTGAAATTATATTTATCCCTATTTATAAATTTATAAAATCTCAATAGGATAAAGAGACAACCAATTAAGCCTATATTTAGTATCCTAAAGACACCTACAAGTAGCCTTTTAAGACACATACACACCTATTTATAATTTGGTCCACTTTCAAGCTAAGTTGGGAAGGCAAAGAAGAATTTGAAGGAATTGAAACCTAAATAAAAACTTAAAAAAATTATTGGACCATATAAATGGTCAAAATTTTAATGTGAGGTTCTAAATAAAATACACAATCCTAGTCCCAAAAAGCACCTACATGTAGATGATAATAGGTAAGTGATAAGTCAAAGAGAGAAGATAGAATTTATATGAGTAAATATTTATTAGTCAATTGAAAGTAAAAATAAATTAAAGTATTAAGGGAAGTTATTATGTTAGAGATAATTTAAATAGACCCAAAGGAGAAAACCAATATGCATCTACAACTAGTTCATATCTTCACACAGTCAACACCTACAACCAGTCTTGGGAGAGTTTGTGGTTTTGAAGCCTTTGTATGTGTGATCATGCTCTAGAATTTGGTACAAATGATTATTTTAAGTGGATTAAGGTATTAATGCTATCCTCAAATTTATAAAATTAGTGAAAACATTCACTATTTTGTCTTAGACCTAGTCTAATCTGTTACCAATCAATGATGAGACTAGGTAAACTATTTGAAGGTTTGAGAAAAAGATAGGAAGATTATAATTCATAAAGGGGTTTTTTAGGAAATAAAATTTGGTGTTAATTATTAATATATTCTATGGGATTGATAAAAATTGGGTTTCAAACCAAATTTACTTAAGGGCTAACTAAAGGAGACATACCTTAAACCTAGTAAGAACCCTACCACCATGTTGAGACATATCTAGGTTTTCATTACACATTAATGGTAATAATAATGGTGTGTAAATTCAATGAAAATACTAATAGAATTTATTGAATTAGGGTAATGAAATAAGCTTATTGATTTGGTTGTAAAACCTTCATTGGTTTACATAGTTTGAATAGTCAGTCGAAGCACACTTTCTAACATTCATATCTTCACACACCTTTTGCATGGGAACTCACATTGTTAAAGAAAATTTAAGGGGTCAATGGAATAAATATTGATAATAATAATTTTTTTCTGGATGCTCATACTATATGAACCATCATTAATATGGTGGACCTCCAAAACCCTTGTTAAAATTTTGGAAGGTACCCAATGAAGGAAATGTGCTTCAAAATGCATCCAGGTGAAGTGTTTAAGCTATGAAAGGATCTTTATGGTCTTCCTAGGTCTCTTAATCATAAAAATAACCTATCGGTTAGCAGATGCAAGGATTATGTTGTATGTACTAGGCCTAAAAAGGTTAATTTGAACCTATAAACAAGGAATTGAAGGGTATTTGAATATATAATGAGATTTAAGAGAGAGAATGGGTCCTAAATATCCCCAAAATAACCTTTGAATAATCATTTATATGATTCTCCATGACTAGTTGTTTAGGTAGGTAGACCAAGGTGTTTAGATGAAAGACTGTATGCATGAAGATAAAAGGCAAATTGTTTATTCAATCCAACATTGTTACTCCAAGGGACTTCAATGATGATATTTATGTTAAGGACAGTGGATAAGAGCCTTAAAACTCATTTTAAAACTAAAACTCTATAAACCCTATAGTAGTGTATGTTTGTCTAGTATCCTCATTAAACTATGTCATTCAAAAGATGGAGCAGAAGGTAATATGAGCTTTAAGGACACCTCAAATCTTCACAGAAAATATTATCAAGTTGTTTGAGAGGTTCATATCAAATTTTATGTATAGGGGAGATGCTATAACTTGTCACTCTGACCTAAAGACACTTAAAATTGCTCAAAAAGCACATTTCTTCCCCAAAGGATGACTTCACATGCTAACTACTATAATAATATTTAACATGGGAGGCTAATCACTTTAAGAGAGGTGGAGGGATTAGTTTACAAGAGGTTTTTGAAATTAGTTCAAAGCTTTAGTCTCTAAACTCTATGAATCATTATTAAGACTCTTGGGCACTCTTAAACCTCTTTAAAACCCTAGTAAGGACCTAAATGGAGGGATTTGAGGTGAAATAGATTCAAATATATGGAAATCACTAAAAAAATCCTAATTCATGTCTCCCATTTAGAGAAGGTCATGATCATGGTACTTTGTTTTATAAAAATTATATAGACCTATCAAAAAATAGTACTTTTTTAGGAAATTGGGTAGAAAACAAGGTACAAGGTAGTTTAAGGAGTTGAAAATCATTAGATATGTTTGTATAAGGCTTGTTTAACCTCTTAAAACCATGAGGTCTTCAATTATCTACTTATAATTACATCTACCAACCTTCACTAATCATTCAATCCATGAACCTAGTCAAGATGGCCTAATTATTCAAAGAAGAGTAAGGTTGTAGATGGAGGAACTCTTGGGCATAAAGAGACTACATGTGGTTAATGCAAAATCTATAAAAATACATAATACCCCCTTGAATCAAGAAGTTTCCATATTCATAATCAGTATTGAGGATTTTTTGGTAGTTCTATGGATATAGTCAACCCACAAGAAGAGGTAGTCAGTTAATGCTTCATAAAAGTTGGTTATTTATGTCTATTTATTTTATTATTTTAGGAAATTAGGTGTTTAATTCCTAAATAATAAATGGGTTTGACAAATGTAAATCAATGAATAATACTCTTTGATTAACCTAATGGTTTGTGTAAACAAATAGTATTTTAATATTTTATAAATATAGCAAGAAGTGAGAGAAAATAAAACTTAGCTTATTCTAGTTGATCCAGACTGAGACAGGGCCCGATGCTAGAGAAGTAAGACTAGAAAATAGGCTAGAATAGGTTCTTGAACTTCATTTCTAGATTGGATAGGAGTATCAAAAGTGAACACCCTATTGTTCGATGCTATGGTCTTATTCTGATGTTGTTGTCCTAAGGTTGAAAGCTTTCTAAGTTTTGTTTAGAAAGCCTATGTTAGCTTATCTATGAATTTTTGAGGCCTAAAATCCCATGGAGCTCATTGTGTGTCTATTTAGTCTTCAAAACCCTAATGATCTCTTTGTCCTTGAACTTGAATGGAAACTTGGGAAAGAGAGTGAACAGGTTAGTGTGTAAAGCATATGCTGGATGCACTTCACACCCTCTATGTGGGTACACTACCTACATAAAAACACTCTAAAAATGGATCAAGATAATGTAGTTGTCCCATTGAAGTGCTTGGTGCAATTGTGTGTGATGTATGCAACTAGATGTGAAACTATATGTTCTTTAGATGTCTAGGGGCTGGTGTGAGTGCTTAAATAGGCTTGAAATGCTCTTGGAAGGTTGTATGAAGAGAACAAGGAAGAGTGCTTGAGTGCACTTGCTTATATTCTTACTTCTTTCTTGTAAATGAGTGCTAACCTCTATAAATGGAATTTTATATATTAATTAATGATCATGAGTTAAAATTAACTTATATTAAGATGATAGGGAAAAAGATAAGGATCTGAAAGAATATAACCATTAGGAGCAATTTTGAACTTGGACAATAGTGCCAAAATAAGAATACCCTAGGTTTCAACACTCCTATCCAAGTTGGCATTTTTGTCTTAAGGAGATGAGACCTAGGCAATAGATCTGGGCCTAAAAGGGATACTTGGGTCTAAAAGATCTAAGTTTGAAAAGCTATGGATGACTGGGAATTAGTGAAAGAATAGCCTAGAAGGGTTATGTGAGCAAGAAGGAGGACCTATGGGTTGGGTGTCATTAACCATGTCTAAGTCATCCAATTTTGCATTTTATATGACTATATTTACTTCCTCTTTATTATAGTTATGAAATAATGTAAAATATTAGGATAAAGGAAAGTTAAAAGCATACCTGAACTTGTAAGGAGAAGCTTATGAAGCTGTGTGATGTTAGATGTGCATAGAGAGAACACACTATAAAGTATGAATCTATAAATGAAAACATAAAGTAGATAAATTATTTTTAGATATGATATATATACAATAATAATGTACACAATTTGAGTAAGAGGAAGAGAAAGGAATAAATACACTTCACTAGGTATGTGAACCAATATAAAACGTTTTATGATGCTGGATTGTGTTGGATTGTGTTGAGTATGTGTTGAGTCAAGAGTAATATCAAAAATGAAGTTGAGTACTTAATTAATCAAAAGGTGGCTCAATAATTCAAAGGTTGGCCCTTTGGCTCCATTATTTCCAACTAAGTGAAGTTAATGAATCATGCATGTGCTAATCAATGTTTGGACTATATGTCTAATTCCTCTGAATATGTGGCTCAAGAATATAAATGTCAGCCCTTTGGATCCATCATTTCCACATGAAGTGAAGCTATGAAGTGATACTAGTATAAAATACATGTTATATGAAATGGATCATAGAGCCCATGAATGTGTTATAAATTTGACAATGTGGTGTGGATAGCTTGAATGTATGTTGAAAACTAGGCCACTCTTAGCCATTTCAAAATATGGAGGTTAGACTTCTATGAAATCCACTCCAAAATTGATGTACTAGGATTATATAAAATCTAACTTAGGAACTTAGGTACTTGTAAAGTTAAAGTTGTATGAAAATTTAACTCAAAAATGATGTCAACCACCTATAGATGGAGTAAGGCACACAACTATTGAGAATGTGTAGATGATAACTGAATTTAGAAATAAAAGAAGATAAATGTGCCACACACATTATCCATAATCATTGATGTCTGGAACATGGATTCTGATCCAAAAGTTATACCAACTTCCTAGTCTAAAATAAAAGTGAGAACCATCATGCCACACATGATAACCTTATATATCTAAGAAAACTATATTGAAACTGACCTAGAACTATCACTAAAATTTTTGCCTATTTTTGGAAAACCTGAGTGTTTCTATAACTAAAATTGGTCACTGATCTAGAACTATCACTATTTTTTGTTCTATTTTGATCAATTTGACCTATGGATTCTATATTGAGCAGTCTGAATGTTTTTGTTTCAACTGTTATGAGCTTTGGTCTTTGTGAAAAAAACCCTATTTGATGCCTCTTCTTCTGAGGGTAGGAATGATGAACCTATAATGACTACCCTCAAAATAAAAGAGTCCTACAAATCTGTTAAGATGTATAGATATGTGATATAGAATTTGATATTTGATAATATGTTTTAAGATATATCAATTTTTGTATTTATATATTATTAGATAAATATGGGTATGCCTAGATATATATAATAATGTGAAGGTATGTGTAAAGTACTAAACTAAAAATGTTACGTAGTAGTTGTTAGTTTTTAGTTTGAGGAATGGAGCATGATGTCCATCATGGCATCCAAGAAAGAAAGGGAAATGCATGATATGGATCATGGCATTATACACATTGAAAATCAAATAAGAAATCAAGAAATAATCAATAAGCATACAAGGATGGCCAAGGGGTCATGCAAACAAGGGACATGGTCACAAGTCTCTCACATTAGAAAACAAACATTGAAGGCATGTTCAAATGCCACATATACATACAAATGAAGCAAGCAAAGTTGGCACAAGGCAAAAATCACATGGAAGAGTATAATAAAAAGACAATAGCAGGTTTCCTAAGGAGCACACATGAATAGAAGCAAAGGACATTGGCAAATTTCCTAAGGCACAAGTAGGAGATAAGTTAGAATTGAAAATTCAATCACACAAGATACACTAAGTAAATAGAGAAAACATATAATAACTAAAAAGATACAAGTACATCTAACTAATCAAATAAAATGTGAAACTGTGCAAAACATGTGTAGTACAGGACTAGGTATATGCTAAGAGATACACAAGTACTAGATACTAGTGAAATGTTGATATAATATTTTGTGTAAGCTATAAATTAATGTACATCAGCATGATAAATTAGAGTGTGTAGTGTAGGAATGACATAACCTAGATGGTGTAGTCATGTAGAAGATGCCCCTAGTGTGTATGTATATCAATGTGTGTCTCAAATATAGAAGTAACACCCCCTCAATGAGTAGAATGAAGTAGTCAAAGAGATGGATGCCACTACACACACTCAAAGAAGATTAAGTGAATCATGATAATGTAAAAAATCAACATACAATAACATGAAATAATAAATGTAAGTCCTAGCATGATAGTAGTAATGTAAAAAATGAATGATGCATACAATCAAAATGTTTTTGGTATTTTTGATATGTTTTGAATTTTTTTGTATTTTGTATTTTTGTATTGTTGTTGTATTTTTATATAAGCTATGTAGAATAAAAATAGGGAATAAATTATATGAACCAATGAGTCTCAGATGAGGCTCCCTATCATGGTGTCTAGTATCGAACAACTAAATCATGCATGATCAAGAGGCATGGGTGTATGTCTGAGATTGTGAAGCTGAAAGCTATGGATGTTGTAACTACTCTAAAATCTCTAAAGTGGAAGCTAAATATGGGGTCCACCTATAACTCTGATAAATGGATGTAACTATAGGGCTCTTAGGGACCCTTCTAGAAGTAGAAGGGACTTTATAAATAGGTGCTCTCTATGTAGTTGTATGAGACTTCAATGTAACTGCTCTAGGTTTTGAATATTGTTACTAGAAGTTGTCTAAAATCATGAAATTATGGGGGTATATGAACCTTATATACTAGTGATGGATGTCATAACTATGGCTAGATTGGAAGTGAAATCAAAACTAAAACTTGAAGAGAAGCTAAGATCGGTGGAAGAACTAGAGCTGGTGACTAGAAGATGGTAGATGGCTCTGAAGTCAGGAGTGGTGATTCATAAGGAACTCCATTGACTATGATAACTTGATTAGCATGAATGAAATCCATGCATCTATGAATTTAAAAGGTATTACCATGAGTTTTTAAATTTATGGTTGATTGAATAGTCTATCAAAAACTCTTGCATTGGGAACTATAGTGAATGGGGTGGTCATATGTATGACCAACCTATAGCAAAATTAATATCTTGCCTAATGAAATCTAAATATGCCCATTGAAACCATTGATAACTATGCCTATCATAGTGATATCCTACTCTGAATAACCCAAATGTTGAAGTAGTGTAAAGGTGCACATGTTAAGATTGGGACCATTGTTAATGAGTACACTGTAAATAGGCTAATTATGAATATGTGCTCTGATAAAAACTGAATTATAGCCTATATTATCCTCCATAATCTCCTAATCTAAAATATATATGAAATTCCTAGCTAGAACTTTGGATTCATACACACCTATCATACCTCTTAAAGGATGTGCCTCAACTGAAGATGCCTGGTATGTAGCTGGTGGAGTATGTGTATGATATGTATGATGAACACCTAATGTGTTTTATTTCTCTTATTTTGAATGCTATGGAAATGGATCTAAAAATATTTTCAAAGATTTATGTTATGTTGGATTTGTCTTTGGAGAATCAACTGAAGTTCCCAAATCAAGTAGATTATCATCTATCAAGTCTTGTATCTTATGTCATAAATTGATGCATCTATTTATGGTGTGGCCTAGTGCCAAATGAAAATCACAAAATGCATACTGATCATATCCCCATGGAAGAGGCTTTACTAGATCTACTTCTTAGATAGGAGGGAGAATGATGATGTTACATTATAATAACTACTATCAAACTTATCTAGAGAAGCTTATAGATTTGTAAATGCACGATGAGCAGGTATGGATCAAACCACACACTGAGGGGTATCTAAAGCCACATTGACTATTGGTTGATTCTGATTCTTGTTATCACTAATTTTGACATTGTATGGGACTTTGCTATTACTCTTGTTCATTGTGTCTGAGATACTTGAATACTTAAATTTTCTCATTAAAATTATCTTGATTTCTCTTCCTTTGAGTGTATGACATAATTCAGTGAAGGAAGAGAATATTTTAAACAAAATAGATTGATGCAATGCTGGTAGAAGGCTTTGTTTGAAGATGTCTTATAGATCTTGATCAACCATGGGGATAATTAGTTTAGCTAGAAGAGTCTTGTATTTAGGAACATAATCCATGAGGGGCTCATTTGACTTTTGTTTTTTCTATACAATCTATGCATATGAAACCTTGTCACCAATGTTGATGCTAAAATGTAATAGAAACATGTGTGATAAAGTATTGAAGGCTATGATGGACTGATTTGGCAGACTATAAAACTATTATAAAGCATAATCCTTTAGGCTTTGTGGAAATAGTTTGGTAAGTAGCCAATCATTGGGTACATAATCTAAACATGCTACATGAAAAGCTCTCAAATGTGTTTCTAAATCACCCTTACCATCATATAGAATGAGATTGGGTTAAATAAAACCTTATGGTAAGGGTGTAGATGCAATGTGATGGCCAATGATGTCTATAGTAAATCAAAGGAATCTAATTCTTGTGTAGGTCTAGTGGTACCTTGATCAAGATGTAACACCTTGGATTGAAGAGATTGAATCTCTTGCACAAGGGCTACCACATCAGGAGATAGGGATGTACTAGCTACAATTGGTGGTATAGAAGAAGGTTAGACTACTATAGGGAGTGGTTAAGACATAGTTTCCCTCATAGTGTCATTTGTAACTAGCTGCATTGTGATTTGAGAAGATTTCCTATTGGTTACTTTTTGCTACTTTTCTTGTAAAATTCTAAACATGTCATCTTGCATATATAGATGTTTGGTTAATATTTATTAAAGTTCTCTTTTATATATTTCATCAAAATTGGTATATTGACCCGTTGGTAAATTAAGAAAACAATTTGAAATGTTTTGAAATATGTTTTTATAGGCAATGTGCTATAAATGGAAGTACTAAATATAAGAAACTCAAAGTCCAAAAAATAGTGAATTGGAATTTGAGAAAAAAGGATACTAAGATGCCAAACATATAAGGTGATACCTTAGAAGCAAGTAGGTGATAGTATATGTAACTAAAGATTTTTCAAAAATACTTATGCAAAATACTATGAATTTTTAATGTGGAAATTGATTTTTTGAGTTTGATATGTAACTAAAATTTTAGAAAATGATGTGAAAAGTACTAGAAAATAACTAAGAGTTTAGTTGATGCAACTAGGGTTTTGAATGATTTTTTTAAAAAGTAGTGTAATAATTTGAAAATTTTATAGAAAATTGTAGAGTTTTAGTTGAAAAATTTAGGAAAAATTAGAAAATATTTCTAAAATTAACAATATAGTTTTCCTAGTGTTTGTATGCAAAAAGGATTTAGTATGTGCAAACCAGGGTTTGAACAAAATATATGATATTTTTAAAATTAGTTGGTAGATTTTTAACTTTTAAATTTAAAAAAAATAAAAAAAATATGGAAAAAAATTATAAATAATTACCCCTAGGGTTTCTAGGGTTTTTGTGCAAAAATTTGAAGTAAGTCAAGTTCACCAAATGTTTTATTGTTTTAAGAAATTAAGCATTTAATTCCCAATTAATAAATGGGTCTAAGCAATTTAAATCAATGAATAATATGCTTTAATTAACCTACTAATTTGTGTAAATAGATAATATTTTTACTTTTTAAAAATATAGTAAGAAGTGAGAGAAAATAGAAATTAGCGTATTCTGGTTGATCTGGACTCAGATAGGGCCTGATACTGGAGGAGTAGGACTAGAAAATAGGCTAGAATAGGTTCCTAAATTTTGTTTCTAGGTTGGATAGGAGCATTGAATGTGGATACCCTACTATCTAGTGTTGTAGTCATATTCTAGTACTATTGTCCTGAGGTTGAAAGCTTTCTGGGTTTTGTTTGGTAAGCTTGTGTTACCCTATCTATGAATTTTTTAGGCCTAGAAGCCTACAGAGCTCATTGTGTTTTATTTAGTCTTAAAACCCTTAAGATATATTTGTGCTTGAACTCGAGTAGAAACTTAAGAAAGAGAGAGAAGGGGTTAGTGTGTAAAGGATACGCTAGATGCACTTCACACCTTATGTGTGGGCATGCTGCCTACATACCAATAATATGAAGAGGGATCAAGCTAATGTAGCTCTCCCATTGATGTTCTTGGTGTAATTGAGTGTGATGTATGTAACTAGATGTGAAACTGGATGTAATTTGAATGGTTAAGGATTTGTGTGAGTGCTTGAATAGGCTTGAAATGTTCTTGGAAGGTTGTATGCAAAAAATAGGGAAGAGTACTTGAGTGTATTTGCTTATATTATTGATTTTTTTCTATAAATAAGTTGCAACCTCTCTAAATAGAATTTGAATGACATTTTATAGGGTAATTAATGATCATGGGTTAAATGAACTTATATTAGGCCAATAGGGAAAAAGATAAGGATCCAAAAGAATTTGACCATTAGGAGCGATTTTGAACTTGAACAATTATGCCAAAATTGGGACACCCTAGGTTTCAATGCTCTTATATAAGTTGGACATTGTTGTCCTAGGTGGATGAGACCTAGGGGGATAGATATGGGCCTAAAAGGGCTGATTGGGTTTGAAAGAGCTCATTCTGAAAAACTATGGATGACTGGGAATTAGTGAAAAAATAACCTAAAAAGGGTTGTGTGAGCAAGGAGGACCTATAGGTTGGGTCTCATTAACCATGCCTAAGTCATCAAATTTCACATTACACACACACACACACACACACACACACACACACACACACACACACACACACACACACACACACACACACACACACACACACACACACACACACAATTTAATGATTATAATATATAAAAGATAGGGAATTCAATTAATATTTTGTGCATAGACCTTTCATTGGTTGAATGTTACTAAAAATAGACTTTGACCATCATAAGGACATTTATTGAAGACATTTTAATGCATGAAAGAATATGAAAGACTATTATAACTATCGTGTGGAATAAGTTATGATCTTTTGACTTCTTTAAAGACTTATACATCACTCTCCCTCTTCTTCTCTCCATTTACTTCTATTTATTGAGCATGGAAGGCCTAATTTGGTATCCCTCAGGTTGGGTATAATAAAACTCTATTGAAATTGTATATTTCACCTTGAATTAATAATAAAATATTATTGAAGACTTATTTATTGGTATTAGTGTATGTTTTGATTGTTAAATTTTATAAAAGTATGAGATTAATCTTCTTTTTTAGGTCCTCTCCTTAATCAAATGCTATGTTGTCATCCTCTACAGCTCATCTAAAGTGTTAAGAGGTAGAAGTTGTGTTGAAGAGTGAGTTAGTTTGTAGTGTCTTATATAGATCTCCATTATTTTACCTTCAAGTTGTAGACATTTTATATAACCTCCATATGAAATACTCATGTCTATGACTATGTTAATAATTCTAGTTAATAAACTATTTCCATTAGATTCACAAGTGTGCTTAAAGATAGGTTAAGAGAGGATCATTGAAGAATTGGTGCATCACCATCCCTAGTATATATTTTACTTTTAAGTTGTCATTTTATCTCTTTTCACCCATAAAACAAATATATCTTAGAAGAAGAATTCAAATTTGATATATCAAGGGATCTATCCCCATAGGCTAGATGTTTGGTCTAATTATAAGTAACCCACAACCTATAGGCCAATCCCATGTTAGTCTAGGTTTGAATCAGAATTGAATAATATTATTTAGAGGGTACAACTTGGGTTGCTAATAATAACCTAATTATATTCTACCAATTGAGAGAGTAAATATTGTGATCAAGCCATCCACTTATAAATAAAATTGTCATCTTACTAGGGAATATGTTGTTGGATTATATGTACATCACCAATTGAATAAATAAATCCCAATCTTAAATCCAAGAAAATATGTAATTAAGAGGGACTTATTCATTTGTATAAGTAAAGGTACATTATAAATACCTCTTTAACTCAATCAAAATTTCTTTTGTCTAGTTAGAGTAGAAGTTTAAATGTTTTTTTGAATTTCTAATTTGTACTACTCTAAATTTTCATATGTAAAAATTCCAACCTTAGTGCATCCGCACTTCTTTAAAAAAATATTATTTTATACTCAAGACCAAACCTTCCATTTGAAAAATACTTATTTTATTCCTCGACGTAGCTCAAATTATGAAAATAATATTTTATGCTAAATTGATTATGCACATAAGTGCCTTAATCATTCATTTTAAGTATCCATATCTTTTTCATGTCTCCACTTAAGTCTTATCCTCTATTTTATGATGTTCTATTTTTCACATGCTTCTTTCTTGTGTACAAGTCAAACTCTATGCAATCATTTACTTAGTTAAAAATTTGTAAACTCTTATTTAAAAACTGTACACAACTCCAAATTATGTCAAATCTATAAAGTGGCATCTAAAATACACATAGTACAACACTTTCGATACAAATCCAATAATGATGTAATGATCTCTTGTTTCATTTTCCATAGGGAAATGTATGTCTATAATCCTTTCCCATACCTTCTTATTCCTCCCTTGACCCATTTTTGTCCCACTAGTTCTAAATTTTCTTTCTATCTTCACTTTATTACAAAAACTAACCATAGATGACAAAACTGCCACTTCTAGTGACACACCCACACTTCTTTATTATGAAACCACCACTTGCTTTACGCAACCACCATAATAATTGTGTAAATTAGGTGGTGGTTTTGATGATAAGAGGTTTTTTAATATTAAAACCACAATGGTCTTGTAATGTTTAGCAAGATTTTGGTAACCTTAAGTGGCAATTTTGTAACTACCCCTACATAAAGTGGTGGTTCTATCACAGTTAAAATGCTTTCCAAAATTAGCTCCCATGACTCTAGTTTCATGTATTTTACATAAATATAATCATGATTCTTCTTTTTATCACCTTCTGTTCACTTTTAATCAAGCCCAGATCACTCCCTCTTCTATTTTTAGTCCTCTTTAGTTCCTCTTAAGTTGAAATCACTATCATAATTAATTGAACTCCTCCATGCAAGCTCCTAGTTTTTCCTACAAGAAGGTCAATTTTGGTTTAATTTAAAATCTAAAATTTGAATTTAGAAGTTGATATTGAGAATAATTTTTAGCCATAGCCTTGGTACAATTTACATAAGATTTATATTCTAGTTTTTTTGAGTCAACTACAAATTATCAAGTGAAGAAGTGTTCTTGGTGAAAGTAACTCAACATTTTCAAGCCAAGACATTAGCTAGCCTTAGTTCAATTGCTCACCATTTGTGGATTGTGTCTCCCTTTTTTGCATATTATCCCAAATATTATGAATTCTTTAGATACATACTTTTCATCATTTATATTATAACATATATATATAACATACAAAGGATTCTTCGATCAACATACCACATGCACTTTAGCTATTTTATGCCAGAATCAGGGTAGAGTTATCTTGATCTATATTATTTATTTTATTTATTAGATTAGATTTAATGTATTTTATTTTTGTGCTATATTATTTTTTCAAATTAATAAAAATAATCAAATTTGATAGTGAAATAGATATATCCCTTTTCGTTTGTCTTTACTACAAAATATAACTAGTTTTGATTTATGCTTGCATCTCACTAGATCAATTTCATTCCTAAATTGCAATACATTTTGTCAATAATCCTAAAAAATATCTTAGTAATTATTTAAATTATTTACATCCAATACAACCTTTCTATTTCAATATCTAATTGAGTCTCTTACACTCTAAATAATCACCTAGATAAACATAAAAACATAGACAACTGTAGGTGCATAGACAAAGGTAATAGATTACTAATCTTAATTATTTTTAAGGGTTAAAATAAATTTAATTTTACTCTTTTAAAATACTAAAAATCATAACTTGCATCTCTTGTTTTCATCAAAGCAATCCATTAAAAATAAAATTGTTTTGTTTGTAGTAAATTAGAGAGGTTCAAAATCTAGTCTAGTTTGTTTGAACAAGAAAATCCATGTAAATTGTTTTATTGATAATATTTTAAATAAGAATATATTATCACATTAATTTAATGAATATATTAAATTTAGACATTTATTTCATTTCATATAAAACAATCAAAATAAACAAAAACATCTCATCTAGTTTGCATACAAGTAGAGAAAAAATCAACATCTTGCATAATAACATAGGTTCCTTCTCTCATTATTTTCATATATTACAAAAATTGAAAAGGATTAAAAGAATAATTTTAATTTAATTTACTTTAATATTTGATATTATTTTAATTTAAAAACCTCAATTTCATAAAATAAACATTTATTTCTACAAAACCAAGAAAATTCCCAAAGTAATCAAAATAAACAAAACTAGGGTCAAAAGCTTGATAACACACAAGCCATATCAAAAGCCTTGAAAATCCATAAAAAAACCACATCCTAAATAATCCTTATCCTTATGAATTTTCAACATACATAAAGTCTTGATTCAATATTCTAGTAAGCACACTTTACAAGTCATTCCCTGAACAAGCTCATATAATTTTTCTTGG
The DNA here is from genome assembly GCA_037957365.1 of Torreya grandis. NCBI lineage: Eukaryota > Viridiplantae > Streptophyta > Pinopsida > Cupressales > Taxaceae > Torreya > Torreya grandis. Next base: position 1,820,532 of record JARHVA010002789.1, on the reverse strand, counting down.
CTTTTGCCTAGTCTTCTTTAGATGGCCCTCCTTAAGACACCAGATCTTGTCCAACATGATATATTATCTATATTTATAGCACTTGGTACCACAATCATCACAAAATATGACATTGACACTAATTTGAGACGTGAGGTATTTTAATCTACTCCCATTCCTCACCTCATCATATATATTCTTTAGCCATACTAGAAGAGAAAGAATACTTCCTCAATCTACCTATCATTGTCCTCCCGTAGATAAAAGGATATAAATGTAACTTTATCTAGGTCTTGTCTCTCATACATACCTCCTTCTTCTCCTTTGTTTAAGCATAATTGTGTATCATTCATATTTAGTGTATGATATTGACCGAGCAAAGTCAACCTAATAGAGTAGACCTTTACCCATGAGTCATTCAACCCTCCTTTCCTTGAACATAGAATTGACCAATAACTACACTTTATTATGATATAAAAATAGAAGGACCTTGGAGATCCATTTTAACATAGTTTGACGCTCTTAATGAGTATCAAAACACTATTGAGGTCTTTTAGTTCCATCATGAGAAGCCATTGCCACCACCTATCCCAAATATTATTCCACTAAATAATAAACCAAAAACCTATCCCATCCATTACATTGATTACCTTGGATAAAACATGGGGAGTCGAGTGCATAGTTTAGCATGTGTTATTCATGTGCATACAAATTAGTGAACCTAATGTGAAGGACTTCATCATTTTCATACCCATTTATTACTCTTATAATTTCCTTTCTCCATATTCCCTCCTTCCATATACCCCCATATATGTTTGGATAGGATATTAGTGAATATCCTAGCCTAGAGTGCTATAGGAAAATTTATCTTAGCTCTACATAACCTTCATTTATTATTAAAAAAAATATAGTTTTTGATACTAATGTATAATACTAATATTATGATTACTCCCTTCCCAATACTCAGATAAGGAACAAGGTTGTTACTCAAGAGATTTGTGATGTATTATAAATTGTAAGAAACAACCCTCAGTCGAACACCATGACCCTCACAAGCAAAGGTACATTCACTCTTGTGGCCACCAAGCCATACATTAGCTTGAAAATCCCATATGTAGAAAGCATCACCAAAAATGATCACTACCTAGGATGGATATATCACTTATAAGATGAGGTCAACTAAATTATTGTTGCTACCCACTTCCATATAAGGAGTAACAACACCTCCAACCTAATGCCATTATCCAAAATCACCACCTTAATGGGGCCACCTCAAATTGACCCCTTCAAATCGCCCTATCTCATGTATTTACTCTTACTACCATGGATACCTATGGACATAAAACCAACATCAACAAAAACCAACTAACTAACATCTTAGTGGCTCATATCCATGACCTAGAGAATAATAAACAATATCTAAATCAAGGGATGGGCCAAATTACCCCTACACCAACTCATCCCTCATCTTCTCCCATCTAAATTGTAACTTACGCAACATCACAAAAATTAATTACATGCTTTTTACACCATATGAATGCATACCACAATAGAACCATATCTCTCACCAACCCCTAGGAGATATCCTTACAAATTCCCCAAACTTGATACCTACAAGACCTATTCATCTTATTAAATACTTATTCAAACTCTGGTAGGCAGTGTGTACACATAAAATCCACCATTATAAAAGAATGTAGTAACCAATAACCTATTATTTTTGCTCACCTCTAAGCCAGGTGACTCCCATGTATAATGATTCCTTAGATAGTTTGTGTCCCACATTATGTGGTATCAAGTTACACACAAACTACACACACCCTACCATGACAAATCACCATGCTTCTTATGTCTAAAAACCTCCCTTATTACTTTCACATGTATTTGAATCCTACCCATCTAGGCAACTAATTTTTGGCCTATTTCACTTCTCCCTATTAGGATTCCTCTTTTACCTCTAACAAATATCAAAATAACTCCTATATGACTCCCCCTTTTAAACCTAGTACCACTAAAACTATGATGGACTTTAGAAACATGGGGACCTATGTTGAATATCTCAAAGATCCTATAGATAGAAATATACGAAGGGTTTTTCTTCCTTTATCCCTACCTAATATTACTAAATTCAAAAGGGAAGGGGATCCCAATGGTCAATCAAAGGCCTATGCTAGTGACTTTAGGGATGCCCTACCTTGGCATGAGGTTTTATTAAATATCTTTCCTAAAAATCTTGAGGGGATAACATTTGACTAGTACTACCACCTCCCCAAGGGGTCTATACACTCTTTCTACCAAATTATGGATGAGTTTGTCAAAGCCTTTGATATTATTATTTTTAGATACTACCATACACATGTTATTTCATATCAAGCAAGAATAAATGAATCAATCACATATCTCATCATGATATGGTGGTAGGTCCTATACTCCTCTAATAGTGTACCCACCATGGACCAACAAGAATTATGTAATATTTTTCTTCTTTCCCTCAATAAAGAGACAAGGGAAGATGTCAATAATTTCATGTGCTAGTCATATAAAGAGGCCCTCGAGAGTACATTATGTATTTGTCATGTCCCCTTTTTAGTTGACATCTTTAGAGTTGATGGTTAGCCTATTATGCGACCCTCGTAGGCTGATAAGATGGATAGAGGGTCATGGTGGAGCTTGGCTTGGCTTCGATTAGCAAAATTTGTCTAGTTGGCTTTCATTTAGGCTCTTTCAAACACATTTGTTTGAGCTCCTACTTTTTAGGGATATTTGACATGCAGTAGAGCACCCTAGTTATGGTATGGTCACGTGCAGAATCACTCCCTGGTTCACCAGCTTCAGACGGTTTGAGGATTTGACATGTATTGAGGGAGATATTAATATTTGATTGATTTAATTAAATATTAATTATTTGGCCTATTTTTAATTATGAAACCCTAATTATTAATTATGAAACCCTAATTAGGGCAAGCACACCTTTTTGGAGGATATAAGGGTTTCTTATTGGAGGGAGGCAAATTGTCCATTGATTATGATTATTGATTATTGATTTTTGCTAAGAATTCTTCTGAGAAGACTGAGCCAAGGGTTCTAGGATTCCATTTGCATTGGAGAACATCCACTCTTCAGTGTGTGTGATTTAGAGGTTGTGAGATATTAGCTGATCTATTGCTAGTTTGAGGGATAGCTTCATACAAAAGTTGTCATAGAGATTTACAAGTACTTAATTCATTAGGTTTTGCTTTTAGTAATTGTCCAGATATAGCTTTTTTATATTAGCACCATATATCTTAGGATCTGGCATCTAGCATAGAGGTCATACTATTTTTTTGCCACTGTATGGGATCCATACCATTCTACATCAGGCCATACAGAGCCGCAAGTAGCTCAGAGACCAACATCGGCAGACCAGAGACTGACATCGGCTGACTTCATACCGACATCGATAGAGCAAATTGACTGACTGAGACTGACATCGATAGTATATCGACTGATGATGGTAGTATAACCAATGTCGGTGATTGTGTTTTCACACAGCAACTTGAGCCATCCTAGATTTAGGTTTTATTTCCAATTTGCAGAAAAACCAAGTTTTTAAGACTATATTTTTATATTATTTCATGTGTGTAAGAGATCTTTATTGTAACCATCTGAAGTGAATAAGAAGATCAGAGTTTAGTTAATTGAAAGAGTATACTGCTATATATTTGTTTATTTGAATTTATCTTGGAAAATCCATATTTACTCATGCTAAAACATCAAAAAGGCAAAATATAGAGAAATAGTCAAAAAATATCCAGTTTTAAAATTGAAGGGAAATAGGGGATATTACAATGGTATTAGAGCTTTTGTCCTACCATCCTATTGGGTAGTTTGGGTAGAGTGGTCTATACAGTGATACCACTATTACAACTGTAATATCCCCTATTTCCCTTCAATTCTAAAATTGGATATTTTTTGACTATTTCTCTGTATTTTGCCTTTTTGATGTTTTAGCATGAGTAAATATGAACTTTGCAAGATAAATTCAAATAAACATATATATAGCAGTATACTCTTTTAATTAACTAAACTCTAATCTTCTTATTCACTTCGAATGGTTATAATAAAGATCTCTTGCACACATGAAATAATATAAAAATATAGTCTTAAAAACTTGGTTTTTCTACAAATTAGAAATAAAACCTAAATCTGGGATGGCTCAAGTTGCTGTGTGAAAACACAATCACTGACGCTAGTTATACTACCATCATCAGTTGATATATTGTCGACGTCAGTCTCAGTCGATCGATCTGCTCTACTGACATTGGTATGAAGTCAGCCGATGTCGGTCTCTGGTCTACCGATGTCAGCCTCTGAGCTACTTGTGGCTCTATACGGCCTAATGCAAAATGGTATGGATCCTGTATAGTGGCAAAAAAATAGTATGACCTCTATGTTGGATGCTAGATCCCAAGATATATGGCACTAATATAGAAAAGCTATATCTGGACAATTACTGAAAGCAAAACCTAATGAATTAAGCACCTATAAATCTCTGTGACAACTTTTGTATGAAGCTATCCCTCAAATTGGTAATAGATCAGCTGATATCTCACAACCTTTGAATCACACACACTGAAGAGTGGACATTCTCCAATGCAAACGGAATCCTAGAACCCTTGGCTTAGTCTTCTCAGAAGAATTCTTAGCAAAAATCAATAATCAATAATCATAATCAATGGATAATTTGCCTCTCTCTAATAAGAAACCCTTATATCTTCCAAAAAGGTGTGCTTGCCTTAATTAGGGTTTCATAATTAAGAATTAGGGTTTCATAATTAAAAATAGGCCAAATAATTAATATTTGATTAAATCAATCAAAAATTAATATCTCCCTCAATACATGTCGAATCCTCAAACCATCTGAAGCTGGTGAACCAAGGAGTGATTCTGCACGTGACCATACCATAACCAGGGTGCTCCGCTACATGTCAAATATCCCTAAAAAGTAAGAACTTAGACAAATGTGTCTGAAAGAGCCTGAACAAAAGCCAACTAGACAAATTTTGCTAATCAAAGCCAAGCCAAGCTCCACCATGACCCTCTATCCATCTTATCAGCCTACGAGGGTTGCATAAAGGCTAACCATCAACTCTAAAGATGTCAACTGAAAAGGGGACATGACAATCTACCCCTCTTGAAATTTCTTGCCCTCAAGTAATCACTGAATGATAAACCAATCAATCCACTTGGATCCCAAATGTAGTCATGATCTCCACCGCTACCAATCAACACAAACTCCTTGCCATGTCCATCACAACTCTCATCCAATGGCATCACATCATCCCTAGTACCAAGATAAAGATCCCAACATCTAATCCATGAATGGAAATCAATTGGTAACTCAAGTAAACTCCTCACCTGAATAATATCTAAATCTGGAATGTGAATGTTAGACATACTCCTATCATCAACATATGACCCGACTGTAACAGAAAGTGGAGTCCTTACCACATGTGCTAAATCCTAAACCAAACTCACCTCAAGACAAAGCTCATCCACATGTCTCTCCTGTATTGGTTCCAATGTGCACTCGGTAGTGCACTCTCCCATATCATGTGGTATGAGTCTCTCCATCTAATGAAAAAACATATTTTTGATGTTGTTGCCCCGTATTGCCTTAAGAATATGTGTCTTCCCACCAACATCAAAATGAACCTCCATGTCCTTGAGATGAAGAGTGACTACCTCAAGGGAATGAAGCCACTTCATACCCAATACTAAGTCTATATCCCCCATGTTCACCACATAATAATTAGCCTTAAACTCATAGTTGTTCAAGCGCAATGGGAGATCTCTAATCATCTGCTCACACTTAAGAGTGTGACCATTGGCCACCTTAACTCTAATGCCCTAGAATTCTTTGGTAGTGAGTCCATGCTTCTCCATAAATATAACATCTATAAAATTATGTGTGGCTCCTGTATCAAGAAGGGTGATGGCCTTTTGTCCTGCTAAAATTCCATGAAGTTTGAATGAATCATCTGACTGAATGCTGGATAGGCATGCCTCCTATATGTGAAGCTCTAAATATGCTTCTACCTTAGGCTCTAAAGCCTCTACCTCTGACTCCTTAGAACTATTTAGCTATTCAAAATCTTTTGATTTTGAATCCTCATAATACGCCCACATCACATGATTTGCCTTGCCCTTAGGCCTCAAAAGACAATCATGATTGGCATCATATGGACCTTTGCAGTAGAAGCAAAGCTTTTTCCTACTTAGATTGTTAAGAGCCTCTCAATCTAAAGGTGGTGCTGCTGGGTTGGCCTTTGAATCATTCTTAACACCTAATTTATCTTTATTGAAATCTAATCCCTCTCTATCTCCATTGGAGCACTTATGGTCCTAGAATGAAGAAGTACCTCTAAAGTTAAATTTATTGTATGGGGCTACCATCTCCATATTATTCACCTTATTCATAGCTACCTATAATGAAGGAGGATCAAAGCCTTTGATCTAACCTCTCAATGGTTCTATCAATCCCTCCATGAAGAGCACTACAAGTCACCTCTCTAAAATGTCAAGAACCATGACTGATAACTTCTGGAAGTCACCAATGTAAGAGTCTAGACTACCACTCTGGCACAACTGAGCCAACTCCCTAAAATAGGATTCTAGATCCCTCCTATCAAAATGCTCCACTAGTCTATCCACAAACTCCTGATAAGATGTGATCTGATCATGATGGAGTGTCACCATCTTGTGGTGCCACCAATCATGAGCTACGCTTGTAGCATGCTTTAGATCATTATTCTAGTGTCTAGGTCTCCAATCTTATTGACCTCGGTTATGCTCTCTCCTCTATGTGATGAACCAGTCAAAAGTAATCCTCTCTCTGACCTTAGGTGATAATAACTCCCACTCCTCATTTGCTGCCATAAGTGTGTCACCAAATAGGGGATCTCCTGCTGCCTCCTCTGCTGGAGCCTCTGGTTCCTCCTGAACAAATGTAGGTTGTGTAGGCCTATCAGCTGTCCTATAATGGGTCAACTATGGTCTCTGATTAATAGTAACACTCTTGTTATCTCCTTATTCCCCATTCTAATAGGTGGGTTCATCCTCTCTACCATAGTAGTGAGTGCCTGTATTGCCTGATTCATTTGCTGTTGGCCTGTAACCATAACTCAAAAGAATTCTCTAGTGTCCTGATCATCATTATGCCTGTGGCCACTGTGTGGGCTACCCTCACGCTTGTCACTCATGGTGATCAACTGTTGTTCTAAAACCTGATCGCCTTCAAGTAAAGCTCTACTACATGTGAAATACCTATGTGGTCCTAACTCTTATGGCTGCATAAGATTGTCAAACCCTTAGGATGGCAAGATTTAGCTCTGATACCACTATAATAGTGGTATCACTATACAAACCACTCTACCCAAACTACCTAATAGGATGGTAGGATAAAATCTCTGATACCACTATAATATCCCCTATTTCCCTTTAATTTTGAAATTGGATATTTTTTGACTATTTCTCTGTATTTTGCCTTTTTGATGTTTTAGCATAAGTAAATATGGATTTTTCAAGATAAATTCAAATAAACAAATATATATAGCAGTATACTCTTTCAATTAACTAAATTCTGATCTTCTTATTCACTTCGGATGGTTACAATAAAGATATCTTACACACATGAAATAATATAAAAATATAGTCTTAAAAACTTAGTTTTTCCACAAATTAGAAATAAAACCTAAATTTGGGATGGCTCAAGTTGCTATGTGAAAACATAGTCACCGACGTCAGTTATACTACCGTCATCAGTCGATATACTATCGATGTCAGTCTCAATCGATCGATCTGCTCTATTGACATCAGTATGAAGTCAACCAATGTCAATCTCTAGTCTGTCAATGTCAGTCTTTGAGCTGTTTGTAGCTCTATACGGCCTGATGCAGAATGGTATGGATATCGTACAGTGGAAAAAAAAATAGTACAACCTCCCAAGATATATGGTGCTAATATAGAAAAGCTATATCTGGACAATTACTGAAAGCAAAACCTAATGAATTAAGTACCTATAAGTCTTTATGACAACTTTTGTATGAAGCTATCCCTCAAACTAGCAATAGATCAACTTATATCTCATAACCTTTGAATCACACACACTGAAGAGTGGACATTCTCTAATGCAAATGGAATCCTAGAACCCTTGGCTGAGTCTTCTTAGAAGAATTCTTAGCAAAAATCAATAATCAATAATCATAATCAATGGATAATTTGCCTCCCTCCAATAAGAAACCATTATATCCTACAAAAAGGTGTTCTTGCCCTAATTAGGCTTTCATAATTAAGAATTAGGGTTTCATAATTAAAAATAGGCCAAATAATTAATATTTGATTAAATCGATCAAATATTAATATCTCCCTCAATACATGTCAAATCCTCAAAACATCTGAAGCTAGTGAACCAGGGAGTGATTCCGCATGTGACCATACCATAACTGGGGTGCTTTGCTGCATGTGGAATATCCCTAAAAATTAGGAGCTTAGACAAATGTGTCTAAAAAATCCTGAATGAAAGCCAACTGGACAAATTCTACTAATTGAAGCCAAGCCAAGCTCCACCATGACCCTCTATCCATCCTATCAGCCTACGAGGGTCGCATAATAGGCTAACCATCAACTCTGAAGATGTCAACTGAAAAGGGGACATGATAGTATTGAATAGGTATCCATCTATAGTGGGTAGAGAATTTATAAGACCAATGGGTTCCTCATTTCCCCTAACCAAATTAATGGGGGATCTCAAAATTAAAACCCTAACACCAAAAATAACTAAGGTCCCAAAATATTGAACCATAATAGGAATGCTTCCATCAATAGCATTTAAAATCAAATAAAGAAGGAAAACCCCATAAACAATAGTTAATATCAACTTACAAATAACACCAACAACACTAATATTATAAAGGCCAAGAGTCAAAGTCCCCCTCCTACCTTTCATGTGGTTGATTTTAATTGATATATACTTTGTAATATGCAACACCAAAATAATAACCAAAACTAGTACGAAACAAATGAATAATATCACCAATTCCAAAATCAAAACTAATACCCACAAAATAACCATCAGGGTTTTGGGTAACAAGGACAAAACATGAGGCCTAGGGACTACGACTCCAATGTCTATTGCCTCTTCCAAAAATTCATGGGTCATGATACTCAGAGTTTTAGAGAGTATAACAAGTTCATACAAAGTCTCTTGAAGGACCAAAGGTAAACATTCATGGATATGTTCTTATGATATTCTAATACAAATACCCAAACCTCATCAAGTGGTCTTGTTGATCCCCAAAACACCTACAAATATATCATAAACCTTTACCCAACCATGAAACACACCTTAATCAAAGTAAATAATAGATTAAACCATAAGGCCACCCTAATAAAAACAACCAACATATGGTGATAGGCACTCATGATGCTCAAGTTTCCACCTCAGGAACCACAAACTCTAATGTAACTCCTCAATTAAGAGTGTAAGGTAAAACTAGGATGATAGGATTCATAGAGTTAGAAGTTGAAGAAGAGGTAAACACTATAACTCACACTAGAGAGTTTCAATATATATCCCTCCACCCATTGAATATCTTGGCAATAAAAAGAATTCCTAATCCCATTAGAAATTATGACCTAATATCAAACTTAAAAAAAACATTCTCCCACATTTCATTTATATACCTATCCAATAACTCTCTCAGTCATCGATCAACCTTGATCGATGCCCTAGGACTAAGACATATAGCTAGTATCACTCTTCCCCATCAAGATTAGATTAACCACATTGATCTAGACATGTTCTCACTTGGTCAAGAGTCACAAGTTTATGGATGATTCTTTAATCTATAAATCCTCACACCTAAATTTGAACTATCAAGGAGAGGAGATCCATCCATGTTCCTACAAATATGGATCTACAATAACTATGTGAAGAGAGACATGGTTGATGACAAAGTAGATGTGATCATCATTCCCTTTTATTTTATACAAGAGCTTAGTTATAGTGAAACTAACTATTCTATAATGTTTAACACTCTTTGAGGCTATGATAGTCTCAAATATACTTCTATTGGGACAATGATACTCTAGTCACATTGGGTCCTAAGATGGTACTAATGGATTTCTATGTCATAAACAAAGACACCAATTAAAACATGATCTTGAGAAGGCCCTAGATACATTGAATGAAGGTTATTAATTCTACCTTTTTCTAATAATTCTAGTTATTACACTTGGGAAATGTTTTTGTAGCCCAATGGGATCCTAAAACCTTTGATATGTTATAAGTTACGATACACAAATAACCTGGGTTACACATCAATTATCACTAGCCTACTAATGGGGTTACAAATACCCTATACTTATTCAATGTTATTGTATTATCAAATCCTAAAGTGGTTGTTCTAAAGAAAGGGAAAAAATATCTTAGGCCTTATTAAAAGATAAACTAGAAGAAAAAGGCAACCATAACTGAAAATATTTTTAACTCAAAACTAGTCATCAATGCAATAATTTCCACCATGTATACCATCAAAATAATTAGTCTCTTAGAGAGGTACACTCCTCTAATTCTCCTATTCGATCCATAAGGAGTAAGGATTTATGACTTTTTTGAGCCTCAAGGTTAGTGGACCTAAGAGGGGATAGCTAGCCTACTAGACCTTTGTATGGTAGAGGTAGCTAATAAAGAGGAATATCTAGTCCATAATAACTACCTTAATGGTCATCACCAAGGCTGATTGAAGGTCAATCATAGTGAATCAAACCATAATGTGCATTATAATCTTCTCACTTTTGAACCACTTCAGAGTATGCTAGTAGACCCCACCATAATAGGACTATATCAATTTTCTAGGGTCCCGAACATGTCTAGGATACTCCCTATAGAGATGCTGACCATATTCCTTTATCTCACACTTGTTCTCTTTTCTTGTCACACTTAGAACCCACCAACATTCACCTAAGTCATTACCCCTCTCATAGTCATCCTAGTACATAGGGAGGAGGATTGCACTGTGGCTATTGATAGGATAGATATCAACATTAAAATCCATGATTACCCATAGATTCTTATGGGAAAATATCTTTTATCCACCACAAAGGAGGAGTAACTTAAAAATTCACTCATTAAATTCATACAATATTCCTCTCATATAACAATGGGATGAACAGTGTTTCCTATATCCTATCCACAATATTACAAGTTACATGACTATACTTTTCCATTTCCTCCACCAAGGTAAAATACTAACTATGTTGGCATACTCTCTACACCTAATTAAACCCTAACTATGTCAGTATACTCCTCACCCCACAAAAAAGCCAAAAAAAAAATCTTTCAAATTTCTATAAGTCCTCCCTATCTCAACCCAAGGCTTAGAAGACAACCTTTCACGTCCATTTAATTTCTTCCCTTCATTCTTAACATGAGATTGATTTATCCACACCTTCATATGTCTTCTCATTCATGCCATGTAGAGGATAGGATCATCATATTCCCAAGTTTTAGACCCAAGAACCCCAAAGGGGATTCCAAGACATATTCAATATTCATATGGTTTAAATATTAGATAACCATGAATTATTTCCATATGACTACCCTCTTTCTACACATGATCAATGGGTCCTACAATATGATGGGGCCAAGTGCTACCTAGGCACTAGGGTAGGAGTCATCCTCATTTCCCCTAAAGGTAGATTTACTCCTTTGAGATTCAAGTTGGACTTTAAATGTATAAACAATAGAGCTAATTACTTGGATCTATTACTTGGTATGCTAATTTTAAAGTTCCTAGGTGTCCAAAATTTGAGAATGTAGGGAGATTCTTAGTTAGTTGTAAAGCAAGTGTCTATAGTCTATCAAACCAAAGCTGAGCACTGCTAATTATACAAAATTACTATCCATAAAGTTACCAAGGACTTTGATTTCATTTTTATAAAAGTATTCCCTAGAGAAAGAAACTAACTTATTGACTCTATGACTACCTTATATTCATGTTTCATTCCCCATAAAACAATGCTAGAATAAGATTATATAGTCTTGATCAGAGTAGAGCCTCTCATAAGTAAGACTCTTAATGACTAAATAGTCACCCATGTCAAATGAGATGAGGACCCTCTTGTCCTAGATATAATTGATAATAACATCATCCTTGAATTCTTATAGGCTTATAATGACTTCCCCTTATTCCATAATAAGAGGGGATTCTCTAATACCTATTATCTTAACTCATCCCTCAGAATTGAGTTTGATAATTAATACTACCATGTGGTGGATTACCTCTCCTCTGAAGATGAACATAATGTTTTAAACACTAAGGATAAATACATTGACATTATCTTAACTCCTAACAAATTCAAGGAGGGAAATTATTCCATCATTAAGGAAAATATTGACATTAAAATTGGAATGGAAGAGAACCTTATAATCCTCAAGATAATATCTTTTCTCTCTAAACAAGAGGTGGAGGACCATAAATAACTTCTCACAGAACTTTCCCAAGCCTTAAAATTATCCTACACCAACATGATAAAGGAGGAAGCCATCAAGATCTTAAATTTTTTATTCATTAAGCCTATTAATTACTCTAAATGGATGTTTAACATCATCCCCATTATGAAAAATAATACTAAGATTAGAATATGCATAGAATTCTAGGACACTAATAAAGCATGTCTAAAGAATGACTTCCCCCTCCCATCCATTAATGTCATTATTGATCCTACCATAGTATATGAGCTATTATCACTCATGGATGGATTTTTTGGATACAACTAGATTCACATCGATGATGAAGACCAAATCAAGACTTAATTCCTTATACCTTGGGGAACCTTTTCCTATGTTGTAATGCCCTTCAGCCTAAAAAAAGGGGTAAAGTATCAAAAGGCCATGACCCACATCTTCATTGACCTCATCCATAAAATAGTTGAGGTCTAATTGGATGACCTACATGGAAAAATAAGGTAATGTGAGAACCATTTAGTAATGTTACACATCATCCTCACATGGTTGATAGAATATAGAGTTACTCTTAATCCATAGATATGCATATTTTGAGTCATCGATAAAAAAATTCTTGGGGTACATCATCTCCCTAAATGGGATTGATATCAACCTCATTAACATCTAAAAAATATTAGAAATGAACCCTCCATTAAATGAATTCAGCATTTGACTGTTCTTAGGAAATATGGGAGATATCCAATGATTTATCCTTGACCTTACCTATGCCTTGCATCCCATCAATACATTTTTCAAAAATACAAGGAACCCAACTTGGACAAGTGATTGTCAATAGGTGTTTGAGGATGTAAAAAGATTTCTTATGTCTCCTCCTATTCTCATGGTGGATAAGATGAATAAACCTTTGATACTTTATCTAAGAGCAATGAAGGTATCCCTCACATGTATTTTAGATCAACAAGATGAGACTAATAAGGAACATGTGATCTATTTGATTAGTTGGACCCTTGTCGATTATGAGACATGATACACGCAAGTAGAAAAAAATGACTAAGAATAGTGTTTTCAACTAAGTGACTATGAAACTATATGCTTAATAAATAAATGAAAGTAATAATGAGATCTCAAGCCCTAAAGAATTTCCTAACTTAGATAAATCTCTCTCAAAAGGATGGGTACCTCATTATGCTTCTTAGTGAGTTTGAGTTAGCTTATATCAACTAAATAACCATTAAAGGATAGATCATTATTGATTTGGTTGGTTGATTCCCATTTAGAAGTGAATGACCTCATTGATAGCAAATTAATTAATGATTTAATATGTTATATAGAGAAACCTACAATCAATTCTTATCCTTGGTACACATACATCATCAATTATCTAGTAGAATAGACCTACCCTAGAGAAACCAATTCACAATAGAGGAGATGTCTTCATGCTATCACATCTAATTATGCTATCTTAGACATGGTCCTTTACCATAATACCTTCAACAACATGTTTATCTATTATGGTGACCAAGAGGAGTCAAAGAAGGTCATATTTCATTATCATAATGGTGTGTACCATGGACACTTTGGTGGCCACACGACCACTCAAAAAATTAATAGAATGGGATATTTCTGGCTTACTCTAAACTGTTATACTATAGAATATGTATGCAAATGTGAAAAGTGTAATTTTTTTAAACATTATATACATATAAGCACCAGGGCATTATATCCCATCATCACTCCATGGCCATTTTCTATATGGGGTCTAGATATAGTAGGTAAACTCTCCCCTTCTTTAGATGATCATCACCTGATGATTATAGCGACTTAATATTTAACCAAATAGGAAAAATTTATGCCCATAATGTGTGTGATCATATGTGTCATTATAAAATTCATTTTGAACCAAATACTTTATCAATTTAGATGCCTAGAGGTCATCATTATTGATAATATATCCCCTTTATAGAATCCTAAAGTTTGACAATTGTGTGATAAATTTATTATATCATACCACTTGGCCTCCTTGTATTACATATAGGATAATGGCCAAGTCAAGGATACAAAAAAAACCTTGAATTTAATATTGATCAAAACCATCAAAGACTCTAAATGGAATTGGCATCTAAAATTCTATCCAACATGTTGGTATTATAGAACAAATATTAAAACACTCACAAGAGTAACCCTATATTCACTAGTATTTAGGTTTGAGGTTGTTTTACCCTTAGAGGTTAAAAGATATAGCCTTAACATCTTCCTTTGGGGCCTCCTTAATGAATAATAATATAGATATGGGAATCTAGACAAGTTGTATATCCTAAATGAGCATTGGATCACCATCGTAAATAATCACATATCTTGCACTGACTGCATCTGTAGGCAATAAACGAAAAATGTTCATGAGTACCCAATTAATGTTAGAGACGTAACATTTAGGATTGAAAATTAAATTGAAAAAAATAAAAGTGAGTTTTAGAAATCTAGACCCAACTAGTTGGACCCCTACTTAGTAATAAATGATTTCAATAATGAAGCCTATTGGTTATGCACTTTAGAGGGTAAAGAGTTCAATGAGTCTATAAACTCTTTATACCTAAAATAATTCTATATATAATTAATACAAATTACTCTCTTCTTATATACATTTCATTGTCATAGTTTTCATATTCACTTTAATATCATATGTGGTATTTCATGATTGTTTAGTTGGTTGGTTGATACAAAATAGAAACTTCTAGAATGTGTCATTTCACGTCACTCTATTCTCATGTTAATCTATCACCTTGTAGAGTGAATTATCAATATCAACATGTCACATTTGTATTTGTATTAGTTATTAAAATTATAATACACATCTTTCCATAAATATTCTTCCATGACTTAAAAAAATGATAGGCTATAGTGGAATATAGAAACTTGTCTATGATAGAGTCCCCCCTTTATAGTACCTTTAGACAACAAAACATTAGCATGCCTAAAATTAAATAACTTTACCCACCTATATTTTTCCTTGGTGGTGAGATATTGATTCTTAATATTTGGATGGGGCCATGTTTTGGGGGGTGAAGGCCTTAAAAATAGAAAAGTAGATTCTTCAATGAAAATCAAAAGCTTAGGCAAATAAAAAAGGTCAAAATTATATGTCTCTCACACTTTGTTAACCTTCGATATTGAGCCCTCACATATTAATAGTGGTATGGGGTTGTCATTAGGGAGATATGACCTTAATTGACTATATATATCCCTTTTTGATGATCCCATGTGTCTTCCTAGTCACATGATACTAGGTGTATGGGTTGTAAAGATAAGTAAATGATAAATGTAAAAGCAATGTCAAATCAGAAAGAGTGTCTAAAAATAAAGTTCTTCAAAAGGGGTTATTTGTATGCTTAAATTTAAATAAGGTAACTATTATCACTAAACATTTCACCATAGAGGATGTTTTTAAATCCTCCTCCACATTTTGGAAACATGGGAATACTTATAGGTATGTGGGTTTACCTATAGTAGAAGTAGACCTCTAGGTTTAAGGGCTAGCTCCCTGAATATGCCTTGAAGTGCTTATCACCTAACCAACTATTATATTTTTGTAAAAGGGATGTAAATTTGTATGAAAATAAACTATTATAATGGGGTGATACACCATAAGGGTTTCGACAAGACCATCATAATTCTTTCATTAAGAGACAAGGTCTACAACACTAGTTTAAAAGTCCTAGAATGCTCTAGTATTAGTATTTCAATATGAAGGTGATATGAATGAAGAATATAAAGGTTAAGTAAAATCATAGATAAATTTTAGATAATAAGGATCATTTCACACTTGATAATAGATCCATAAGCTTAAAAAAAACTTCATATGACCTGCTCGAGTGGAGTCACTTGCATCAAACATGGAAGGATAGAGAGAAAGCAAGGATAGATAGATATCTCTTAACTATTCACTATAAATATATTCACACACTTTGAAAATATGAGATATTAACTCAAAATATATTAAATTTATTTTTATAAGTCAAAGTAAAATTTCAAAGCCAATAGGGCTTTTCCATACATGGTGTGGTATTAGTCTACAAAAGCGAAAATGGCTACTACTTATCGAATTAGAGAGAGAAAAGAGGAGAATGAAGTCCAAGAGTCACTAGGAAATGTGTCATGATGATAAAAGAGTTAAAAATGCATGAGTGAGTAATATTAAATAGACCATTCAATGTTTACTTGGATAATGAATCACAAAACATGAAACTCCTGAAATGTGGCATAAAACTCCTCAATTACTTGTTTAGAAAACTACCTTCATAATTTTGCCTTCTTGAAATGTCTAAAATATACTAGGGAAATATATTATGATTAAAATAATATGGAAGTGATTTATACATTCTCCAACATCCATTTTTTCATCCCTAATCATCAAGATTCTTTTGGAGATGAGTTATCACTACCTATAATCCAAATAACTCCTCTTTCACTCACCTTGGACACTTGGCACCAAATTTGCTTTTATTTTTCCAATATGATGCATAAAATTTATTTTATGAAAATTTTGAAGGACCCTCATGAATTTATATTACTTATTTATAACTTAAATGACATCCCACTTAAAGTTTTTACTCTCTCACTAGCTTCTTCACTTTGCTAGTTTTGACTGGTTTAGATGAAGGCACTTGAAAAGGTAGTTGTAAACTTATCTAAAGTATTTAATGGAAATTATGGGTTATATTAGGTCATAAAATATCTCCCAAAGTTACTGGCATCTTTTGACTCTCCCTTGAACCTAAAAAATAATACAAATTATAAAAGAAATAAATTCTATGCCCTGTCCATATAGGTGGGGTATAACTTAGTATGATAGGGAAGATCCCTAGATATTCCTCTAAAACTTAAAAAAATTTACCAAGCCATTATAACCAATATGGATGCTTCTTTTCCTTCATTTTCCCAATTGGGTTACTACCAAGAGTTTTAGATGGCTTAAGTACTTTTGCCCTCTAGAGATTTTTCATATAGGTCTAACATTGGATTTGAAAAAACATTCCATAAAGACAATGTTCAAGGGTCTCCTTCATCATTCCCCAACTCCTCAGACTCCCATACAAATCCTCTAAGTAGATGTGATCAAGTTTCCCTCTCAAGCTCCTCCTTCCATTTTATGTAGGCCTAATGTAGTTTGAGCTTAGAAATGACTTACTTGTGATTTCATTTGTATTCCAATAGTTCAAACATACCTTTAATTCCCTTATGAAAATGTTATAAATTATTATAATTTTCCCTTGATGCTAGAAGTGAAATTAAGCCCCCAAATAGACAATAGGCTTAGTCTAGATCTAAATGTCTACCTACATGCTTATAGGTTTAAGGCACCCTAAAATGATTCAAAAACTTTTGTATTGTTTTTCAATTTTTTTGTTTATATAAAAACTAATGGAATCTTCTTACAAATTTGTATCAATCCTCAACCTACCTTCTCCTTTTCATGACCAATCTATTGGATTGTACCATTGGGGAGTGCCCTCTATCTGAGGTAAAATAGAGGACACTTCCCCTATATACATAGACTAAAGGATGATATGGTGGGATTATCTAAGTGATGGAGATTATTTTTGAAAAATTTCAGCTCTTAATCACATCATTAGATCCTCTAATCCTTCAAAACCTTGAACATAAACTTATGAAGAATACTGACTATGCATGTTTTTGACATGTGACTATGTATTGCATTGTTAGATCCCTCCTATGTTTTTTTACACTATAAGACTGACATGAGGTGGTCCTAAAAATTTGGAGTCCTTTAAAACATTTTTATCATCCAAATATTTGTCAACCTTCCATTGATTCACCTCTCACTTTGACTGATATGGATTACATATTATGTTTTCTTATTTGAGAGAGACACTTGTAGGTGGAAGTACACATTTTAATCATGGAAACAATTCCTAAAGATATTATTCGAGTTCCCAATGCAAAAATATAATAATTTTAATTCATTTCCATCAATTTTAGGCTATGTTAACACCCATAACACTATGCTTAAACTCATTGTCAACTATAGTCAACTACATTGACCACTGATGGCATAACATGTGTCCTACAAGTGTGTATTCACCTTGAAATTATTATTTCATATACTTAAATTATTTTAGATATATTTGGAATCAATTCCAAATGGAAAATATATGTTTGTAATCTTATTATTTCTCCAATGTATGTGTCATGGCTAGTGAGTACCTGCAGTCAGGTTGTAAGTGGATATTCTGATGGCAAGGCACTTGTAGTGATGGTGTAAGTCTATATCTTACATCTCAACTATTTATTGGTGAAATTTGTGCTCTCTCAACTCAAAAATATAACTTAATATGAATACATGACTCCATATTTAAATTTTGGGTGTAGAGGTTACTTGAAGTGTAAATCCTGTAGACATCACTGCCAAACTTTAATGAACAAATGTACAACTTGGAGTCCCCTAAACATCATGCTCTTTTAGTCACATACCAAATTTATTTTTAAAGGTTATAACCCTATATATAAGACATAAAATGGGTGAATTTAAAATCATATAATCATCATTTAACATTTTTATATGTCATCAACAATAGTACCTAGGGATCTATTTTGGAGACTTTTAGGGAATTTGGCCCTAAAACTTGGTCCTTCAACTTGAAGATAGATTTTAATCTTGACTATTTGACTAATTATTCAAACATTAATATCATATACTTTCCAAAATCCACAAACTTTAAGGAGGTTTTAAAGCATTTCAATACTCTTTATATAACTACTTCATGCCTCTATGTAAGCCACCTATAGGTGGTCATTTGTAGGTTGCAAGGTAGTGACTATGGGTATATGTAGTAATAATCATATATGAGAATTAAATGAGGTTTATACATTCTCAAAGTATCCTAATGAATCATTCCCACCATGAATTATTTTAATTAAATTTCAATACTCTTGACTCAATGCTCTCAATCTCTTATAGGTATGCTTTGCCATTGCAAACAAGGCACTATGTGTGGAGATGAGCTATATGCATGGAATGTGAGCTTGAAAATAGTTTTTCAACCTTATAAAATGTGTTAAAATTAATTATTACAACTTTTAAATGCTTAAAATAAGTTTTAACATCCATTTTAATGTAATATCCTTCTGTAGGCAGTTGTAGGTGTGCATTTCCATGGTATATGATTGTGTATTTTGGAATGGATTTTCCTATCATCATTTGAATGGAATTAGAGGTGTATCCTTATTGATCATGAAATAATAAAATTTAGAATTCCTTGAAAATATAAAACACATCTTCATATCCATGCTTAGAACTCAAAACACCAAGGATTGCATATTGGAACTTACAAGAAGTAACTATGTGTAACATTCTTCACTACAACCTATTGTACCCAAAAAATGTCACTTATTTTTAGGAAAACATATAAGCTATTTTGGTCTTGTCAAGACCAAAATATCTCTTCTCATTTCAAAAAATTATTCTAAGCTTTCAAAATTGGGAATTATTCAAGCTTTTTCAATCAAAGAACCAATGGGTTCAACAAGTTCAAAGGTTTAACGGGTTCAAGGTTTAACAAATTTAACACATTTGGTTCAATGAAGATCAAAAGGACTCAGCCAAAACAAGGGAATGAACCATTAAACCATTGAACCAAAGTTGGTTCAATTAGTTAGTTTAATCAAAATGGTTCAAAGGAGCACCCCAAAAAGAATGAGTCAAGCGGAAGCCACCACATGTCATCTACCGAGCCCCATTACACTTTGTTTCTAATCACAATAGAAGATGCCACCTATCCCTGTTGAAGCTTTTCAGAAGCCTCCAAGTGTCTCCATCCAAAGCTTCAAAGCTTCAAAGTTTCAATTTTTCTAAATTTCAATGTGCAGGTATTTCTTTTTTATGTAGGTTTTTGTCTAAGTCTCAAGAAGCTATGGAACGTGCCACATGTCCCTTGCAAAGTTTGGCAGAAACTGACAAGTGTCAATCTCTAAAATTTCTCCCTCCTACTTCTTGTTTTCATAAAGACTATGGTGGACCCCTAGTGAGCTGCTGAAGAAAGAGGAACATGCCATGTGTCATCATCCACCTGACTCTCCAAAGACAAGTAGAAGCCACCACCTATTCATTTATAACTCTATAGAGAGTGAAACATGTCTGCATCTGAGTTTTGAATAAGTTTATAAGCTTCTCCTAAGCATTTTTTAGAGCACAATGGAGAATACCATGTGTTATCATCTACGTGAATATAAAATAAGTCTCGAGCATTTTCAAAGGCTGATAAAGCATAACAAAGACTTCCACATGTCATCTTCTGTAGGACATTCAAAAGGCATCAAAAGCTTCTATAAGTTCAATGGATGCTGCCATGTGGCCCTCAAAAAATCACAGCTAAAAGTGCCACATGTCTCCCATAAAATGTAATAGAATTTGCCATGTCTCATCCTCTATGAGAAACTAATATAAGTCCCAAAGACTTTTCAAAGGTAGCTAAAAGCTCAGTGGAAGCTGCCACATGTCATCCTCTATAGGATTCTCAAGAGGCAAGTGGAAGCTGCCACCTTTTCCATTGTAACTCTATGGAGAGCAATAAGTGTTTGCACCTGTGATTTTGAGTTTCTAATAGGTTTCAAAGCCTCTATCAATAAACATTTCATAGAGTCCCACAAAAGTTCCCACATTTCTTCACCTATTTAGTAGTATAATGTGCCACGCATCAATTGCTAAAGACCAATAGAAAGTGACTAAAGAACATAGCATCAAATTAAATCTAGGACTTGATTCAAATAACCAGAAAAAGAGGAATGATGGAATAGAAACATTTGCGCATCGGATATGATTCTAAGAAGTAGATCACTAGGTAGACATTGAAAGATGCAAACATTTAATAGTGTGACCTATTTCTCTGCATTGAGAAAATCAAATGGGTAAATGCCTCTAAATTCTAGCATGTCTTCTTAACAAAATTCAATGCAACATGATGTGTTACTATTCTCGAGTCCTTCTTGAAGTGGCTATATAAGGGACTCTCTTGTTAGTGTAAAAAGGATCTCTTTTTTGATAGTCAAAATGAAACTCTACCCAAAGTGAAAGGCACTTTTGAGACTTTGAGCTTAGTTTGTTGATCATATTTTGTTATTGGAATAAGAAAGCAAGTGATTTTTCAGACTTTGTGCTGTGATATCTTTATTGTTGGGGAAATTGTTTTTATGTGTTTTTCCTTAATATATCTTTTGTTCCTTTAATTCAACAAGCATAATTAGTGACAACAATCAGGAAGGTGTCCTAAAGAGTCAAGTGTGGAGAGACTTTGTGGCCCCATAATTGCCTTTAGTGTGTTTTCTTTTCATTTCTATGTAAAGGACCTTGAGATGAATTTTTGCCCTCATTATCCTTCATATCTTACTCTTGAGCAATCTAGGTGAAGACTTTATCTTGAATCTCAATTTGCTGGTTATTACATCTTTTGCTACATTTTGTTGTTACTACCAAGAGTATTCTTGTGGTTTGCTAAATAGTACTTCTAAAAGAAGAGGAGTGCTGTCTATCATTTCCCTTGAGTTTTTCCTTTGATTTGCACACATCATCTCTGAAGAAAGAGAGATGGATGGTTTATCCTACCCTTGAGTATTATTTTCTATATATATATATATATATAGGGAACCTCCCCTTGATGAGAGGAGAGATCAGTCCCCTTTTGATGTGGTAAACCTACACATTTGGATGACTAATCTTCCTACTTTGGCTGATCAGACCTATTTTGTTTATCAGTATACTGATCGACAAAATATTCAACCAATAGTTTTTGGTGACTCCACTGGGGAATATAATATCCATTATCCATTTATAATCTATCCATTCACCTCCACACTAACTAGAAAAGAATGCACAATTTAAAGCCTCAAGCTTTAACTGAAGTAAGGTCAATTCTTTTCCATTTTTGTTTCACAATCTGGCAGATTCAAGGTATACATGAAGCCAAAGGGCTAAAGGTATCATTAACCCTATATTCAAGTTGGTACAAAAAAGTGATTTTGATCTATTTCCTTCACCATCTCATCTCCAAAGAACCAAGAGTTTTCCTCTTACTAAAGTCTGATCTCCATTGCCAAACAAAGTATCTAATTCTGCTATTGATAAAGCTTTACCTATAATTACCTCTCTAAGATTTGTTATTCCTCCTTTTCATAATCCTACAATGGAAGTTCAAGGCCCCTAGGGTAATGATTTTGGTCCTCTCAATCTCACTCCACCTCTACATGAGCTTCCATGTAGTTTAAGGAAGAATTTCCCTAAATTCTATGGTGATGGGAAAGTTCATCCTGATGAACATATTACAGCCTTCAACATAGCTTGTGGAGTAATCAGAGTAGAATTTGAAGATGTAGCAGTCAGGTTATTTATAAAAACATTATAAGGTGCTACTGTAGATTGGTTTTATCATCTATAAGATCGATTAGTAACTAATTGGAATAGTCTCAAAGCTAAGTTTGAAGCCAGATTCAAACCTATAGAAGATGCACATACACTTCTGGCTCAACTTACACAGATAAAGAAAGAATCTCATGAGCCTATGAGAGACTTCATAGCTAAATTTAACAAACTTTGAAATAGAATCCTTGTAATTGCTTGACCTATAACTAAGAATCTCAAATGCTTTTTCATTAATTCTCAGCTACCTAAAGTAAGTTTTCTCTTGAGATGTGCTGGTCAAATAGATCTTGTTGTAGCTCAACTTTTAGCCACTAAGGTTGAAGATGATCTCATCTTAGCAGGGAAGATAAGAAGAGATCCAAACAAAAATAGGTCTTCATCATCTTCTAAATATGCATCTACAAGCACCACAAATCTAATGGTGTAGAAATTGGCAAATGAGTTTCTTGCTCTCAGAAAGCAAATGGCACAAGGAATGTCTTCTACTCCATACATAAGGACATTTCCAAATTAGTCATATCAGGGCAATGCTACTAGGAATCAAGGGCAACAGAATCGCCTTCCTCCCCCATAAGGGAAACTTGCCCTGGAAGCTCTTCCAACCAATTCAACAATGGGATATCTTGAAGTAGAATTAGAGTTCTCTTTATAGCCTAAATTGAATCAAGAAAATGATGTTGATCTCCTTGAAGATAATTAAGAAGAATCAACTGGTGACTCCCACATTGGTTTTCTAAACTATCAGGATGAACTTGGAAGTAAAGGAGAAGCTTTTGATGGATCATATATAGTGTTTACTAGGTCTAAGAGCCAATCAGTCTAACAAGCTGATAAAGGGAAGATAGAAGAGAAACCATAGCCAACAATCATGATTGCTAAGTGTTGAACTACTCTACCTTTTCAGTCAAAGGATTTAGTGATCACCCAAAAATCAAATATGTCCATTTCACCTTCACCATCTACTCCCATTTCAAAAACTAGCCATCCTCCCATCCCTCTTAAAACTCAAAAGGTTGAAATACCTTCCTTTGTACCTAGCTCAATTCAACCATTTGACATAATTGATCATGTCAAAAAGACAAAAATACAAATGTATGAGTTCTAATATTTGGAGTCCAATCCTGATCAATTGAATAAGCTGGTCCAATATGTCAAGAACCAAACCATCCTTATAGGACAAAAGGCTAAAAAGGTAACTCCTAACTCTCTAAAGAACACAACTATTTCAAATAATTTGGTCATTACTCCCCTAGCTGCTCCTAAAAAAATAGAACCTTTCTATGTTTCCGTCACAAGCTAAGTAACTATATTATAGACTCAGGCACATCTGACAATGTCATGCCTACCAAAGTAGTTGAGTCTCTTAGTCTCACACTAAACAATACATTTGGTAGATGTTTCTCCATGGATAACAAGCAAGTACCATTGCTAGGGCAAATCAAAGATGCCCAATTTGCATTTATAGCCTTTCTAAACAAGAGAATCAAGATGACTGTCTTGGTGGCTAACGTTCTAGCATCCTATGGAATTTTACTTGGATGAAATTTTTGCAAGGATGTGGGAGGAGAACTAAACATGGATCTGTCTGAGGCAAGGATCCTTGTCCAAGGCATAATGAAGAGGTTACTCCCTGAAAAGGAAGCAAAGTAGGTGGTCACCCAGACATCAACCCCTAAAGCTCAAATTCTTTTTGAATCTGTAAGTATGGATAATTATTTTCTATCTACAGATGAAGTGCATGAAACACTTGATATAATTCTTGAAAGTGTCAACTCAGAAATCAATTTGACTAAAGAAAAGTCTAAAAAAAAATTAGTATTAGATGAGATATGGACTTTGGAATTTGATGGTAGTTGTTCCTCTACCAGTTCTAGAGCTGGAATTATTTTTATATCTCCTCAAGGAGATATGTTCCCTTCATCTTACAAATTATAGTTTAGCAACACTAACAATATAGCTAAATATGAATCTTTTTTGCTTGGCATGAAGGCTACTCAAGACAAAGGCATCAAGTTTCTTCATGCCAAAGGGGTTGCTGAATTAGTGGTTTGTCAAGTGAGAAACTTATACCAAACCAAGAATGAAAGATTACACCACTACTATAACTTGGTTTGTGACCAAATTGAAAGCTTTAATGCTCTCAACATTTTTGCCATACCCAGAGAGTCTAATGATAGAGCTAATGCACTTGTTATTTCAGGAACTCTCTTAGTTTCTCATTCAAATTTCAAAGAAGATAGGTATACTATTGAGTTTGTCTATAAACCAAGTGTTCCTGACAATGTTGATCATTGGCAGGTATTCAATGATGACCATCAAATCATTGCCTTCTTGGAATGAAAAAATAATTTTGAATAATTACATTTTGAAGGCAGTGAATCTTAGAAGTATGAATCAGCCTTTGAATCTAGTTCAGATACAAATGAAGAGTTCTTACAGATGAAAGGAAACAAAATTTCCAAAGGATTGGATTCTCTTGAGAAGCTATTTGACAAGCATGATAGATTCATCAAACAACAACTAATAGATTTAAGTTTCTCTTAGGGATTTGATCAAGTGAATCTGACTACTGAAGAAAATCCCAAGATGGTCAATATTGGTAAGTGCTACACCCCTGAAGAAAGATTCAAGTTCACCTTTTTACTCTGTCAATACATAAATGTCTTAGCATATTCTTATTAAGACTTGAAGTCTCTCAAACCAAATGAAATTTGCCATGACATTCCTCTTAAGGTTGATTCAATGCCCTACAAGCAAAAATCTAGATAGTATAATCCAAAAATATTAGGTACTATTCTATCTGAGATACAAAAAATGTTAAATGATAGAATCATCTTCCCAATCCATCATTCCACATGGATTGCAAACATAGTGCCTATAAGGAAGAAGAATGGCAAAATTCACATTTTTGTAGATTTTAAAAATCTGAATCAAGCATCTTTAAAGGATAATTATCCTTTGCCAATTATGAATCAAGTGCTTCAAATAGTAATAGGTTTAGAGATGTTATCAATGCTGGATGGCTTTTCAAGATATAATCAAGTTAAAGTTGGTGAAACAGACCAACACAAGACTACATTCACCACACTTTGTGGTACATTTGCATATAGAAGAATGCCTTTTGGTTTAATAAATGCTAGTGCTAACTTTTAGAGAGCAATGGATCTGGCTTTCAAAGATGAAATTGGTAAATTCATAGTGGTATACCTTGATGACTTGACTATCTTTTCAAAGCATTGATCTGATCATGCACGCCACTTACAACAAGTATTGGAGTTCCACCACCAGAATGGTATATCCTTAAATCCTAAAAAGTCTATTTTTGGAGTAACAGAGGGGAAAATCCTTGGACACATTATGTTAAAAGAAGGCATAAAAATTAACTAAAATAGAGTCAAGTATATTCAAGAGCTTAATTTGCCTACAAGAAAAAATGTTGTTCATTCTTTCTTTAGAAAGGTGAATTTCTTATAGAGATTCATCCCCAAATTTGCTGAGAAGACTAGACACGTTATGAACATGATGAAAGGGAAGACCATCTTCAGCTGGACTAAAGAAGGCAAGTCAACATTTTAGGATATCAAGACCACCATTGCTCATGCTCCTACCTTGGTTTGTCTAGATTACAACAAAGATTTCATCATATATAGCTATGCATCTAAACACACTCTTTCAGTAATTCTTGTTCAACAAGAAAAGGAAGGTATGGAATCTCCTATCTCTTTCATGAGTTGCCCTCTCAAAACCCATGAGATGAAGTATTCAAATGTAGAGAAGCATGCTTATGCATTGGTGAAAGTAGTCAAACATTTCCACTTCTATATTCTAAATTCACATACTACTACCTTAGTTCTTGACACTACAGTCAAGTCTATATTAAATCAGCAGGATTCTGGCATGAAAAGAGGTAGTTGGATTGCAAAGATCCATGACTTTGATCAACACATCAAGCTGACAAAGTTGGTAAGGGGTAAAGGCCTATGCTAATTAATTGCTGATAATAAACCAAAAGACACACATTGTGAAGAAACTGAAGTGGAAGAGACACCAAGAGTCCTTTTTGTCTCTACTACCAATGAGTGGTATTCAGGTATCACTCATTTCCTTACTTATGGTGAATGTCCTGCTCATTTTTCTTACAAAGAAAAAAGGACTATAAAGTTGAAAGCTACCAATTTTGTCCTTTGGGACAACAGCTTGTACGAGAGAAGCATAGATGGAGTATTCCTTAGCTGTGTAGACAAAGAGCAACAAAGCCAACTTTTGAAATCTTTCCACAATCTGGCCTATGGAGGACTTTTTTTTCTCCTATGATTGCTCACAAGATTTTATGAGCCAGGTATTACTAGCCAACTCTTTTCCAAGATGCACATAAGTGGGTGAGAAAATGTGAACTCTGTCAGCAATTTGTTGGAAGACCCAAGTTAGCTATTATGAATCTCAAGCCAGTGATCATAGAAGAACCTTTTCAGGAATGGGGGATTGATTTTATTGGGACAATAAACCCATCTTCAAGTGTTGGACATGATTATGTCCTTACATCAACTAACTATTTCACCAAGTGGGTAGAAGCAATCCCAACTAAGCATGCTACTTCAAAAGTTGTATGCAACTTCCTCAAAGAGAATATCATTTCCAGGTTTGGAGTTCTAATCAAAATTATTACTGATAATGTAGCTTGTTTCACCTCTCAAGATATTACACAATTTTATTTCCATTATGGAATTATACTCTCTCAATCTTCTGATTATTTTCCATAAAGGAATGAACAAGCTGAATCCAATAATAAGAACCTGGTAACTATCATCAAGAAGCTAGTAGATGACAATCGAAAGACATGGCATAAAGCATTGGTTGATGCTCTATGGGTAGACATAATCACACCAAATAGGGCAATTGGTATGTCTCCTTTTCAACTTCTTTATGGTATCAATGCTGAGATACCAATCACCTTAGATTTACCAGCCTTGAAATTGGCAAAGGCAATTGAAGATCAGACATATGAAAGTTCCCTTGATAAAAGAATCATGTGCCTGATTGAGCTAGAGGAATAGATAACCATGGTGGTGGATATAATTGCTTCTCATCAAAGTCTAGTAAAGAAACTCTTTGACTAGAAAGCCAAAAATCATGATTTCCAAATTGGGGATCAAGTCCTGTTGTGGGACAAAAGGATAGAACCAAAGGGGATGCATGGAAAGTTTGACTCCCTTTGGAGTGGCCCATTTATAATTCATTAGCACATTGGTGAAAACATCTTTCTACAAAAATATCAAGATGGTACACTCTTTTCTCTGCCTCACAATGGGCAGCATCTGAAACACTTCAACTCTTGAAGTATCAGATCATTGCATCTATATATATGTATATTTGTATAGTTTTTAATTCTATTTTGTTTTATTTGTTTCTATTTTTGATTCCTTTCATTTCTGGGTAGCATGACTCTGTAACCCAATGGCATACTT
Source organism: Torreya grandis (assembly GCA_037957365.1). NCBI lineage: Eukaryota > Viridiplantae > Streptophyta > Pinopsida > Cupressales > Taxaceae > Torreya > Torreya grandis. The sequence continues at coordinate 1,792,151 of JARHVA010002789.1, read as the reverse complement.
GAAGACACTAGAGATTTTGGATTCTACTCCTTTCAATTCTTTTTACAATTGATAGAAGTTCCCCAACTAGAGCCAACTATTGTACCCAAAAAATGCCACTCATTTTTAGGACAATATATAAGATATTTTACTCTTGAAAAGACCAAAATATCTCTTCTCATTTCAAAAAATTGTTCTAAACTTTAAAAATTTGGAATTATTCAAGCTTTTTCAGTCAAAGGACCAATGGGTTTAATAAGTTCAAAGGTTCAATGGGTTCAAGGTTCAACAAGTTCAACACGTTTGGTTCAACTAAGATCAAAAGGACTCAGCTGAAACAAGGGAATGAACCATTGAACCAAAGTTGGTTCAATCAAAATGGTTCAAAGGAGTGCCTCAAAAATAATGAGTCAAGTGAAATCCACCACATGTGACTTGCCGAGCCACATTACACTTTGTTTCTAATCACAATGGAAGATGCCACCTATCCCTATTGAAGCTTGTTAGAAGCCTCCAAGTGTCTCCATCTAAAGCTTTAAAGTTTCAATAGTTCTAAAGTTCAACACATAGGTATTTCTTTTTTATGAAAGTTTTTGTCTAAGTCTCAAGAAGCTATGAAACATGCCACGTTTCCCTTGCAAAGTTTGGCATAAGCTAACAAGTGTCAATCTCTACAATTTCTCCCTCTTGCTTCTTATTTTCATAAAGACTATGGTGGACCCCTAGTGAGTTACTAAAGAAAGCAGAATGTGCCATGTGTCATCATCTACCTGACTCTCCAAAGACAAGCAGAAGCCACCACCTATTCATTTATAACTCTATAGAGAGTGACATGTGTCTATGTTGGAGTTTCAAACAAGTTTATAAGCTTTTCCTAAGCATTTTTTAGAGCACAGTGGTGACTACCACGTGTTATCATCCGCATGAATCTAAAATAAGTCTTGAGTGTTTTCAAAGGCCGCTAAAGTGTAGTGGAGACTACCACATGTCATCTTTTGTAAGACATTTAAAAGGCATCCAAAGCTTCTACAAGTTCAACGGATGCCACCACGTGTCCCTCAAAAAGTCACAGCCAAAAGCACCACATGTCTCTCATCAAATGTAGTGGAAGCTACCACGTGTCATCCTCCACGAGAAACTAATATAAGTCTTGAAGACTTTTCAAAGGTAGCTAAAAGCTCAGCAAAAACCACCACATGTCATCCTCTACAAGATTCTCAAGAGGCAAGCAGAAGCTGCCACCTTTTCCATTGTAACTCTTTGGAGAGTGACAAGTGTATGCACCCATGATTTTGAGTTTATAATAGGTTTTAAAGCCTCTATCAATAAACATTTTTGAGTCCCACAAAAGTTGCCACATGTCTTCACCTGTTTAGAAGCAGAATGTGCCACACGCCAATTGCTAAAGACTAGTAGAAAGTGACTAAGTAATAGAGCATCAAATCAAATCTAAGCCCTGATTAAAATAACCAAAAAAAGAGGAATGATGAAGAAGGACCAAAAACATTTGTGCATCGGATATGATTCTAATAAGTAGATCACCAGGTAGACATTGAAAGATGCAAAAATTTAATAGCGTGACCCATTTCTCTACATTGAGAAAAGCAAATGGGTAAATGCCCCTAAATTCCAGCATGTCTTCTTAATAGAATTCAATGCAACATGATGTGTTATTGTTCTCAAGTCCTTCTTGAAGTGGCTATATAAGGGACTCTCTTGTTAGTGTAAAAAGGATCTCTTTTTTGACAATCAAAATGAAACTCTGCCCAAATTGAAAGGCACTTCTAAGACTTTGAGCTCAATTTATTAATCATGTTTTGTTATTGGAATAAGAAAGCAAGTGATGTTTTAGACTTTGTGATGTGATACCTTTGTTGTTGGGGAAACTATTCTTATGTCTTTTTCCTTAATATATCTTCTGTTCCTTTAATTCAACAAGCAAAATTAGTGATAGTAGTTAGGAAGGTGTCCTAAAGAGTCAAGTGTGGAGATACTTTGTGCCCCCATAATTGCCTTTAGTGTGTTTTATTTTCATTTTTATGTAAAGGACCTTGAAATGAATTTGTGCCTTCATTGTCCTTCGTATCTTACTCTTGAGCAATCCAGGTGAAGACTTTGTGCTATATCTCGATTTGCTAGTTATTAAATCCTTTGCTACATTTTGCTATTACTACCAGGAGTATTTTTGTGGTTTGTTGAATAGTACTTCTAAAGGAAGAGGAGTGCTATATGTCATTTCCCTTGAATTTTTCCTTTGATTTGCACACATCATCTCTGAAGAAAGAGAGATAGATGGTTTGTCCTACCCTTGAGTATTATTTTCTATATATATATATATATAACATACCTATAGGGAACCTCCCTTTGATGAGAGGAGAGATCAGTCCCCTTCTGATGTGGTAAACCTACACATTTGGATGACTAATCTTCCTACTTTGGCTGATCAGACCTATTTTATTTATTAGTATGCTGATCGACAAAATATTCAACCAATACAACCTTCATGATGTTATATTTGGATATTGAAATTGGAAGGATATGCAGACAAGAGATATTGGAGGCATTCTAAAAAACACCACACAGTTCATTGAAACCGCTGGAGAGAAAGAAAGTTTCTTTAAGTAGTAAAACTTGACTATAATCTCCATTAGTGACATCTTCCCATAATTTGAACTATTTAACCCATAAAATAACTTCAAATAATGAAACTAAACATTAGAAACATGATATAAGGGAGTCAACATATCATGTAATAAAATTCATCAACTCAATTGTACAGACTAGCTCAAATAGGAGTAAAACCTATATGGTGTGAGAAAAAACAAGTAGAAATGGATAGTCAACTTGTTAAAGATGGTTCAAAAAATATAAGAAGATAATTATTGAAATCAAAACATGAATGTGAATCTGACCAATTTTACTATCCACCACTAACATGAATGTGAATTTGACCAAGTTTACTAGCCATATTATCTAAAGACATGTTGACCAATTTTACTTGTATAGTGGAGAAATGGAGAGATATAATGATGTTAGCCCATTTTTAGTAATTTTAAAATATAAAAAATGTGGAAATGGAGTTAAATGGTCACCCCATAAACTTCTCCCATGTGCCACTCTCTCCCATAGGCTGTACAACCTTTGGAACTGTCTCTTTTTCATTTATTTTCTTGATTTTTAATTAACACCTATAAGTTTCTATTAGTACTAACATTATTGATGATGAATTTGATAGGTACTAACATGAAGGACATTGAGAAGGATTTTACAACACCTTTTTACCTAAGAAAACCATACCACTTCATTTAATGACCCATATATGACCCTTAAGTGACTCAAAATGACACAAGGACTAAGTTGGACTATGACCAAGGCTGATATGACATTAAATTACATAAAATTAACCATGACACACCCTATGACATAATGAAACCCTATATCAAGTTTTATGTTATAGGGGGTTGACTCATTTTGACTTATGGTCAAAATGGTCAACATTCTTGGTAATTTCCCAAGGGTGGTATGCTTTCTATGCCAAGACCAGTAGCCTAATCCTACCCATTGGGCCATGGAGTCATCTATACAAAGGTTTGACACATATTTTCCTTTGGCACCACACCAAACACAATATTAAGACACAAAATAAGACACACCTAAAAGAAATGTAAATGTTCAACTAAAAAACTTATGGAACACAACACAACTAAAAGAAAGACATACACACCTATTCTACTATTTATAAAATCTCACTCTTGAGGTGAAAAACATCTTACCAAATTCAACCAGGGTCAAATATGGCTTCTATTTCATCTTTGTCACTCTATGAAGGTAGTCTAGCATGAGAAGCATCACTTACATTTGTGAATGTTAAAGAAGCCTATCACCTTTAGATATTCTTAGTTATGAAAGTTGACCATTTGATGACTTCATGAATGATATTTCTTGATCTCTAAGAGCCTTGATTAGAGATGAAAGTTGATTGATCTTTATCATATCTTATATGGCCTCCTCAAATTGTAGATTAAAATATATGACAACTACCTCAATATTTATATCTTCTTTTGCATGATGTACTTGGTACATAGAGACTTCAAATCCTTCTTTTTATTCCAATACCTATGAATGTGGTTCAATGTCATATGGATCTCTTGAATGTCCTTAAAGCACAGAAACCTCTTCTTTAATCTCATTCTCCATGTTTACAACTTCTTGGGCAATATTTCTATCAAGCTCTTTCATGACTTGAGTCCCTTGATCAACATAATGACATTCATTTTCATGTTTGAAAGGATACTTAACAGCTTGTTCATTAGTCTCATTAGTAACCTTAAAATTAGATATGCAAATTCTTTGATAAAAAGTAGTCTTACCCAACTTATCAAATTCTTTGCATATGGTATTGAACCTTTGCCATATTTTATCCTCATTCATAACATGACACTCTTGTTTAAGATTGGTGAAACATTAAATATCATGTTTGTCAAAATCATCAACACACACATTAGATATATACTTATTAGGAAGGGAATTAACATTACCTAATTGATCAAACTCTTGACATTTGGCATTAAAACTTTACCATAAGTGATTTTTGTCTTTCTCATGAGTGTCATCATCAAAGGCAACTTCATCAATAGCAGGGAGAAAGACATCATTATTCCCACTATGGTGATTAATTAGGTTCATCAACCTATCATCACCATACTCATGAATCATGTAGCTACCTTCAACAGCTTTTGAAAAGTAATGTTTGACACTTACCTCAGCTCCCTCAAATGGCTCTTCATGCATGATATAAGTTCCAAGATTAGTTTGTTTAAAGTATGAATAATGATCATGCTCATAAGTGATAGTACCATATAAATAAAGTAAAAATTAAGAAATCCCCTCAAGTTTATAAGAACCATCATCCACATTAGAATCTTCCTTCTCATGGATCACACAATTCAAGTTAGACCTTGTTTCAATGTAGGGCTCAATGTGAAAACTTGCAAGAGCCTAAGTTATAATGGTCACCTTAGTTAGATACTTATCTTAAAGGCAAAGAAGTACCAATCAAATGATAGGTATCCATTTATCTTTGTTTTAAATTCCCTTGAAAGATAAATTTAAAAATGAGAAGGAAGGTCAATAACAACTATGTCTTAGAGGATAAGAAAGCTAAGACAATAATGAAAGAAAACCTTCAAAATTTTTATCAACCCTATTGTATTAGCAAGTGTACTATCTATCTGAAGCACTCACTTACTATAGGGTTCATATTTTAGACCCAACTTATCAGCTACAACCTTGGGCATGATTGATGTAGAAGAACAACTATCAACTATGTGATGGTGTACCAATTTTTCACCCATAATGAGAGTGAGGTAAAAAGGTGGAAGATTATTAGATATATGAAATGGTTAAATAATGGTGTTAGGGGAATTTTTAAGAGATACATGACCATGTATTTTAATTTAAGGTGAAGGACTAGTAGGAATAGTGGAAAACTACTTTTGTAAAAGTTCTTTTTGGCCAGGCATGTGAAGGACATCCCATAAAGAGATAGATGCTTTAACATTATTCAAAGAATCCACTATTTTAAGGATAGTAGTAATCACCTTATCTTGAGTCTTAAGAGGTAAAGAATTTGTTGAAATTTGAGGATTTGAATCACCTTGATCAAACCTTCCAATTTTTTTATTTGAAGGAGGTGTAGGAGTATTAGGGACTACTATGCTTATAGCCATGATTTTCTACCTTGTACAAGGATTAGATGAACTTGTAAGATTTTTGTTATCACCTCTTAGGGCCTTATTCTTGGATATTTTATTTTCTAAAATAGATGTTCCTTGGTTGAGAACAAAAGTGTATTCCACCAAGAAGTTGGTGAAGCTTTGTCCTTGGGGCTTCTAATGCTCATTTGCTTGCATTAGGACTTCATATTCAGCTAATAGGAGAGGAGTGATTCATCCTTGAGAAACTATATATTTCTCCCCATTATCAATAGAATCCATGATTTGGCCTTATTTCCAATATTATTCTTACACTAAGTTGATATGGATCATTACCATCTCTATTACATTGGTGGTAGAATTGGGATTGTACACATTGGTAGGCCTATTGAAGATATGATTCCCTTAACCTCTTCCTCTCCCATATTGTTGTCCATATTTATAATTATAGGGGTACAAATTTTGATAATCCATTTTTTCCATGTTCCCTCTCCCAATATTAGCTTTTAACCATTGAATATATGCATCTTTATCCATGACATTATCTACCTTTTTAGGAGCAATCTTTGGCTTGGTATTAACATTAATAATCTAGGCCACACTTGGAGTATCAACTAGAGTATTGCTAAGCAGAGGAATAGACACATTAGGAGGCAAACTTCCTACTTTAATGAAGCCATTATTATCTCTAATGTCAATTTCATATGCTTCTAGAAGAGTGAAACCACCCATGGATTGAATCATGATAGCAATATCAATACCAATGGCTCTCAATTACTTAGGGAACATAAAACTAGTAGGTGGTCTCATGGGAGGAGGAAATCTATACCAAGTCTTTTGAAACCTCTCAATTGAGTCATGAATTATTTCCTTGGGGTCTTTATTGATCATATTGATCTGATAAATAAGAGAGGTACGATCACTTGCATCTTCAAATCTTGGAGTCAACAACACTCCAAAGTCATCCCATGATATGATGCATATACCAAGAAAAGTCCTATACCAATCAAGATATTTTTATCTAAGGGAGATAGAAAGGAGTTAAATTTAAATATTCTCCTTAGTGACATTATGAAAAATATAAAAATTAGAGATATCCTTGATGTGTTCACTAGGTGTAACATGATTCTCACCATTGAATGTAGGCACACTCTTTATGGCATTAGGAGGAATGTCATCATAGGCCTAAAGGTGAATTGGATTTTCATTATTAAAGGAAAGAAAGGTCTATTTACTAGCCATTTTTTCTTTAAGATCCTAAATTTATTAAATATCTTTAATTTATTGTCTATCAAAATCTTCTTTCTCTTCAAAATGTAGATTAGGATGAGGGTATTAAACTTCAAGAGGAAGTTCAGGTTGAATAAGTGGATTGATAGGATTAAAAAATCTACCATATGATGAATTATTAAAGATGATGAATTATTAGATAAAATTTATGACAAAATAATGTACTTGAACAAGATTTTACCCTAAATGGAGTCACCAAATGCTGATTACCACACTAACTTGTAGTTGATGTTGTCAAGACTGACACTCACCTTGACAAGTTATCTTGAAGATAATGGGTCCCACCAGGCACACCAAAACCATTGTCAGAAAATATTTCACCCTATATGAGGGTGTTAAATCCTCCTCTATATTTTTGAAACATGGGAATACTTCTAGATATGTGGTTTTAATTATAGTAGAAGTAGACCTCTAGGTTTTAGGGCTAGCTCCCTGAATATGCCTTGAAGTGATTATCACCTAACCAATTATTTGATTATGGGAAAAGGGATATAAGTTTTTATGAAAATAAAATATTATAATGGGGTGATATACCATAAGGGTTTCCACAAGACCATCATATTATTTCAGTAAGAGACAAGGTCTACAACACTAATTTAAAAGTCCCAAAATACTCTAGCATTAGTATTTCAATATGAAGGTGATATGCATGAAGAATATCCAAGATAAGTGAAACAATAGATTATTTTTAGATAATATAGCTCATTTTAAACTTTATATAAAATCCATACACTTAAAAACACTTCATATGACCTTTTAGAGTGGAGTCACTTGCATTAAACATGGAAGGATTGAGAGAAAAAAAGGATAGATAGATATCTCTTAACTATTCACTATATATATCTTCACACACTTTTAAAATATGAGATATTAAATCAAAATAAATTTAATTTATTTTAATAAAGTAAATTATAATAATAATACTAGCAAGGCTTTCCCATACATGGTGTGGTATTAGTCTACAAGAGCCAAAATGGCTACTACTTATAGAATTTGAGAGAGAGAAGAAGAGAATGAAGTTTAGGAGTCACTAGGACATGTGTCATGATATGAAAAGGATTTAAAAATGTATCATATAATAATATGAGATGTAACATGCAAGGTATACTTGGACAAATGTCTCATAAAACATGAAACTCTTAAAATGTGGCATAAAACTCCTCAATTTCTTGTTCAAAAAATTGTCTTCATCATTTGACCTTATTTGAAAATCCATAGTAGATTAGGGATATATGTTATGATTAAAATTATATGTAAGTTTTTAATGCATGATCTAACATGCATTAGTTTCATTCTAAATCATCAAGATTCTTTTGTAAATGAGTTATCACTACCTAGGGTCCAAATAACTCCTCTTTCACTCACCTTACAAAGTTGACAACAAAATTTCCTTTAGTTTTATAATATGATCCATAAAATTGATGTTATGAAACTTTTAAAGTACCCTCATTCATTTAAATTCCTTAGTTAGACCTTCAAAGGCCTCCCACTTAAAGTTTTCACTCTCTCACTAACTTGTTCATTATGCTAGTTTTGACTTGCTGAGATGAAGGGACTTATAGAGGTAGGTATAGGATTATATGAAGTATGAAATGGATAAATAGGGTTATCTTATGTCCCAAAATATCTCTTAAAGTGACTTGTATCCTTTTATTCTCCCTTTAACCTTAAAAAAAAAATTGTCAAATAAACTAGTTTTATGCCTTATCTATATAGGTAAGTTATAACATAATATGATAGGGAGGATCCCTAGAAAGTCATATAAAACTTAAAACCATTTACAAATATATTCTAGCCCACTTAGATGCTTCTTTTCCTTCATTTTCCCAATTGGGTCACTACCAAGGGTTTTACATAGTTTATAGTACTTTTGCCCTCTAAAGATTGTTCATATAGGTCTGACACTATATTTTAAAACATATTCCACAAAAAAATTGTTCAAGGTCTCCTTAAATATTATATAACTCCTTAGACTCTCATTAAAATCCTCTAAGTATAAGTGATCTCTCAAAGTTGCCATCTTGATGTCCTCTTTCCATTCTGTGTAGGCCTCGTGTCGTTTGAGCCAATAAATGGCTTACTTGTGATCTGATTTTCATTAAAATAGTTAAAACTACCTAAAAATCCACTATGAACATTTTTTAGTTCATTTTAATTCTCCCTTAATTATATAAGTGAAACTAGACCCCCAAATAGATAATAGGCTTAGTCTAGACCTAAAGGTCTATCTACATGCTTGTAGGTTTAGGACACCCTAACATGATTCAAACAGTTGTTCATGGTTTTTACTATTTTTATATGTCTATAAAAACCCATGATATCTTATTAAAAAGTTTCATAAACTCTCAACCTACCTTTTTCTCCTTTTCATGACCAATTTGCATGATTGCACCATTGGGAAGTGCCCTCCATTCGAAACAAAATAGAGGGCACTTCCTCTATTTATATAGCCTAAAGGATGATATTGTGGGATTATTAAAGTTATGTATATGATATGTGAATTTTTTAATCTCTTTATCACATCATTAGACCCTCTAATCCTTCAAAACCTTGAATACAAACTTATGGAGAATACTGAGTGTGCAAGTTTTTGGCATGTGACTATGTATTACATTAGCTCTTCTATGTTTTGTTTCCACTATGAAAGTTTTATGAGGTGGTACTCAAAATTTGGATTCATTTAAAATATTTTTATCATCCAAACATTTTTCAACCTTCCATTTCTTCACCTCTCACTTTGACTGATATGAATTGCAGACTATGTTTTCTTGTTTGCGAGAGACACATGTAGGTGGAAGTACATGGTTAAACCATGGATATAATTAATAAAGACATTATTAGAGTTACCAAGGTTATTATATAGTAATTTTAATTTATTCACCTCATTTTTAGGCTATGCCATCACCCATTACGCTATGCTCAAACTCTTTAACAACTACAATCAACTGTAGTTGACCATTGATGGCATAACAGGGATCCAACAAGTGTGTATTCACCTTGAAATCAATGTTTCATATCCTTGGATTATTTTATAGTTATTTATAATCAAATCTCAATGACAAATCTATGTTTTTAGGCTTATTAGTTCTCCAAGGTATGTGTCATGGCTAGTGAGTACCTACAATTAGGTTGTAGGTGGATATTCTGATGGCAAGGCACCTATATGTGATGGTGTAAGTTCACACCTTACATATCAAATATTTTTGGATGAACTTTGTTCTTTATCAAATAAAAAATAAAAATGTATATGAATACAATAATCCATATTTCAATTTTAGGTGTAGAGGTCATTTGAATTTAAAATCCTATATACATCACTTCCAAACTTTAGAGAACAAATGTGCAACTTTGAGGCCCCTAAACATCATGTTATTTTAGTCACATACACACTTTATTTTACAAGTTTATACCCCTATGTGGAGGATATGACATGGGTGAATTTTAAAAAAATCTAGGTATCATACAACATTATTATATGTCATCAACAAAAGTGCCTAGGGCTCTATTTTAGAGGCTTTTAGGGAATCTATCCCAATAGCCAAGTCCTTCAAATTGAAGATAGATTTCAATCCTACCTAATTTAATAATGTTTCAAACATGTCTATAATAGACTTTCCAACATCCAAAAACCTCAAATAGGTTTCAAATCATGTCAATACTCTCCATATAACTCCTTCATGCCACTGTGTAAGCCACCTCTAAGTGGTCATTTGTAGGTTATAGGGTGGTGACTATGGTTATAGGTAGTACTAATGGTATATAATAATTAAATGAGGTTTATACCTTATCAAGGTATTACAATGCATCCTTCCCACCTTTAAGTATTTGAAAAATGTTTCAATACTCCCAACTCAATGCTCTCAATCTCTTGTAGGTATGCTTTAACATTGTAAACAAGACAGTGAGTGTGGATATGAGATATATACATGGAATTTGAGATTTAAACTAGTTTCCCAACATTATAAAAGGTATTAAAATGAATTAATACAACTCTTACATGATTCAAACAAGTTTAAACACCTATTTCAATGTAATATCCTTTTGCAGGCACTTGTAGGTGTGCATTTCCATGGTATATAACTATGTATTTAGGAATTTATTGTCCCATTATAATTTACATGTAATTACATGTTTAACCTAATTTATCATGTAAAAATAAGTTATCCCATGCATTTAAAATCTTAAACGCATCTTCATATCCATACTTAGAGATCAAAACACCATGATTATAAATTAGAACTTGTAGGAAGTAAATATGTGTAACATTATTGACTATAACCTTCATGATGCTGGATTTGGAGATTATAATTAGAATTATAGGGGTACATGAGACATTAAATATATGATAAAAAACAACACACATTGCATTGAAACCACTGTAGAGAAAGAAACCTTATGCAAATAGTAAAACCTAATTGCAACCTCTATTAGTGACATCTTCCTATAATTTAAATTTTTTAACCAATAAAATCAACACCAATCATGAATCAAAACATGGGAACATGAGATAATGGATTAAAAATTGCATGGAAGCAAATTAATCAATTGAGCTATATAGACTAGGTCAAACATGAGCAAAACATGCAGGGCATGGGAAATAACAAGCAAAACTGGTCAGTCAACTTATTAAAGATGGTTAATACAAATGTAGGAATCCAATCCTTAAAATCCAAATAAAAATGTTAATTTCACCAAGTTTACTATCCACCACCAAGATATTTTGACTTGGAAGTCCTCCTACTGGTTGTACTATCCAAAGACCTATTGACCAATTTTGCTTGTATAATGGAGTGATGGAGAGATAGAATGGTTTTATACCATTTTTGGCACTTTAAACGTATAAATAATGTGTAAATGGAGTCAAGGAAGTTTAAATGTCACTCCATAAGCTTATCCCATGTGCCACTCTCTCCCATAGGTTGTACAACTTTTGAAACTCCCTCTTTTTCACTTATTTTCTTAATTTTTAGTTAACACCTATAAGTTTGTGTTACTACTAACATTAATAATGAGGAATATAATATGGAATTAAATTATGTACATTTATAAGAAGTTTTAAACACTTATCTACCTAATAAAACTATACCACTTCATGTAATGACCCATATATGACCCCTAAATGACTCAAAATGACATAAAGACTAAGTTGTGCTATGACCAAGGCTGATAAGACATTAAATACATCAAATAAACCATGACACACCTTATGAAATTATAATGGACCCATATATCATGTTTTTTAATATAGGGGGTTGACTCATTTTGACTTGTGGTCAGAATGGTCAAGAGTAATCTTTTCCTATTTACTAGTTTTGTTAGGATAAGTTATCTCTAGATGATCCCAATAAAGTTAGTATTTTATAAGTTTAGTAAGAAGTACATATTATGCATTAATAATAAGGATTAGGTCATCTCCATTTTTCATGTGAATTTTTTATTTATGGTTCCTCTCTCATTTATCATGTTTTTTCCTTTCATCCTTTGTTGTAAATTAAAAGTCATATATTGTGAGAACAAAGAAATTAGGTAATCACATGCAAGAAAAATGTTAGAAAAATCATAGTTAAATGTATACATCTATCATGTTAAATCATATGTATACATTCTATTTACAAATATACATAAGCATTTTACCATAACAACATATCGAAAATGAAGAGGTATACATATACATACATCACCACATATCTAGTCCTATAGAGTGCATAAAATAAGAGGCTGATATGAAAATAAAGAATCACATCACATAATGATCAATGAGATATATACCAAAAAATACACACAAACACATATATAATGTAAAATATCAATTTTATACAATAAAAATTTCTAATACAACTACCTCCATAGAAGGCTAATATGACTGAAGGCATCTCAGAAAAACCAACATCTACAACAAGTCTCAAAAGCTTATCCTCCTCATCTAGGAAGGAGATGAGGTAGAAGAATGTTTTGGGATATAACTCTGGTGATATCTCCTACTTGTGCCTCCCTTTGATGTTACAACACTATTTGTAAGTCAATGTTTAGGAGGATGGCTCCTATCTAATCCTCCCTCTGACATCATCCTCCCTATCCTATGAATGGAGGCTATATCTCCTCATCCTCTCACCATGGTATTCACCAAGGTCTTTACTCTCCTTTCCCTATCCAATAGAGTGACATTTTATATTCTCAATGTTGTCACCATTATCAAAGTAAGGTACACAAGGGCAAAAACATCCATATGATTCCTGATCCCTATATGAATCCTAGGATCTACCAATAATTAATCCCACATATAACTAGTATTCAACTAAATTAGATTGATCAAGGTATCCATGATCATCCTCTATGTTCCCATAATATATGTATATATATATATATATATATATATATATATATATATATATATATATATATATATATATATATAATCACAAATTACTTGGGAAAAATTATATCTAACTAACATGATAAAATTTAACATGTAAAATTAGTTATGTAGCTTAAAAATTCACAATACAAGGTGTAATCATGATTAAACAAAATAAAAAATTTACCTAGATCTCCCTCCCACTATTTGAGATTAGATTCATTATCTATATCCTTCTCCTCATTTATATCAATTTCCTTCTCTAACTCAGCATGTGTTAATGATTTGTTGTCTCCATCTCTTAGTTACTATTCTTGTTTCTATGCAGGGTACTATGGCAATGGTGGGGTGGTGGTGGTGGAGGTGGACCCATATTTTATTATTGTACAACTTTGACTTGTCTTCCTCCTCTTTTGGCTATGTTTTGGGCTAGTCAAGGGATAGGCATACCTATCACAAGAAAGTGCCATTTGACTCACCTCAGTCTCATGGTTCTCAACTTATAAGTCCCCCTATACATAACTTTAGGGATAGGGAGGTTACCCATACATGGAATATCAAACTATTGAGTTACCTAATCCATGGGGGCACCTCAATCTATAGCATCCCATCTCACACCTAGGTGGCCCAAGTGACTTCCATAATATATAGTCCCTCATTGGCCTATTGTCTAACCATGTCTTGGTAAGGCATAGAGATCAAGTCTATAATATCGAATACCCCATAGTCTAGGGAAATACATAAAAGGGCACCATATATTCCCATTAGATGGCCCTAATGTCCCTTGGTGTCCCAATTAGCACCCCCCTCTAGTAGGGGATCAAAATCTCATAGACCTAACCCATAATGATTATTAGGTGGCTAATAGAAAGGGATCCTGGGCAAGCCACTTGGTACACATATCTATGAATGCATGCCATCATCTCATAACTCTAGGCATAATGAGCCCCTGTCTCCTCTATGTGTTGCACTATTAGTGACCAACTATATAAAATCATATATGTGCCCTTGTCTCTCACTAACTATGAGGCGAGGATGCCAATGATGGCCTTCTTCAAATTGGGTGGCATTGATCCCTCAACTTGAGAAATTCTCAATCCACACTTTACACCCACATTGAATGCATCGAAGTCTCTAAAATTATTTACCTAGATATGGGCCTCATGGTATTTTTTAGCATCATAAATAAACACTAGTTAACCTATCATATGAAGAACAATGTTCCAATACACATATATGATAGTGATCATCCACTCTCCTAGGTCTTAATTAAACATGAAAGTGTTTAGGCTAGGGTCCCAATAGGTCAAGAGATTTTACATTAGTTGGATAGAAGAGGTGGTGATCCCTACCTTAGTTATATGAAGTATATCCACTTGGTTGAGCAAGGCCAACTGATCAGCTGTTAAAATTAATAGGAATTGAGGGATCCACTCATACTCCCAAGCTCTACACCATCAAATATAGGCTCACTACAATAAGGAAACTTAGAGTCAGTCAAATAAATTAGATCCAACTTTCAAACAAGTCAAAAATATTCATATTTTCTAAATGTATAAAACTTCCCCAGCCTCCAGGCAGTAATTATGGAACTTCCCTATGGCATTTATGAAACTACCTTGAGGTGGTGACATAATCACCCCATATGGTTATGTAACTTCCTTAATATGGTAAGATTGTAATTGTTTCACAAATATTACATCACCTCCATGATTTTTATGTAATTTTCACCCTAAAAAGGGAAATAGTTCCATATCTTGAGTGGTAGTTATGTCATCCACCCACACACTCCCCCAAACACCCCCCCGCCAAACCTAGTAAAATTATCCCAATACTCAATGAACTATACAAATCCCTAACTCCCCCCCCCCAACAATGACTAAAAATAAAAAAAATCTTTGATTTTTTTGTATTTCAACTAAACTTTGATCCAAATTTCAAATTTAGGGTAAAAATGAAAAATGTTAACAGAAATTAACTTGACTATGCTCGACTACACCTTCCACTAGTATATTCACCATCTTATCATCACTCTCATTTCATTGATTAATTCTAAGTTAAAAATAGTCACTAGTAATCTAGAGCTAAAAAATCTCTATCAAGTAAAATGATGTAAATAAATTATTTTTGGCAAGTTTTTGAATATATTGGGTCCCAAACTAGCTATTTTAATTCAAAAAATCCATTTTTGTCATGATTTTTTTAAATATTTGTTCTCAAATGTATAAGTAATATTTATTGGATCTCACAACTAGTATTTTTATCACTAAAATTTTAACAAGCTTCTATATTTTTCTTGTAGCAAATTTTATGGTTTTATGGGTACACATGACTTGGCACTAGGTTCAATCCACTGACATGATGGTCCAAGTAGTACTATCTTCCATACATGTATGGTTCATGTTATTTCCATGTTTATATTACCTATTCCATTTTAATATTTTCTTTAAAATCATACTAAAATCTCATATTTTGTTTGTAGGTTGCATAGTCTCAACGAACTTTTCTCTTCCATTTGGGTAAGTAGGGCAAGTATTTCTAACCTTTTATTTCATTTATGTATTCCTTACTTGGTATTAAATTTTGAAAACTCATGAAAAAACACCATATTGAGGGGTAAATATGTATGCACCCAAAATTTACATGTTATGAGAATTCTATTACAAATCTCATGATGATGCAATGACCTCTTATTTTGTACTCCATATGGAACTCTCTAGATCTACTCCTTAGCATATTTTTTATTCTTTTGGTTCTTAATTTCCTATTTATTTTCACAATGTTTTAAAAATTGACCATAAATGACATAATCACCATTAATGATGATGAAAATTCCCTTCATTAATAAACTACCCCTTATTTTATGAAACTACCATAATGGTTATGTAAATTAGTCAATGGTTTTGATGATAAGAGATAGTTTTGTATTAAAACTGTGATGATCTTGTAATATTTAGAAATAATTTGGTAAATTTAAGTGGTGTTTTTGTAACTACCCCTACATAAAGTGGTAGTTATATCGGAGTTGAAACACTTCCAAAATTAGCTCTTATGACTCTTGTTTTCATGTATTTAACATAACTAGCATCACATTTCTTATATTTATAACCTTGTGTCCACTTCTAATCAGGCACATATCATTACCTCTTCTAGTTTTAGTCTTTTTTATTTCCTCTTAAGTTGAATTCATTTCCATAATTATTTGAAATTCTCCATGCAAGCTCCCATATTTTCTAATAAGAAAGCTAAAGTTTTCCTAATTTTAGATCTAAAAATTACCATTAGAAGTTTCTATTGAGAATATTTTATAGCCAAAACCTTACTAAAATTTCCATATGATTCACCCTCCATTGTTTTTAAGTTGAATACAAAGTTTCAAGTGAAGAAGTGTTCTTGGTGAAAGCAATTCAAACTTTACAAGGCAATACATTAGCCAACCTCAGTTCAACTACTCTTAATTTATGGATTGTGTCTCAAATTTTCCCATCTTGTCTAAGATTTTATGCATCCTCTAGCTAGATATTTTCCATAATTTACACAACAACATATAGCTAACATACCAAGGATTCTTCTATCGACACATCACATGCACTTTAGCTGATTTGTGCTAGAATTAGGTTGGAGTTATCTTAATTTTTAATATGTTTTATTTATTAGATTATATTTAGTGTAGTTTGTTTTTGTGTTAAATTATTTTTTCACATTAAAAAAAATAATCAAATTTGATAGTGAAAGAGATATTTCTATTTTCATTTGTCTTTGCTACAAAAATATAGTTAGTTTTGATTTATGCTTGCATTTATATAGATTAGTTTCCTTCCAAATTTGTATTACATTTTTTCAATCATCCTTAAAAATATCTTAGTAATTATTTAAATTATTTCCATCCAAGACAACCTTTCTCTTTCAATATCTAGATGAGTCTCTTGTAGTCTAAATAATCACCTAGACAAACATAAAAACATAACTAAATGTAGGTACACACACAAAGGTAGTAGATTGATGATCTTATTTGTTTTTTAAGGGTTTAAAACATTATAATTTATCTCTTTCACACTAAAAAAATCATAACTTTTATTTCCTTTTTTCATCTCAAAAATCCATTAACAAGAAAATATTTTTATTTGTAGCAAATTAGAAAGGTTGAAAAGCTAATCTAGTTTGTTTGTGAACAAGAAAATACATTGAAAGTGTTTTATTGATATTATTTTAAATTAGATTCTATTATCACATTAATTGCATGGATAGATTTAATTTATACATTTAGTTCATTTCATACAAAAGAATCAAAACAAACAAAAACATCTCATCTAGTTTGCATACAAGTAGATCTAGGAAAAATCAACATCTTGCATAATAACATATGTTCATTATCTCTTTATTTGAATATATTACAAACTTTGAAAAGTATATGTCTATTTTTATTTCATTTAATTTTAAATTTTTTCTTCTTTTACTTTTAGCACTTCATTTCAACAAACAAGCATTTATTTCTTAAAAACCAGTAAAAGTCTAAAAATAATCAAAACAAATAAAATTAGGGTCAAAAGACTTACTAAAACATACCATCCATATCAAAACCCTTTACAATCCATACAAGAAACCACATCTCTTAACAATCACCATACATCAAGCCTTGACTCAACATTTTAACAAGAACACTTTAAAAGCCATTGCTTGAACAAGCTCATACACTTTTCCTTGGCTTTTGCCTAGTATTCTTTGGATGACCCTCCTTGAGACACAAGATATTTTCCATCATGGTATATTCCTTAGAGTTAAAAACATATAGTCCCATCATCATCACATAATTTGACATTAGAAATGAGTTGATATGTGAGGTCTTTTGATCTATTTCCATTCCTCATCTCATCATAGATTCTTTATCCATAATAAAAGAGCATGAACACATCCTCAATCTACCTATCATTTGTAAACACTCATTTTTGGCCAAATTCCATGTCTATAATAGACTGTAGAATAATTTCTTTCCATTGATGTAATTTAAGCCTAAAAGTCATTATATTCTCCCAAATTCATCCATGCTTGGGATATAACTACCCAAAATTATGTCAAGGCATTTTCATTTGGGGTGTTATCTTGTACATAATCATAACTTATCATAGATTCAACCCTAGTTAAATTACAACCTAGAAAATTGACATTATTTGCCTCTCTATCTATTAATGTAAAACATTAAAAAAAACATAAATGCGAAAAACTCTAAGTACACTTAATTAAAAAGTAAACTTGAATTAGTTGATTAAGTAAAAATTCCAATTTTAATTAGGGAATTATGTTTGTTTAAAATGAATTATTCAATAAATATGAGTTCAAAGTCAAGGAATTAGTAATATCTTTTAATAATTTACTAAAATTCAAATGAAAGGTGAGTCATAACCTCATAAATATCTTCTATGAGTTATCAAACCTCATAAATATCTTCTATGAGGTGTCAAGACTTAATAACTACTTTGACCCAACCTAGGGTTAATATAAACTATACCAAGGTTAGTCTAGACTCAACCAAGGTTAAAACTAAACCTAGTTGTAATTGGGTTAGATTTAGTTTTAAGTAGTGCCCTCACTCTCTTCAAGAAGATTTTGTGTGTAAGTTTATTCTATAGGAATTCCTTCAATAAACTCTCAAGCAAAGTTATAATGCCAAATTGATTTAAGAATCTTCACACAACAATCCAAGCCAATCCAAGCCTCAAATAAGTTCTTCCAAAGTGGAAATTGAATTGATGGAAGTCTTTATTACCCACAAGCCAAGAATGAACATCCTCTATGCCAATAAATGAGTACTATTTTTAATAAGGGAGGTAATATAGTTTTGCATTCTATTTTATATTTTTAATTTTTTTCACTATGTTAAGATCATCATAGTATTTAGGAAAGTGTAGTTTATTTTATATTATATTGTTTCATATAAATTCTCTTTTGATTCACTAATAAGAAACTAATGGTATTTGGCACTTCAGATTCCTAATGATACATAATGGCACGTCTAGTAGGACCACATACCCTACATGGACCAAATGAGTGATGTGGAACCTTTAAAATTCTTAAAAAGATAACTCAAAACTTCAAGTTTAAAGTTTTATGCTTAAATTTCATGTCATTTTATTTAGTTACAAATCGATGACTTTGCCCTGCTAAACAACTTCACTTTTTTTTCCTCTATTTTATGATTATTTGTTTTATAGGAAGTAATGACTTTGTAATAAATGTTGACATATATATATTATGAATTCTATCATCGACCTATGTTGAATCATCCTATGTGGTAATGGTGACTTCAATGAATAAAAATAGTGGTTTCAATCCTATATTTTGGTGACTGTACTAGGTAAAATTTCTCATGAATTCGGTGACTTTACCCTATTTTTAGACATAAATGGTAATTTTTACTAACCTAATTAGTGATTTCACACTTGAATAATAATAACTTTTCTAGATAATATTTTCTATTTATTTTGGTTCTACAAAAAATTAGTGATTTTGATCTATCTAGAAATAAGTGACTTTGTTCTATTGAGAAATCAGTGACTTTACTCTGTGTAAAAAAACCAAGAGTTTTAAAGTAGAATTTATGTTTTGGTTAAGTATTTTACATAAAAACAAGTGAAGACCATAACTTTTTTATAGGAAACTAAGTGAAGAAAATGAGGTTTAAACACTTCAAAATTTCATGCACACTTATGTTTTAGTGCTTAAAATTTACCTAACAAACTTAACTTTTTGTTTTTCAAGTTTACAAGAGAAAACAAAAGGCCAAGGGACCAAAATTTAATTCACATCTTGTTTAGTGAAATAGAATGAATAATAACCTTAGATTAGTGTTATTAAGAGATTTTTACTCTTTAGTTGTTCATTTTTTGTTAATTAGTTTCTATTTCTTTAATTAATTTTAAGCACTTGGGTGATTGAAAGTGTTTTATTTCTTGCTTTTTTTGGTTGAGTCTAGGAATGAAAGAAAAGTCACTTATGCTTTTTCAAAGCTCTGACCAACTTGGGTGACCCAAAAATGACCCTAAAGGTATTCCAAATTTTCATTTGTTTATTTTTCCACATTGGCTTGTGGGTAGGAGTTCATAATCTCCTCACAAGTTATTTAAGGGTACATTTACTTGGGGTTTCATCTCCCAAAATTTTACTAGCCTAAATCCATAGTGGCGTATATAAATTGGGCACACAACACTAGAATTGAATAGTGTATGACTAATTAGCCTAATAATTATAACAAAACCTTGAATAATTTCATGATAAACATCATAATTTACTTACCACATGGTTAAAGTAATTATATAAATGACTATAACTTTTCATAATAAGCTAGTGAGTTTGAATCCAATTGACATGATGTACCCTTATCTTAGCCACATTTTGGACCATTTAGATCATTTCAAAAATTATATATTTTAGTGAACTGCATGTTTTAGGTATAACCATTGAGAGGGGGGTAAATTAGTGTGAAAAATATTATTTCAATTCCATAATTCATCCATTAATCAAATAAACACAACTAGAGATATGACAATGCATAAGCAATCATTCATATGAGCAAGAAGTCAAAACATAACACATGAACAAAAGATATATGTGGGAAACCCTCATGAGGGATAAAACCCACTAATGCATAGCTTGGATTATAGTCCTTTAAGTAATGAATCAAACTAGTGAGGCACCAACCCCAGAAGGAGCACCAACTCAGGTAGTCCTTTAGTGAACTCCAACTTGAAAAGAAGATCCAACCCCCTAGGTAACCCAACTCTAACTCAAATACCTTGAATCTATGATAAAAATTAGACACTTTATTCTTAATCATCTAAATATTACTTCCTTATTTTTTTCTTCTCACTCTTCTATCTCTCTCAGATGGTCTATTAGGCCTTCTCACTCAACTAATCCTTTCCTTCAAAGAATTAGGTCAAATGAACTTCCTAAAAACATATATAAACATAGTTATATCTTCATGAGATCTTAAAAACACCTGTATGATGATATTCAATCCATTTACCTGGTTCTTAAGAGTCTATATTATTCTCTCATATGCTCAATTCTCTAACTCATCAAATTAGGCCTATTAGGTCTTGTGTTTATACTTGACTCTTGATCTTACCTATATTTGTCTACCAAGAGCCTCACCATACTTGGATAATCCTTTAAATATATAAAAAAACTTTTTTCAAAAGTAAAACACCCACTACATATGTTTTTCATTACCCTTAATAGCCAAAACTAGGATTAGGCCTAATAGAGACCTAATGCAATTAGGTCTTCTCTAACCACATGTTTCACTTAGGCCTCCTTGGAACACCCTAATACTTTAAAAATAGATGAAAAAATACACATTAAAATTTAATATACCATTTATAATCTCTCCTTATGTCCCCAACACTATTTGGATCATTTCACTCCTTGAACTACCCCATTAGGTCTACTCATTGTTAGGCCTTCTTATTGCTAGAAAGTCTATCTTGAAAACATGATGTATACAACCATATTTTACACATAACCTAGAAAAAAAATCACATATATATATAATATAAATGACCTAGTTTTAAACATCATGTTTATTATAATTTATGAAATATGGAAATAGACTTCAAACTGATTAACTTCACAAGCTCACTCAAAACAACACATAGACCTCAAAAACCTAGTCAAAAACCTTTGAATTTTCACACTTTCATAGGAGTTTTTAATGTATAAAAAACTTGTTAAAATTAACATATGATACATATAAAATTACTTAATTTTAATATTATTATTCAACATAATGCAAAAATACTCATGAACAACATTCTCACTCATACACAAAAAATTGCCTATAACATAAAAAACATAGTCAAGAAGATCAAGTCTTGGAACACCTGTGGGAAAAATATAATGATATTAAAATACAATTTTATGAAAATTAATAATTATTATATAATATTTTAAAATATATATTATAAGGTTTAATATCCATATTGGTCTTACATACCAATCTCACATCTTCTCCCTACACAGACTTCACTGTGTTAGACAAATCACTTTGAGAACAACTTTTAGCATGTTTGTGTGCATAAAAAAAACTTATAAACAATGGGGATATAATTTATAGTATTTAAAAATTAAATAATAAATTTTTATCCATACCTAATCCTCTACAACCAATCCCTAATCTCATTCTCATTCTCACCTTATTTTCTCATTGTCTTGCCCATTAGGTTTATTTAGTGATAAGTCAACTTCCATGAATGGTTTAGAACATTTTAGCTCTTAAACCTAATAATAAAATTAAATTTTAATAAACTAAAAGTCTCACACATAATCCTTTATCCATTTTCATTCTTTGACCTGGTCAACCCTATCTATTACATCAAAATTCTAAGAAATAAAGGGTTTTCTATAGCTTCTACACACTATCATGACAAAACAATACCACCTAGAGAAACTTGGAAGAGTAATTTACATTTTTAAAACATAAAAATAATTAAAAAAAACTATTATAGGTAATAAATAACAATATCTTTCTTATCAAGTCATTATGAGAGTTTTAGGAGGGTTTTGACAAGTTTCCCTTCTTAGTAATCATTCATAAAGGATTACCTTTCAAATACAAAAGAAATGCTAGGAAAATAAATATAGGGACATTACCAAAATTATATGAGATACTAAAGATATCATGAAAATTTTACACATGCCAAAGAGCATAAGAAATTCCTTCTTGGGTTTGCAATACCTAATTATGTGCACACAAAAAACCTTATCACCAGAAAACCTTATCACCAATTTTCATTATTTATCCTTTAGGATATGAAATTAAAATTGGTAAAAAAAATAAAAATAAACACTCACACCTCTATAAATTTTTCTAGTATCTATATCACCTTGGGAAATTATCTTGACCCTTTATTAAGCCACACTAGGTCTCTTTTTACACTAGGCTTTAAATTGCCAGTCATACTAAGACCATGATAACACCTTAAAAATTATTTAAATAATATTAATACCTCATTAAAATTTCAAAATAACTCATAAAATTATCACATGTTTCAAACCTTATTCACAAAAGTCTCATATTTCTCAAATCATCATGTTACCAAGCCTCTACCTCCTCACTAGGTCTCTTAAGTACATGGCTTAAGAAATCAACATCAAGAACAATAATGACAACTTAGAATGACATAAATGATAGTTTATGAAATAAATTAAAACTTAATAAATACTTTATAACACATTCTCAACAATCTCCCCCTTTGTCATTGATGGAAACCACTCATTGATGGCACATACTTAGAAAAGCTTCTCTTACTTAGATACATCTCCCTAATGTAGATAAATCTACCCCTTTGACATTAGTGAAAAAGCACTATCTGAAACAACACTTCAAGATATAAAAATCAAAGACTATATCAAAAATCTCCCCCTATCTCATTACATGCCTTAGACATCTTCTTGATAAAATGTTATGACTCCCCCTTTGACCTCGCAACTTGTGCATATCTTTCCTACTATTTAGAGCTAAAATATCTCTTTATTATATCCCCATAATATTTTTTACTTGCTCAATGAATGTTAGATTTAAGAATCACACCTAATTCCTATCTCAAATGTTCAAAAGTATCCTTTGGAAGAGGATTAGTCAAGATATCTTAAATTTGATCCTTGGTAGACACAAATTCAAACTTAATACTTTGTTCACTCACTAATTCTCTTAAGAAATGATACTTGATAGGGATGTGATTGGTCCTTGAATACATGAAATTATTTTTTGAAACTCTAATGACACTAGTATTATCACAAAATATAAAAATAGGACCATCAAACTCCACCTTTTAGTCTCTCAAGGTTTGTTCCATCCATAACACTTGAGTATAACATGAAGTTGATAAAGTATAATTAGACTCACAAGAAGATAAATCTACTGATGGTTGTTTCTTTCTTAACCATGAGACTAAGCACTTACCTAAGAAGAAATCTCCTCCACTAGTTCTCTTTCTATCATCTAGACTCCCAACCCAATATGCATCTATATAGTCTACTAGATCAAAATTCTTTCTCCTTGGGTACCATAAATGATACTCCATAGTTCCTTTAAGATACCTAAGTATCCTCTTAACTAATTTTAGATGAATTTCCTTAAGATCTAATTTAAATCTTCTCATAATACCTACTATTTGCATGATGCCAAGTCTAGAGGTATTAGTATACAACAAACTTCTAGTAATGAATCTATATTATGTTTATTTGAACTTTGAGGATTCATCATCCTTGCTTAACATGCATAACATAATCATAGGTGTACTTACAGCCTTAAAATCTTCCATTTAAAACTTGTTTAACATCTCTTTTATATACTTGACCTATGAAATGAACATACCTTTTCTGATTTATTGATTTGAAGTCCAAGAAAGAAGGAAAATTCTCCAAGTATAGACATTTCAAATTATGACTTCATCACCTCTATAAAATCCTTTTTTTATTATCTTTTGTTCCTCCAAATATTATATCATCCACATAGACTACCACTATCAATTTATGATCATTTTTAGTCTTGATATATAGGTTACTATCTGCAACTACTCTCTTGAAACCTTGGTCCAATAGGTACTTGTATAATCTAGCATACCAAGATCTAGGTTCTTATTTTAGACTATAAAGGTCCTTATTCAACTTAAAAACATAGTCCTTATTATAAATTAATAATAAACCCTCAAGTTGTTCATTATATACTTATTCTTATAAGTTTTCATTTAGGAAATCTAAATTGGCATCCATTTGGTATATCTTAAAGCCTTTAAAACTTGCATATGCAATAAGCATCCTAATAGATTCTAACCTTGATACAGGATCAAAGGTTTCCTCAAAGTCCACTCTTTATACTTGATCATATCCTTTACACACAAGTCTATCCTTGTTGCTAGTGACCTCTCCATTCTCATTCAACTTGTTCCTGAATACCCATTTTGTACCAATGACGTGTTTGTCTTTAGGCCTATGTACTAACTCCCAAGTTTCATTCTTCTCAATTTGATTTAGCTCCTCATTCATTGAATCTAACCACAACTTATCTTCACTTTCTTATACATAGATTTTATTCTCAAATTTTGAATGTAAAGTAGTATTTTATTGATTAGTATCACTCATCATTCTTCTCCTTATTTATATACTATACTTTTATTTCCAATGATCTGATATTTAGGATGATCCTTTTAAATTTGTCTATAAGGACCTTTTGAGTCCTTTCTTTATTCAATTTATTCTTCATCCTCATCTATATCTATTTCTCCTTCGTCATTATTTGACTGAGAGTGGATTGTATTCTTGTTATCTTGTAATAATATTTGAGTAAGATTTAACTGAGAGTGGATTGTACTCTTGGTGGATGTATCCCACATTAGGTGAGCCAAGTTAAATCCTATCTTATTATTGTGAATTTTAATTTCTATTTTTTATGTATCTCTATTCATAGATATTATTACCATGATTTTGTGAAATTATTCCACATTAATTTTTAATTTATTCTTAACACTAACCTTTGTTTAAAGTGTAACCTACAATACTCATAACTTTTCTCTAGTAGCCATCGGATAAATTGGATTCATTCAACATGGTCCTTACCATTTGTTGGATTGTTTTGTTCTTTGTTTCAACCACCCCATTCTATTGAGGTGTTCTAATAGTTGATAACTTTCTTATTATTCCATTGACTTCAAAAAACATATTTCACAAAATTTTTCCTCTTTTATTAAATGTAAAACACTTGATATTTACATTAATCTCATATTCAACCAAATCTTTGAAGGTTTTGAACTTACCTAGAGTTTTTGATTTCTCCTTCAAGAATGCCACCCAAGTCATTCTTGTGAAGTCATCTATAAGCAACATGAAGTATCTATCAACTTTAATACTCTAAATACTTATAAGACCACATAGGTCAGTATGAATTAGTTTTAAAGGTCTATTAGTAAAATATTCTTTAGACTTCAATCTCCTCCTAGTCTACTTACCATGTTGACATACTTTATAAAGAACATCTACAAGTTTAGGAATCTTGGGCATATTCTTCATAGATCGCTTGTATTTGATCTTGAATAGATTTTCAAAGTTAATATGACCTAACATCCTATGCCATAGCCAAATTTCATGTACCTTTCTCATGAATCACTTTTCTTTATTGATCTCATTTAGTACATAAAGATTGTTCTCAATTTTATTTGATTTGGCTATCAATCTTTTTTATTTTTTCATTCTTATCTCACATCCTTTGTCATGAAATTTTAGGGTATGTCCTTGGGTGCACATTTGAATTACACTGAATAAGTTATATTTCAAACCATATACATATAAAACATTTTATATCTTGGTATTCCATTGTCCAAGCTAAAAACACCTTTGCCAACTATATTAGTAGATTTGTTATCTCCAAACCTTACTGAACCTGTGGCATTCTTCTTCAAAGTGATGAATTTGATTTTATATCTTGTCATGTGACTTGAACATCCATTGTCTATGTACCACTTTAAATATTAATTATGAGTATGAAAATCAATTTGGGCTATCATAAATTCTTCTCCTCTAGATTCTTACTTCTCTTTCAATTTAACCATAGGGTCTACTTTCTTGATCCATTATTTAGTGTCATGATTGGTTTTAATTATAGATATTGTCTTACACTCTCTTTTAATGTGTCCTCTTTGATTTTAGTGATAACTCATGATTATACTTCTCTACCTATATTTAATAGCTTTATGACCAAACTTACCACAAGATAAATAATAACCAATGAAGGAACCCACATACTATGATTGTTTAATTTGTTTTTTATTTTTATTATCATAAGATGATACATTACTCCCTTTGATATAATTTTATTGAGAAAAACCTGACTTGGCTTGTTGATGATTCAATTCAAATTTGACTACTTCTGCACAAGACTTAATTCTTCTAGCTTCATCACTCCTTGAATGATTAATGTCTTTTGTAAATTGACACTTATTGAACTATTTTTTTTATTTTATGAATCCAATACATGTCATATCATAAAATGATCTTTGACTATCTAAAATATTATTAAGCTTTCCAGTAATCTCTTCAAACTTTGGATAAGTCCTTATTGCATCTTGCTCAATTTGTGCCTGTAAATTATTTATTTTCATTATAATATGGGTGAATTATTCCATATGATTATTCTCTTTTGAAAAAAAATCATAATCTATTTTAATTACTATGGATATATCCTCATTATAATCATATAAAACACTTTCATTATCATAATCCATATCTGTTCTCCAAAGATCTGCCTTAAACTGTTAAGTCTACAAAAGAGACCAATATATGATACCAATTATTGGAGATATAACCACTAAGATGGCAGGGGTGAATTAGTGTGAAAACTATTATTTCAATTCCATAATTCATCCATTAATCAAATAAATAGATCTAGAGAAATGGCAATACATAATCAATCATTCATATGAGTAAGAAGTAGAGACATAACACATGAACACAAGATATATGTGAGAAACCATAATGGGGGATAAAAACCACTAATTAATAACTTGGAATATAATCATATAATTAATTAATCAAACTTTTAGTGAGGCATTAACCCCATAAGGAGCACAAACTCAACTAGTCCTTTAACAAGTTCTAACCTATAAGGAGGCTCCAACCCCCTAGGTAACCTAGTACCAACTTAGATAAATTAAATATATGATCAAACTTAGATACATATTGATTAATAAACTAAATATAAATTCATTATTTTTCTCTCCTCACTCTTTTATCTCTCTCAAATGGCCTATTAGACCTTCTCGCTCAACTAGCCCTTTCCTTGGCAGAATTAGGTCAAATGAACTTACTCAACACCTATATAAACATCTTTATATCTTCATGGAATATTAAAAACACATATATAATTGTATTCAATACGTTTACCTATTTCCAAAAATTCTATATTATTCTCTCATATGCTTAATTCTCTAACTCATCAAATTAGGTGTATTAGGCCTTATCTTTATACTTGACTCTTGCTCTTACCCATCTTGGTTGGCCAAGAACCTAAAAATAATTGGTTAATAATTTAAATATATATGAAAAAATATGTTTCACAATTAAAATGAACACTACATAGGTCATTCACTACCCTTAAGGGCCAAAACCACCATTAGGCCTAATAGAAACCTAATGCAATTAGGCCTTCTCTAAGCACACATTTAACTTAGGCCTCCTTGAAACACATTGAGCCTTCAAAAATATATGAAAAACTTAAATTTTAACTTTAATAAACCTTTGATATATATCCTTATGTCCCCAACCCTATTTTGATCATTTCACTCCTTGTACCACCCAATTAGGTATACTCACCATTAGGCATTCTTATTACCAGAAAGT
Source organism: Torreya grandis (assembly GCA_037957365.1). NCBI lineage: Eukaryota > Viridiplantae > Streptophyta > Pinopsida > Cupressales > Taxaceae > Torreya > Torreya grandis. The sequence goes on along the minus strand of JARHVA010002789.1, from coordinate 1,763,423 downwards.
TTGTCTTGTAAATATGATGCATAAAACAAACATTGATGCATAAAAAAATAATAAAATGGATATAATATAAATTACCTAAATTTAAAAATATCATTCATTATAATTCATCAAACATGTAAATATACATCAAACTGATTAACTTCATAAGCTCACTTAGAACTGCACATAGACCTCAAAAACCTAGTCAAGAACTTTTGAATTTTCACACTTTCATAGGAGTTTATAATTTATAAAAATGTGTTAAAATTAACATATGAGACATTTATAAAAACTTAATTTTCATTAAATTATTAAAAATATTGTAAAAACACTCAGGAACAACATTTTCACTCACACACAGAAAACTGCTTGTAGTATAAAAAACATAGTCAAGAAGATCAAGTCTTAAAACACCTATGGAAAAAAAATTATGATATTAAAATTTATTTATAGGAAATTTAAAAATAATTATATAATATTTAAAATATATATTAAAATTTTTAATATCCATATTGCTCTTACAGGCCAATCTCACATCTTCTCCCTACACAAACTTCACTATTTCAGACAAATCACTTTGAGAACAACTTTTAGCATGTTTGTTTGAATTAAAAAAAACTTATAAATAATGGGGATATGATTTATAGGTATTTAAAAATTACCTCATGAATTTGTATCCATCCTTAATCCTCTATAACCAATCCCTAATCTCATTCTCATTCTTGTCTAGTTTTCTCACTATCTTGCTCATTAGGCTTGTTTAGAGATAGGTCAACTTACATGACCTATCTAGTAAATTTTAGGTATAAAAAATTTTAAAAAAAATTACATGGTCACAAGTTAAAATTATCACACATAATCCTCCATATATTTTCATGATTTGACTTGGTCAACCCTACCTACTACATCAAAATATTAAGAAGGGGTTTTTTGTAGATTCTACACACTGTCATGATAAATAAAAACCACTTGGAGAAAAATGAGAGAGTAATTTACATGCTTAGAACATAAAACTAGGTCAAAAAAACCATTCTGATTAATAACCAATAAGATCTTTCCTATTGGGCCATTATTAGGATTTTATGAAGGTTTTGACTGATTTCCCTTATTAGCAATCATTCATAAAAGATTTCCCCTAAAATATAAAACCAATGATATGAAAATAAATATATTTACCTTCCATAAATTTCATGATAATATTATGATCTCACACAAATTTTTCATATGCCAATGAGAATAAGAAATTCCTTCTCGGGTTTGTAACACCCAATTCTATGTACATAGAAAACTTTATCACCAATTTTCATGATTTATACTTTAGGATATGACCTTAAAATTGGTAAAATCACTTTAAAAAATAACTCAAATCTCTTTAAATTATATCAATATCTATATCACCTATTAAGGTATAGAGCTAAAAGCTTCACCAAATGAGCAAGTTGCAAGTTGCAGGAATTACACAGTCACCGTCGATGATCAAGAATAGACCAAAGGCTACCGACATCGGTAGTAGGTTGGTCGATGTCAGTCATAGGCAGACTGGCAGGAACTAACATCGGTCACCTGTGCATCTAGAATCTATTTTTGTGGACAGAATAGAATGTTTGCATGATGAGATCAAGTGTTGGTTGTAAGTCTGCATTTCTATTTTAAGTAAAACTAATTTGAGCCCTTGATTAGGAGGTGCATCTAGTGGTTGTAATTATATGCTCATGAATCTCTAAAGTTATATATTAGGGATAGATCTTCATAGCTTAGTAAGTGTGTGAGAGACACAACTGTTATTGTAGAACAGTATTGTAATTGAGAGAGAAAACTCTTGAGGGAAAGAGATCTAAGAAGAGATCTGTACATCTGAAAGAGGTGTGGAAGAAAAGAAGTTTCTTCAATTGTAATTCCTTCTGTAAAGAGTTTAATACAAGTTTTTAGGGTGGTTTCTTGTATCTCTTGTTCTTTTCTATTTCTGATTCTAGTTACTTATCTATCTGATTTAATTCCGCATATGATTGCTTTCATATAGTAATCAATTTTGTTGACTGATCCCCAACAAGTGGTATCAGAGCCAGGTTGTAGGTTCAAGAGCCTGATAACCACAACAAGTGGTATCAGAGCTCAGGTTGACTAATAGGTGTTTCAGATCTAGTTAGTGTGCATTGATTACAGGTTACTCACAGGGATTTTTGTTTGAGTGGGAGAAGCAATGGTAGAAGAAAGTAAACTTAGAATGGAGAAGTTTAATGGCAAGAACTATCAATTATGGAGAATGTAGATAGAAGATTATCTGTATCAGAAAGATCCATTAGGTGGAGTTTCAAAGAAGCCCACAGACATGGAAGATGAAGAATGGGAAGTTCTTGATAGAAAGGCTCTTGGATCTATAAGATTGAGTCTAGCATCTACTGTGATATCTAATTTATCACAGGCAAAGTCTACGATAGAGTTAATGACTACTTTAGCAAATTTATATGAAAAACCCTCAACTTCAAATAAGGTATATCTTATGAAGCAGTTATTTAATTTGCAAATGCAGGAAGGTGGATCTGTATCCAATCATTTAAATGATTTCCATGGAATTGTAAATCAATTAAATTTAGTCAAAATAGTGTTTGATGATGAAATTAAAGCTTTATTAATCTTATGCTCTTTACCTAAGAGATGGCATAGCTTGGTAATGGTAGTTAGTAATACTGCATCTGCTTCAAATATTTTAAAAGTAGATGATGTTGTTAGTGTAATCTTGAATAAAGAAATTTGTAGGAAAAGTACAGAGGAGACATCAGGGAATGCTTTAAGTTTTGAGAGCAGGGGAAGACAAAAAGAGAAGAGCAAGAAAGGGAGATCAAGGTCTAAGTCAAAGATGAGAGGTAGATCTAAATCCAAAAATGGCAGGAGGATAGCCTACTGGAATTGTGGAAAGATAGGGCACATAAGCAAAGATTGCTTGTCAAAACCTAAAGAGAACAATCAGCATGAAGGAAAAGAAGAAGCAAAAGTGGCAGGTATTGTTGCACAAGATGCTCTTATATTCTCTTTGCATAATAATATAGAATCTTGGGTTTTAGATTCTGGTGCATCTTTCCATGCAACCCCTAATAGAGAATGTTTTAGTGACTATGTCCATGGAGATTTTGGAATAGTTTATCTAGGGGATGATGAGCCTTGTAAAATTGTTGGTAAAGGAAAAGTGCAGCTAAAAATGTAGAATGGAAACACATGGGTGTTGAGAGATGTCATGCATGTACCCAGCTTGAAGAGGAATCTAATTTCTACAAGAAAGTTAGGGGATGAGGGTTGTATAGTAACTCTCACAGCTGAGTCTTGGAAGGTTACCAAGGGTGCACTTGTATTAGCCAGAGGTAAGAGAGTAGGTACTCTCTATTTATGTAATTATATTACTGATAATTCTCCTTCTATATTATCTACTTCAAATGTATATGCAAAGTTGTGGCATCAAAGGCTTGGCCACATGAGTGAGAAGGGAATGATAATTCTTAAGTCAAAAGGTAAGCTTTCAGATTTGAAAAGCATAGATCTAGATTTTTGTGAGCACTGTATTTTTGGGAAATAGAAGAGAGTGAGTTTTCTCAAGACTGGGTCAACAAAGAAGATGCATAAGTTGGAGTTTGTTCACATAGACATGTGGGGACCGGCTCAGGTTGCTTCTATTAGAGGATCACAGTACTATGTTTCTTTTACAGATGATGCTACAAGAAAGGTATGGATCTATTGTATAAAGAAGAAATCTAATGTTTTTGACATGTTTAAGATTTGGAAAGCTATTGTTGAGAATGAAATAGGTAGGAGATTGAAGTGCCTGAGATTTGACAATGGTGGTGAGTTTTGTAGCTATAAGTTCAACTGGTATTGTTATATGCATGGAATATGCAGGCAAAGGATGGTTCTAAGGACACCTCGGCAAAATGGAGTTGATGAAAGGATGAATAGAACAATAATGGAGTGTGCACGATGTATGAGGTTGCATGCTAGTTTGCCCTTAGAGTTTTGGGTAGAAGCTATGGATACTGCAGTTTACCTGATTAATAGAGGACCCTCTACAGCTCTGGATGGTGGAATTTTAGAAGAGGCTTGGACATGTAAAAAGGTAGATCTCTCATTTCTCAAAGTTTTTGGTTGTGAAGCCTTTATGCATGTTGATAAAGAAAATAGAAAGAAGCTAGATGTTAAGTATATGAGGTGCACATTTATTGGCTATGGCTCTGATGATTTCAGATTTAGGTTTTGGAATCTAGGAACTAACAAAATAATTAGGATCTGTGATGTTGTTTTTAATGAAAAAGTGATGTATAGTGATTAGCTCAAGAAGCTAAATCAATCTGAGCAGAGCAATGCAAAATTAGACGAGGTGAAGGTCTAAAATAAGCTCGCAGGAAAGAACAATCATAGACAGTAAAACACAGAGACTGATGTTGGTCAGGAAGGAACCAATGTCAGCTGTACAGGAACTAATGATGGTCATACAAAAACCAATGTCGGTCAGGTAGAACTAACATCAGCCAGTTAAAGGCCTAAAAGTGACCGAGGTCGGTCACTGTTAGAGAATTTGGGCAGACAGCATGTTGTGAATGAGCCTCAGATGCCCATTAGGAGGTTAGAAAGGGTAAGTAAACCTCTAATTTGATATTCCCCTTCATTATTCTATTTATTGCTCATTGATGGTGGAGAACCAGAGAGTTTTCATGAAGTAATACAGGTAGAATCCAAGAATCAATGGGAGCTAGGCATGAATGAGGAAATTGATTCCTTGAAAGAGAACCAAACATGGGATTTGGTTGAGTTGCCAGTGGGAAAGAAGACACTGAAGAACAGATGGATCTATAGATTGAAAGAAGGTGAGAATGGACAGATGAGATATAAGGCCAGGTTGGTAGTGAAAGGATTTGCACAAAAACAAGGTATTGATTTTGGTGAGATTTTTTCTCTTGTTGTTAAAATGACTTCTATACAGACTGTACTGTCTTTAGTTGCTATTAAAAATTTGCATCTTGAGCAGCTTGATGTTAAGACAATGTTTCTTCATGGAGATTTGGATGAAGAAATATATATGGATTAGCCGGAAGGATTTGAGGTCAAAGATAAGGAGAAACTTGTGTATAGATTGAAGAAAAGCTTGTATGGCCTCAAGCAAGCTCCAAGACAATGGTATTTGAGGTTTGACAGGTTTATGACTGAGCATGGCTACAATAAATGTCAATCTAACCATTTTATGTATTTTAAGAGATTGGATAATGGTAGATATATTATTTTGTTGTTGTATGTAGATGATATGTTGGTTACATGATCACACATGCATGATATCTCTAAGCTTAAGGTGAAATTAGCTCACACATTTGCCATGAAGGATTTGGGAGCAGCTAAGAAAATCCTTGGCATGAGTATTCAGAGAGAAAGGAAAAATCACAGGTTGATTTTGCCTCAAGAAGATTATGTGAACAAGGTGTTGAAACGGTTCAATATGCAGGATGCAAAATCGATAAGTACACCTATGGCTGGACACTTCAAGTTGAGTAAAGAATAGTTTCCTAATTCACATGATCAGGTAGAGTACATGAAGAAAGTTTCATATGCTTCCATAGTTAGGAAGCTTAATGTATGCAATGGTTTGTATTAGGCCTGATATTGCCCAAGTAGTGGGAGTTGTAAGTAAGTATATGGCTAATCCAGGAAAGGAACACTGGAAAGTAGTTTAGTGGATCCTCAAATATCTGAGAGGGACCAGCAGTAGGCATTTGTGTTATGGTGGGTCAAACACTTCTCTACATGGTTATGTAGATTCAAATATGGTAGGTGATTTGGATGGTAGGAGAAGCACCACAGGATATGTTTTCACTATTGGTGGAATGGCGGTTAGCTAGATTTCAAAGTTGTAGAAGGTTGTTGCCTTGTCAACTATAGAAGTAGAATATATTGTAGTTATAGAGGCTAGCAAAGAGATGATATGGATGACACGATTCATGGAAGAGCTTGGAAAGGAGCAAGAGAGTTACAGACTATATAGTGATAGTTAGAGTGCAATTCATTTGGCTAAGAATTCAGCCTTTCATTCAAGAACCAAGCATATACAGCTTAGGTACCACTTCATTAGACATGTATTGGAAGATGGTGAGTTGAAGCTAGAGAAGATCCATACAGATCAGAACCTTGCTGATATGTTAACCAAGCTAGTAATAAAGGAGAAGTTGAATCTTCATTCAACTTTTGTTGGTCTTCATGATTGAGTTTGAAGATGGAGTAGCTAGAAGATGTTGCTGTATAGGTACTGGTGTAGCTGTTTATCTCCAATTGGGAGATTGTTAAGGTATAGAGCTAAAATCTTCACCAAATGAGCAAGTTGAAAGTTATAAGAATTACATATTCATCATTGACGATCAGGAATAGACTAGAGGCTGCCAACGTCAGTAGTAGGTCAGCTGACATCAGTCATAGGCAGACTGGCAGGAACCAACGTCAGTCACATGTGCATCCAAAATCTATTTTTGTGGATAGAACAAAATGTTTGCATGATGAGATCAAGTGTTGGTTTTAAGTCCGCATTTCTATTTTAAGTAGAACTAATTTGAGCCCTTAATTAGGAGGTGCATCTAGTGGTTATAATTGTATGCTCATGAATCTCTAAAGTTATATATTAGGGATAGATCTTCATAGCTTAGTAAGTGTGTGAGAGACACAACTGTTATTGTAGAATAGTATTGTAATTGAGAGAGAGAACTCTTGAGGGAAAGAGATATAAGAACAGATCTATACATCTGAAAGAGGTGTGGAAGAAAAGAAGTTTCTTCAATTGTAATTCCTTCTGTAAAGAGTTTAATACAAGTTTTCAGGGTGGTTTCTTATATCTCTTATTCTTTGATATTTCTGATTCTAGTTACTTATCTATCTGATTTAATTCCTCATATAATTGCTTTCATATAGTAATCAATTTTGTTGACTGATCCCCAACATCACCTTTGTAAATTATCTTGACCCCTCATTAGGCCACACTATGTCTCTTTATACACTAGGCCTTGAATTACCAGTTATACTAAGACCATGATCACACCTTGAAAATTCTTGAAATATACTTAATACATCATTAAACTTTCAAATTAAATCATAAAATTCTCACATGTTTCCAAACTTTTTCAAACAAGTCTCATATTACTCAAATCATCATCTTAACAAGCTTATGCCTCCTCACTAGGTCTCTTAAGTACATGGCTTAAGAACTCAACATCAAAAAAAATAATGACAACTTAAAATGACATAAATGAAAAATTCATGAATATATTATAACACATTCTCAAAAACCCACATTGTCATGGAATATCTATCCAAATGTCGAGTGCTTTAACACTCCAAGTTCTTTGCCACATAATAATGCTTTAGAGATAGAGGGAGGATTAAAAACTCTAAATACATGCATTTTTTACTTTTTGGATTAAAAATTTAATAATTTTAATAATTGTTATATCATTGGAAACTTTGGCATAAGCTATGCACACCTTTTTAGTTTCAGCGTAAGACATGGAGCTAGGTATTTATTTTACTATCATGTACTTGTGGGTATAAAATTGTTTGTGTACCAAAGTCAAAACCTTCATGTATTACACACCACTTTGAACCAAGAAGTGTTACACTACCTAAATCATTCCAAACATTTACCTTGGAGTTTTTTAAAACCACTTCTATACCCCTTATTCAAATGAGCATTTCCACACTACCAATTTTATTCCAAAATACTTACCTTGTTTGAAACCAAGTTCAAAACCCATTCATATATTTGTTTATAAGGTGTAGGTATAATACCCATTTAAGTATAGCCTATTTACATTTATAAAATTCAAGTCTTTAATACTAAATTTTAAATTTTATTTTTCAAAGTTTAGATCCTAAACTAATTAGGTCTACATTGATGCCTTGTCTAATTTTGGCTTAGGTAATTTGCCTTTTCTATTTGGATTGTGCATCTTGGATTGATTTCTCATTTGGTTTAAAGTAATTTTCCTAAACTTATGGGAGTTTTTTTGTCATGTTCCATATTTATATTTCTTTTTACTGAGTTTAAGAATATTTTAGTTTCATTTTCTAGAGTATTTTGTTTGCCTAGATCTTGTTTTATGAGCCAATTACCTTAGAGTTAGATTGATTTCAAGTTTTTGTTTAAATAATCTTATTTCCAAGTCTACCTTTATGACTTTTAAAAAAATACAGCATTATTTTTGGTGCTTTAGACCTAGTTTATAAGTCCAAATTTATGACATTTGACTAAAGACCTATCACCTTTCTTTTCATTATTAGACCTAGATAAAGATACTTTTACCTTACCTAAACACTTTACCAAATACCTATTTCATGTTTTCATTCTACCTTTTCCTTAGACACATAAACATTTCACCTTTGGATATATTTTTAAGAGTTAAAGGTTGTTTCACTTAGATGACATTCATTTGCCACATCAGACCTTTTTTGAGAGACATAGTCATAAATGTAAACATGCCTCACTATACATGTAATGGGACCATGTATAATTTGGATTATGTGAACTTTGTTACTAGTGAACCCTTTTTTCAAGATGCTTATGGTGATGATGTAGCATATGAGATGAATCCATATCCCTCTTATACTACCCCATATATAGAACAAGGGAAAGACCCATTAGCAGAGTACCTAGTTAACACAACTTCTTATCCAAGGTAAGATCAAGAAAAAACAACATAATATCTTGATAATATGACACCTACCATTTAATAAAGCCAAAAAAAATAGTCCTACTATGTAACCATGCCAATAAGTTATTACCTATAATTATTTAACCATCACTTTCTAAAAAAAATATATGAAATTATAGTTAGGGTGATAGAGTAGGAGTTGAATTCTTGATAGACTTTCCATATCAGAGTATATCTAGATTAATTAGAATAACTAGAATATGAGTAGCACACTAATATATAGAATATGAAGAGTAATATTATTCAATACAACACTTATGCTACTTATATATACTAAAAGAGAGGAGAACAAAGTTAGAATATACTTACCTAAATGTGAATCCATCAAGATTTAATCTCTCCCTTGGCCAATGGGGCTTCACAAGAAGTTGTGGTTCATAAGGATCACTTTGTTAGGCCAAAGCATCTAAGACCTATCCACAAGTCTAGATTCTCCAAAATAATAAACCTAAGCTAAGTCTCCTCAAGTAGAATGGTGGAAGATCAAATTATGAAGAAGTGTGAGTGAATAATAATTTGTGATTGCATATTTTTAATAATTATTGAAATGACCTTGTATTTATAGGTGAAACTTACCCTAAAATAATTTAGGAATGTCAATTGTTATAGGTAAACCTAGTCAACCTAGCACATTTTTGGTCTAACTCACTAGGTTGATCAGGAGGATAACAAACCAAAAGAGAGAAAAGGGGCCCTAAATTGTACTAGGTCAACTACATCGACCTAGTATGCTTAACAGGTGAAAAGGGTACCGAGTAAGGAAATGAAAGAGGAAAAGAAGAAAAAGACTAGAATATTATGTAAGGGAGGAGAAACAACTTAGGTAAATGTTTTAGGAACTAGTTGGAATGGTAATAATGAGGCAATAAGTGATACCAATCCTATAAAGCATGAAAGGTCTACCCATCCCTTTCCTAGTGCAACCCTTAAGGCATGCACTCAAAGAGATTGAGTCTTGATAGGTTCCTATAAGATGTAAAGTGTCAATTATTTATAAAAGGTTAAAAAAAATATGTGTATACATATACCCCACTCAAATCTCATCACATGTCACTAAGGTATGATAAGGGATGGTTTTTTGAGAAAGAACATAAAGACACATACAACACTGATGCTAAAAAAAAGTTGTATTTTAAAAGCATAAAATAATTGAAAGTAAATGACTAAAATGGAAACTAATCTAAAAAATTAAATAACTAAAAAGTAAATATAATGCGTACCTTGACTTACCTTTATCATGGGATGGTTATCTAATGTGTTGTTAGTTTTGATTGTGTAGGGCACAGAGATAGCTTTTGACAAACCCAAGAATACAAAACTAAAGAGAAAAAAAAACAAATTTAAGAAAATCCAAGATAGATGGTGCTATGAGGATGAGAATTACTTGGAAAATTTGGTAAGCTGGGGTGATAGGTGCTATGTTAGACTAAATGACCAAATCAAACAATAAGAGTAAATCAAGTAACCAAAAAGCCAAGGCTAATAAAGATTGAAAAACTCAAACAAGTAAACCTGAAGTAAGAAATTCAAACTCACCAAATCAAACCAAGGATACATGTTTAAAAAAGAAATTATAAGCAAGACAAATTAATGATAAAAAGAAGAAATAAAAAAATAAAACAAAATTGATGAGTGAGCAGTAACAGTCCACATCTCACTCAATAATGGAAAAAGGGTATGAAATCAAGTGTTCATAATAGCAAGACAAAAAAATCATGATAAATGGGAAAAGGAAAGTAAAGTAGGTCTAGAAAATGTAAATTAATGTAAAGAAAGTGAAATCCATAGTTGTTCAAACATGTTATTTTGCTCTAAGGATAGATAAAAATAAAACAAAATAGTGTTAGCATGTTTTTAAGAGGTGAATAAGAATGGAATTAAAGAAGAGGCAAAACATATTTGGAATCACAATTTATCTATTAAGGTGGGAAATGAAATGGGTGGAGGGGAGAATGAAGGAAAAACCAAGGTAGAGAACACTCTTTATCAAAGTCAATACACTCAAATTAGGTTTGTTAAAACAAGAGTACTTTCAAACTTAAAAAATATGAAGAACTTCTCTTAGAGACATGAGTCTTGGGTTAACAAATGGAGTATATAGATCATCCCATGAAGGCTATATGCATGAAAATTAAAATAGACCTACCTCCCCATGATGTATTTCCCATTCTTCAAGACCCCTTATAGATCCATCAGTCTATTGTGAAGATTGGGTACTTGAATGAGAAAGTATGTAACAACATAAAGTTTTTACCCAAAGGACTTTGGCTTTATGTGAAGCTGATTGTGGAGTTTGAGCTTTGATTGGAGATAGGAGATGTGCTTGAAATCACATCTTTTGGTGTGAATTTGACTTTGAGATTTGTATGTTGCCTTTTAGATATCATTACCTTTTGTTACAAATGATTTGGCTTTTAAATTTCTTGATGGTTTTTTCTAGATTCTTCCTCCATATGGATTTGGAAAACCAAACATGGTTTCTAAAGATGAATTTCATTTGAAAACTTGGGACAAGGTTGCTAAGAGAGAGAAACTTCAAAGATCATGGGATCTAAGAGTCTCATAAATCTAGGTGAAATAAAATTCCAATCTTGACTTCAACCTTGTTTTATCCAATGAGGAATGAAATAAAGGGGAAATTAAGAGGAATGACACATGAAACAATTTAAATTACTTTAAATTGTAAAAAATGTGACAAAGGGAAGAAAGAGGGATACAATGATAGTAAAAGTCTAATTCATTATCATAAAAATTAAGGAAGTGGAGGAAAAAATGTTAACATAGTTTATTATGTAGATTTCATATAACAAAAGAAGAAAAAGATAAAGTTAATAACAAGGATTAATACCATGAAAATAATGAAAATTTTATGATGAGGACCAAGTCTTTTCCACAGTCTTACAAAGCAACTCATAAAGGAGAAACCCATGAGGGTGTCAATAAATAAGATAAAAGTAAAGTGAGAGAGCCTTCTTTACAAATAAACTCAAAGAAAAATCCAAAAGATTCCAAAACAACTATTGATGCTTAGATTTATACCCTTGAGGAAGTGCTCAAATCTCTTCATCCAACTTGTTGGTTGAATATTTTGTTGATCAGCATACTGATAAACAAAATAGGTATGATCAGCTAAAGTAGGAAGATTAGTCATCCAAATGTGTAGGTTTACCACATCAGAAGGGAACTGATCTCTCTTCTCATCAAGGGGAGGTTCCCTATAGATAGGATATATATATATATATATATATATATATATATATATATATATATATATATATATATATATATATATATATATAAACAAAAAATAATACTCAAGGGTAGGACAAACCATCCATCTCTCTTTCTTCAAAGATGATGTGTACAGATCAAAGGAGAAACTCAAGGAAAATGACAAAAAGAACTCTTCTTTCAGAAGTACTATTTAGCAAGCCACAAGAATACTCCAGGTAGTAACAACAAAAAGTAACAAAGGATGTAATAACCAACAAATCGAGATGTAGCACAAAGTCTCCACCTGAATCACTCAAGAGTAAGATACGAAGCACAATGAGGGCATAAAGTCTTCCCAAAGTCCTTTACATAGAAATGAAAAGAAAACACACTGAAAGGAAATTATGGGGGCACAAAGTCTCTCCACAGTTGATTCTTTAAGACACCTTTCTGACTAATTTCACTAATCTTGTTGAATTAAAGGAATAGAAAATAAATCAAGGAAAAAGACATAAGAATAGTTTCCTTAACAACAAAGATATCACAACACAAAGTCTGAAAAGTCACATTCTTTCTTATTCTAGTAACAAAATATGATCAACAAACTGAGCTCAAAGTCTCAAAAGTGCCTTTCAATTTGGGCAGAGTTTCTTTTTGATTGTCAAAAAGAGATAATTTACAATAGAAGAGAGTCCCTTATATAGCCACTTCAAGAAGGATTTTGGGAATAGTAATACATCATGTTGCATTAGAATCTGTTAAGAAGGTAGGTTGGAACTTAGGGGTATTTTACCCATTTAATTTTATCAATGCAGGGAAACAAGTCACGCTTATTGAAAGTTTGCAACTTTAAATGTCCAGCTAACGATCTGATCTTACCTTCATCATTCCTCCTTTTTTGGTTAATTAAATCAGGTATTGGATTTAGTTTGCTATTCTATTCCTTGTTTTTTGTTGGTCTTGGCCTTGAAGTCTATGAATGCATTCTGGTCTATAGGTTCAAAGGATCAATAGTTATTTTGTTGTCTTTAATTTGACATTCGCACACCCGTCACTATGTTTTCAACAATTAGTTCACTATGTTGAATTTGACATTTTCGGGTGCATCACCCCTTGGTCCTCTTTCAACTCTTTGTTTGGCACTTTTCCAAATTGGAATTTCCCTTTCAGGCATTAAGAAATGATCCTTGAATGGCCTATTTTGGTTTGTGATGATTTTCCCGCAAGGGTATCTACCCTTCGGGCAATCTTTGAATGGCCTTCAGGGTTCTTTAGGTGACCCTTCAGCTTCAAGAAGTGTCTTCAAATTGGTAGCAAAGAGTCCCCCATAAGGACACCTACCTTTTGGGGTTCTTTAGTGGCCCTTTTCAAATTCCCTCAAGCTTTTCCTTGGGTATTTTCCCCATGAACAATTCCTGTGGATAAAAAGTCCATGAAAATTCTTTGTCTTGATTATTTCCATTTGATTCAGGTTTTTTCCACCTGTGACCACATAGAATTCTTTCAGACTTTTGCCTTAGTCTTTTTGAAAAGACCCTTTTGAAGGGTATTTTTGTTGATCAAGTGCCCTCTACAAGGGCACTTGTCCTTCAGGAAGCCCTTTGAAATTTTGCATTTTGAACTACTCCTTTGAACCAAGTTGTTGAACCAAGGCGATGAACCATTTGGTTGAACTAAACATTGAACCACTTGGTTAAACCAAAATGGTTCAAGCTGATGAACCCTTTGTTTGAACCAACCATCGAACCACGGCTTTGAATTGTTCCATTAAACCATGACTTTGAACCTCTTGTTGAACCACTTCGTCGAACCAATTGGTTAAACCAAAATGTTTCAAGCTAATGGTTCAAGTTGATGGTTCAATTGAATGAACCAAGTTGATGAACTAAGCATTGAACCAAACATTGAACTTGCCTTCGAACCATGTGTTTGAACCAACCGTTGAACCAAGTTTTGGTTCAATAGTTCAAATAAAGCCTTGAACCAATTGACAAATTATTTGTTTGAACCAAAGGATGAATCAAAGAGTTGAAACTAAAACAAAGTGGATGAACCAAAAGGCATTGAACCACTTGATTGAACCCACCTTTGAACCATTTGATGTTGAACCAAAGGATGAACCAAATGTTGAACCTCCTGCTGATGCTTGCCAATGGAGATTTCTATTTGAACTAAGGTGATGAACCAATCCTACCTGCAGAATATGTAGAAACCAAGTCCGTAGTTTTCTCTAGCCTTGAAAGAGTCTATAGATTTCAACCTGTAAAGTCCATAGATTTCTTCTTCCTACCAAGTCTATAGATTCAAGCCTGTAGAGTCCATATATTTAAGCCTATAGAATCCATAGATTTAAGCATGTAGAGTCCATAGATTTAAGCCTACAAAGTTTGTAGATTTTTGAAAAGCTCGAAAAATGAGGAACTTGAATGCTCAAGACAAATTTTGAAAAGGGAAGAGATAATTTTGGTCTGTAGGACCAAAATAGTTCAAATGTTGTCCCAAAAATGAGTGATATTTTTTAGGGGACAACAGTTGGATCCAGTTGGGGAACTTCTATCAATTGTAAAAAGAATTGAAAGGAGTAGAATCCAAAAATTTTAGTGTCTTCATGTGTACCATTGGGTTACAGAGTCATGCTACCCAAAAATGAAAGGCATAAAAAACAAAACAAAATAGAATTAAAAACTATACAAATATACATATATACATATACAATGATCTGATACTTCAAGAGATGAAGTGTTTCAGATGTTGCTTCTTGAAAAATAGTGAAAATAGTGCACCATCTTGGTAAACTAGCAAGAAGACATTTTATCCCCAGAAATGGTGACGGGTGAATGGAGCTCTCCACTAGGAAACCAATTTTTTGTGTCTTCTTCTTGGCCTTTTCTTCTTCTTGTTCCAAGGTAGAATGTGGTCTCCAAATTGGAAACCATAACTCCTTGCTCTCTTGGTGAAGCATGGTCTATTACCATAATTGGTTGTTCTTCTGATTCAATCTAGCACATGATTGGATTGTCCATATCAAACTCCTAACAAACTATTCGATTAACAACTCCTTTGATGTGAAGGAGTTTGACTTCTTCATCTTGAGCAATCTTCAATCTGAGTAACAGAGTTTTGTATCCAGCTGTGTTGAAGGTGTTGCTAACTTGCAAATTGCATGAAGGAAGAATATCTCCTTGAGGAGATATCAACACAATTTTAACTTCATCATTGGTGGAAGAATTGCTATCATAATCAAAAGCTGATGTCTTATTAGATTTCTCTTCATTAGAGATGGAAGATCCTTCCTTGTTTATACTGCACCCTACTAATTCTTCTAATGCCTTGTTTGGATCAAATCCTAGATTACCAGCTACAAGATTTTCATCCATAAAAACATGAACATCCTCTATGGTAAATAAATAATTACCCCTACTTGAAAACTCAAATAGAATTTGTGCTACAAGGGTTGATGTTTGGATGACCACATATTTTTCTTCCTTTTCAGAGAGCAATCTCTTCATTACACCTTGGATAGGGATCCTTGCTTTAGATAGGTCCATGCTTAGTTCTCCTCCCACGTCCCTGCATAAATTTCATCCAAGAAAAATGCCATAAGATGCTGGGACATCAGCCACCAAGATAGTCATCCTGGTTCTCTTGTCTGGAAAGGTTGCTAATGCAAATTGGGCATCTTTAATTTGCCCCCAGCAATGGTACTTGCTTGTTTTCCATGGAGAAAAATCTCCTAAATGTCCTGGTTAGTGTGAGACCCAGAGACTCAGCTACTTTAGCAAGCATGACATTATCAGATGCCCTGAAATCAATGATGCAATTGTTGAGCTGATAACTATTTATTAACTGGGAAACATAGAAAGGTTTTATTTTCCCAGGGGCAGCTGAAGGAGTAATAACAAGATTATTTAGAATGGGCATGTTCTTTGGAGAATTAGGAATTACCTTTTTAGCTTTTTGCCCTACAAGAATGATTTGGTTCTTGACACATTGAACCAACTTATCCAATTGATCAGGATTGGACTATAAGTATTCAAATTTAGACATTTGTATTTTTGTCTTTTTAACATGATCAATTATGTCAAATGGTTGAATTGGACTAAGAACAGAGGAAATCATTTCAACCTTTTGGGTTTTAGGAGGGATGGGAGGAGGGCTGATTTGAAAAATGGGAGTAAAAGATGAAGGTGAAATTAACGTACTTACATTTTGAGTGGTCACCAGATCTTTTGACTAAAAAGGAAGAGGAGTTCCATGTTTAACAATCATGACTACTAGTTGTGGTTGCTCTTTTATCTTCCCTTTATCTGCTTGCTGAATTGATTGGTTCTTGGACCTAGTAAACACTACATATGATCCATCAAAATCTTCTCCTTTGCTTTCAAGTTCATCCTGGTACTTTAGGAAACCAATATGGGAGTCACTAGCTAATTCTTCTTGATTGTTTTCAAGGAGATCAGTGTCATTTTCTTGATTCAATTCAGGCTGGAAAGAGAACTCTAATTTAACTTCAAGATATCCCATTGTTGAATTGGTTGGAGGAACTTCCAGGGCAAGTTTCCCTTGTGGGGGAGGAAGGCGATTATGTTGCTCTTGATTCTTGGCAGTGTTGCCCTGATATGACTAATTTGGGAATGTCCTTCTGTATGAAGGAGTAGAAGACATTCCTTGAGCCATTTGATTTTTGAGAGCAAGCAACTCATTTGCTAATTTTTGCACCATTATATCTATGGTGCCTATAGATGCATATTCAGAAGATGATAAAGGTCTATTTCTATTTGTATCTCTTATTATCTTCCCTACTAAGATGAGCTCATCTTCTATCTTAGTGGCCAAAAGTTGAGCTGCAGCAAGATCTATTTGACCAGCACGTCTCAAGAGAAAACTTACTTCAGGTAACTAAGAATTAATGAAAAATCATTTGAGATTCTTAGCTATAGGTCAAGTAATTACAAGAATTCTATTTCTTAGTTTGTCAAATTTGGCTATGAAATCTCTCATAGGCTCATGAGGCTCTTTCTTCATCTGTGTAAGTTGAGCTAGAAGTGCATGTGCATCTTCAACAAGTTTGAATTTGGCTTCAAACTTAGCTTTGAGAGTATTCCAATCAGTCATAGACTGAGCTTATAGATGATAAAACCAATCTGTAGTATTACCTTGTAATGTTTTTACAAATAACTTGACTGCTACATCTTTAAATTCTACTTTGATTACTCCACAAGCTATGCTAAATGCTGCAATGTGTTCATCAGGATGAACTTTCCCATCACCATAAAACTTGGGGAAGTTATTCCTTGAACTATGTGGAAGCTCATGTAGAGGTGGAGTAAGATTGAGAGGACCAAAAGCATTACCCCAAGGGCCTTGAACTACCATTTTGGGATTATGAAAAGGGGGATAACAAATCTCAGTGATGTAACTATAGGTAAATATTTATCAATAGCAGAAGTAGATACTTCATCTGGAAATGGAGATCTGACTTTAGTAGGAGGAAAACTCTTGGTTCATTGGAGATGAGATGGTGAAGGAAACAAATCAAAATCACTTTGTTGTACCAACTCAAACATAGGGTCAACAATACCTTTAACCCTTTGGCTTTGTGTATACCTTAAATCTGTCAGATTGTGAAACAAAATGGAAAAGAATTGACCTTGCTTCAGTTAAAGCTTGAGGCTTTAAATTGTGCATTATTTCCCAATTGGTGTGGAGGTGAATGGATAGATTATAAATGGATAATGGATATTATATCCCCAATAGAGTTGCTAAAAATTATTGGTTGAATATTTTGTCGATCAGCATACTGATAAACAAAATAGGTTTGATCAGCCAAAGTAGGAAGATTAGTCATCCAAATGTGTAGGTTTACCACATCAAAAGGGGACTAATCCCTCCTCTCATCAAGGGGAGGTTCTTTATAAATAGGCTATATATATATATATATAAATAGAAAATAATACTCAAGGGTAGGACAAACCATCCATCTCTCTTTCTTCAAAGATGATGTGTGCAGATCAAAGGAGAAACTCAAGGAAAATGACAGAAAGCACTCCTCTTCTTTCAGAAGTACTATTTAGCAAGCCATAAGAATAGTCTAGGTAGTAATAGCAAAAAGTAATAAAGGATGTAATAACTAGCAAATCAAGATGTAGCACAAAGTTTCCACCTGAATCACTCAAGAGTAAGATACGAAGGACAATGAGGGCATAATGTCTTCCCAAAGTCCTTTACATAGAAATGAAAAGAAAACACACTAAAAGGCAATTATGGGGGCACAAAGTCTCTCCACAGTTAATTCTTCAGGACACCTTTCTGACTAATTTCACTAATCCTACTTGTTGAATTAAAGGAACAGAAAATAAATCAAGGAAAAAGACATAAGAACAGTTTCCTTAACAACAAAGATATCATAGTACAAAGTCTTAAAAGTCACTTGCTTTCTTATTCCAGTAACAAAATATGATCAACAAACTAAGGTCAAAGTCTTAGAAGTGCCTTTCAATTTGGGCAGAGTTTCATTTTGATTGTCAAAAAGAGATCATTTACAATAGAAGAGAGTCCCTTATATAGCCACTTCAAGAAGGATTTCAAGAACAATAATACATCATGTTACATTGGAATCTATTAAGAAGGTAGGCTAGAAATTAGGGGCATTTTACCCATTTGATTTTATCAATGTAAGGAAATAAGTCACGCTTATTGAAAGTTTGAACCTTTCAATGTCCAGCTGGCGATATGATCTTACCTTCATCGTTCCTCCTTTTTTGGTTAATTAAATTAGGTCTTGGATTCAGTTTTCTATTTTATTCCTTCCTTATTTTTTTTGGTCTTGGCCTTGAAGTTTGTGAATACATTTTGGTCTATAGGTTCAAAGGATCAACAATTATTTTGTTGTCTTGAATTTGATGTTCATGTGCCTGTCACTATGTTTTCAATGATTAGTTCACTGTGTTAGATTTGACATTTTCAGGCATGTCACCCCTTGGTCCTCTTTCGGCTCTCTATTTGGCACTTTTCCAAATTGGACTTGCCCTTTTGGGCCTTAATAAATGATCCTTAAATGGCCTATTTTGGTTTGAGAAGAGTTTCCCACAAGGGTATCTACCCTTCGGGGAGTCTTTGAATGGCCTTCAGGGTTCTTCGAGTGACCCTTGGGCTTCAAGAAGTGTCTTCAAATTGGTAGTCAAGAGTCCCCCGCAAGGGCACCTACCCTTTGGGGTCCTTCGGTGGCTCTTCACAAATTCCCCCAAGATTTTCCTTAGGCTTTTCCTCGGGTATTTTCCCTGTGGACAATTCCCGCGGATAAAAAGTCCACAGAAATTCTTTGTCTTGATTATTTCCATTTGATTCGGGTTTTTTCCACCCATGACCACTTAGAATTCTTTCAAACTTTTGCCTTAGTCTTTTTGAAAAGACCCTTCTAAAGGGTATTTTCATTGATCAAGTTCCCTTTGCAAGGGCACTTGTCCTTTGGGAAGCCCTTTGAAATTTTGCATTTTGAATTTCTCCTTTGATCCAAGTTGTTGAACTGTTTCTTGAACCAAGGTGATGAACCATTTGGTTGAATCAAACATTGAACCACTTGGTTGAACCAAAATGGTTCAAGCTAATGAACCCTTTATTTGAACCAACCATCAAACCATGGCTTTGAACCATTTCATTAAACCACGGCTTTGAACCTCTTGTTGAACCACTTCATTGAACCAAGCTTTGAACCAAAATGGTTCAAGCTGATGGTTCAATTGAATGAACCAAGTTGATGAACTAAGCATTGAACCAAACATTGAACTTGCCTTTGAACCATGTGTTTGAACCAACCATTGAACCAAGTTTCAGTTTAATGGTTCAAACAAATCCTTGAATCGATTGATGAATTATTTGTTTGAGCCAAAGGATGAATCAAAGCATTAAAACTGAAACAAAGTGGATGAATCAGTGTGAAACAAAGCATTGAACCACTTGATTGAACCCACCTTTGAACCATTTGACATTTGAACCAAAGGATGAACTAAATGTTGAACCTGCTACTGATGCTTGTCGATGGAGATTTATGTTTGAACCAAGGTGATGAACCAAATCCTGCCTAAAGAGTCTATAGAAACCAAGTCTGTAGTTTTCTCTAACCTTGAAAGAGTCTGTAGATTTCAACCTATAAAGTCCATAGATTTCCTCTTCCTACTGAGTTTGTAGATTCAAGCCTACAGAGTTCATAGATTTAAGCCTACAGAGTTCATAGATTTAAGCCTACAGAGTCCATAGATTTAAGCTTGCGGAGTCCGTAGATTTCTAAACCGGTTGAAAAATGAGGAACTTGAATGCTCAAGACAAATTTTGAAAAGGGAAGAGATAATTTTGGTCTATAGGACCAAAATAGTTCAAATTTTGTCCCAAAAATGAGTGATATTTTTTGGGGGACAACACAATTGGCAAAATGGAATCATCTCTCTTTCTATGGGTGACAATTTCATTGAGATGAATCTCTATATTAGGGGCTAACTCCCCTTGATGCACCATTCAGGCTCATATTCCTAATATTAACAACTTGAGGGATGAAAAGGGTTAAAATAAATAGAATTTAAACCTATTCTAATGGGGTGATTCACCAAATATTTGCTCTACTTATACCTTGAACATACACTTGAAACAAGGACAAGTTACAAATACGCTTCTTTCCATGTTGACTCTCTCACATCAGTGTTTCAACATGGGGTCCAAGATATGGCATAGATTTAAGAAGACTTAAGAAATAGGCATTCTAAGACACTCTATTGAATTATTTGTTCACTATATTTGTGATCTCTTCAAACACTTCTTATTGACCTACAAGAAGGAGATCACAATACACCAGGTACTAATGGAATTAACATGTGAAGGTAAACAAAAATTACTCTAGAATAAGACTAATACCAAGTACTCATTGAATGAGTTAAAATATTTGTATTTATTGATTCAAGGTAAAATTTTGGTAGGGCTTCACCATACTAGGTAGAGAGATCATCCTCAAATGAGCCAAGAGAATCCATATTTATAGCCTTTGAGAGAGAGGTCGAGTAAAGGGAGTTCAAGGGTTACTTTGACATATGTCACCTTGAAAATATAAATAGTTATGCTAAATTATGAAAGAAATACCCTTTATAATTATACAAATGGAATTAAGATATGCCAAACTACATTTTTCTATAGATGGGTCCATCTGTTGGAATGTCATTTTGATGCAAGCTTTTCTTTACAGGCTCATCAAGCTGTGTAATAGTGCAATAAATTGAACCATCAACTAGTCTATTTATGCTTGTCATGAATTAGATTTTAGGATTCATGCCATTTTTAATTTTCATATTTTTTCCCAGGTTCTTTCTAAACTCCTTTTAAACTCCAATGACTATTTGCATAGTTTGAAATTGACATTTTGTAGACCATCACTCTCCTTTGGGTATTTCTTTTAGACATTTTCCCATGGTCACTTTTCATCTTAAATAATTTCCATAGATAAAATTTCCAAATAAAATCATGTTTTCTTTGTATCAGACAAAATGTTCAAAAGAATTTGGTCTTTGACACCCTTTTTTGTTATTTGGAATGACCCTTCAGAGAAGTGAAAAAGGCTCTTTTTAAAGGAAACATACCCTTCAGTCTTCTTGAAAATGACCCTTTAAAAGAGTTAAAAGTGTACTTTCATTATAAAATTATATTTGAGAAAGTTGTTATGGACCTTTGAAAAGGTTGTTCTAGATAAAATGTTTAAAACAATTCCATCAAGTTTTTTGATAAGGACTTTTAGAACTTCTACAAATGACCCCTTCAAAAAATCTGTCTTGGACCCTTCAGCACTTTCAAAATGGACTTTTCAGACTTTTGGATTAACCTTTTATTTTGAAAATACCCTTTTTATTTTTTGAATGGTCTATTTGTCCTTCATAAAAATTGTAAAGTAACTTTCAAAAAAATTGAAGTGCCCTTCGAGAAAGTTGTTTCAGACAAAATGTCTGAAACAATTCCTTCGAAAAAGTTACAAGTTGCCCTTCAAGATTTTACAAGTGACTATTTAGACTTTTTGAAAAGCCCTTCAGAAGATTTGTAAGTGTCCATTTTCCAAAGAAAGTACCCTTTAGAAAAGTTGTAAATGATCCTTTGGAAATACTAAAGTGGACCTTTCCTAATAAAAGATACCCTTTAAAAAAATGAAGCATACCCTTTAGAAAAGTTAAGTGGAAAATTTACTCGAAAGAATTTGGCAAAGGTTTAAAAAAAAACCCAAAGACAAAATACCCAGAAGAATAAAACACTTAGAAAAAGACCAAAACAAACCCCCTAAAATAGTTAGGCTTGTAACTTTGTGATGAGTTTTATCAAATAACATTCCTTTCAAAGAAAATCTAAGTATTGGACTTGATTAAAGATATAAACTTAGATGATTTTTTCAAAAAGGGGGTGACCAATTTTGGCTTGAAGAGCCCAATTTGGTCAAAAACATTGGAAAACAGTAACAAGAGAAAGAAATTATTAAACGATGACGGTTTTATGAGGGAAAATAGGTCCTATCCATGGTCTTATAAAGTAACTCACAAAAGAGAAACCTAAGGGGTGCGAGATAAAAAAAGAGAGAGATAATGCAAGATAAAGAAGACTATATTACATCAAGAAACCAAAAGACCAAAAGGTAGAAAACATGATAATAAATAAATGTTTTAGGTAAAATACTTTTTGAGGAATTGAACATTAGTGGGCTCTTTGAAAACATGGCATTCATTAGTTTGAAGGTGATAAGTGTTAGGACCAAGGATGTCTTTAACTAAATATGGACCCCATTATTTGGCATATTTACCTTATTTATCATTGGTGTAATCTAATTTAAGGATAAGATCACCAATATTAAAAGTGCATATTTTAACATGTTTATTATGTTGTTAGGTGATACAAGCCTTGTATTGGTGGTTATGTTGTAATGCATAAAGATGACATTCATCAAGAAGATAAAGGGAATGAAGGTGGGATTCATATAATTCTTCATCAAGAATAATGCCATGAAGAGATATATGAGGAGAGGGAATCTTAACTTCAAATGGAAGAACCGACTCAGAACCATAGAATAACAAAAATGGAGTTACCTCAGTAGTAGTATGTATACTAGTCTGGTAGGCCCAAAGTGTAGGATAAAGATGATTGTGTCAATCCGTGAGGGTTTCATGAATTATCTTTTGGATAATTTTGTTAAGAATTTTATTGGTGGCCTCAACTTGACCATTACATTGTGGATGGTAAGGTGTGGAAAAATTGTGATTGATCTTAAATTGGTATAAAGTTGTTTAACATGTTTATTTTTAAAATTACCACCATTATCTGAAATGATGGTATGAAGAATGCCAAAGAAAAAAATAATTTAGTTAAGAATGAACTTGGATATGGTAGGACTGGTAACATAAAAAAGGGGCATGGCTTCTACCCACTTGGTAGAGTACTCGATAGTGGTGATAATAAAAACATGCACATATTGGGAGAAAATAAGTTTACCAATAAGATCAAATCCCCATGTAGAAAATGGCCAAGGAGATTTGATAGTTTGAAGCTTAGTAGGAGGTGAATAGATAAGATTATTGTGAAGCTAACAAGGAGTACATTTTTTAGCATATTCAATTACATCCTTTTCAAGAGTAGGCCAAAATTAACCCATACATAGGCATTTGCATGATATAGCATGTCCACTATAGTGACCACTGCAAATGCCCCCATATGCTTGCTCAAGTAAAAGAGAAAACTCATCTTGCATAACACAATAGAGTAAGGTACCTTCAACATTACAATAGTAAAATATGTTATGTCAAAAGACATACTTGAAAGCTTATTTATGAGTGTGTGTCTTTTCATGAGAATATAGATTAGGAGCATAAGTTTGATATTCTAAATATTAGATGATATCTTGGTGCCATGGGATTTGTCAAATGGTCACAGCCTTGATATGGTAGATAAGTGAATTAGGTGGTTGGGTAGATAATGGAGATTTTTTAATTTGTACAATAAAAGAAGTATTAGAAATAAATTGATGAGGATGAAAGAGCAAAGTTAAAGAGGCAAGAGAATTAGCAATAGAATTCTGGTCTCAAGGAATAGGCTCGATAGTGAAAGAGATAAAGTCCTTAGCAAGAGTGGTTACAATTTTATGATAGGTGATAAGTTTCTCACTTTTACATTGATAATCACCATTAACTTGATGAAAAATGAGTTAATAATATTCTAAAGCATGAATATATTATATGTCTAGATCAAGATAATCTCTCATGCCTAAGATAAGAGCTTTGTACTTGGCCATATTATCAGTGACATCAAAGTTGAAGTGAAAAGATAAAAGAATGACCTTATCAAGAGGACTAGTGAGAATAACACCTACCATAGCTCCTTAAAGGCATTTATCACCATCAAAGTGGAGGGTCAAAGTATCCTCATGTAAGTCAACATTAATTTCAAGGAGATCCTTGATAACTACCTTTGATTTAGTAGTACAAGAGGGAGGGGAAGATTCTTCAAGATTATTAGTTTCAAGATCAATAGTAAAGCTATAAAAGTAGTCTTTAAGGGATGTAACTTGATTAAGACCTTAAATTTAAGGATATTGTCATTAGGAAGATCATCTTGAAGTGAGTAAGTGGTTGAAATGGGAGCTATGGCTAGTTGGTCAACTATGACTTGCCCTTATATAGATTTTTGTGTGACAATGTGGAAATTCAATTCCATAAGTAAGACCATCCATTTGCCAATTCTATCTCTAGGAAGAAAAGATTTGGATAATAAATAACAAAGGGGGTCATAATGAATGATGACATAAGTAATTTGATATAACATGTAGTGATGAAGATTTTCAACCATAAAATAGATAGCAAGGTAATCACAATCAACTTTAGTATAACGTGTCTCATAATCAATGAGGCCTTAGCTAATGTAGTAAATAAAATACAATCTTCCCATATCATCTTGTTGGGTAAGCATTGCCCCAACTAAAATAGGAGTGGAAGAAGTATAAAGAATCAAAATTTTATCATTATAAGGTAGATGAAGTGTAGGTGGATGATGTAATGATCTTTTCATATTATCAAAGGCTTTTTGACATGGATTTGTCAATTTTAAAGTTGTACCTTTCTTGAGAAGGGAATTGATAGAGTGAATTTGTTATGCCATTTCAGGGATAAATCATCTGATTTCCCCAAGTTTTCATAAATAAGTATGAATATAAATAATAGATCAATGAATGGGCATGTTAGTAATAACATTAATATTGGCTAGGTCAACATCAACATTGTAGAGAGAGATTAAAAATCCTAACAATTTATTGGATGTGACTCCAAAAACACATTTGAAAGGATTAAGTCTAACTTTTTATTAAAATATATGGTTAAAGATGATAGAAAGATCAAAAATATGGTTCTTACGATGTTTAGATTTAGAAATTAGATCATCCACATAAGTTTCAACAATTTTGTGGATGATATCATGAACGATGTGAGTCATAACACATTGGTATGTAGCTCTGACATTTTTAAGTCTGAAGGTCATTTTGACATAAAAATAGGTGCCCCATTTCATGGTGAAAGTAGTCTTATGTTGGTCTTTAGGAGTGATGTGAATCTAACTATATCCCAAAAATCCATCCATAAGAGAACATTTTATAACCAACCATGGAATCGATGATGACATCTATGAAAGGTAAGGGGAAGTTGTCCTTAGGACAAGTAGGATTAAGGTTGCATAAATAAATATAAATGTATATGACCATAGTGACTTTCTTCCAAATGGAAACAATGTTAGAAACCCATTTAGAATAATCCACTAGTTTAATGAATTTAACATCTAGTAATTTAATGATTTCTTTATGACATAGAATAGTAACTTCAAGTGGGAATTTGCATTGATTTTGATGCATTAGATTAACATCAAGATAAGTGAAGATGTTATAAACCACAATACTAGGGTCAATTCTAGCCATATCTTGGTAGGACCAAGTGAATTCCTTTTTATATTTATCAAAGAATAAGATAAATTTGTCATGCTCAGATGGTGAGAGTTATCTATAAATCATGATTGTTAAAGGAGAAGGTGGGGTACAATATTCAATATGAGTTATTTCTTTGATAAGTATGGAATTTCCATCTTGAAAATGGTAAGGTGAATTAGGCAAGGCTGAAATTGGATTTGTTTTAGGATCAATGCTAGTGACAAATTCGTTGAAGCAAGGAGTTTTATTCTTGAAATTTATAAGTTTATGATGTTGTTGAGGAAGTTAAGGTTCCTGATCATGAAGTAACTCAAGAATATCTTTGTCACTAGGCAAGGTAGGAAGAGGGCCATAATATTCAACATATACTACAACGTATAAAATTTTATTGCCTTGAAAATCATATTTAGAATGAATCTGATAGACATCGGTTGCCTTGGCATCTAGTGTATTTTTGGAAGTAGATAAAGAGGATGGATTCAAAGAGATGAGAGTGTTGATGGATTCAATGATGGGATAAGAATCTAAAGAAATGATAGGATCCATAGGAGGTAGATAGTATGTAGGAGGGTTTGTAGGTTCAAAAGGTGTAAGTTTCTCTACCACCCAAGGAGTATCAATAAGTGGAGAATTGGTGGGAGGTACATGACCCTTAAGATCTAATTCATGATGTGTAGATATGATATATACATCCTAATTGAAGGCATAAATTTGGGCTAAAATATTTTGATAGTGCTAGACATCCAAGTCTCTATAGTGATCTTAGGCCATGATATAATTATCATCATATGTTGGAGAAATTATACATGCCTAAGAACTGGGGGGAGTTTCAGAAGGTGAAATCCCAATGTTTCTAAATGTATGAGGGGACACAGTGAGAGGATATTGAAATAATTTAACCAGTCCAAAATCATTGTAAGTGAAGGCATATTTAGGTAAAGATAGCTCCTGAGAATTGCATGGAGGGGGAAAATAGGTAATATCATCCATGATAGGAATAGTATGTTCTTAGGGTAAAAGAGAAGGAAGAAACTAATTCTTAATATATCAAGGTATATTCTTAGTATTGCAAGTGTATTGTAACTCATTGGGCTCATTGTCATTAGAATACACAAGAGTCACTTAAAGATCAGGATTCATGTTGATGAACTTAGATAAAGGAGCATTGATTTTATAAATTGTAGGAATTAGATATTGAGGCTTAGGATTGGGAAGCTGGATGTTCCATGGGTTGGGGTCAATTTCATGTTTGCAATTTTTTTTTATTATGTAATAATATAATACATTGACTACTAGAACATGCGATGGCCCTAATTTGATAATTCCATGGATGACCAAGAAGAATGTTATAGGATAAAGGAAGATCAAAGACAATAAGCTTGGTTCTAAGAATCTTAGGTCTAATGGTAATGGAAGCCAAATACAACCAAGTGGATTTTGATTAGTCTTGTCAAAGCCATGACAAGTAAGATGGGTTTACGTAAGATGATATTTATTATAACCAAGTTATTGATTGAGCCATAAGGATGTAATATTAATTATATAACCTTCATTAAATATAAAATTTTAGATAAGGGTGGTATTAATTGCTACTTTAACAAAGAGAGGCAAATCATTAATGCCAAAAAAAATTTCATCATTGATCATGTCTTATTTAAGAAATTTAATGGAAGGCTTGGAAGAAGGACACATAGTCTTAGTGGTATTGACATTAGTTAGTTGAGAATCAATATAAGTTGGTTCTTCATCTATGTAAGATGGATCTTCAATTTCTTAAAGTTGTTGCATAAGAAATTTAAGATGACAAGGTGAAGTGCGAACAAACTCCATAAGAGGAATATTACAAAGTAAAGGGTTGAGTTCTTCAAGAAAATTCCAGTGTGATTTATAAGAACCAACATGAGGTTTAGAGGGAAAATTATATTTATAAGGTATACATGTGGTAGGAGGATTGGAAAGAAGAAGTTATTCCTCAGGTGCCTCTGAATCATCATGAGTGGTAGTGGTATCTTTAAGCAATTATTCTTCTAAATATGGTTTCTTAGGTTTGGTAACATGATCTTTGTGAGTCACTTTATGATGATAATTAACCTTAGCAATGTTAAAATATGGAGATTTGTTATAATATAGGTCATAATTTTCATCGATGGCACAAACATCCTTGAGATTTGATTTATTATTGTTTGAAGAATATTTTTGATTATTAGAAGTAGAAGCTTTAAAATTTTGTCATTTTTGAGATGTAGTAGCATACTCTTGATGATGAAGTTTGATCATATCCTCATGGTTGAATGAGTCACCAAGCATATAATAAATGACACACTTAGTGAGCCCTCTACAAGATTCATGGAAATTCCCAATGTTTTCATGGAACCAACATAATAGATTAGGATCATACCACTTAGGAAGAGTTTTGGGATAAATGAAAGATTTTGAGGGCGATAAAAATTATTTCATTTGCTGAACTAGAAGAGGCGTATGAGATGGTAAAGGAACATTAGATTTGATAACTCCAAGTTTGGTTTAGGGAGCATTACTAGTGATAGCATTAGAGTTTTGAAAATATACTTTAAGAAGTTTATGATTAGGTTCAAATTGCTTCATAAGACATTCTTGATGCTTAGCTTGATCAACAACTTGATTAAGTGTTTGAGAAGCAAAGGTTTGAACCTTGTATTAAAGAGTGGGAGTCAAAGCAGTAATAAAGAGTTTGAGTAAATTATCATCAATCATATTATGATCAACTTTATTAGCTAAAGATTTCCATCTTTTACTAAAGTCATGAGCCAATTCATTAGGAGATTATTTAACATTTATAAAGTGATTAAGACAATTTTTAGGAAGGTCATTATGTTGAAACTCTTTAACTAAAGGTTTGACAAAATCTTCAAGATGTCAAATAGAATGTTAAGGAAGTTGATTATACCAATCTAATAAATCACCAATGAAAGTTTTGAATAATAGTTTAGTTATGAAAAATTTATTAGTTTGGATCCACTCTTTGTAAAGGTTACTGAAGGCTTTGAGGATTGATGTAGGGTCTTTAGTTCCATCATATTTGATAGTTGGAGTATGTTACCATATCAGTGGATACAATGAAGGGAGATAAAGTTTATTTTGAATGGTTTAAATCATCTTGTTATTAATTATGGGTTGATGAATAACATTTGTTAAGGTATCCCTAAGAGGTAGAGAAATGCAATTAAGATTAGCTTGAGGATGAATAGTTGGAGGTTGATTGGTCACATTGATTATATGTTGTTGAAGTTACATCATTTGGTTGGTATTAGAGTTTTGCATGATGTTCATTTTTTAAATGCTTGAGCTAAGATTTGGGTTGTAATGGTAGGTGAGATGGTGTTGGTTGGAGCACTCCCCAAATAAGTGTTAGGGGGATGATTATTAGAAGAAGGGTTATTAGTGGGATTGTTAAATAGATTTGTATCAATCACTCCCACATTGGTTTGGAGATTTTGAAAAGTGTCTTGATAAGTATGGAAAGAATTAGATCCATCAAATTCATATTGAGTTGTTATTTTCACCATGTTATAATTCATAGATGAAGGAGGAGAAGAGGTTCCCCAAGAGTGATGGTTCTCTTGGGAGAAAAAATGAGTGAGGAATGAACATCCCATATAGTATCTAAATGGATTTAGGTTGTCCAAAATGATTCTAATAAGAGACCTAATTATAAATGAAGAGAGATAAAAAAGATGAAAAATTGGAGAAATGGGAAATTAATTTTGAAAATAGGAAAGGTAAGAAATAGAACTAGATTAACCAGATTGACCTAGTGCATGAAACAAGGATTACCGACTGTATTAGGTCAACTAGGTCAATCTAGTATAGTGCATAAAAGTCAAAACAAGTACAAGATCAACCAGGTCAATTGATTATAGTGAATAGGTAAGAGGAAAATATTGATAACAATATTGTAAATGAAATAAGACAATTTATAGCTAATCTAAGAAGTGCAAAAAGGAAACACACAATCAACTGAATTGATGCTAGCCAATCCAATTGATGTACACAAATTAAAATATTGAACTATGTTGGTCCCCAAAAATGTGATTCATTTTTGAGAGAACATTTGAACTATTTTGGTTCAACAGACCAAAATCCTCTCTCCCCTTCTCAAAAATTATTTTAGGCATTCAAATTTTTCATCATTCAAGCTTTTTTAGATTTCTACAGACTCTGCAAGTTTGAATCTATGGACTCTATAGGATAAAATCTATGGACTCCATTCTACGGGATTCTCAGAAAGGAATCTATGGACTCATTTCTACAAACTCTATAGGTTTAAATCTATGAACTCTATAGATATGTTTTTACAGACTCAACATGCTTGAAATCAACAAGTTCAAAGGCTTCTAGAGGCGAGTTCAATAAAAAGAACAAGTTTCCAACACTTAGTCATTTTTAGGATTGGTTTAATGCCTTGGTTCAACCGAAAGAGTTCATCAACAAACTTCTATGTAGTGTTTGAACCATTGAACCATTGAACCATTAAACCATTTTAGTTCAATGGGTTCAATGGGTTCAAAGGTTCAACGTTATCAATAAGAGTTAAGCACATTTGTCAAGGTTCAAAATTTAACCACTTCAGGTTCAATGGCTTCAAAAAACTTATCAAAGAGAAGAAGGCTTAAACCATTGAACCATTGAACCATTGAACCACTTTAGTTCAAATGTTCAATGGGTTTAAAGGTTCAACAGGTTCAATGGCCCTATGGTTCAACATGGTTTGGCTCAAAGCGTTTGGTTCAAGCAGTCAAGTGAATGAATGGAATACAAGAGATTGAACCATTGAACCAAAGTTGGTTCAATTAGTCAGTTCAATTGGGAAGTTCAAAGGGGTCTTCCAAGAGCCTAAAGGGCAAGTGTCCTTGTGGAGGGCACTTAGGAGCTAAAGTGGATCATTGCAAAATTTGAAAGGGCAATGAACCAAGCCAAGCACCCTTGTAGAGGGTAGTGAACCAAGATAAGTGTCCTTATGGAGGGTAGTGATAAAATTTGGACAAAGAGAATACCTTTAGAAAAGTGAACCAATAACAAACAACCCTTGAGGAGGGCAGGTAGGGAACATGCAGACTATTTCAAAGACCAAGTGAAGAGTAGAGAATTATTTCAAAAAAGTTCCCACAAAAAGTAAACAAGGCACAACTCCTTCAGACAAAATATCCAAAGGAATTCCTTCAGACATTTTGTCTGAAGAAATTCACCTGGGGATAAAAGCTTGATGGAAAGTAAAAGTTAGCCAAAGAAAAATAAAGGCCCAATGGGAAGAAAGAACAAAGGAAGAGAAGGAACAATTCCTTCAGACAAATTATCTAAAAGAATTCCTTCAAACTTTTTATCTAAAGGAAAAGTCCACAAAAACATAAAACCTATAGAGGAAATAAATTCTTGAAGGCCACCTAAAAGATCTTGAAGGGTAGGTACCCTTCTGGGAGTTTCTCACCAGGGAAAGTGGACCATTTTTGAAGACCCTAAAGGGTAAGTTCCCTTTGGGAAAGATCAAACCTCAAGTTGTAATGGAAGCTACCATGTGTCCCTCATAAAGATGCAGTAGAAGCTGCCATGTGTCATCTTCTAAGACATAATTTATAGTAACTTTCAAAATAGTGGAATGTGTCACGTGTCATCTACAAAGCTCGATGGAGGATGCCAAGTGGCAACATCCGTAGCTTCTTCCTTTTATTAAGTAAGGACTATGGTGGGTCTTAGGTGAGTGGCTAAACTTGAGTGAAATGTACCATGTGTCATCATTTGCATGAGCTCAAAAGAGTCCCAAATGTTTCTATAGTGTTTATATGAGCTTAGCAGAAGCCACCACATGTCATCATCTACAAGACTCTCAAAAGGCTCCCAAAGGCTCTATAAGCTCAGTGGAAGCTGCCACATGTCTTCACCTATTTCACAGTGGAATGTGCCATGTGTCACTTGTTAAAAATAATGAAAAGTAGCCAAAGCAAATAGGAAAGATACGAAAGAAGTGCTAAGGAGGATGATAGGCCCACAGTCATCAAATTCAGGGTAACCAAGTAGCTATTGGCTTTCAAACAATGACAGAATTGAACACGTCAAATTTGTGACAATGAAATAACTATTGATTCTTGTAGATTTAAGCATAGACCTTATGAATGAATTTAGTGACTAGCCAAAGAGATAACTCAAGAGCTCAAATCACATAGATAAAAGCAAAATACAGCCAAGAAAGGGGGAATGATGAAGAAGAATCATAAATATCCATGCATGGGAGATGTTTATAGAAGGTAAAGCAACCCACCAAGTGGACATTGGAGAGTGTGAACATTTAATGGTGTGGCCTATTTTTGTACATTAGACAAAGTAAATAGCTAGGAATACATCAAGGAAACACATCAGGTGGCCCATATTAAAAACTAATGCTTGATTCCAACATAGACCATGGATAGAATTTAAAATGCATTGAATGCATCATAAGCCATCATTTTTGTGAGACAAAGTGCCTAAGTCTTTCTTGGAGAACTATAGATAGGACTCTCTCATATTGTTTTAAAGGATCTTGGTCTGTAATTAGAAACAAAACTCTACGCAAATTGAAAGGCATTACTGAGACTTTGAGCTCAGATTGTTGATCATATTTAGTTATTTGAATAAGAAAACAAGTGACTTTCTAGACTTTGTGCTAGAACAACTTGGTTGTTGGTGAAATTGTTATTATGTCTATTTCCTTAATACATTTTTTGTCTATTTAATTAAATAAGTAGAATTAGTGAAAGTGATCAGGAAGGTGTCCTAAAGCTAGTTGTAGAGAGACTTTGTGCTGCTGCAATTGTCTTTAGTTTGTCTATTTTTCTATTCCTATGTAAAGGATCTTGGAAAAATTTGAGCCTTCATTATCCTTCATATTCTATTTTTGTGTAAAAGACCTTGGGACAACTTTGTGCCCTCATTGTCTTTTGTATTTCACTCTTTAGCAGTTGAGGTGGAGACTTTGTGCCTCATTTCATCCTGTTGTGTTACTGCACCCTATTATAGTTACTTTTCGTCACCCAAAAGATTCTTTTTGTTTTTTGAATAACACTTGTGAAAGAAGAGGAGTGTCTTCTATCATTTCATCAGGATTTCTCCTTTGATTTGTGAACATCATCTATGAAAAAAGAGAGATGGATGGTTTATCCTACCCTTGAGTGTTATTTTTTATTTATATATATCTACAGGGAACCTCCCCTTGATGAGAGGAGAGATTTGTCCCCTTTTGATTTAGTAAACCTACACATCTGGCCAACCAATTTCCCTATGCTGTGGTTGAAGAGACCTATTTTACTCATCAGTTAGCTGATCGACAAAATATTCACCCAACAATTTTTGGTGACTCCTCTAGGGATTTACATGCAATCTGAAGTCTCAAGTTTTAGATTAAAATAGTCCCTACCCTTATCCATTATAGACTCTGGTGACTCCATTCTATGTCTTACCCATTATTATTATAGCCTTACCATCTCCCTCCACCTCCATGCCAACTGGGATAGAATGCACAGTTTAAAGCCTCAAGCTTCAAGCTGAAGCAAGGTTAGATCTTTCCCATTTTTGTTTTACAATCTAGAAAGTCCATGATATTCGTGAATTTAAAGGGCTAAAGTTATTGTTGACCCTATATTTGATTTGGTATGGAAAAGTAATTTTGATCCATTTCCTTTACCATCTCGCCTCCAATGAACTTAGAGCTTTCCTCCTACTAAAGTCAAGTCTCCATTATCAGGCAAAGCCTCTATTTTTGCTTTTAATAAAGCTTTGTCAATACTTACCCCTCTAAGATTTGTTATTCCACCTTTCCATAGTCATACTATGGTAGTTCAAGGCCCCTAGGGTAACTCTTTTGGCCCACTTAATTTGACTTCACCTTTACATGATCTTCCACACAGCTCAAGAAAGAATTTCCCTATATTCTTTGGGGATAGGAAGGTTCATCTTGAAAAACACATTGTAGCCTTCAACATAGCTTGTGGCATAATAGGAGTGGAATTTGAGGATGTGTCAGTCAGACTTTTCATGGAAACACTACAAGGTACTACTGCAGACTGGTTATACCATCTTCAGGCTAGGTCAGTGACTAATTGGGATACTCTTAAAGCTAAATTTGAAGCTAGGTTCAAGCCTACAAAAGATGCACATGATTTGCTAGCCCAGCTCACATAGATGAAGAAATAACCTCATGAAGCAATGAGAGATTTCATATCCAAGTTCAACAAATTGAGGAATAGGATTCCTGCTATTGCTCAACCAACACCTATGAATCTCAAATGTTTCTTCATCAACTCATAGTTTCTTGAAGTAAGATTTTTTCTTAGACATGCTAGCCAAATAGACCTTGTTACAGCTCAAGATTTGGCCACTGAGGTGGAATATTACCTTATCTTGGTAGAAAAGATAAGGAGAGATCCAAACAGAGGTAAATCCTCTTCATCTTCTAAATATCCATCTATTGGTACCACTCATCCAATGGTGCAGAAGCTAGAAAATGAGTTACTAACTCTCAAGAAGCAAATGGCATAAGGGATATCTTTAGCTCCTTCATACAGAGATATGCCAAGAAGGACATTCCCCAATCAGTCATACCAAAGCAACACTACTAGAAATCAAGGATAGCCAAATCGTCTTCCTCCCCCATAGGGGAAACTTGCCATTGAAGCACCCCAACCAATTTAGCAGTTGGATATCTCAAGAAAAAATATAATTTGTCTTTCCAACCTAAATTAAACTAATAAAATGATGTTGATATCCTTACAGAAGATCAAGAAGAGTCAGCTGGTGACTCCAACATTGGTTTCCTGAATAACCAGGATAAACCTGGAGGTAAAAGTGAAGCAGTTGATGGATCATATGTCGTGTTCACCCAATCCCAGAACCAGTTAGCCTAGCAAGTTAATAAAGGAAAAATAAGGGAAAGTTCATAGCCTATAATTTCAATCACCAAATGAGGAACTTCTCTACTTTTCCAGTCAAAGGACCCAGTGAGTAATAAAAAGGTAAGTACATCAAGCATTTTTTCCTCCCCAACTTCAATTCCATAGAACAGTCCTCCCCTTCCTAAAAACTAGAAAGATGAACTACCTTCCCCTCTTCCTAGTCTATTTCAGTCATTTGACATAATTGATCATGTCAAGAAGACCAAAACTCAAATGTTTGAATTTGAATTCTTACAAGCCAATCTTGAGTAGTTAGATAGGTTGGTGGAGTGTGAGAAATATAAATCTATCCCTGCAAGACAAGAGATTAAGAAGGTAACTCATGATCCCCAAAAGAACATGCCCATTCTAAATAATCTTGTCATTACTCCTCCAATTGCCCCTAGAAAAATAGAGCCTTTCTATGTTTCCCTATTGATAAATGGTCACAAACTAAGAAATTGCATCATTGATTTTGGTGCATCTAACAATGTCATGTCTGCCAAAGTGGTAGAATATCTTAGACTCAAACTGACCAAAACCTTTGGGAGATGTTTTTACATGAAGAATAAACAAGTTCCTTTGCTGGGACAAATCAAAGATGCCCAATTTGCATTTACAACATTCCTAGATAAAAGAATCAAGATGACAATCCTAATGACTGATGTTCCATCCTCATATGGCATTCTTTTAGGGTGAAATTTCTATAAAGATGTTGGTGGAGAATTTAGCATGGACCTATCTAAAGTGAGGATCCTTGTCAAAGGCATCATGTAGAGGTTATTTCTTGAAAAGGAATCAAAATATGTTGTCACTCAGACATCAGCCCCTAAAGCCCAAATTTTGTTTGAGTCTTCAGGTATGGGTAATTAGTTTTTGACCATAGAAGATACTCATGTTTTAGTTGATGAAACCCCTAAAAATGATAGTCTAAAAATTAGTTCAAACAGAACAACAGAAGACATGATAGAATGTAATGTAAACACAGAAGAATTCTCCCTCCCAAGCAAAGAGAAATTTGACAAAGGATCAGTTTCAAATAAGGTATGGAGGTTAGAATTTGATGGTAGTTGTTCCTATACTAGTTTAGGAGTTGGGATTGTGTTGATATCTCCTTAAGGAGATATTTTCCCTCTTCATACAAGTTGTAGTTCAACAATACTAATAATACTGCTAAATATGAATCTCTTCTGCTTGGATTGAAATTAGATAAAGACAAGGGCCTCAAACTCCTTCATGCCAAAGGAGATGCCAAGTTGGTGGTTTGTCATGTAAGGAACCTATATCAAACCAAAAATGAGAGATTATGCCACTACCACAATCTAGTTAGGATCAAATTGAAAGCTTTGAAGCTTTCAACATCTCTACCATACCCAGGGAATCTAATGACAGAGCTGATGCACTAGCTATTTTAGTAACTCTCTTAGTCCCTCACCCAAACTTCATAGGAGGAAAATACACCATTGAGTTAGCATTTTGACTAAGTGTGCCTGATAATGCTAGTCATTGGCAAGTGTTTAACAATGACAACCAAATCATCACCTTTCTGAAACAAAGAGACAACTTTAAATAGTTACACTTTGAAGACAATAATCCTTAGAAGCTTGAATCAGCTCCTAAAATGAACTCAGATGCAAATGAAGAATTCTTGTAACTCAAAGAGAATAAAATTCCCAAAGGCCTGGTTTCCCTTGAGAAGTTATTTGAAAAACATGATAGATTCATCAGATAGTAGCAAACAGATTGAAACTCCTCCCAGGGGTTTGATCAGATAAATTTGGGTACCAAGGAAGGTCCTAAGATGGTTAACATTGGTAAATGTTGTACTCTCGAAGAGAGGTTCAAGTTTACTACTTTGCTTAGCCAATACATGGATGTCTTAGCATACTCTTACGATGACCTGAAGTCTCTCAGGCTTGATGAAATCTGCCATGACATTCCTCTCAAGGCTGACTCAGTGCCTTACAAGTAGAAATCTCAGAAGTATAATCCAAAGATATCATGTACTATTTTGTCTAAAATACAAAAAATGTTGAATTCTATAATTATTTTCCCAATCCATCATTCCACATGGATTGCCAACATAGTACCTATAAAGAATAAAAATGGCAAAATTTGCATCTGTGTGGATTTTAGGAATCTAAATCAATCATCTTTGAAGGATAAATATCCTTTGCCAATCATGGATCAAGTGCTTTAGATAGTGATAGGCTCATAGATGTTATCAATGCTAGACAGCTTCTCAAGATACAATCAAGTTGAAGTTAGTGAAGCAGACCAACACAAGACTGCTTTCACCACTCCTTGGGGCATGTTTACATATAGAAGGATGCCTTTTGGCTTGATAAATTCTGGCACCACCTTTCGAGAGAAATGGACCTTGCTTTCAAGGATGAGATGGGTAAGTTCATTGTAGTTTTTCTTAATGAGTTGACCATTTTTTCTAAGCATTACCTAGATCATATATGCCACTTACAACAAGTGCTAGAGTACTGCCACCAAAATGACATTTCCTTGAACCCCAAGAAGTCAATTTTTGGAGTAATAGAGGGATAAATTCTCAGACACATTATGTCCAAAAGAGGCATAAAGATTGACTCAGACAGAATCAAGTCTATCTAAGAGCTTACCTTGCCTACAAGTAAGACTGTTGTTCACTCTTTCTTCAAAAAGGTAAATTTCTTATGAAGGTTTATCCTCAAGTTTATTGAGAAGACTCGACACATTGTGAACATGATGAAGGGAAAGGCCACTTTCAGCTAGACTAAAGAAGGCAAGTCAGCATTTGAGAATATCAAGACAACCATTGCCCATGCCCTAATTTTGGTTTGTGTAGACTACAACAAAGAGTTCATCATATATAGTTATGCTTCTAAACACACACTTTTAGTAATTCTAGTTCAACAAGTTAAAGAAAGAGTGGAATCTCCTATTTATTTCATGAGCTACCCTTTCAAAGATCATGAGTTGAAGTACTCAAACATGGAGAAGCATGCTTATGCATTAGTGAGGGCAATCAATTATTTCTACTTTTACATCTTGAATTCTCACACTACTACCTTCATTCCTAATACCACGATCAAATCCATACTGACTCAACAAGAGTTTGGGATGAAAAGAGGTAATTGGATTGCGAAGATCTAGGAGTTTGATCTAGTCATCAAGCTAACAAAGTTGGTATGAGGAAAAGGCCTATGCCAATTAATTGCTGATAATAAACCAAAAGAAGCAAAGGATGAAGGCACACTAACAGTCTTCTTTATCTCCACCAAAAATGAGTGGTATTCAGGTATTGCTCATTTCCTTATTTATGGTGAGTGTCATACTCACCTATCTTACAAAAAAAGGACTATCAAGTTGAAAGCTACCAATTTTGTCCTTTGGGATAATGGCTTGTATAAGAGGAGCCTTGATGGAGTGTTCCTTCATTGTGTAGACAAGGAGCAGCAAAGCCAACTTTTGAAATTCTTCCACAATTTAGCTTAGGGAGGACATTTTTTTGCTCCTATAACTACCCACAAGATTCTACGAGCTACGTATTACTAGCCAACTCTTTTCCAAGATGCATATAAATGGGTAAGAAAATGTGAACTATGCCAGCAATTTGTTGGGAGACCCAAGTTAGATGCCCTACCTCTCAAGCTAGTGGTCATATAGGAGCCATTCCAACAATGGGGAATTGATTTTATTGGAGCTATAAATCCATCTTCAAGTGTTGGACATGATTATGTCCTTATAACAACTGACTACTTCACTAAGTGGGTAGAAGCTATCCCAACCAAGCATGCTACTTCAGAAATAGTGTGCAATTTCCTTAAGGAGAATATCATTTCTAGGTTTGGGGTTCCAACCAAGATTGTTACTAACAGTTTAGCTTGTTTCACTTCACAGAAGATTACATAATTCTATTTATACTATGGGATTATTCTCTCCCACTCTTTTGATTACTTTCCACAAGGGAATGGACAAGTCAAATCAAGTAATAAAATCTTGGTGACTATCATCAAGAAGCTAGTGGATGACAACCAAAGGACATGGCATAAAGCGTTGGTTGATGCTCTATCAACAAATAGAATCACACCAAAGAGGGCAATTGGTATGTCTCCTTTCCAACATCTTTATGGTATCAATGCTGACATACCAATCACCTTAGAATTGTTAGCATTAAAATTGGCTAAGGAAATTGAAGATCAAACATATAAAAGCCCCATTGATAAGAGGATCATGTGCTTGACTGAGCTAGATGAACAGAGAACTATGGTGGTGGACCGAATCACTGCCCATCAAAGCCTAGTGAAGAAGCTCTTCAACCAAAAGGCAAAAGACCATGATTTCTAGGTTGGAGATCACGTCCTACTATGGGACAAGAGAAGAGAACCAAAGGGGATGCATGGGAAGTTTGAATCCCTTTGGAGGGGCCCATTTACTATTCATCAGCTCAATGGTGAAAATAGTTTCTTGTTAAAACATCAAGATGGCACGCTCTTCTCTTTGCCTCATAGTGGGCAACATCTGAAACACTTCAATTTATGAAGTATCAGATAAGATCAACTTGTACATATGTATATTTGTATAGTCTTTAGTCCTATTTTTGTGCTTTCATTTTTGTTTTTGTCACCTTTATTTTTGGATAGCATGACTCCATAGCCCAATGGCACACTTCAAGGTACTAGAGATTTTGGTTTCTACTCCCCTCAGTTGTTCCTGTTGGAATAATGAATATTTAAGCTTACCTAGGGTTAATAGGGTAAGTTATTTATTACCTAGAGTTAATTTTATTTACCTAGGTTAATTTATTTTATTTTTGAGAATCTCTCAACAATATATTTGTTCATATGTGAAAACAAATAGTTTATTTTCTCTATTTTGTAATCACAAAGAAATAGTTTGTTGTCGTGAAACAAACTATTTGTATTATATATACTTTAAAATCTATGAGAAAATAATGAGAGATTAATGAGAGAATACAGAGAATTTATAGTATTATCACCTATTTTTTAGGTGTGAGAAATTTATTTTATTCTCTAGTATTATTTGCAGGTTATTTGTTGTGGGTTCTTTCTCGTGGATCGATCTTGTGGATCCTGTCTATCTCTTGCTCATTCTTTCATGGTATCAGAGCTTGGAGTTTTAGTTGAAGATCCTCTTCCCTACAAAGTTTTCATCATTTTTCATCTATTGACACAGTCAAAAACACTATTTTATTGATGTGTTACAGATATTTGTTATTCTCTCACATTCTGGTTCTTGTTTACAAGTTTTTTTGGAAATTTTTGTACTTTATGCTCATTAATGACCATATAGATTTCCAAAATCAGAATTTTTTTTCATATGGGCATATAAAATCAAGTCAATAATCCATTTAAATTTTAATTTTTTCATTCCATGTTGGCCATACAGCTCTTTCCTTCAAAAATCGGCTAACTGGTTCCTTTTGGCAAACTGCAGTCCCTGTATAGTTTTCTGATGTGGTAGATCATACGGTTGACTTTTTTGAAATATAAGACCTGTTTGTGAAAGTGGAATATGCTAGCTTTCATTCCATATAAATTAGGATGGATTTGGACCAGGCCGTATAGTGTTTTGGAAGGTTACAACAAGAATTTAAAAATCTGTTTTTAGTCTGCAGCATAGCCGTACGATTTTATCCATTCTGAACGCCTTATACTGCATAAAATCAAATTTTGATAATTTTATGTGTTAGTAGACTCCCAATATTTCATTTCCAGATGAGAAGGATGGATTTGGACTAGGTTGTATAGTCCTTTGGGCAGATCCTGTGGAGCTAATTCTGAATTTGCAGAGAGGTGTTTTTCCTTGGCCAGTGTTTACAAAATTCTTCAAAAATTTCCTTGATCACCACACCTTGCTAGAACAAGAGATTAATTAAGATAAATCCAAGTATTATTTAGAATTTGTCTCACACGTGTGAGTCATTTTGGCTTATTTTTTATTAATTTCTTAAATTTTAGTGGTTTAAATGCAAGTCTCTAGCTTTAAAAGTACAAATTTGACTTTACTAAAGTGGCTAGAGGTATTTTGTTAAAAATTTGTAGGGAGGAAGTCTTGGGGTCAAATCCCCCTACATTTTTTTGCATAAATCCATTTAAAAAAAATATTGTATAAGCTATGGCTAAATTTTTTTCATCGAGAGACGTTAAATTGTAACGGGAGGGGTGTTTTGAGGAAAAATGAATGTCTAAGTTATTCTTGTCAACATCATCATCTTCTTTAGGAATGGAATCCCAATTGTTTGAAACCCTAAACTCCACAAATTACCATGTTTAGAAGCTAAAAATGCAACAACTCCTTCAATCAAAGGGGTTATGGAGGATTTTTTTTGAAACAACACCTACAACATTCACCACTGAAAAAGACAAATATGCATATGGTTGTAAGCAGGATGAGGCTCTTGGATTGATTTGCCTCAACATTACAGATGCTACTACACCAAAAGAGGTATGGGAAAAATTTAAAAACCTATTTGGCAAAGTTAATGAGTTTAAAATTTTGTAATTAGATGCAGAATTGAGTACTCTCTCTCCTTCAAATTGCCCTTCAATAGATGAATTCTTAGCAAAATTCAAATTTATAAGGTCACAATTGAAAGCTGGTGACAAGGATAAAAGTGATCAGGAGTGCATTTTCATGATTTTGCCAAAGTTGAAAGGACCATATAGTGTTCTTTCCTCTACTTTTTATACTATGATGGATACATTAGGTGATGATTTCAAATGGCCTTCCTTTGAAGCTTTTTGTGAAAGATTGACTAAGGAGCAAACAAAATTAATGGCCTTAGATGCTCTACCTAGTCCTGGTCATGCTCTAGTTTCTAATTATTCTAAATTAAAACCTTCACCTAAGTCTAAACAAAAGCAAGCACCTTCAAATAACCCTCTAAAGTCCACCTCCCAAACAACTCATCATTCTAAATCTACTAAGACCAAAAAGTCCTTTAAGAAAAAGAAGAAAACATTTGGTCCATGTAATTTTTGTGGTGGTCCTAATCATGATGAAAGTAGATGTTTTAAGAAGATGGACTCATTAGATTCAGTGGTCAAACAACACAAAATTTTCATTCCATCTCCATCTCCTCCTACTTCTCCTGCAAGACAAGGGAAAGCACTTTCAACCAGGGCTATATTTTCATGTCATGATTAGTGGATTTTTGACTCAGGTGCTTCTCATCATCTCACACATTCTAAGGATCTATTATCTTCTCTTACAAATTGTATTACATCACATATTGTTATGGGTAACTCCTCACAGATTAAAGTTTGGGGATTTGGTATTGTTGACAAATAGGTTGGATGTTTTAACAATGTATTGATTGTACCCCAAATCTCTTCTAATCTTCTCTCTGTATATCAAATATGTAATTTTGGTACTGGTAAAACTATAGAGTTTACTTCACATGATGTTGTAATAAGAGAATGTAATGATCTTAGTGAGATAGTTGCTATAGGTACAATAGACCATACTGCAAGACTCTATAATTTTTATAAGTTTGAGTCTTTTATGTCTTCTAGTTTTTCACTTATAGCACATGGTAATAATCTCAACAAATTATGGCATGAGAGATTAGGGCATTTGAGTTATGGATATATGCAAAAAATGAGTACAAAACATCTTGTAAAAGGCCTTCTTAAGGTCTCATGTATTGATGGGGTGTGTCTTGGTTGTCTAGTTGGTAAACAACACCAGGATCCATTTATAGTTGGTAAGGCCACATGTGAAAATGCACCCTTAGGGTTGGTTCATAGTGATTTGATGACTTTTCCAACTCATTCTTTTTTAGGGGCTAAATATGCACTCACATTCATTGATGAATTCACTCGTAAAACTTGGGTATATTTTCTCAAGTTGAAAAGTGAATTTTTTGAGACTTTTAAGGCTTTCAAAACCTTTGTTGAAAAATAATCATCTCTTCCTCTTAAGAAGATACACACTGATAATGGGGGGAATATGATAGTAATGCTTTTTATGATTTTTGTATTGAGCATGGGATACAACACTAGTTCATTATACCACACACTCCTCAACAAAATGGTGTAGTAGAGAGGAAGAATCGACCATTGAAAGAGATGGCTAATTGTATGATTCACTCTATAAATTTGTGTCCACAATATTGGGCTAAAACTATAAATTGTGAAAACTACATTCAAAATCATATGCCTCACAAAAATGTGCAAAATATGACACCAAAAGAAGCTTGGTCTGGGATCAAGCCTAATATTTTAGATTTTTGCATCTTTGGGAGTCAAGCATGGGCATTTGTTCCTGATGACAAACATAAAGCATTAGAGAAGAAAAGCCAATCACTCATTTTTTTTGGCTATTATGAAGATGTAAAAGCATATCATCTTTTTGATCCTGTCAGACATGATGTGTTGTTTTGATGGGATGTTCAGGTTGATGAGCTACCCACTGCATAGGAGTGTACATCTAGTTCTTCTTCTCCCCCTCCTTCTACCGAGGATAATGAGGATTTGCTTTCTATTATTGATGATGATGATGTTTCACCTATTCAGCCACCACAACCATCTTCTTCACCACCTTTTCCCAAGTGGGCAAAGAGCACTCTATAGGCAGTTGGTTCTTTTGTTGGTGATCCATCTGATTCTCATCACACTCACTCACAAACATCTGGTGTTTCTCTTTTTAGACAAGCTTGTACAGATGATCTAGTGTTATTTTATTAGGCCATTTCTATACCCGAGTGGGATGTTGCAATGAATGATGAGTATTCTTCTTTGATGAAGAATGATACTTGGGATCTTGTCCCTCTTCCTAAGGGAAGAAAACTTATAAAATGTTAATGGGTCTATAGGACCAAATATGCTACAGATGGATTAGTAGATAAGTACAAAGCTAGATTAGTAGCTAAGGGTTTTTCATAGGTTGAAGGGGTTGATTACTCTGAGACCTTTTCCCCTATAGCTAAGATGGATTTTATTCAGCTTGTACTCTCTCTTACTGCTTCACATTCTTGGTTAGTTTTTTAGATGGATGTGAAGAGTGCTTTCTTGCATGGTGATCTTCGTGAGGAGATCTATATGGAGTATCCTCCAAGATTTATACAGGACTCATCATTGGTTTGTAGATTCTGTCATTCTCTTTATGGCCTCAAACAAGCTCCTAGAGCTTGGTACGAGAAGATGGATAGTTTTCTTTCGAGTTCTAGTTTTATTCATTGTGAGTCAAATCACAATGTATACATCATAAAGCAAGGTGAGGAGCTTTTCATATTGGTTTTGTATGTTGATGATCTCATCCTCATTAGTAGTTCAGATTCCTTGATACATGACATCAAGGATAAGTTAGTAGATAGGTTTGATATGATAGATCTGGGACTTCTACATTATTTTCTTGGTCTTCAATTTTTTCAATCTTTTGAGGGCATCTCTATTGGACAACAGAAGTATGAGACATATCTTCTTCATCAATTTGGCATGGCTAATTGTAAGCCTGCCTCCAGTCCATATCAGTTAGGTATTGTGTTGTCTGCCATTTGTATGAATCCTCTTGTTGATCCAACTTTGTATAGGCAACTTGTAGGTAGTCTTTTATACCTGACTCATACCCATCCTAACATCACATTTGCTACAAACCTTGTCTCTCAGTTCTCACATGAGCCTCATGAGAGTCATTGGCAAGTATCCAAGTGTATTTTGTGCTACATTTAGGGCACCACTCACTTTTGTATACATTAAACACCACAGAGTTCTACACAGCTTGTTGGATATACTAACTTTGATTGGGTTGGTGATGT
This sequence comes from Torreya grandis, assembly GCA_037957365.1. Classification (NCBI taxonomy): domain Eukaryota; kingdom Viridiplantae; phylum Streptophyta; class Pinopsida; order Cupressales; family Taxaceae; genus Torreya; species Torreya grandis. Next base: position 1,718,819 of record JARHVA010002789.1, on the reverse strand, counting down.
TGACACTCATAAGTCCACTTGTGGATTTGCTTTCACAATTGGTTTAGGTCCAGTTGCTTGGGCATGCAAAAATTAGACTGCTATTACATTGTCCTCTACTGAGGTCAAGTATCGAGGTGCTATCAAAGCTAGTTAGGAGACACTTTAGCTTCGACAATTGCTTGGAGAGTTTGGCTTCACATAGTAGGGTCCTACTACTATTTGGTGTGACAAATAAAGTACAATTTTTATTTCATGTGATCCTATTGAGCATTAGTGGATAAAACACATTGAGATTCACATGCACTTCATTCAACATCTTATTCAAGATGGAGTTCTTTCTTTGGAGTTTATGCCTACAGCTGAATAGATTACAGACATCTTCAATAAACCTTTGGCTTCTCTTCATTATCTTTGGTTACGATCGATGATTAGGGTGAAGGAAGTTGTCTTTAGGGGGGATTTTCCATGAAGTCCTTCCTTCCTTTAATTTTCATATATTTGATTGGTTTTTACATGGGTACTTTATCAGGCCTAGTAGCCGGGACCCATATTTGTTTGTCATTCTCCCTATGTTTCAATTAAGGGAGGGTGTTGGAATAATAAATATTTAAGCTTACCTAGGGTTAATAGGGTAAGATATTTATTACCTAGAGTTAATTTTATTTACCTAGGTTAATTTATTTTATTGTTGAGAATATCGCAACCATATATTTGTTCGTAGTATGTGAAAACAAATAGTTTGTTTTCTCTATTTTGTAATCATAAACAAATAGTTTGTTGTCGTGAAACAAACTATTTGTATTATATATACTTTACAATCTATGATAAAATAATGAGAGATTAATGAGAGAATATAGAGAATTTATAGGATTATCACCTATTTTTTAGGTGTGAGAAATTTATGTTATTCTCTGGTATTATTTGTAGGCTATTTGTTGTGGGTTCTTTCTCCTAGATTGATCATGTGGATCTTGTGTATCTCCTGCTCATTCTTTCAGTTCAAAGTTTTCAACTGAAAGAAGTTCCCCAACTGGAGCCAGCTATTGTCCCCCAAAAAAATCAATCATTTTTGAGACAACATTTGAACTATTTTGGTCCAACAGACCAAAATCCTCTCTCCCCTTCTCAAAAATTATTCTAGGAATTCAAATTCTTCATCATTCAAGCTTTTTTAGATTTCTACAAACTCTGCAAGTTTGAATTTATGGACTCTACAGGCTAAAATCTACAGACTCCATTTCATAGAATATTAAAAAAGGAATCTACAAACTCATTTCTATGAACTCTATAGGTTTAAATCTATGAAATTTATAGATATGTTTCTATGAACTCAACATGCTTGAAATCAACAAGTTTAAAGGCTTCTACAAGTGAGTTCAATCAAAACAACAAGTTTCCAACACTTAGTCATTTTCAAGATTGGTTCAATGCCTTGGTTCAACCAAAAGAGTTCATCAAAAAGCTTCTATGTAGTGTTTGAACCATTGAACCTTGAACCATTTTGGTTCAATGGGTTTAAAGGTTCAATGTCATCAACAAGAGTTAAGCGCATTTGTCAAGGTTTAAAGTTCAACTACTTTAGGTTCAATGGCTTCAAAACACTTATCAAAGAGAAGAAGGCTTGAACCATTGAGCTGTTGAACCATTGAACCACTTTAGTTCAAAGGTTCAATAGGTTCAAAGGTTAAACAGGTTCAATGGCCCTATGGTTCAATGTAGTTTGGTTTAAAGCGTTTGGTTCAAGTGGTCAAGTGAATGAATGGAATACAAGACATTGAACTGATTTAACCATTGAACCATTAAACCAAAGTTGTTTTAATTAGTCAGTTCAATTGGGAAGTTCAAAGGGGTCTTTCAAGACCCTGAAGGATAAGTGTCCTTGTAGAGGGCACTTAGGAGCCAAAGTGGACCATTGTAAAAATATGAAAGGGAAATGAACCAAGCTGAGCACCCTTGCAAAGGGCATTAAACCAAGCTAAGTGTCCTTGTGGAGGGTAGTAAGCAAAGGTGGACAAAGAGAATTCCTTCAAAAAAGTGAACCAATAACAAACAACCCTTGTGGAGGGAAGGTAGGGAACATGCGGACCATTTCAAAGACCAAGTGAAGAGTAGAGAATTATTTTGGAAATGTTCCCATGGAAAAGTAAACAAGGCACAACTGCTTCAAAAAAATGTCTGAAGGAATTCTTTCAGACATTTTATCCAAATAAATTCCCCTAGGGATAAAAGCCTGATGAAAAGCAAAAGTCTGCCAAAGAAAAGCAAAGGCCCGGTGGGAAGAAAGAATGAAGGAAGAGAAGGAACAATTCTTTCAAACAAATTGTCTAAAAGAATTCCTTCAAACTTTTTGTTTGAAAGAATTCCTTTGGACTTTTTGTTTGAAGGAAAAGTCTACTAAAACAGAAAACCCATTTAGGAAATAAAAGCTTGAAGGCCATCCAAAAGATCTTGAAGGGTAGGTACCCTTGTGGGTGGCTCTTGCTAGGGAAAGTGGATCATTTCTCAAGACCCCAAAGGGTAAGTTACCTCTGGGAAAGATCAAACCTCAAGTTGTAATGGAAGCTGCCACATGTCCCTCATAAAGATGTAATGGAAGCAGCCACATGTCATCTTCTGAGACAGTTTCTAGTAACTCTCAAAATAGTAGAACATGCCACATGCCATCTACAAAGCTCGATGGAGGCCACCAAGTGGAAACATCTACAACTTCTCAATTTTATTGAGTAAGGAATGTGGTGGGTCCCAGGTGAGTGGCTAAACTTGAGTGGAACACACCATGTGTCATCATCTTCATGAGCTCAAAAGAGTCCCAAATGTTTCTATAGTGTTTTTATGAGCTTAGCAGAATCTACCACATGTCATCATCCGCAAGACTCTCAAAAGTCTCCCAAAGCCTCTATAAGCTCAGTGGAAGCCACCATGTGTCTTCACCTATTTCATAGTGGAATGTGCCACTTGTCACTTGTTAGGAATAGTGGAAAGTGCCAAAGCAAACATGAAAGATATAAAGGAAGTGATAAGGAGGATGATAGGCCCATAGTCGTCAAATTCAAGGCAACCAAGTAGCTATTGGCTTTCAAATGATGACGGACCCAAACACATCAAATTTATGACAATGAAATAACTATTGATCCTTGCAAATTTAAGCACAGACCCTGTGAACAAATTCAGTAACTGGCCAAAGAGATAACCTGAGAGCTCAAATCACATAGATAAAAGAAAAATAAAACCAAGAAAGGGGGAATAATGAAGAAGAATCAAAAATATCTATGCATGGGAGATGTTTATAGAAGGTAAAGCAACCCACCAGGTAGACATTGGAGAGTGAACATTCAATGGCATGGCCTCTTTTTCTACATTAGACAAAGCGAACAACTAGAAATACATCAGGGAAACACATCGGCATCTCATATTAAAAATCGATGCTTGATTCCAACATAGACCATGGATAGAATTTAAAATGTATTGAATGAATCATAAGCCATCATTTTTATGAGACAAAGTGCCCAAGTCTTTCTTAGAGCACTATATATAGGAATCTCTCCTATTGTTTTAAAGGATCATGGTCTGTAATCAGAAACAAAACTCTACCCAAATTGAAAGGCATTACTGAGACTTTGAGCTCAGATTGTTGATCATATTTAGTTATTTGAATAAGAAAACAAGTGACTTTCCAGACTTTATGCTGGAATAGCTTGGTTGTTGGGGAAATTTTTCTTATGTCTATTTCCTTAATACATTTTTTGTCCATTTTATTAAATAAGTAGAATTAGTGAAAGTGATCAGGAAGGTGTCCTAAAGCCAATTGTAGAGATACTTTGTGCTACTAAAATTATCTTTAGTTTGTCTATTTCTCTATTCCTGTGTAAATGATCTTGGGATGATTTTGTGCCCTCATTATCCTTCATATTCTATTTCTATGTAAAAGACCTTGGGATGACTTTGTGCCCTCATTGTCTTTCATATTTCACTCTTTATCAGTTGAGGTGGAGACTTTGTGCATCATTTCATCTTGTTGTGTTATTGTGCCCTGTTACAGTAACTTTTCATCACCCAAAAGATTCCTTTTGTCTACAAAACAACACTTTTGAAAGAAGAGGAGTGTCTTCAATCATTTCATCAAGATTTCTCCTTTGATTTATGAACATCATCTATGAAAAAAGAGAGATGGATGGTTTATCCTACCCTTGAGTGTTATTTTCTATTTATATATATCTATAGGGAACCTCCCCTTGATGAGAGGAGAGATTTGTCCCCTTTTGATGTAGTAAACCTACATATCTATCTGACCAATTTCCCTATGTTGTGGTTGAAGAGACCTATTTAACTCATCAGTTAGCTAATCAAAAAAATATTCACCCAACAAACTGACACTGGCTAATGTAAAATTTTTCACACACAATTGATCAAGGATCAAGAAAAAACTTGAAAGTAAAGCTATTTAGTTGGTCAACCTAGAATGTTAATTAAATTATTAAGAACAATTTTAATATTAAAGGGAGATTGGCTATAAGCAAGGTACTAGATAGAAATCTATGGATAGTTTTAGGTAAGTTAAGGATGAAGGGGAATATAGTGGAAATGATATAGGCTTGGTATTAGGTCCTGCTCTAATAAGCCTAATGTGTTCTTAGCCAAGATATACCATTAACCATGCTCTATACTTAACTAGAGCATCAAATTGGCTTCCCCCTTGATGATGAAATACAAGTAGGTAGAATTAGGTAGTCAAATGTTTAAATTCTTGTTTATGTTTATGTGGTTTGGTTGTGTGTGTAAAAGAATAGAAATAGTGCAATTAAGTGATTAATTGAAAAACCGCCTAATTAGACTATGTGAACTATTTTAAGCATGCAAGAAAATTAAAATAAAGATGTGATTAACATATATGGTTAATCCTAAATTTGAAATAAGGTATAATTGAGAAACTATATGGAAAATCATACATAATATGGTTGATAGGTTTAAACCTATACTATAAAATCAAAGTTTGAAAGTGAACTAGGTTGGTTAGGTTGAACTAGTTATTTTAGAAAACTTAGAACATATAACTATGTCCACAGGGTTGACCTATTTGGCTATGCAGAGATAGTTTTGAATATTGAAAACTTGAATGAAAAGTAAAATAAAGAAAGATATAAAGAAATAGAAACTGACCTAAATGTTTTAGAGAAGAAAAGGAGAATATTATTGATCTGAGACCTTGGAGAAAACTGGCAAAAACTTGTAAACTAGGTTGAGATGGTCAATCAAGCTATACATGAACCTACTAAGAAAGTGTTAAAATGCACTAGGTCAACCTAGTCAACCTAGTAGGTTGAATAAAAAGTTTATAAACCTAAAAAATTACACTAGGTTGAGCTGGTTGATCTAGTTGTCTAAATAGGACTTTACAAGTTTGAAAACCTATACTTGGTAGAGTTGGTCAAGCCAATTACCTATTCCTAAAAACTTGTGCATAGAGATAAATAAACTAGGTCAAGAAGGTTAAGCTAACATAGTAAAGATATAATAAAAATAATGGTGAATAAAAATGAAATAAGTGAAAGAAACCTTGCAAGTGTTTGATTCACATCAGGTTCACCATAATGTATGTAATTAGAAATGCATCATGTCCATAAATCAATCCTAGATTAGATGGGATATAACACATCTACACTTGTTAATATGGGAATACAATTATTAAGCAAGAGCATGAATAATGTGAGGATCTACTAGACCTAATTAGGGGATCACTTGTCACAACACACTATGTGAGACAGGGTTCCAAAGCCTATAGCTTAACATAATCATACAAAAACCCTAAAAAAGTCCTATAATTTAATATTTCACTAATCTAATAATAAGAAAAGTAAATCTAATCTAGTGTACACCAAATCTTATCACATAGAGTGAGGGTTAGTAAAGCAAAAAAATCAAAACATGTATAAGGAACTTCAAATAAAGTAAGTATGAGTAACACCCTAATACATAGAATATGAAGAGTAATATTATTCAAGATAACACTTATGCTACTTCTATCTACTACAAGAGAGGAGAATAAAGTTGGAATATACTTACCTAAATGTGAACCCATCAAGACTCAATCTCTCCCTTGGTTAATGGGGCTTCGTAAGAGGTTGTTTTGGTTTATAAGGATCACTTTGTTAGGCCAAAACATCTAAGACCTATCCACAAGACTAGATTCTCCAAAATAATAAACCTAAGCTAAGTCTCCTCAAGTAGAATGGTAGAAACGCAGATTATGAATAAGTGTGAGTGAATAATAACTCTTGATTGCACATTTTTAATAATGACTAAAATGACCTTGTATTTATAGGTAGAACTTACCCTAAAATCATTTAAGAATGTCAGTTGTGATAGGTTGACCTAGTGAACCTAGAAATGTTTTGGGATAACTCACTAGGTCTATGATAGGTCGATTGGGAGGCTAACAAAGCAAAAGAGATAAAAGGGTCCTTAAACTATACTAGGTCAACCAAGTTGACCTAGTATGTTGAATAGGTTAAAAGGGTGACAAATAATGAAATGAAGGATGAAAAGAGGAAAAATACTAGAAGACTATGTAAGGGAGGAGAAATAGCTTAGGGAAAGGTTTTAGGAACTATTTAAATTGGTAATAATGAGGCAATAAGGGATAATAATCTTACAAAGCACCAAAGGTCTACCCACCCCTTTCTTAATTCACCCCTAAAGGCTGCACTGAAAGAGATTGAGTCTTGATGGGTTCTTATATGTAAAGCATTAATAATCTATAAAAGGTTAAAAATATTATATGTATACACCTTGTGTCTAGGAGTTTTAACATGATTGAACTAGTTATAATTATCCTCTAGTAATAATAACTAAATAGGGCCTAAATGTGCTTTAAAAAGTAATATGTCTAATGGATGAATAGTTATAATAGGTACAAAAATCATATCAAACATACCTTAACCTATCTCAAAATTTCAAAGTCATGGCTATTTCAAACATGCCACTCATATAGTTATCTCCCCCAATAGGTATACAAACTAATTCCTTGGGCTATGTAAATCAGAACATAGACGTCTTTGGCCAAAGTATATTAGTGGGAGATATGTTTAATGTCCCATTTTAGACACCTAAAATTGTTATATATTTTTCATGATGATGTCATGGAAGTGTCTTAGTGAGTGGATAAAGTGACTTGATAATCTATGTGATAATGACAAAGTGTGTAATGTGCTTGTTCTAGTGTACTTTATGTATGGCTGGTTGATCTTTAGTATTGACATGGCTAGAGAATATTAGGGATGCATATGATGATTTGAGCATGTGAAAAAAGTCACTAAGATGTTATGTATGTTTGGAGATCTTGTATTCATAGGTAGAATTCATCTATCTTATCATTGTTCTCATCTAGACACTTTGGGTCTAGTAGCTAGAACTTTGAGTAGAGAATTTAATGACATCACTATTACCACTTGGGAATGTGTCAAGGGGAGTTGGTCATATGGTTGTGATCACATTATTCCCTAGTTTTTATGAACTAGATCTCAAGTCATTCAACATATCAACATGAAAGATATGAGGGTACAAAGTTGATTTTTTAGTTAGAATTCACTATTTTCCCATACCTAGCCAAATTTATAATGTAGCTAGAAAGAGCTAAGTAAGCATGTGGATGAGGTTAGCATTCACACATGTAGAGGTATCAAGAAAAAATGATCATATGATTTTGTTCTTTTTTATGCCTAGTTTATTTTTAGTAAATTTTGGATCATGTGATGTAGTGCATCAAAATATATACATATTTATAGTTGGGCTCTCATGTAGTTTCACTGTGTTTTCCCATACTTGGCCAATTTTTTAGTATGCCAAAAAGAGATGAGTGAGAATTTGTATGGTGTTATATCTTGTATGTGTGAAGGTTTAAAGAGAAACTAATCATATGGATTTGTTTAATTTTGAGCATAGATTATTTGTGCTAAATTTGAGATCACGCATTGAAGTGTGGTAAAAGTTATGGATACTCAATTTTGACCCCTTAAGTAGGTTTTGACATAGTTGGCTCTATGACAGAATTTTTTGAGAAGGCATACTAATGGCATTATATCTTACACATGAAAGAATTCTAGGAGCTATGTGTCACATGGTTAGATTATCCTATGTGAGGAGATCATCTAATCCAAGTTTGAGATCATGCGAGTAAGTGCATAAAAAGTAATTAATGAATAAAAATGGCTACTTAGGCATATTAAAAGGGTCCCCAACTTAGTCATTTCTACAAGTGTTAAATATTGATCAAGATCAATGGTACACATTGATCCAATAAGTCAAGAATTAGTGAGATGAGGATAGGTTCATTGTGTTTAATGACTAAGAAAAGGTATAGGATAATGATCCAATGATGAGTGGGTATTCATACATTTTGATCAAATGGTGAACATTGATCACTAAAGACTTGACTGATCTATAGAGATTGATGGAGCACATTGAGACAAAGTTTATAAATTACATGATATGAGATCAACTATGAGATGTTTAACATTTGGATTTGGTAGTTTATTCATTAAGGATCAAACAACATTGATGGTGTGTATTCAATTTGAGCTACGAGTTCATGAGATTCAATTATTGTGTTCAAAGGTTAACTATGACTGTTTGCATTTGAATATGCAAAGGAAAAAACCAATGTATAGTTTTTAGAACTTTCTTTTGATAAAATATGAATTTGTTCACATAGTAAAAAAAAGTGGTAGAGGACTCCAAGGCACATCTAGATATGTAGATTTAAAGATTTGAAAGTGAGTATAGTTAATGATATTGAGATTAGAAGTTGACTATGTGTTCATGCTTACTTTATAAGTGACTCGAGAAGGATATTAGAGCTTATATTGATGTTTTTTTTATGTCTCACAATGAATTAGCTTTTGAAACATGTTGTAGAATCTATGAGGATGATTTATGTGTATTTTATAGGTGTGATCAATCTATCTTAAGTATGAACAATGATTAAGAAGTTAACTGTGTTCATTCATGGTGAATATATGCATCATGTTAGTGTTTGAGTCGTTTGAGCATACAAAGAGGTGAGATAAGTTGACTATGATCATTTGAGGATGTTGAAGGGGACATAAGGAGTGGACATATGTATTTAAAAACTGGTCCTGTGTTCTTTTTTTTCTCAAGGGAGTGTTAAATGAGTGAATGGGATCACATGAGACCCATAAGGGCTATGAGGGCCTTATTGAAATGTGTAATTGCTTAAGGGTGACCCATAGATGCTATGGCTAACCTATGAAGAGTTTATTTAGCTATGTATTCATGTGAGAGATACCTTAAGAACTAAGGCATGCCTAATGGATGACTAAGGTAGTATTAATCAAGATTGCTCTATAAATAGTGGAACCAAAGATGATGGGTTATAAAATTTGTGTGAGAGATTAAGGAGTGATTAGAGACATGATTGTGTGTGTTTGATGGAGTGAAGGAGGGGTAGAGTTACCTAAGTACATGTTGAAGATAATATCAATTTTAAGACTATTTTTATGACCTATTGGTCATAATTTTGTTGGTAGAATAGTGATCTTATATATTGAGTGTGAGTGAAGGAGAAAAGTGATAATCAAAGCTCTCTCATCAAGTGTTGTAAACACCAGTTTAGATGTGGATGTGTTCATAGGTATTATTGTGACACCTTAGCATCTAAGGTGGTTATATCCTCCTTACAAGGTAAAACTTGCTAAAAGGTCTAGTTGTTATTATAGCTTGGCTAGGCAGGTGTGGTAGCACCTTGTGGGATTGGAGTCTTGTTAAATAGGGATTGTAGTTCCTTGATCATTTATAAATGGTCTAAACTATATCTTATTATTATAAGATAGTATTCCAACTATAGGTTCTAGTGAGTTTTCTCACCTAAGAGGGTTTCTCACATATGTCATGTGTTATGTGATTGATCTTACATTATCTCTCTTGTTCATTGATATGAATGTTGTGTATGCTTCATGATTTATTGTGGTAACTAATTAAGTGTTTAAAAATATCAAAATTTAGGTTAGATTATTTGGGCTCACTGATTCATCCCCCCTCTTAGTGATTGTACCTCTAATAATTGGTATCAGAGAGATGTCCTTTGATACATGCTTGATAACTTGAAGGTGATCAAAGGTAGAATGGCTAGTCAGAATGTGTAAGGTGGTTTCTCTACTAAGAAAGCACTAATGTTCAATGAATCTAATTATGCATTTTGGAGTGTTAGGATGAAGACATAAATTATGTCTCCAGGGTTTGATGGATGGTACTCAATTTTGGATGGTTATGATGATCCTATTATTCTTCTATCTAGTGTTGTAGACAAGAAGCTATTTGAGAATAACTCTAAGGCAATGAATGCCATCACTTGTGGTCTTATAGAAATTGAGTTTACCAAAGTAATTCATTATACTTATACCAAGGAAGTATGGTTTAAATTGAAGATAATTTTTAAAGGAGATTCAAAGGTTAAGCTTGTTAAGTTACAGACTCACAAAGGTAATTTGAAAGTCTTAAGATGATTGAAGAAGATATGGTGGCATCCTTTTTGCAGAGAGTTGATGAGACTGTGAACATCATCAAAGGTCTTGGAGATAATATTGAATATAATACTATTTTTCAAAAGGTATTAAGGTCTCTATCCCCCAATTTTGATCTAAAAGTATCTACTATAGAAGAGAGTCATGATCTTAATTAGTTTAAGATGGATAAATTACATGACACCCTTAATGCCTGTGAGATGAGAAAGAATGATGATATACCACCAAAGAAAGAAGCAACATTCATGATAGAGATGAAGCATAAAAGGAAGTTCCAAGGTAAGAAATAAAAAGAGGATGACATATCTGATATTGATGATGATGAACTAATTGATTTGATTACTAAGAAATTGAACACTACCTCAAAGAAGTATAAGGGTAAACTACTCCTCAAACGTCTTAATTATGGAGAGATATGACATTTTTCTCAAAATTTACCTCATAATCATGAAAACAATGATGATGAATAACATGGTGAAGGCCAAGATGAAGACAAGAAGACATACAAGAATAAATAATTCAAAAAGTTTAACAACACAAGGAAGTTCTTCAAAAATAAGAAGAATCTTTACACAAAAAAATATTGTACCTCATTAGATGAGAGTAAAGATAGTGACTCAAAATATGATCATGAAGATGATGGTTCTACTGAAGATGAATCTTATTTATGTCTAAATAAGGAAGTTGCTCACATTAAAAGGAGTCTACTTGGAGGGATTCAGATGATGATGAAGATGAGGTGGACTATGAGACTATTTTGATGAATGATCTTAAAGAACTAAAGATTGAAAAGAAGAGAAATAAGAAGATGAAATCTAATCTCAAGGACTATGAGGATAAATTTAGTATTTTTGAGGAAAAATTGAATGAAGACACCAAAGATCATGAAGATATGATCAAGCATCTTAGTTATCAGTTGGACATTCTATCTACAAGCCTAAAAGCTAAAGAATATGAATGTTCAAGGTATGTTTTAGAAAATTAATCTTTGAAATCTAAGCTAGAAAAGATAAATGGTAAGGTGAAGACATTTGTGAGTTTTGAAAAAACCTCATATGATCTAGAAAACATTTTGAGTGGTCAAAATCATGCTAGTGATAGAATTGGTCTTAGATATGAAGAAGAATAAAATAATGTTACTCAAGACAAGATCAAGACTAATGTGAACTAAGACAATCATAATTTGAAGACAAATCAGATCAGATATCCAAATATCATGAGGTATGTAAGATTTAATTGTTATTGTTATACATGTAATCAATATAGTCATAGGGATAGAGAGTGTAAGAGACTTCTTAGAAATGAATTTACATGGGAATATGATGGGGGTCATTAGTCAAAAGGTTTTAATAGAATCATGTGATTTAACTGTCTTGATGTGGAACACTTTGTAAACCACTATCCACATAAGATTAAATAAGGTGAGTCCTCTTCAAAAAGGGGAGGTGGTTTTGTTTGTCATGACATATGAATATTTTAGTGAATTTCACTTATATTCTTTGGAAAAAAAGAGAAAAGAAAATCGAGAAGGGTATGGTTTAAAAACTTGATATGTTGTTCTTGTGTCGATATAGATGGTTGTAGATACTCCGCTTTGGCTTAGGAGGAATGACCTGTAGATAAGAAAGAACTAAATAAATGGTTGATTAGCTAAATCAAATAATTATGAGATTATTTGGAGTCTATTAATCCACACTTTTAAAAAATTAAGTTATGAAAGTGAAAGATAAAAAAATTTAATAAATAATAGAAGATACTAAAATGAAATCCAAGAAGTGCTAGATAAATAAATAGATGAATTTGAATAATTATAAAAATAAATATATGAATATTAATGCTAAAAAAATCAAGTTTATCCAAGAAAATAGGGTGAGGTTTTATGATCAGGCAGAGGGAAATAAATTTAGATTTGGTTGAGGTCTAGTGGTTGAAAATAGCTTGTTGTTTATTTATCACATACTGACCATCGATAGTTGGGGTGATCATCAGTGGTTAAAAACCATCGATAATTATGGAATGACCATCAATGATTAGGATGATCATTGGTAGTTACTATGTTTTTGGTCTGGTTTAAAAAATTAGTCTGAGAAGGTTGCATAATGGAATTTTGGAAAGTGGGTTTGGGTTGGGTTGGTTGTGAAATAGAAATAAAGTAATTAATTAGTGAAAATAGATAATTTGTTTTTTGTTGATCTGAAGTTGGTTAAAGAATCTGTTGGTGGAGCCCAGAGCAATTTTGGTAGAGTAATGATACTTGGCTATTGGTTGATGGATGGTAGTGCTTCAGATCTCTAACATACTTCTTGGTTTGATAGATTACTAGAAGAATATCTATAAAAAAGAATTACTAATGTGTGAAGATCTGATTTTAGATGAAAATGATAATTTCAACTCCTCCTTTTCTCTTTTTATAAGAAGGAAATAGAATTAAAATAATAGTTCAACAAGGTGTTTAATAGGGTGTCTAAATTTAGATTTCACATGCATTGGTTCACACACAAATTAGATAATCTAAATATGAAAAAGTAAGCTAGAGTTGAGTAGAGTTAACTATTTCGATAATTAGAGGATGACCATCGACAGTTAGGCCTAACCATTGGTGAGTAGGGAGATTGTCAGTGATCATTAGGTCAAAAGTTTAATTTGGTCAAAGCTAGTCAAGGTGAGTTAGGTTTAAGTTTGACATGTTACGAGATAGTCCCTAAGGGATCCTAAGGTGGATTAGGGGCTACTTTAACATCTAGAATCATCATGTGTGGTTTTTTAGTGTCTATATTTTACCCCTTTTTGTTATGTAGATAATTAAGTTGTAAATTAAAAATGGATTAGGGGTTGAAGGTCAGGTTACCTCGAGCATGGGAGGAGGTGTTCCCCTTAAACCAAGAATCAATGAGGTGAAACAGAATTGGGTGTGGGTTTGATGATTGGATAAGTTGGTGATGAAGTGGCTGATAGGTCAGGAACTGAATCATGAACATACACTTAAAGTGTAACTAAATATAATATCCAAGATTATGCATCACCTAAGTTGCCATGGTTTGGTAAAAATAAGGTCTGTACTAGAAGGATAAGTAACAAGTGGACCACGTGACCATATGTGATGGTTGGGAGACACTTGTAAATATCATTTTCCTAGTCAAGGTTGGTGTTTTTATGAGTATCCAAGGTAGGAAGTACTCTTGTGAGGACATTAATTGGTTGGGTGTACACAAGATATCATAAGTTCAAAATTATCAATATGGAAATTTAGTTGGTGTAGTCAAAAGGACCAAGGTGAGGTTGAAATCATTAGTTCTCAAGGTTTGGTAAAGAAGGGAATCTCTAATTATTGGTAGTAGGTAGAAGTGTGTGAAATTTTTTTATGTAAAATATTTTGGGTAGAAAGGGAAAACCCTAAGTTGGTCAATCATTAACAATTAGGGTAGACTATCGATGGTCACCATGATCATCAATGGTCATACATCATACCTAAAAGGGTGAATACAAAATATTTTTGGGGGTTTTATTATTTATTTTGGATTTGAAACCCTTGACGATTGGCTTGTTGGCATTATTTAATAAAAATGGTGATGGTTGAGGGTGATTGATTGAGTCAAATATAGTAGATTGATTTGAGGTTAATCAAGTGATCAAATATGTAGAGGGGTCGAGGGGGAGCACAAGGTCAAGAAATGGTCCCTAGAGTTCCTCCTCAATAGTGGTCAAGGAACAAGGTAGATATTATTTTGAATTGGTAGACTAGTTTCAATTTTACAAATGAATGCTTGATTAAATTTGTAAGTTATTCATTTGGTTATGTGGGTGAGTTTGACCTAGGGATAGGGATGTGATAGTTACTATTTTTGGAGTTGAAATGATAGGTTAGATGCAAATTTATAGGGGTAAGTATATAAGGTAGGGTAGAGGTAGTTTTAGGTGGGGTTGTTTTAGTTATTGTGAGGTTTGGTAGGTTATTTTGAGGGTAGGGTTTAAGTTTGATCATTAACGGTCACTTTATAGTGATCATTGATGATCATTTCTAGTCATTGGTCACTACTGACCATTGGCAATCTATTATCAAAAATCAAAAATTAATACATGATTGTTGATAGGCCACTTTATGGTGACCATTAGCAATCAGTTACCTGACCATCAGTGGTTGACTATAAGAATAGTCAACCATCGATAGTTGAGTGATATGTTAAAGTTTGAGTGAATAGTTTTAAGGCTAAGGTGAAAGTTGTGGTAAATTATTGATAGTGGGAAGGTTAAAAGGGTAGGGTTATGGTTGTGATTTATGTTAGGGGGTTAGGTTAAGGAGTTGGGTTAAGAAGGTTAAATGATGGGGTAAAGTAATAGGTATAGGTCATATTAGTTTAATGATATGAGTTGGAAATATTAACATAGGGTGTAGATGTAAGTGGTAGAAATCATAAGCAAAATATTTTAGTGAACTAAGGTATTTATTTACTATCAAACCCTATAGGTATGAGAGATAATATAGATGACGGACAAAGTACCTTATATATTGGAAAAGATTAATCATTTGATGATTGATGACAATTAGGAACACATGGAGGATGTGGGCCTTGGAGGTATGAGGTATTATCAACACATACCTTGGGATGTGGTGATATTATTGGAACTCATCAAGAGATGGGACCTTGCCACTAACACCTTCTTACTTCATAAAGGTGAGCTAACTATCTTGATTGAGGATATCCATAGGATCATGTGGCTACCCATTTAGGTTGAGCTGAACTACCAGATTGAGAGTGATGAGCAAGATGGTTAAATGGAGCTCTTATATGGGGAGGGCCTCAATTTTATGAGGTGGCACTTAGGAGGCTTCCAATACACACCATTATACCATATGGATAGGGATATGAGGAGGATTTTCATGATGATGATGGAAGTGGTGACATGTTATGCATTACTAGATTATAGTAGTAGGAGGTTCCCTTACTTGTTATTGAGGGTGCTCATTGAGATGTGGTTAGGTAACATAGTGTTAGTGTAGATGCCTATGATATTAGATTAGATTCATTGAGAGCTATAGGGCTTCCACACTTATAAGATATATGGGATTAGTGTCAATTTTGTTCTTCATTACTAGGCTTACAAGCACATCTGGGTACAGAGACTTATGGGGCTACACTAGGAGGTATTGCATAGTTAGATTATAGGTTTGGATATATGAGGTGGAAAGGTAACTATGCCCTTTAAAGACTCAAAGGAAGATCACATGATATAGACTAGTACAGGGGCCAGCTAGATGCCTTAGTCATTGGAGACATGATATGGAGATCTTATGTCAAGTTTTTAGGCTAGACACACTATAAGAAGAATATTATATCTTTGCAGAGATACAAATGGATATATTATAGGTGAGAGGTAGTTTAGCCTTGTGTAGTAAATACCTTGGACATTTTCAAGATACATGATAGAGGATGCGCAATTTCCACTACCTACTCCATAACTAGTCCATGATTTGATTGATCACGAGGAGTTGCCTAAGAAGATAGACATAGATGATTTAGGTGTTATAGTTGGATATATTTCATGATACCATGCACAATATATTATGATCAATTTTAGTAGTGATGATGGTGGTTAGTAAGATATAGATGTTAAAGTAGGGGGAGATATTCAACAAGTTTAGGTGTAGAGGTTACCCTAGATGTATAGGTAGTGACCATTGAGAGGGACCATGCATAAAAAAATCTAGCCATATCTCAAGCTTCCTTGGTAGTAGCATAGGGTTAGGTGGCTAATCTAACATAAGAGAGAGATTGGGATAGGTCTCAACTAGCCTTGGTGATGTAGGAGAGAGATTCTCTCTAGTAAGAAGGAGGTGGAGTACTAGCAGTTATGGGACTAGTAGTGACTATTTCGATGTAGATATATGTAGTGATTATGGAGGAAGTGTTAAATTATAAGGACTTAGTCTTTAGGCATTTACTAGATGAGCCCTGATGGGGTGAATATATGTCTAATATTGTAGGAGGTTCTAGCACAGTAACACTAGGTAAGTGGGTCACATTTGAGGTGGACAAGCATGTGCAAGAGGGTAGGTTCTAGGAGGTAGTGATCCCCTAGGATCATAGATTTTTTTATGAGACATGATATATTTTTTGATGTTCCATATGATTTTTATACCAGACTATAAGTTGATGCAATGAGTTGTATATTTTTTGAGAGACATGTATATTTTGTAAACACTATGATGATTATTAATGAGATATAGATGTGATCATTTGTTTATGGTCTATGGTTCATGGTTGTGATGTTCATATTGATTATTGATAATGTCATATTGATTATGGTTATGTGCATGATGATGTTGATGTGGACTCACCTAAATGGGCATGTGATGATGTCTCTTTAATTTATGTTGATGATGATGTTTGATATGGATTGATGTTATTGATGTGATTATGATGTGATGGTTTTGGATGACTATGATGATCCCAATATTATTATGTGATGCTAATGTGATGTTGTTGATGATTAAGATGATGGTTATGACATAATTATTATGGTATTTGATGATGTTGTTTATGGATGTGATCATTCCATTTTATGTTTGAGATGATCATGTTTATTATATTGATATAAGTATGGTTATGGTTATTGGTTATATGTGGGTAGACATGGTTATGATGTGATTATTGTTATAGTTTATGAATGACTATGATGATAGTGATGATTATGTTCATGCTCAATTTTTTATTAGTATATGCTTTTTCATTTAGATTTAGACATGTAGTGGACATGGTATATGTGATTATGACTTTGTGATGATGATAGTTGATTTGTGTATGGAGGTGGTTATTATGCTAATGATGTCTATTTTTGTTTATGATGATATTATGTGATGTGGTTATGATTATGGTCAATTTGTTTACATTAAGGTGAAGTACATAAGGTAAGTTAAATAAGAAAACTAGATGTGAGAAAGAGAAGATAATCTAGAGACAAATTTCTAAGTGAATGTGTCAACCAGTATGAGAGAATAAGAAGAAGGCATGATACTTATTCTTTGGCTAGGACTAAAATAAACTAAATTTAGATTAGCTTAAGGAACATAATCCCTTCTAATGCTTCACATTAGTGTGCATTATTTGGTTAAAAACGTGTCTTGATCACATAATGTCAAGTAAGCTCAAAATCCCTTGCTTATAGTGTATGAAAGGGAGGGAGATAAAAATGGAATCGTCTTGGGAGACTAGATTGCCTCTCTTGTAGGAACCAAAGAGACAATATAAATAAGTCCATGCCATATAATGTGTATAACAATCAATGTGGGAAGTCTAATTATGAAATCTTATTATGGTTATCAAAATTAATTTACTATTTTTATTGATGTTTGATAATGAGTCTTTTGATATGTTGTTATTGTTTTGGAGGGGTTGGGGAAGCTGATCAACATGGGAAGCTTACAATAAATTTCTATGCTTTTACAAATGCTTTACTCAACCATCCTTTAAGGGAATGGTCTAAGTTTTGTGTGTTATATTTAAGGATTTTGATAGTTATCCTTCGAGGGAGAAGTCTACCTTATATTGAGAAATTTTGATATGTTTTTGGTAGCTATCTTTCAAGGGAGTAGTTAGTAGATGCTAGGAATAACCCATGAATGTATTTGCTTATGATTTTTATTTTTATTTTAGTTATTGCCAGATAGAGAATTGATTAAATAGGCTTAGAGTTTCACCTTTTATGAAGGCAAAACTAAAATCACAAGAAGGTTGATTAGGTGTAAGAGAGGTTTATGTGAAAACTACCATGGGAATACATCCTATAAAATGGGTAGAAAGTACCATGAGAATCATGCCATGGGCAGAGCCATGGTATCCATTGTTCAATATTAGGCTATGGTTGTGATGAATTATCACATGATTCAATTTTAGTTAGTTTTCCATAAAATAAAGAGATGATAGTGGTTTAAAAAAATGGATGATCTTAAGTTAGAAAAAAGGTGAGTTTGGTCTTATTTAACAAAAGAAAGGGTGTAGATTCAAAGCATTGAGGGAATCAATTTTTGGGTTCCCTTCAAGAGAAGATAATTGATAGTTCCTAATATATACTTATGAATTATGATATAAGGTCCAAGGAAATTAAAATTAGAAATGCCTTGTTTCCTTTCCTCCATATTAGTGACATGTTGAATTTCCTTTAGGATGAGATCTTTGATATTGAATTCTTGAACTTGAATATGTTTGTTATAATCATGCTTGATGCATTATTTATAGACACAAAGATGAATGAGTGATCTTAAATGATGCTCATCAAGTAGCTCAAGTTGGGATCAACATTCTTGATGATAATCACTCAAAGAAATGAGATCTAGCAAGGATATGTGAAGAGAGGGAAGTTGGAATTCAAGAGGAAAGATAGCCTGTAATCCAAAAAATATAGAGAAAGGAGTAACACCCATAAGGGTTTGAATGCTATAATGATAGGCCCATAAGGCAAAGGGGATGTGTAAATGCTAATCCCAACTAGATGCATTAACCATTTTAGTGAGCATGTTATTAAGAGTTTTGTTAGAGGCTTTTTTTGTCCATTCACTTGTGGATGATAGGGTGATGATAAACTTAACTTGATATTGAATATGTCAAAAAGACCTTGGACTTATTTATTTTTGAAATATTTTCCAATATCAATGATAATTTTGTGAGGAAAACTAAAATGATAGATGATGTGATGATTGATAAAATCAACAATCTTTTTAGATTTGGTTGAAATAAGAGGAATAGTATCTACCCATTTGGTAAAATATTCAATTGCATTGATGATAGAATGATGTTGCAATGAAGAATGGGAGTTAATTTTCTCAATGAGATCTAGACCCCATTGTGAGAAGGGCTAGAAATATTTGGATACATAAAGACTATGGCTAGGTACATGATACAAATTAGCATGTTGTTAACACTTGACACACTTTTTCACATAATCAAAATAATATTGGTTAGGGGTAGGCCAATAATAACCAAGGCAAAGGATGCATTTAACAATGGTTAGGTCATTAAAGTGTCCCCCATAGATCCCATCATGTATTTTCTTGATACCACGAGAGGCTTCATGACTACATAGGCAATGGAAGAGGAAATCATCAAAGCTAAATTTATAAAGAATTCCCCCTAGTATGGTATAACATGAGGTGCTCTAGATAAATGCTCGTTGAGCCTTTCTAGAAAGACTAGAAGGAATGATGGCAAGGTTGAGATAGTCAAAGATCTACTGATTCCAAAGGATGGGTTGTGTTTCTTCCACATTGAAGATGGTGGGAGAGTCTAATTTGACATAAGAGGAATAGGTAAGTTGATGCATAATGATAGATATCTTAGAGTCATAGGGTGCAAATGAGATTTAAGAAGTGAGGCAATTCATCATATCAGTAAAGTTATTCATAGATCATAGAGTGGTTTGGCTATGGTGATGTTCAAATGATGGTAAGATTATGTTAGCTAATTTTTTGTATTATTGTAAAACATCATTCTTACACTAGTAAGATCCATTGATTTGATTGACCACAAGTTGGGAGTTACCAACTATATTGATCATTTTGACTCCCAAGGCTAATATAGTTTAGAGGTCTATCACTAGGGCTTCATACTCAACCATGTTGTTGGTACATTTTAAATCTATCTTGAAAGATAAAGACAGAGGCTCACCATGAAAGGGATTAAGGATGATTAGTATGAACTTGTGATATCTCTTTCATTTACTTTGTTAGTTTAGTAGTGGCTATGTATGCATATGCTTTGTAAGTCATCCCATGAGCATTTTGTTTTATCCCACATTCATGAGAAGTAGTAGTTACTTAGATTATAATTCCTATATAAGTAAGTGTTGAGGCCAATGAAGGCATCTGCAAAATTATTATATTGAGCTTGCTCAAAGGAGGTTTCCCCCTTGAAGTGGCCTATGATCAATTCAATATTTTCAAGTGTTCTATTAGATTTAATTCATGCTACCAATTCCTATTATTTTTTGCATTTTTATTAATTATTGCAAGAGGATCCTCTCATCTAGTATCAGAGCACTTTCTAGGGCCAAAATTTTTTTCCTTCAAAAAATCTTAACTCTATTCTACTGCATAATTTATTTAAGTATTTTCTTGTAACATAATAATCTATTTCATATAAGGGTAAAAACCTAACTGCATTACTATGGTAACTACTTGGGTGAAATCCCTAAAACTTATTGTGAGGAGTACTAAGAGAACCTCAAAGTAATTGGCCCATTGAGAGGACCTGCTAGTGAAATGGGCAATGGCCCCTTCTCAATTGAGTAGTTCTCATCTATAAGGAAAACCAAGAGCTATTGTTGAGAGATAAATCCATGGCCAATTTTTTTTTGGAGATTGGAACTCATTTAGATGACATTGGTGGATAGAGTGACATCTTTAAAATCTTAGGCAACCATTAAAACTTGGGGCCCATTCTATTAGTTTCAAAATATTATCATGGAGTATCAGAAAAATTTCCATCTCAAATCTTTAGATATGTCATACCAATTTTACCATATTACTAGCAACATATCAAAAAACTACCATATCATATCTTTAATAGAGTATCAACAACCTTGTCATACTAGTTTTAGCATATTATCAAAAAATCACCATATCAGATTTATAGACTTGTTTTCGCATATTCCTAGTAGACATGTCTTACAAAGCACAATAACTAGAAATAAAAATAGAAATAGAAAAAAAAATCTATTTTGTAGGTCACGGTAGTAATCTAAATAGCAAAAAAAAATATGGAGGATGAAATTTCTTCCCTCAAGATCCACATCAAATATCTTGATGAAAAATTCTTGGCCTTAGTCTTCAACATACCACCATGAATAATTGATGACATCCAGATTCTTCTTTAGACAATGGGTTTTCTCATTCCAATAATTATCATGGGTTGAAGCTTAATTTTCCTCAATTCAATGGTGTAAATCTAATGAGATGAATCTATCAAATAAAACAATATTTTAGTCTACATAATACTTTTGATGCCAATAAGGTCTTGATTACATCCTTTCACTTAGAACTTGAATCCCTTCAATGGTATCATTGGTATATCAAGGTTCATGATGAACCCATATAGATCAATTTTTGCACCCTCATTTTGTCACAATTTGGCCCTATTATTTTAGATGACTTCACTAGAGCACTCACTAAACTTTGGAAAATAAAAACCATTAGAGAATATCAAACATAATTTGAAAAATGGCCAATCACATAGAGGGATTATCTGATGAATTCTTTAAGAGTTACTTTGTTAGTGGATTGAAATATGCAATTCTATTTGAGGACAAAATGTTTTGGCCCAACATGATGATGGAATCCTTAGGGTCAGATAAGTTGGTAGATGACAAGATCAAAGCTCAACATTGATTCAATTCCAATTTTGTTCCATTAAACAATATAGCTCCATAATGATCTCAAACAATGTCAGCCCCCAAAACCACTCTTATCATAACTAAAGTAGAGATGCAAGCCCATAAAGAAAAATGATTATGTTATAATTGTGATGATAAATTCACTTAAGGACATCAATTTTTTGAGAAAAATTTCTACGTATTGGATGTGGACTCTTCACCTAAAACTAAAGATTAAGAAGATGTTCAAGATATAATAGATGATCTAAAAAAATCTTGGTCGATTGTGGAACTTGCTTCTTATGAAGACTAACTAGATATCTCTCTCCATGCCTTAGTAGGAGTCACTATCCCATAAACCATGTGGGTGAGGGGTTAATTCAATAATCACCCTCTCACAATACTCATTGATTCAGGTAGCACTCATAACTTCATTGACCCTCATATTGCCAAATAGGCTAATTGTTTTATCCAACCTTGATCCAAATTTAAATTCATGATTGCTAATGGGGACACATTACCTTGCAAAGGGAAGTGTCACAATGTGCATATCTCTATTATAGATTATAACTTTCAATCCAACATGTTTTCCTTTCCCTTAGGTGGATGTGATGTTATTTTGGGAGCCCAATGGTTATGTACACTTAGACCAATATTATGGTATTTTGTTGAACTTTGGATGTAATTTTTAGACAATGGGAAAAAACACACATTAAAAGGATTGCAACTAAGATCTCTCTACATCATAAGTTCACATCATATGGAAAATCTTCTTAAGAATAATTCACTTGATGTCATTGCCCAACTCCATTCTATTTAAATGTAACCATCAATAGTCTCCACTACTTCGTTGAATCTACAAATAATTTTGAAGAGGTATGCATGCATCTTTACCAAACTAATGGGATTTCCACCTTCATGGCTAGAGAACCATCATATTAACCTCATTTCTAATCATTCCTCCTAACAATAGGGCTTATCACTGCCCAATTTAGTAAAAGACTGATATCAAGATGCTCATTCAAGACTTACTAAAGCAAGGCATTATTCACCCCAATACTAGCCCATATTCTTACCCAAATCTCCTTATCTACAAAAAAGAAGGATCATAGTACCTCTACATTTATTTTTGTGCACTTAATCACCTCATAATAAAGGATAAGTTCTGAATCCCTATTATTGATGAGCTTTATGGCACTAATTTTTTCTCCAAGTTAGATCTCCTCTTTAGATATCACCAGATCTAGCTTCATGAGGATGATATCCCTAAGATAAATTTTTGCATGCATGATGGCCACTTTGAGTTTTTCATCATTCCATTTCACCTCATTAATTCCCCTTTCTAGGCATTTATGAATAAAATATTCTAGCCCTACCTATGTAAATTCATTCTAGTCTTCTTTGATGATATCTTCATCTATCGTAAAACATGGTCTAAGAATCTCCAACATCTAGAGATCACACTAAAACTTCTATTTGACCATCATCTTTGTGAAAAATATTCCAAATTTACTTTGGGTCAAGGTGAAGTGGATTATCTTGGGCATATTATTTTAACCCAAGGGGTTCAGGTGGATCCTAAAAAAATAGATGCCATGATAAATTGGCTGCATCCTTAGACACTCAATAGCCTCAGTGGTTTTTTGGGGATGACTGAATACTATCACAATTTTGTCAAGGATTATAGGAATATATCAGCTCCACTAATATCTATGTTTAAAAATGATGCTTTTACTTGGACACAAACTGTTTAATGTGCATTTAAATAATTAAAATAACTTATGTGTACTACACCTATTCTAGTTATGCTCGATTTTGCCAAGACTTTCACTATCAAGAGTGATGCTTATGGTAATGGAATTAGTGTTGTTCTCCTCTAAGAATTAATCCCTATTACATTCACCATTAAATCATTTTTGGAAAGAATTTAGTGCTCTATACTTATAAGAAGAAAATGATGGCCATTTTGTATGCAGTACAAAATTGGCAACCATACCTACTATGAAATCATTTTTGCATTAAAAATGATCACCGAAGTCTAAAATATTTCTTATAACAATGGGTTTTCACCCTATCACAACATAAATGGGTCATAAAACTCATGGAATATGACTATGAGATCACTTAAAAGAATGGTAAGGATAATATTGTGGTTCATGCTATATCTTGCACATTTGTGGACCAAGATTCCCTTTCAACTATTTTCATGCCTATTATGAATTAGTTATATGATGTATAATAGGGGTATGTAAATGACTCGTCATTATATCAAATCATTCAAAAATTGGCCACTAACCCCTCTATTGTATTGTATTATTCTTGAGATGGTGATTCTCTATAATATAAAGGTCATCTAGTGTTTTCCTAGAGCATAGATCTTTAACATGTTGTATTCTCTGAACTCCATTCTTTTCCATCTATAGGGCACTTATGGTTTCTCAAAACTTAAGATTGGGAATGATACAATTTTATTTATAAGGGAATGGAAAAGGCAATTTAGTAGATGGTGGTTGAATGTGATACCTACCAATGCAATAAGGGTGAAACGACACTCATCCCTAGGTTTCTTAAACCCTTTCCCATCCCTACTAGGATTTGGATAGATATCTCTATGGATTTCATTGAGGGGCTCCCTAAATATAGAGGGAAAATGGTGATCTTGGTTATGGTTGATATCCTATCCAAATATAGTCCTTTTTATGCCCTCAACCATCCCTATACCACCTCCATAGTCACACAAATTTTCCTAAACCATATTTTCCATCTTCATGGCATTCCTTCATCCATTATCTTAAATCATGATGCAAATTTCCCCATCCATTTTTGGATAGAAATATTTTGATGCACTGACACCCAATTGAATATGAGTTTTGGGTATCATCCATAAATAGATGGCCAAACTAAAATTTTCAACAAATGCTTAAAAGCTTTTAGTCTATGATCAAGCACCATCAATGATCCTTCCATACACCCCTAATAGTTCATCAGTTCAAGTGGTTGACATAGCTATCCAAACCCAAGATCAGGTCCTAAGCACCCTACAAAATAATCTTCATATGGCCTAAAATTAAATAAAACAATAAATGGATCATCACCATTCTGAGCATACTTTTTAAGAAGGTGATATGGTTTTTCTTCACCTACATTCCTATAATCAATCTTTCATAAAATTCAAAGGGCATCATAATCTAGATTCTAAGTTCTATGGGCCCTATAAGGTTTTTCATAAAATTGGGTCAGTTTCTTATAAGTTGGAGCTCCCACCTTATTCTTGAGTTCACCTAGTATTTCATGTCTCTTATCTAAAGAAAGTTCTTGGCACAAACATCAGAGTGTAGACTATTTTACCAAAACTTGATAATGAAGGATATATTCTTCTTATGTTAAAGGCAATCTTGGATAGGTGCACATGCTATCTTTGCTCCTGTTCCATCACCAATGTTTTAATTTAGTGGCACAAAATACAACCAGAGGATGCAACATGGGAACTACTATTTAAAATTCAATACCAATTCCCACATCTAAAAATTTAAGGAAAACACTTTTTCTAAGATGGAGGGGATGTTATGAGCCCATGATATCTCTTATATTCACTTTGTTAGTTTAGTAGTGGCTATGGATGCATATTATTTGTAAGTCATCCCATGAGCTTTTTTTTTATCCCACATTTATGATAAGTATTAGTTGCTTAGATTAGAATTCTTATATAATTAGTTGTTGAGGCTAATGAAGGCATCCATGCAATTATTCTATTTATCTTGATAAAAAGAGGTTTCCCCCTCGAAGTGGCCTGTGATCAATTCAATCTTTTCAAGTGTTATATCAACTTTAATTTGTGCTACTAATTCTTATTATTTTGTGTATTTTTATTAATTATTGTAAGAGGATCCTCTCAATTATGTTGTCTCCTCCACCATGTTGACACTTTGATCCATTGAAAAATATGGTCACTTAGTAGATGAAGTCTAATTGAGAGGGGGTTATGATGGATTCATTTGGAAAATCAAAAGGAGGAGGTTGGTTTTCTATTGATTTTTCTTTGGTATTTTGGTCGACAATGACTTGCCCTTTAATTGATTTATATTAAAGAAACTCAAGGTCAAAATTATCCAAAAACATGAGCCACTTGGCCATATGATGGTTTTGGTATGGCTTGGAGTGCATATACTTGAGTGGGTAGGTATTGGTTATAACATAGGTCTTGTGGTTGAGAAGGTAGTGGTAAAGTTTGGTGGATATGAAGACCAAGGCTAGGCAAAGTTTCTTGATATGGGTATATGAAGTCTCATATTCTATAAGCATGTGGATAATATAATAGATAGCTTGATCTTTATGATATTCATTTTGATGATCCATCATCACCTCTAAGGAGTGTTTAGTGGTAGAAATATAAAGGTAAAAAAGGTTGATCTTCCTTGAGAGAAATGAGGATAGGTGGAGATAGAAAGAAAATTTTAAGTGAATCAAAGGCCTTTTGATAGTCGTTATTCCACTTAAAAGATGCATCCTTCTTAAGAAGGTGGTAAAGGGGTTGGCATCAGTCTAAGAGATGATAGATAAAGTTATGAATGGATTAGAGTTTCCCCTACAAGTTATGGAGTTTCTTGAGGTGGGTAGGAAGATTCATGTCAAGGATTGCTTTGATTTTGGTTGAATTATATTTGATTCCTCAAAAGGAGAAGATAAAGCCAAGGAGCTTTCCTGACAAGACCCTACAAATACACTTCTTAGGGTTAAGGTAGAGATGGTAATGGATGAGTCACTCAAAGATAATATTAAGAATGGCCAAATTATCTTTACAACATTTGGATTTTCTAAGAAGGTCATCATCATAGTCTTCAACAATTTTTTGAATAAGGTCATGGAAGATGTAGGTCATAGTGAATTGGTAGGTTGCACTAGTGTTTTTCATTCCAAAAGGCATGAACCTATAACATAAATTTCCCCATGGGGTGATGAAGTAAATTTTGTGTTGATCTTCAAGGGTAATTAAGATCTGATTGTAACCTAAGAATCCATCTATAAGATATAACATCTTATGGCAGCTATGAGATCAACTAGCTAGTCAATGCTTGGTAAAGGAAAGTCATTTTTTAGGCAAGCAATGTTGAGGTAAAGAAAGTCCACATAAATGTGTAGTCCCCCTATGGCTTTGGTGATAGGTACAATGTTATAGATCCATTGGTGATAGTCAATGGGTTAAATGAAATTTATGGATAAGAGAAGTCAAAAATCTTATCTAATGAGAAAGGATATGTAAGGGTGCATTCATCAATGTTTTTACCTAACTAGATTGGAATTATGGTTGGTGACTATGTTATGGGTAGAGATAGAGGGATTGATTCTTGGCATGTCATTGTAAGACCAAAAAAATGTTGTGTTGTAGTCTTATAATAAGGAAGGGAAGCCTCAAAGATCCTCAAAATTTTGTGATTGACCAATTTTGACAATGTGCAGGTTACCTAGAGTGCCTAAGTTAATATCCATGGTGGATTCATTCAACATGGTTGAAGTCTTAGGAAGAATATATTTGTGGATAGAAGAGTATTATGTACTGAGATAGGTGAGAATGGAATCATCATCTTGACATTAAATGATATTAATGGTAGGAGGAACATCTCTTATTATCTCAAGATAGGTTAGAGGAATGGTTATGATGGCACCATCCTTTTGATAATTTAGGGGTCTTAGGTTGATCATGTTGATGAAAAAAATTAAGGGGGATGATGTTGAAATCTTTAGTTATTGATGGTGGAGTAGAAGGTGAGGATGGGATTTCTTTGTCAATGAAGGTAATGAGAGGTGGGTTGGTTTTATTTTTATGTGGTATGCAACTAAGGCCATAACTTTCATGAGGTTTTTAGATCTTGATTGGAAGTAAATCATGTGGTTCATGTTCATACTAACCTAGACCAAATCCCTTCCAATCACACTAATAAATATATGTCTGGGTTAACTTTCATTTATCTAGATAGGATAAACTAGAAGTGAATGGTCAAGGTGAAAAAGAGGTGGCAAAAGTGTCAAGGGGATTATCAAATCCCCTATTTATGAAATTAGTTTGACAAGTTGAGGGCATAAAAGGAATAATGGTTCCAATATTGGGGTCATATATAGGTTTTTGGTCAATATTCCCATACTCTTGAGGGGTAGAAAAAGTGTCCAGTGTCAAAAGGTGATACTCCCCCAACAAAATATACTAGAAGGTTGATTCCAAAGGGTCTGTTGTGGGTATTTGGGTAGAAGAGATAGATGAAATAGTTGATGATTTTTTTGTAGAAGGAGATGGGGCTTCATATTTGATTGATGAAGGCTTTTTTGATAGAGGAAGGATAATGTCATTAGGTCTATATATCATGTTGCATGATGTAAAAGGAGTTAGGTTAACTTGTATGGTAATAACTTGACCTTCATGTTCAAATTTGATGCATTGATGTAGGGTGGATGACACACATCCAATGGAATGGATCCAAGGTCATCCCAACAAAACATTATACTAGAACTCTCTTTCTACTATGTAGAGGAGCTTAAGAAGTGTGCAGGGTCCTAAATAAATGTGAAGGACAATAGTTATTAGAGTTATAGCCATGGTATCATTGAATGATCAGAGTACTACTAAGGTTTATGAAGTAATGTTCTCATAATTTGAGTTTGTTGTATGCATGGAAGGAGATAATTTTGATGCTATATCCCTCATAAATCATAACCCTCTTGATGCAAGTTTGGTTGATATACATGGTAATGAATAGGGGAGGATTTGGGTCAACTATATGGATGAAGGGTATTTATAAATCCTTAGAGGTAATGAAGTTAGAAAGTTGAAGATCTCCAACCAAAGGCTACTAGAGGTTATGGGTCTTCTAGTTGGAACTCTATGGATTATAAAGCCTCTATCATCACTTGTTACTGATGGGGTGAGGTAGTGATTAGTTCATATAAAATCATCTTCATTGATGTTTGGTGAAGTTGTTTCAAAACCACTCTTAAGATTGATTCATAAGGGTTGGATTGAGAGGGACCCAAGATGGACATATTGGGTTGGGTTGAAGGTAAAGGTGTTTATTATTGGCTAGGTGATTGGGTGGTGGAAGATGGATATGTCCATATAATAGACACCTTTGCTTTTCCCTTATCTTTTGGTTGAGCTTGTGATCATATGACCACATGGATGTATGGATTTGGGGAGGAGTCAAGTTAGAGTATTACTTTAAGTCCTCTTTAATTTGAGGTGAGAGTGGAGGAGTAGGTAAATTATGGTTGATGGTTCTCATTTCTTGGTTCAGTGGTGGGCTTATGGGAGGTTCATCTGATAATAAGTCATCCTTGTGATACCATAGATGGATTAATACTTGGAAAGCCTTACAGTTTTTAGTATCATGCCCAAGTATTCTATGCTATGAGCATACTAATTTTTAATTAAACTAAGATGGTTTAGGACTATATGGATTAAATGGTCTTATAGGTGGCAAAGCTAAGAAAGATGCTTGAAATAACCTTTGCAGGATGGTTGAGTAAGATTCATGAAATGGTGGCAAAGTCATGGAGGTCTTAGGTTTTGTGACTAAGGTGGAAGCCCATTTAGGAGTGGGTTTTATGGTTAGAGATTTAGGTGAAGGAGGGTATTTGGTGGATGGTTTTGGTTTTGGGAGAGAGGTTGATAACTTGGGGTTAAAACGTTTTAAGGTAGATATTTAAGATGTAAGTAGTTTGTTTATAGATGATTGGAAGATAAGAGGTTTGGTTATGGGTGGTTTGGTGAAAATAGGTGTGGATGAAATTAGGATTTAAGGCATAACCAAAAGTGGTGGTTGAGTTTTTATTTGGATGGTTGGTTTCACAATTAAGGTAGAGGGATGTGGTCTCAAGATAGAGGGTAAAATGGAGAAGAGAGGCAAAGTTTTGGTTTGTGGAATTTTGGGTGTTTTCACATTATTTGTTTTCTTATTTTAGGGTTTATTTGGTGGGTTTGGTGGAGTTAATTACAATTTTAATTAGAGGTGCATAAGGTCCTAAGTAAGGATTATGCCAAGGTTTTTGGTAGTTTTGGTTGGAATGGTAGAATGTGTCTTAGTTATTTTAGGTAGGGTTGGCTTGGATAGTTCAGGTATGGTTTGGTTGGTGGAGGTTTCTAATGGCTTGGTTTTGGTGAAAGTAGGTTTGATAATGGTAATGAAAGGTTAGGATAATAGTGGAGTGGTTTGAGGTTCTTGATTATTTTTGTAAGGAAGCCTGAGATGATGCCAAAATGTGGCATGATCTATATTGGGTTGGGCTAAGTAGTATAAGTTTTTAACCAGTCTAGAGAAAGGTCTTTAGATGGGTTTGATCCCTTCAATACTAAGCTCAAAGTTTAAACCCATGGGTGGAAAGAGAGAAGTTGTTACCTCATCCTTTTCCTTAATCAAAGGATCTAAGGTTTGGGAAGCTGAGTCTCCTATGGGAGAGGTAGGTAGAGTGATCACTTCTTTAGGGGTGATTTCTAAAGTAAGAGTGGATTGTTGTATGATGGAGGAGAAGGACATGGTGGTAATGGATGCCAATTTTGGTATTTCCTCTAAAGGAAGTGTTTATGGCTCAAATACCTCAATAGGTGGAGAAGATGGAGGGGTTATTGCTTCCTAGGTTTCATTTTTCATAAGAATGGAGAGTGACCCCACTATCTCAATAATTAGAGGGGAAGGAAAGTTGGTTTTGTTAATGGCTTCCTTAGTAATGGGTTGGTTAAGGACTACATTAATGGTATGGACTTTATGGTTGTGAGAGGATTTTGATCGATTGTTTTCATTGTTCATGAAAGGGGAATAAATAGGAAATGGATATCTAAATATGTTAAGCACTTAATTCGAAAGTGCATTGGGGTTATCCAACACAAGTTCCCCCTTGTCAATGAGGATTTGGATGATGTTATTGAATGTATTAAACCTATTAATGTCATGTGAAATGACATGGTGCAAGGTGCACAATTCATTCTTCTCATACCAATTAAGTATAGGATGAGAGGAATTGAATTTATATGCAGGTTTGCTCAGTGGAAGTTGTATGATATTTGATTTAAAAGCTTATCCAAGACTGAAGCATATGACTCCCCTAGTAAAATAAATTTATTTTGATTTTTTCATTTTGGGTTTTTAGTGTTCTGATTAGAGGAATTAGAGGAGTTGGTTTGGTTAACAATGGGTGGAGGAATGGTCCTAAGGATAATTGCATTTGTGTTTCCCTTATTTTTTAGCATAGATAATTTGTGCTAAATTTAAGTTCATGCACTAAAACATAATAGAAGTTATAGATGCTCAAAGTTAGCCTCTCAAGTAGGTTTTGACATAGTTGTTTTTGTGACAAAAGTTTTTGAGAAGGCATACTAACTGAATAATGTCTCACATGCATAAGATTTTGAAGAGCTATGTGCCATATGGTTGGATTCTCCTATGTGAGGAGATAATTTGGTCTAAGTTTGAGATCATGTGAGTAAGCATAGAAGAAGTAATTAAGGAAAAAAAATGGATACTCATGCATATTAAAAGGGTCCCCATACTTGATCATTTCTATAAGTGTTAAATCTTGAGCAAGATAAATGGTACACATTGCTCCAAGAAGTTAGGAAATAAAAAGATGAAGATAGGTGCATGATGTTCAATGACAAAGCAAAGGTATGTGCTAATGATCCAATAGTGAGTGGGTGTTCATATAATTTTATTGAATGGTGAGTATTGATCATTAAAGACCTGACTGATCCATAGAGATTGATGGAGTACGTTGAGTCAAAGTTTCTAGATTACACGAGATGAGATCAACTATCAGATGTTTAACATTTGGATTTGGAGGTCTATGCATTAATTATCAGATAATATCAATGGTGTGTATTCAATCTCAGCTAAGAGTTCATGAGATTCAAGTATTGTGTTTGAAGGTTAACTATCACTATTTGGATTTGAATATTTGAATTTACAAAGGAAAAAACTAGTGTCTAGTTTTTAGACCATATATTTTAATAAAATAAAAATTTACTCATGTATTAAAAATAAAAGTGGTAGAGGACTCTAAGGTGAATCAGGTTATATAGATTTTAACATCTTAAAGTGAGTACAGTCAATGATATTGAGCTTAAAAGTTGACTGTGTATTTGTGCTTGTTCTACAAGTGACCTAATAAGGATATTTGAGCTTGTGTTGATGTTGTTTCGATGTCTCATGATGAATTAAATTTTGAAAAATGTTGTATAATATATAATTATGTTCTATGTGGAATTTGGAGGTGTGATCAATCAATATTAAGTATGAAAAATGCTTAATAAGTTGACTATGTGTTTATTCATGGTGACTATGTGCATCAGGTCAGTGTTTGAGTTGTTTGAGCATATGTAGAAGTGAGATAAGTTGACTATGATAATTTTAGGATGTCTAAGGGGACATATGGAGTAGACCTATGTATTTTAAAAGTGGTAATGTGTTCTTATTTTTCTTTAGGGAGTGCTAAAGGAGTGAATGGGTTCATATGAGACCTATAAGGGCTACAAGTGCCTTATTAAAAGGTGTAGTTCCTTTAGGGTGACCCATAGATGCTATGACCAACCTATGAAGAGTGTATTAAGCTATGTATTCATGTGAGAGATGCATTAAGGACTAAGGAATGCCTAATGGCTGACCAAGAGAGTGTTTATCAAGTTTGCTCTATAAATAGTGGAACCAAAGATGATGGTTTCTAGACTTTGTATGAGAGATTAAGGAGCAATTAGAGACAGGATTTTGTGTGTCTTGTGGAGTGAAGGAGGGGTAGAATTACCTAAGGATTTTTTTAAGACTATATCAATTTTAAGACTATTTATATGACCTGTTAGTCATAATTCTATTGGTATAATAGTACTCTTATAGATTGAGTGCGAGTGAAGGAGAAGAGTGATAAGCATAGGTCTATCATTAAGTGTTGTAGACATCAATTTAGAGGTGGATGTATTCATAGGTTTTGTTACGATAGATTAACATCTAATGTGGTTTAAGACTCCTTGTAGGGTGAAACTTGCTAAAAGGTTTGGTTGTTATTGTAGCTTAGCTAGATAGTTATGATAGCACCTTGTGGGATTAGAGTCTCACAAATTAAAGATTGTAATTCCTTGATCATTTTTAGATGGTATAAATTGGATCTTTTTATTATAAAATAATATTCCAATTATAGGTTATGGTGGGTTTTCTCCCCCAAAATGTTTTCCCACATATGTCATGTGTTATGTAATTGATCTTGCATTATCTCTCTTGTTCATTGATGTGAATGTTGTGTATGCTTCATGATTGCAATAAGTGTTTTCAAATATTATAATTTAAGTTGTATTTTTTGGATCACTAATTCACCCCCCCATCAATGAATATCTATTTACCAAAAATTGACCACCAATGGCTTCATATTAGACTTTGGATCGATTCTTACCAACCTTTATAATTCTAGCCTTAGAATCTATAAACGCATAAAATTTGGATTCATAACATATAATTTGGCCTAAAAATCAATTAAATGGAGAAAATTCACACATTAATTAATTAAAATCTTGAAAAATGCTAGAAAACTTAAATAGAATTATTAACATGCAAAACCTAATCAAATGCCTAATTGATTTCATCCTTGAACAATTAAATGAATTATCAAAAAAGAAA
This sequence comes from Torreya grandis, assembly GCA_037957365.1. NCBI lineage: Eukaryota > Viridiplantae > Streptophyta > Pinopsida > Cupressales > Taxaceae > Torreya > Torreya grandis. Next base: position 1,685,299 of record JARHVA010002789.1, on the reverse strand, counting down.
TCCAAAAATCAAATAATATTCTAGGAATTCAAAATTACCTTTTGTGAGTTGTTCAAAGTCCAAAATATCTCACCCATGCCTATTCCATGCTAATCATAAGGTTTGGACACCTTTTAACTTTACTAGGGTTAATTAATGAACTAGGGTGATGTTTGAACCCATTCTAAGCCCTTTTGCTAAACCTATAAATAAAAGCATTTGCCTCTCATTTTGGAGATTTTGGACATCGTAATGTTATAATGTTGGTTTTATGACAAGATTGCAAGTAATAGTGTTATAATTCCAAAATTATGAATCAAAAGCCAATCCATAAAGCCATGAAGCTACATCAAGCAATTATGAGCCAAACCATGGTACCAAGAAGAGAAGGAGCTATATAAATCCATTTTCCAAAGACTTCTTGAGCACAATCCAAGCAATCAAAATTAACAAATATTTTAGAGCATTCAAGGAAGGTAATAAAGGGTTGTTTTTCTTGCATTTTAGTTGTGATTTGTTAATTTGCTTTCTTCACCATGTTCCTCCCTTTGATCTAGGAAAGATAGTGCTATGTATGCTAGTGTGTTTATTTTAATTTTGATTTCTTTTCATTATGAAGCTAACATGTGATCTAACCACCCTTCTTGGATTCCTTAATCATAAATGGCATACCTAGTGTGACCATATACACCCCACATATCAAGGGGATGAAGATACAACACAAAAATTGACAAAAGAGTGCCTGAATTCATTCAAATTTGTAGTTTTAGCTTTTATTTTATTACATTTTTAATTGTTGAATTATCTCAAATATACATAAAGAATGGTATCATTTAGTCCTAACTAATGTGAATTATATGTGACTGTTATTGGTTCTACCCAAACTAACTCAATTTTGTGTGACTGTCATTGCTTGACATGCAAGATGGAATATAACTTATTAAGATTGAATTTTAAACATTTCTAGTACTCCTAATGGTTTTTTTTTATCTTAGTATCTTTTAAAATCTATGTATAATCCTTGACACGTAGGTTTTATTGAGTTTTTAGCTAATCATTGCCTAATCTAACACTTTACTCTATTGTGGTTTTGCCTTCAGATTCATAGGTGATCGACAATGGTCTTAATTGACCAGTATCGGTTCTTCATGACCAACATCCTTTCTCTTTGAGATATACAAATGTCAATTACATTTAATTAGCCTTGGTCATCTTTGATCAAACACAGTCATTATGTTTTCAAAAATAAAACTTCACAGCTCCTTTTCTAAAGTTCATTTTCTCATGATCAAAAGTGATTCAAAACAAAAGCATATTATCTAACAATTGCAGGCGCAGGATGTGATTTGAACATAAAATTTATAGTTTTGGTTAATACACACTTCATTTTGGGATTTTAAAAAGTTATCTAGCTAAATCACTCACACTTCATTTTGGTGTTGAAATAAATATGTTATATCTTACACATTTGGATGTTGGTGTTTAAAAATGATTTATGATTACTAATGTCTTCAAAAACTTCAATCTTGGTACTTAAAACAAATGCTTAAGTCTTGAACACTTACTTTTGGTGTTTAAAAATTAACTTAGGCTAAATCTTGAACATTTGGATTTTGAGATTAAAATTAACATATATGATTTTGCTTAATTTGTGTTGTGAAAATTTTTCAATTTTTTGCACTTAAGCCAAGAGGCCAAACAAAAAACATCATCACATTTCAATTTGGTGCCTAAAATAAAATTTCACTCATAATTACTTACAAACTATTTATTGATTATTTGTTTTTGAAAAAAGAATAGAGCATGTATTCTCTCCCCCCATCCCCTATATGGAAATTAGTTAATCAAAAGCACCTTTTCATTGCATGTGATGCCTAGTACAAGATGTAGAAATAAAGTTGTATAGGCTCTCCCCAAAACTTGTATCATATTGGGTGATCTGAAAATGACCCTAGAGTCTTTCTACTAGTCTTTCATTTTCCTATAATTTAGCTTGTAAAGGGGGTATCATTGCCTCTCACAAGTTATCTAGGTAAGAATTGACCTAGGTCTTCATATCCTAGTAGTGTTTCAACCCCACTCCATGGTGGGGTATACAAATAAGGGTACACATACTATTAGATCTAGGGGTTGAGTGACTAACCTCTCCTTTAGTAATGAAAGCCCGAGTCAGGTTTAGTCATTTAGGGTATTCCATTAAGCAGTCCATGGATGGAATCATCATGCAAAGGAATAGACCCTTACATGATAATTTGATTAGTATGAATTAAATTGACATGATGTTTTTCTTATGTTATCCACACTTGGGATCAATCTAGATGGTCATAACTTGTAAGTTTTAGTCAACCCCACTTTTACACACCTTGATAGGATCTAGGATGATTATACTTAGTTGTATTTTGGTCATTTGTTATTTTATTTATTGGTGTTTTTAATCTAATTTTTTTTGTTTATACCATGTCATGAATGAGTTTGTTTATCTATATTACTCCATTATTTGAGGAGGTGTTATGTTATCTATTTGACACCTTGATTTAACTTAGAAAATGTTTATGTCAAAAATGTTGAGTATGACACTTGATTGAAATGGGTAACGTTATGTTACCCAAATAATTTCAAGTCTTATGCCTTATAAGTCTTTGAAACAAATTATTATCACATCTTTTGGGAGATATAATGCCATTACACTATCCAAATTGTTTTATAGACTTATCTTTATCTTGTTTCCAAATTTTAGATTGTTGAAACCAATAATTTTTGTATTTTTGGATCATTGTTTAGAATTGTCATGATGTTAAAATTTGACTATATTAATGGTCATTAAAATCATAGTTTACCTAAGCTGAGTCTTTGATTAATTTTTACAAGTTTGGATCCAAACATTAGTTGATTTTAGTTTAGGTCTTGACATGTAAGGGTTGATATATATATTTTTCTCTTTTGGGTTTCATAACTTAGGTTACTAAAATTTGGAAACTACATGGTTTGTGCCTTTATTTGATAGTATACATCTATCTTCAATTGCCTTTTGTTTTGCATTTTATACCAATTTGATCAAGTTTATGTCTATGATCAAGTTTATGTCTATAATCAAGTGCCTTGTTTATGCCAAAGTATTCCAAATTTGTTATATTAAAATCATCATCCTTTATTTCAAGTCTAGATTTTGATATGAGTTTAACCAAAAGTCTTAGGATTAGACTTGTTTGAGCCTAGATTTTGATGTTGTGTTTGACTAAAAGTCCTAGCGACCCTTTTTCCTTTCCTAATTTAGACCTATTTAGAACATATTTGGAACTAGAGTTTGGCATCTTGTATCTAGGTCATTTTACTTGACCTTGTTTGTGTGAGACATTTAACATTAGACAATTAATGTTATACTATTTTTACCAAGTCTTAACATAAACCTTTTTGACATACACCTCCACCCTAGACCAAGTTAGATAGAGTTTGAACCTCTTTATCTTTTCAAACATAGTTTTTCAAAGTTTGTATAACTCTAATCCCATCTTGTTGTGAAAATTTTTCCATAGATTTAACCATGGCTCACTATACATGTAGTAGATCCATGTATACTATAAGTAATTGAATTGTTGTCATACATGATGACTTTGATCAAAACCCTTTTGTAGATGAGTTCATTTGGGAGACAAATTCTCATCCACCTTATAACACTCAAATAGTGAAATAGAGTCAATATCTTTTAACCAATTATTTGGTTACCACACCTCCTTACATGGAACAAGATCAAGAATAAATGGCCCAATATTTAGCTAATGTACCTATGGTTTTAGAAAACATCCAACAACAACATTATTATAGTATAATTCCATCAATCTATGATGTAAGGGCTAAATCTTCAATAGACTTTGCCCATGAGAACATGTTAAGCTTATTAAAAGGGCCTTACAACATGTATTATAATGAATAGTGCTTCTAGCAACCCTAATGCCATTGTACTAATTTCATAACAAGATCTACATATGCTTGTCATGCAAAGAAGCCTCACGGAAGATGAATTCATCCAAATACAGATAGCATACTAGACATATAAAAACCTACCATGTAACTTTAATAATATGTTCATGTTAATTAAACCTCTTATTTGGTCACTTATTTCTATGAGAGTCTTACTTGAGTTGACTAGGTAAGAAAATCAGGGTTTTGACCTAGTTACACAAAACACTTTAGTAAAAAACATGTTCAATACCTAAACCATTGAGGAAGTGTATTATGTTTCTATACAAAAAAATGAGAAAAATACAATGGATAATACGTAAGTAACATCCAATTTAGACTAAAGTGGTGTTAACAAACAAATAACTAGTCATCAACCAAATGTGCCTTAGGCACCATTAGTGGTTCTCAAATTCACATGGCATGAGTTTCTACTTCCCAACCTTATCCAACTAAATTTAATCCTCCACCAAATTATTTTTCAAATACCTAACAACAAGGATTAAGTATTCGACCAATCACCAGTACCATGTCAAAACAAAATGTGAATAATCTTACTCCACCCCAATAGGTGATGAGTAATATTCCACAATAACAAGCAACATTTAATATACCCACATAGTAAAGGATAAACATATTACCAACTCAATATGGGGTATCCAATGTTCCACCTCATTAGGTAGCAATAAACATACCTCTTTAGTTTTAGACTAACATGTTGATCCAAAACAAAATGATGATTAACCAATAACATGTAAATATTGGTCAGTGATAGATGTCAAATATTTAACATGCATCCATTTCCTAATAGGTGTTTTCATAACCAAGAGGTTATGACATTCCTCAAGTACCTATTAGGTAACAATTGCCTTTCATACAAAACCTGCCACAAGTTCAAATATAGGGTCTTGGTTCACAAGTCCCTCTCCATCAACAAGGTATGACCAGTTATCAACATGTCTATATTCAACCTCACTAGGCATAGTACAACCATATACCTCCATCCCAACCATAGTATTCCCAACATTAGGCCTACATACCCAATCTCACATAGAATATTGCATCATAGTACATACAATTTCAATAATCACACCCTAATCCATGTATGCATATTCCTGGTCCATTTCCTAGCCTATCCAACATTCCCTAGTAAATACCTCCACTCTACCCTAGTCAAATTAATCCAATTTTGACCACCTAGCCTCCATCTCAATAGGTCAATGTTCCCACTAGCTTCCTCAAAAAATAACTACAATGAATGAAGGATACCATTTCCCTCATTCAAGTAGGGAAATAGACTAAAAATTTCAAGTTGGATGACATGTGTGCCTACCCCTTCAACATAGAGTACTTGCATATACCATTTCCTCTAATGTATAAACTACCAAAGATTGAAAAATACAAGGGGAAAGGTGACCCAAGGCCCATTTGATAGAATTATTTGTTTCATTCCAACTAGTGTCCTATAGTGACATCTAACTTTTGTTGTTATTTCCATGAAGCCTAGTAGGGTAAGTGTTGAAATGGCTCTTGAAGTTTCCCAAGAATTTAGTATATAGCTTTGACAATATTTCAGACAAGTTCATGCAACACTTCTCATACAATCTTGAGCACATGATTTCATTCGTAGACTTAACATAGGCTAAACAAAAAGCTATTTAAAGCTTCACAAGCTATCTATAGTGATGGAGAGCCCTTGAAAATTGATTCAATCACAATCTACTAGATAAGATATTAGTCTCTATATTTACCAAAAATCTACATAATGAGATATCTTACAATTTGGAGTTGTAGTGTGTGCATACATTCAAATAAATCATTGATAAATGTTTGGTGATTAAAAGATCCCAAATTAAAAAAGGGACCATTAAAATAACCTCATAAAATCAAAATAAGAAATAAAACCAAAAAAATATGCAGAATCAAAGTCTAGTCTAAGCGCATGCATTGCAACAAACCTAGAACAATAGCTATGACAAACCCAAGCAATTCAATCAAAAACAATAATGTTCTAAGAAATAGATTAATAGAGTTGTGACATTTCAAAATGGTGCAAAAACCATTTACACACCCTATTCCACCTTTCCAAATAACTCCTAACCAATAATCTCTTCATCAAATGTAACATACATAAAAAGTACAACAAACTAGACCAGTGTACCAAATGCAACAAATGTAGTAACATATGTCTTTCAAAAACCCTCCTCCAAGAAGAAATATACCTATTCATCATGACTTCATAACCTTTAAGAACCCATTGAATTATTTTTTCACAAACTTGTTATAGCTAACCTGATTAAATGGCCTATTCTGAAAGGGTAAATTCTTAAGGGTACTAACAATCTAGACTTATATAGGCCAAATAAATTCTAAGAATATCATTGGGTCAAGGGACATGATTTGTAGGATTGTGTAAAAATAAAACATGTTATTAAAAATATGTTGGAAAATGGAAATATCACATTAGATCATGGAGCTTCCACCTCTAACAAAAACCTCAACATTTATTATGATCCTTTTCCTGAACATAACAACCAAAAATAATATCAACAACAACAGCTAGTGAAACATAAAAAATAGTATCAAAAACTAAATCAAGACCAATAGAACTAATAGTATAACAAATAATGCCAAAATAGTGGATAGAAATAAGGTTAGAATGATACAAATAACCAACATACCTACCATGTAATGGCACATGACTACAATGCAATTATAGGCCATATTGGTGGAGGTCACATTAACACCATTTCCATCAATCTAAGACCAAGTACTAATTAGATAAGACCATTTATAATCATTCCCAACTAAGTAACTTATGTAAACAATCCTTCCTTGACTTGGGACTATATATAAGTGGACCAACAAGTAGGGATTCCCATGTTTAGAGCTTGTAAAAATAACTTATCATTAACTTATGACCATGCACAAGTGCACTAATAACCAAGACTTATCCTACTTAGTCCCCCTCTACCATAATCTAATAGTAATAATGGTCCTATACCTAATCCCAATTATGCAATCATAACTCGGTGATCAAGGATTACCATACTAGGCCCAAAACCATCCACCACTTCACCCATCATCCAAAAAACCATTCTACCTTAGAATAATCCATTTCCCACTATCTAAGATAAGACATTTGACATTGTGTAACAATTTCAAAATATGATAGCACAAATATACATTTTATATTTGTTGCATATGTATATAATCCATAAAAACATCTTGATAGAGTTTCTTGGTCAATTAAAAGTTTTGAATGACATATCCCCTAACAAATTTGAAGATTTGGTTGGACACCTAACTCCAAGACAATAAGTAACCTTTAACCAAAGTGATATGTCATCCCTTAGCCCACTACATAATAATACTTTGTACATTAAAGTTTACATAATACAACATAAAGTGAAATGTGTCCTCATAGACAATGGATTAGGTTTGAATATTATGTCTCTAAAGGTCATCAATATTCTTGGGTACACAACAATAAATATCCAAGTAGAAGCAATCACCATCAAAGCCTACAATAATGAAAAATGAGAATCACAAGGCACCATTAACTTATTGATGACCATTGGGCCTTTGACCCATGATATACTATGTTATATCTCAATTTGTCATATAATATACTTCTGGGTAGACCTTGGATACAAGAAAAATGTGTCATCCCATTGACATTGCACTAAGGTATCAAGTTCTCCCATTCAAAATAGAGGTTATTATATCAAGAAATTTGCATCCATACGATCATTGGAAACATCTAGAGGATAAATTCAAAAACTATAACTACCATTTTGTCATGAATCTATTTTACAAGAAGGAAAAGGTGAGAGTAATACTTGTTGATTTACCAGAGTCTAACTACATTGACCTTGATATCTTATATTCACTTTCCCACATGTCACCTCCTAAAATGTCTAGCAATTATACCATCTTAGATAATAGCCGAGGAGAGTACTTGACCCATGACACCTTTCACATTACAAAGCTTCCATAGAACCCAAAGTCCTTTGGAAGACCAAAAACTAAACCACCCATGCAATGGCCAAGAAAGGGAAAAGGGTATTAACATAGTCCAACACCTATCACAATCATACTAGCCTCTAGCCAAGAGAAGGACCCTCTCAAAGGTGATGAATCATGGTTGTAAAATGGAAAATTAGCTGATTGTTAAAAGAACTACAAATATCCAATTCCTAATTATATCATGGATAACCAAGACTATGAAGGAGGAGGCCTTGGGCCATATTAACAAGGAACACTTGAGCCAATTTATATGACTAGGTATAAAAGAACCCATGGACTTGGATTTAAACTACATGGGGGTGACCCCATGTATCTTATTTGATTTCTATCATAAACAAATAGTGATGATGATGTTGATAGTGAAGCAGAGTCTAATCATAGCCCATTTGATGACCTAACCCATACTAATTTTTATAAAATAACACCTATTGTACCCTTCAAGTAGTCATTTGTCATAATTTATTACCATTATATTATCCCCAACTGATAGAGTTGGACCAACAAGAATCTAATGTACTAGTTGATGAGTTTCAAAATGATGAGGCCTTTTGAAATTTTTTAGGCTTTAGGGACAATGGATTATTGGAAGATCACAAAAAAGGTTCTCAATAAATTTGTATCTTGAATCCTATTTTAGAGAGTGGGTGAACATGCCTAGCCAAAAACAAACAAGTAACACATTGAGTTCCTAAAGTGAAAACCTAATTGAAGTACTTTCAGACTAGGGAGTAAGTAAAAATAAAGGCCACTCTAGTGGTGAAAACCTATTTTAGGTTCCATTTGATGAGGTTGTTAAACCTTATTAAAATATAGACCAAGAGACCACCAATGATGAACTTATCTATGGGTTTAAGTTTAGCCTTGAAGAACAACATGCTTTTGATCAAATCATTTAGGATACCAATGACGATGAACTTGTTTATGAGTTTAAATTTAGTCTTGAAGAATAAAATGCATTTGATCACATCATCTAGGAGTTTCCAAACACATTTGTTACATGGCCATCCCTACCCTTAGGGGATTATGATTCATCATGTCTAGGAGAACTTGAAGAACCATTCCTAATAGAGGACTTTGACATAGCCAAATAGTTTAAACCTTTTCCCACTATTCTTGAAGATATTTCAATCCTTCTAGTGGAAGATATAACAAAGGTAAACATTAGGACTCTAGATGACTCAAAATGGATAAATTTAAGTGTGTCACTCAGTGAGGAGGAATGTGAAAGTCCTTACAACCCTATTGAGGGAATTTATAGATATATTTACATGGGCATATTCTGACATGACATGTTTGGACCATACCTTGGTTTTTCATGACCTTATGGTACATCTCAATGCCAAACCAATGAAAAAAAAGTTACATAAAATACATCCTTGAATTACGTTATTATTCAAGAAAGAGTTAGAAAAGCTCTTCAAAGTAAGATGTATTAGGCCAATCGACTATTCTGAATGGATTTTTAATGTAGTGCTAGTTACTAAAAATCTAGAAGGAATCATGATCTGCACTAATATTAGAGACATCAACAAAGCTCTCCCAAAGGATGACTTTCCATTGCCAAACATTGACATGATTTTTGACTCTACAATGGGTTATGATATGCTTTCATTGATGGATGGATTCTCTATCTACAATTAGATCCAAATCACACCAGATAACCAGCATAAAATAATTTTCACCACTCTGTGGGGAATATTGTATTATCAAGTTATGCCATTTGGTATTAATAATGCAGGGGTCACCTATCAAATATCCATGACAGTCATATTTCATGATAGGATTCATGACATTATTTAATACTACATTAATGACATACTGGGTAAATCAAAGACTAGGATTGATCATCCAATAGCATTGAGAAGGATAATTGAGTGATTATGTGAAAAAAAAGTCAGGCTTAACCCTAAAAAATGTGTTTTTAGAGTTACTTCAAGAAAATTAATTAGCTTCATTATGTCTTGCTGAGGCATTGAAGTTGACCAAAATAAAGTACAAGTCCTAACAAAGATTCCACCACTAACCAATGTAAATTAAATCCACAACTTGTTGGGAAAGATATAGTTTATCAGATACTTCATTTCTTAGTTGGCCAACAAGTGCCATTCCTTCATACAATTGTTGAAAAAGGGTGTAAAATTTATTTGGGATGATGATTGTCAGAAATATTTTCAATAGCTAAAGGACTATCTTACAAATCCACTAGTTTTATTACCTCTTATGCTAGGGAAACCATTCATTATATATCTATTAGTGACAAATAAAGCTTTGGGGTCACTCCTAGCTAAACATGATGATAATGGAAAAGAGCATGCCATTACTATCTATGTTTTACACTATTCATGTATGAACACAATTATACAGCCATTGAAAAATATTATTTAGTTATGGTCTTAATAACTTTGAAACTATGACATTACATATTGAATAATAAGACCAAGGTCATTTCAAAAGTAGATCCACTCAATTATATTATATCTAAAATAGAACTATAAGGTCACATGGAAAAATGGATCATGATTCTCAATGAGTTTGAGATAGAGTATGTGAATTATAAATCCATCAAGGGGCAAGTTCTTATAAATCAGCTTGTTATTGTACCCCTTGTAGATATAGATCCATTAACATTCCAATTTCTTGATGAATCCATCATGACCATCATTAAAACATTTATTGAGGAGAAGCATTAGAAGTTATCTTTTGATGGATCATTAATAACACATGGATCAAGGGTAGGGATTTTGTTCATCATTCCATACGGGGATCTAATTCCTAAGTCATTTGAAATCAATAACATTACATAAAAGGCCAAACTATAGACCAAAGATGATAAGATAGTTCCTTAAAAGGCCATGGTCAACACTCTCAAGTAGTAGATTACCAACATCCAATTTGAAATTATACCAAGAACAAGCAATAGAACAATAGATGCTATGGATATCATTGGATCTTTGATTCAACAAATAGATATGGCCAAAGAATACCAATTTCCCATTAAAAATCAGTTTGCACCAAATCATGAACCATCAACTATCACAATGATCTATGATATTATTGGTTCCAAATCTAATTAGTATTTAGACCTATATGCCTATTTACATGATAATGTTTTACTACCAAACTTATCCTACAAACAATCCAAAGACTTCATCCATAATGCCCAACATTATACCTTACCTATAACAACCCTATACCACCATAATTTTGATGTAAATATGCTTCATCGTTTACCTTTTGTAGAATCTACACTAGCATTATGGGAATTTCATGGAGTATATAGATCCCACACTAGTAGGACCATCCTATCCAAAAACATCTTACGTATTGGGTACTATTATCTAATGATGGATGTAAATTTAGCTACATATGTGAAAATATGCAACAAGTGTTAGTGACATGGCAATCTAATTTATGTCTTAATCAAGACTCTAAAACCAATCTTGACACTAGGTCCATTTTCTACATGAGGAATCGATCTCATTGGGAAGATAAACCCCACCTCATCCAAAGGCCATAAATATATCCTTACAGCCACATAATATTTCACCAAGTGGGTTAAAATTATACCCCACTTACATGACTATAAATAAAATTTCCAAATTCATCTTCAACCATCTCATCTACTACTATGGCATCCCATCTGACATTATATCTAATAATGGTGGCTCACTCAAAAACCAGGATGTTGAATCACTATATGCTAGGTATAAGATTACTCAACATTTTTCCATGACATATTACCCATAAGGTAACAACTAGGCCAAAGCATTAAAAAAACCATCATCAACATCCTTAAAAATATTATAAATTATGATGATCATGATTGGCATTTTTAGATATTCTATGCCATTTGGGCATACCATACCAATTATTGCACTCCCACAGGTGCTAATCCTTACTCACTTATGTAAGGTTATAAGGCCATTCTTCTTATTGAGGTTTAGTTACCTTAACTATGTATATTTTTGAGTAAATCTCCTATAAGAGCTGGAGTTACTTGATGAGAAATGCATGGATGCAGTAAACAACCTTCAAGCATATCAAAATCGACTCTATTGCCACTACAATCAGTGCATGAAACGTAGACAATTTGAATATGATGATTTTTTCCTTAAATAAAACCAAAATAATACCACAATAAAAAAAAATCATAAAGGCAAGTTTAAACCCAATTGGGTAAGTCCTTTCATCATTGTCACATACTATGGCATTGGGGCATACATGCTCACCACACTATATGAAATGAATTTAATGAGTTGATGAATATTATACACCTCAAGTGATACTTCACTTGAGTGACTTATTATATTGTTTATGAGGACCATTTCAAGTTGTACCATATTTTTAGACACCTAAATCTGGCCATCGTTAACCTCTAATCAGGCTTTCGACCAATTTCTACCAAAGTGCACAATTTGGCTTGAAAACACTAAAATGCATTAAAAGAGTTGAAATTGACATATTAAAGTGCCAATTTTGGATACATTATCATTAAATGGGGCAATACAATGTATGGGCTAACTAACTTTGATTAGATCATTTCAAGTCAAAATACCAATTTTGCACCTGGGTGCTCTAGATTTTTTTTATCAAATTTCTTGTATGATACATTTACTTTTGTTATTTTGCATTGATAAAATCCTAAATGGGATAAAGGTTCCAATGTATCTAATGTTGACTTCCAATTCTAATCCACTCAAATTTTGAGCCAATAATATGACATTTTGACCAATTTGAATAATTTGTACACATAGAGCTAAGGTTTACATCAAAGTACTTAATCAAGATTAAGAGCTAACTAAACTAGATCAAGAGCTTAAGTTAATTTTCCATGGATATTTTTGAATATATGTTTTTGGAAATGAATATTGAATATCTGTATCATCAAAGTGACATCATTTCCTAAGAAGATATCCCCAAGCCATAAATGTCATAAATATCAGGATCATGCCTCCTATGCCTCATTAAGACCCTCCATACCTATTCAATTCCCCTCTATCCTAAATATTGATGAGATTATTTATGAATTTTAATTTCATAATTGAATTAATCCTTAGCCACACATCTCTATCTTGAGATGGATGGTTTAGGTTGATTCTAGCCATTTTTTGAAATCTATAAATAGGAGGCCATGCCACATGAATTCTAATCTCTCACATGCCAAAGTTATAATGCTGAATTGATTCCAAAGCTTCATGAAAATTAGTGTTATTATTCCCAAATATTGAGCCAAGCCAAAGACATAAGGTGCCAAGAAGATATGGAGGTAGCCAAGCTTCCATTGGTGTAGACTTCATGAGCACAAACTAAGCAACCCACTACAAAAAGAATTTTCAAGCATCCAAGGAAGGTACAAGAAGGTTTATTTTGAATTTTAGTTGTATGTTTCATTCATGTTTTTTAGACTAAGATCTCCCTAGTAATTAGGCCTAGAGATGTACACTAGTTAGTGTGTTTTTGTCAATTTGTTTTCATTTTGGGACTAACACAATACTAATCACCTCTCTTGAGTCAAATTCCTAGTTCACATAATGGGACTAACTATTGATGGTCATTGTGTTTTTATTAAAAATGCAAAATTGGGAGCCAATAGGCCATTTTAAAATGTTTGGTTTGGGGTCATACGAACTCCATTTTTGATGATTTTTTTAAAACCACATGTTTTCTTCCAAATTTTTAGAATATGATATTAGTTTATCTTCAAGTTACATATATTTTCAATTTTTTTTGAAAATATCTTTAGATTTTTCTGATCTAACACATTTGATGTTAGGGTGATACCTTAAGGGTAGAAAGGTAATTGACAGACTTCAAATTTGTTAAAACATGTTATTTAGACATCTTTTACATGCTTTAAAATGTATTAGGAGCCTTGTTTTTGTGATTAATGAAAATTTTAAATGCTTAAGTGAATGATTTTGATAGTTATAATTTCAAAGTTACAACTTAAGACCAAGGGGTCAAAAAAACATCACCTCATCTGTAATTTGGGTTTTAAAATTAAACACACTTGTCAATTCTTATTTCAATAGTTGTTTAAGTTAGAACTTATTTGGAAAATGAAGGTTTGAACATGTATGCTCTTCCATTTTTCCCCTTTAGGGATTAAATCACTCCCCAAAAACTCATCATAGTTTGGGTGACCTCAAAAATGACCCTAAAGTCTTTCTTTTTATGTCTTTCATTTCATTGCATCTTAGCTTATGAGGGGGATGTCATTACCTCCATAAGTTATTTAGGAAAGATTTGACCCAAGGTTTCACCTCCCAGCACTAACTTCACCCACTCACACTAGGATCAAAGTTTTGAGTGGTTAAACCACCTTCTAGTGTTAGAGTTACACATGGGACATATTTGCACTTTGGATATCATACTACAGTGAGTAAGTAATAGGATGTAGTGGTTGTAAAAAGGACTAGACCTTTTTGCAAAAAGCCAAGTACCATAGATACCCAATTTTTGAGCTTTTCTTTTGCATCATTTGACATGAAAGTTATTATGAAATTGATCCCCCTAGATGTTCAAAAAATTGTAGATCTTAGAAAAATCCCCAAGGTGCACCTCAAGGTCCATATCTTAGTATTTTCATTTGAGAGAAGGGGGGTGTAAAAACCCTAATATATAATGCACATTTTATTTTTGGATGAAAACCTTAAAATCCTCTCAAATGATGTATATTGATGGATTCAAATAATACCAAGCAACCTTGTTAGTTTAGGATATAAGGGAAATTAATTAGTTAATTTTATCCTAGATTAGAGTCTTGTTTGGAGTCAAAACTTGGTGTGAACAAACAATATAAACCAAACACATAGTCCTCATTTTCCTTTGAGCAAAGAGGTGTTATGTTGCCCATGTGATTATCAATTTTCCTTGTTCAAAGTTCATCAAAACATAGAGTCATATCATCCACTTTGGCATAGTTATGTTGCCCAATTGAGTCTAGATGTCTACCAAACATTGTTTAAGTCCTTCATTTATAGCTTAAATTCAAAATTTCACCTTCATAAGTTCATAGAGTTGATGTGCTAAGAGGTTTCACCATTTGAACTAAAATTGAGGGAACTTAGGTTTAATTTCTAATTTGGGTTGAAGGTCGTTTAAGACTCAAAATCATTATCACCACTAGATAGACTTAAGCCATTTTATGCTAAACACTTGCACTTTGAGTGTATGCACTATAACATTTTGAGTTAATAAATGTAGTGTTATATGTAAAATTTGTGTGAAACCATATTTTTCTTAGGGAGTTTTTGAAGAAAGCATTTTGTACCATCTTTTAAGTAGTTCAATGTGCTGCTACCCAAAGCCTTTCAAGAATTGTTTTATAGACCCCTTTTACATAGAGATCAACCTTATGCACATTTTTCAAACCAATTTGAGTATACCTTTGTGAATTTTTGTCTAGCATATTTAAATTTTTCACATTCATCTAGTTATTTGTCAAAAGAACCAAACTTTATATTATTATTTGAGAAAAGACAAACTATCTGTAAAGTGCCTTTTGTTTCATGCTTTATACCTATTTGATTGAGTAATTATGTCCACAAGCCAAAAGTATAGTTCTTTTTAGAAGTGTTTCAAAGCCATTACATTAAAATCTCATCTATTTTCAAAGTCTATTTTTTGACGTTGTTTGGCCAAGAGCCCTAACACATGCCTTGTTTGAGCCTAGCTTTTGATGCTACATTTAGCCAAAAAACCTAGTAACTATTTATTTCCTAGATTAGACTGATTTGAAACACTTTGACCTTAGAGTTTTACATTTCAATTTTTGATACATTTACTTAAACTTTTTGTATAAGAATGTGTAACTTACTTAATTTTATCTTATTTTATCATAAGTCATTGCATAAACCTTTCCTTCTTTTTGATGAATCTAGACTAAGGTTTGAATGTCTTTTCAGACATTGTATTTTTATATTTTGTATAACTCTCTTCATTTTATATCATAAAACATTTACTATGGATCCCAACATGTATTCCTACACTTGTAGTGGACTCATGTACAATTTAAGGATTAGTAATGTGGTTATATAAGAAGAAATGGTAAAATACCCCTATGCAGATCATGTTACTTATGAGATGGATCATTATCCCTCTTATGATACTTAAATAGGGGTATAAAACCAAGATCCATTGGCTAAATATTTGGTTAATACACCACGATATTCAAAATAGGACCAAGAGCAAACCACACAATACTTAGCTACAATAACTACTATTGAAGAACAATTTCCTCAACAACCATACTCCATTAACACACCTCCCATGTATGATCCTTACTTTTTTTAGAGTCATCTATTAGAGAAAAAATATGATATTAGTTAGATCTATATAATTAGGGGAGACATTTTTGATAGACTTCTCTCTTGAAAGTTTGCCAAGTCTAGTAAGAATGCCTCACAACATATTGTATAGTCAATAGGATTCTTCTAGAAATCCTTTAAATGTAATCCAAACCATGTATCAAGACCATAATATGCCTAACAAAGGATATAACTACATGGAAGACCACTTTATCGAAATGTAGACAATATATCAAACCTACTTGAATCTAGCATGTGATTTCAATCAAATAACCATGGTGAGTAAACTTCTTATTGAATTAGTTCCTTCAATAAGAGTTTTGATAGAGTTAAATGGTCAAGACAATAAAATTTCAAATCCATTCATGCAAAGTAATTTGGTATAAAATTCATTACATATGCTAGTTATCAAAAAAGTGTCTTCTGCTTCTACATAAAATAATGAGTAAAACATAGTGGATAATGCATAAGCAATGTTCAATATAAATCAAAGTGGTGTTAATATGTAAACAAAATGTACCTATAGTAAATACCATCAGTGGATCTAAATACCAAGAAATATGAGTTTCAACATCCCAATATCAACTTACTACTTCATCAAGTGTGTAACCAACATGATTGGGTAGTTAGCTAATGACCAGTGTAGTACATCAACAATAGAATGTGATGAATACTATTCCTTCTCAATAGGGGATGAGTAGCATTTCATAACAATAGTCATAGAT
Organism: Torreya grandis; assembly: GCA_037957365.1. Classification (NCBI taxonomy): domain Eukaryota; kingdom Viridiplantae; phylum Streptophyta; class Pinopsida; order Cupressales; family Taxaceae; genus Torreya; species Torreya grandis. The sequence goes on along the minus strand of JARHVA010002789.1, from coordinate 1,668,300 downwards.
AAATATACCAACATAGCAGAGGGTAAACATATTGATACCCTAACAAGGGACAACTAATGTTAGACCTTGTCAAGTAGTAGCAAATATACCTCTCTAATTGCAAGATAGTGTGCTAATTCAAAACCAAGTGATGTTTAAACAAAAACATATAACTATTGGTCAGTGATAAGTGCCAAATCTCAAACAAGCATCAACTTCACAATAGGGATCCTTGCAATAATTAGGTTCCAATATTTCTGAATTACCTAATAGCCTATAGCTACCTTTGGCTAAAAATGTGTCACTTATTCAAAAGTAGGGTCTTAGTTCACAATATCCCACTCAATAGCAAGGTTTTATTAGTAAAAAACATGTCCCTTTTCAACCATAGTAGACACAATATGGTTATATCCCTCTATTGCATTCATAAAATCCTCAACATCAAACCTTTATAGCCAATTTGAACCAAAATATCACATAAACAAATGTGTCCTTTCAAGTACATCCTAATCTACATATGCATATTCCTAGTTCATTCCCCAACCAATCCAACATACCTAGCAAATATCTCCATTATACCCTGGTCTAAGTAATTCACTTATGACCACCCTACCACCTACCCAGGCCAACATTCTAATAAGTTTCTAAGTGCAATAATTATAATAAATGAAAGATGTAATTGTAGCCATCTAAGCAGGGAAATAGATTAAAAAGTTTAAGTTGGATGATGTGTGTTCCTATCCTTTTAATATGGAGTACTTAAAAATTCTATTTCCTCTAGGATATGAGCCCCCAAAGTTTGATAAATACAAGGGGAAAGGTGATCCCAAATCCCATTTAACTGAGTTCTTTGTCACATGCCAGCTAGTGGCATATAGTTATATATACCTCTTATTATTGTTTTCAAGGATCTTAGATAGACAAGCCTTGGAGTGGTTCTTAAAGTTGCCTAAAAATTTAGTAATTAATTTTGATGACCTTTTAGATAAGTTTATGCAATAATTTTCTTATAATCTTGAGCATGAGATTTCATTGGTTGACTTGATGCATGAAAATTTAAAGGTCGATAAGAGTTTTGCAAGTTATCTACAATGATGGAGAGCACTTTCAAGTCAATTCACTCATAGTTTACCAAATAAATAATTAGCCACTATTTTCACTAATTTTTTTTATAATGAGATAGCCTATCATCTAGAACTACAGTGTGTTTATATATTTAAATAAATCATTGACAAAGGTTTGTTGATCGAGTGGGCACTCATTAATAAAGGAGTCATAAAAATTAATTCAATTAATTATAACCAAGTTACCAATTAGGGAAGTGGCCAAAACCAACATTCAATCCCATTACAAGCATCACAATCGACATAGGCCAATAACAAAAAAAGACCTAAGTAGTTCAATTGTAATAGGAATGTTATGGGAAATGGAGTAACCAAGTCATGTCATGTCTAAATGGTGTAAACATCAGCTACTCCACCTTTTTAGCTTACTCTTACTTGTTAACCTCTTCAACCAGTTCCACAAGTGTAACAACCAAGACCCATGCAATAAGTGCAACAAACTTTACCATTACAAAACTCTCCTCTAAGTAGAACTGTGTCTGTGTGGCATGTGTTTAGTGACCTTGGAGAGACCATTGAGTCTATATTTTATGAAATTTATAATATTAATCTAATTAGTTAGCCTATACCAATGCATTGTCTGCAAGGCATTCCTTGTCCTAATTGGTACCATGAAAATGAATTTTATGAATATCATTGGGTCAATGGGAATAATTTATGAAGATGTGTGTAAATCAAACATTTGATTGATAATATGTTGGATAATGGTGCTTCTACCTCCAATCAAACTCTTTCAATTCATCAAAACTCCTTTCCCCAAAATAACACCTAGAAACAACAATGACAACACCGGTTGGTGCAACAACAAAATCTATAGTATCAAAATCAAAGGCTAAACCAGTAGAACTATCAAAATCAATAGAATCAATAATATATCCCACAACATTAAAATAATGGACAAAACTAAGGTCAAAATGGTAATAACCAATAAACCTACCATGTAGTTGCACATGAATATGATAGGGTTGTAGGTCATATTATAGGGGGAGCATTACCACCATCTCCATTAATCCTATACTGGGCACTAATCAATCTAGACTATTTCTAAACAATACCTCATAACCAAATTACATGGATAATCTTTCTTTGACTTGGGACCACATGCTTGCAAACCAACAAATCAAGACTTCTATTTTTAGATCTTATATCAATAACTTGCCCTTGCCACGTGACCACATACAAGTGCATCGATAATCAAGACTTATTCTATTTGGTCCTACACTATTCCCACCATTTTTAAAAAATCATGGTCTAACATCTAATCCCAAATTTGAAATCACAACTTAGAGGTCAAAGATCACTATCCTATGACCATAACCATCTATCACTTTGCATGTTATCCAACCAACCATTCATCCTTGGAATAAATGATTCACCATTGACCAAGATAAAAAGTTTGATATAATCAAACAATTGTAGAAGAAACGAACATAAATCTCTATTTTATATTTGTTTCAAACATCAACAATCCATAATAACATTTTGATTGATTTCTTAACCCAATCCACTATTGCTAGTGACATATCCCCTGATAAATTTCAAGCTTTAGTTGGACACCTAGATCTAGCCCAATAAGTCACATTCAACCAAAGGGATATGTCTTCCCTTAATCTGATCCATAATAATCCATTGTACATATAAGTTTATATAAAATAGCATAAAGTGAAATGTGTCCTTATAGACAATAGATCAGGCCTCAACATAGTGTCTCTAAAGATCATCAAAATTCTTGGGTACACAATGGTAGATCTTTAACTAAAAATGATAACTATCCAAGCCTATGATAATTAGGAGAGAGAATCATATGGAACCATTAGCTTACCAGTTATCATTGGGCCTTTGACCCATGATACACTTTGACATGTGCTTGATCTTGAGTTATCATATAATAGGCTTCTAGGAAAGCCTTGATTACATGATATTCATTTTGTCCCATAAACTCTACACTAATGTATCAAGTTCTCTCACTTAGGGATGAAAGTAAATATTCTAGGAGATTTATACCCATATGAGCATTGCAAGCACCTTGAGGCTGAATTTCAAAGCTATAATTACCAATAAAGCATGAATCCAAGTTCCAAGAAAGATAAAGGAAAGGCCATACTTATTGATCCTATATAGGATAATTATATATATCCTAATACCTTGGATTCCCTTTCCCACATGCTACCTCCTAAAGCTTCCAAACATTTCACCATTTTAGATAATGGCCCATGGGAATTTGTGACCCATGATACCTTTCATATTTCCAATCTTCCTTATAATCCCAAAACCTTTAGATGACTTAAAGTTACCCCATGCATGCATTAGCAACAAAATAACAAAGATAAGGGACATGCCATGTTTATACCAACATATAACCTAGAACCAGACCCTCTTGAAGGGGATGAATCATGGTTGTATAATGAAAACCAATCTAATTATTATAAAAGTCAAAAGTATCCTATTCCCATTAGTATCATGGAGAGTTAAGATTATGAAGGATGAGGTCTCAGACTGAACCAACAAGGAATACTAGAGCCAATTTTAATTACCAAGTATAAAAGACCTTATGGACTTGGATTTAAACCACTTGGGGGTGACCCCACATATCTTATTCAAGATCCATCGTCAATGACTAGTGATGATGATGTTGATAGTGAAGCATAGTCAAATCATATCCTTATCTTTGATAACCTAGTTAAGACTAACCTATTTAATCATATTTCCATTTATATCCTTACCCTAGTCATTCGTCACAACCCATTAACATTATACTATCCCCAATTGATAGATTGGGACCAACAAGAATCTAGTCTATGGATTAATGAGTTTAAAAATGATGAGGCATTCTATGATTTTCTAGGCCTTAGAGATAATGTTCTATTGGGAGATCATAAATCAGGATTCTCAGTCACATTAGATCATGAAGCCTATTTTGGAGAGTGGGTGAACATCCTTAGCCAAAAATAAATAAGTAAAACATTGAGGTCTCAAAGTGAAAATCTCTTTGAGGCACTTTTTGACCAAGGAAAAAGTAAAGAAAAAGGCTAGTCTAATTATGAAAACCTGTTTCAAGAATCATTAGATGGGGGTGTTCATTCTTCTTCAAATTTAAACCAAGAAGCCACCAATGATGAGCTTGATTATGGATCTAAATTCAATTTTGAGAAACAAGTGTTTGATAGAATTCTTCAAGATTTTATGACTATTTTTATCACATGGATAAATCTTGTTTTGGGGCACTTAGATTCATCATGTCTAAGAGAAGTTGAGGAGTAAGTTCTAATAGAGGACCTTGATATAGTCTAACAATTCAAGTCTTTTCCTACTATCCTAGAATATGGTTTGACCCTTCTAGTTGAAGATACAATAAAGGTAAACATTGTGACTCCAATAGACCCTAAATGGATAAAATTAGGCACATCCCTCATTGAGGAGGAATTTGAATTCTTTACAACTCTATTGAGAGAATTTGTAGATATCTTTGCATGGACTTATTTTGACATTCTTGGTTTAGACCCCACCTTGGTTTTACATCACCTTGTGGTGAATCCTAATGTTAAACCTATTAATTAAAAGTTATGCAAGATACATCTTCTCATTGATATATTAGTAAATAAAGAGTTGAAAAACTCTTGGAAGCAGGATGTATTCGATCCATTGACTAATTAGAGTGGATATCTAATATTGTACCTATTAGCAAAAAGCTAAAAAGAATAAAAATATGTACTAATTCTAGGATATAAACAAAGATTTCCCTAAGGATGAATTTTCATATCCAAACATTGACATGATCATGAACTCCATAGTAGGTTATAAAATGGTTTCATTAATAGATTGCTTTTCAAGATATAACTAGATCAGAATAGCACCAGAATAACAACATAAGATAGTGTTCACCACTCCATGAGGAACATTATATTATTAGGTAATGCCATTTGGTATTAAGATTTATAGATCCATATATAAAATATACATTACCATCATATTCCATGACATGATGCATGATATTGTTGAAGACTACATCAATGACATACTAGGCAATTGTAAAACTAGTGTTGACCATCCAGCAATGCTACATAAGATATTTGAAAGACTATGTGAGTACACATTCTACCTGAATCTAAATAAATGTGTATTTGGAATAATATTGGGTAAACTAATTAGATTCATTATCTCTCATAGAGGCATTGAATTCAATTTGGCCAAGGTCTAAGATATAATAGAGATGCCACCACCCACCAATTTAAAGTAGCTTTGTAGTTTATAGAGCAAGGTCCAATCGGTCTGAAACTTCATATCTTAGTTAGTAGATAAGTTCCATCCATTTACACAAATTTTAAAGAAGTTATTTTTATTCCATTAGGATAATCATAATCAAACAACTTTTTAGCAACTAAAAGATTACATAGCACATCTACCTATTTTATTATCCCCTATGCCAAGAAAACTATTTTTTTGTACCTATCAACTATAGATAGTGCCTTGAGGGAACTTCTATCTAAACATGATGACAATATGATAGGGAATGTATTCTACTATTTAATTTATACATTGTTCATGTATGAACATAAATACATATTGATTGAAAAAGCCTGTCTAGCCATGGTGTTCATAGCTCAAAAATTGTGACACTACATATTGAATAATAAGACCATGGTTATTTCAAAAGTAGATCTACTCAAGTATCTAATATATAAAATATATTTACAAGGTAGAATGGCTAAATGAATCATACTTAGTGAGTTTGAAATTGAGTATGTCAATTGGAAGTCAATCAAGGGATAGGTCCTTACAGATCAGCTTACTGAAGCACCCCTTTCAGACATAAATCTACTTACATTTCACTTTCCTAATGAATCCATAATGACCATCATTGACATACCTCTTAAAGATCAGCATTGGAAGATATATTTTTATGGGTCATTTATTATACATGGATCAAGGGTAGGCCTCTTATATATTATACCACAGGGAGATTTAATTCTTAAGTCTTTTAAAATCAACTTACCTTGTACAAATAACATGTCCAAGTATGAATAAATTATTATAAGACTTTGATAGATAGTACAAAAGAACATATCTCATCTCAAGTTTTATGGTGATTCTTAATTAATCATCAATCAGGTCACATACCATTTTTAGACCAAAGATGACAAGCTAGTTCCTTATAAAGTTATGGTTGACACTGTCAAATAAAAAATTATAGATATCTAATTTGAGCATATACCAAGGTCAAGTAACAGAGCTATATATGTTATAGACACTATTGGATCCTTGATTCAATAAATAGATAAAGATAAAGAGTATCAGTTCCTCATTGAGAACCTCTTTGCACTAACTCATGCACCTTCCACTATCACAATGATTTGTGATATTGTTGGTCCTAATTCTATCTGGTACTCAAACCTTTACAACTACCTTCATGACCAAGTTTTACCACCTAATATATCCCAAAAATAAACCAAAGCCTTCATTCACCAAATCACTCATTATACCTTATTTGGATCCACCCTCTATCATCATAACTTTGATGGAACTTTGCTTCATTATTTAACTTTAGTAGAATCTACACTAGTGTTATGGGAAGTACATGAAGGGGTATGTGGAGCCCACTCTAACTTATTAGTCCTATCTAATAAGCTCTTGTGTATTGGTTATTATTAGCCTATGATGGATGAAAATGTAGCTACATATGTAAATAAGTGTGATAAATGTCAATGACATGCTAATCTGATTCATGCCCTAGCCCAGACTCTAAAACCAATGTTGACACCATGGTCATTTGCTACATGGGGACTCGACCTTATCATTAAAATCAATCCTACATCTTCAAGTAACCATAAACATATCCTCACCACCATTGAATATTTCACTAAGTGGGTCAAAGTTATACCCCTCACGTGACTAAAAAATAGATTTCAAAATTCATTTTCAACCATCTCATCTATCGTTATGATATCCCTTCTGACATTATATCTAATAATGAAGGATCATTTATGAATAAATATGTTGATAATCTATGTACCGAATACAACATCACACAACATTTATATATGGAATATTACCCTCAAAGTAATGGCTACACTGAGGCATCCAACAAAATAATTATTAACATCCTTAAAAAGATTATGAATGATGTTGGTCATGATTGGCACTTTTAGATATTCCATTGCCTTTAAGCATACTATACCAATCATTGTACCCCCATAAGAGCCACTCCATACTCACTTATTTATGTTACTAAATCCATATTTCCTATTGAGGTTAAGTTACCATTTCTATGCATATCTTTCAAACATGTCTTAGATGATCATGACTATCAAGTAGCTCACATGTAAGAGCTAGACCTACTTGATGAAAAGTGCATAGCTATACTCAATAATCTTCAAGAATATTAGAATTGACTCAAAGGTCATTACAATTGGCATGTCAAGTATAGAACCTTTAAACTTAGCAATCTTATTCTTAAGGTAAACCAAAAGAATACCATAGCTGAGAAGAAGTATAAAGGTAAATTCAAACCAAACTAGATAGGGAATTTCATCATTACTATAGACTATGGATCAAGAGCATATACGCTCACCATACCAGATGGGGATGAAATTTCTAAGTTGATGAATATTATTCACTTCAAGCAGTACTATGCTTGAGTGCTATGATGTACTATCTATAAGGACCATTTTCTCATTATTCTTCTTTATACAAATATCATTCTTATCATTCCTCTTAACCTATTCCATATTCATCTTACCATTCCATTCTATCAACAAAGCATGTTTTGAACCCTATATACCTAGCTTGTTTAACATTGGTTTTACCATTAGTTGTACATTTTTAGCATCAGTGAATTTGATCAATTTTAGAAATTATTTTAAGGATTCCATGTAGAGTTAGTATTTTCAAGGAGCATGATAAAAGTTTTGGTATTTGCATCCTTTATTTATTGTTCCTTTTTTATCACTAATCTTGCTACTAATTGTAACTACCTATTGATAAATTAATACCATTGATCTATGCGATTATGTCCTAGTTATAACCATCTATGGGAAAACTAGGGGTAATACTTATTTATTGAACCTTAATGTACCACCTTCTCATTTCTTATGTTGTGTTATACCTTTATTCTAACTGTGCCTATTTTGTTTGAATTGACTGCTACACTAGTTAGATTCCTTCATTATAAGGCAAAACTATAGTGACTTGAGGTCCTACTCTAGGACTATGTAGGTAGTGCTTGATACTTGTTGAGGTCAGCTCAATCACCCTTTTAGCCACACTCTCACTATTTTATGAGCAATTGTTAAGTTTGAACGTTGTCACCATTTTACAAGAAACTTAAGTAATGTTATTGTTATTTTGTGAACAATTTTTAGGTTTAAACGCTCTCACCATTTTACAAGCAATCTAAGTAATGCTCTCTCCATTTTATAAGCAATTGTTAAGTTTGAATGATCTCACCATTTTGTGAGTAACCTAAGCCATACTCTCACCAATTTATGAGATTGAACCATTTAGTGTCTCATCATTCTCGAATGAGTTGAGATACTCTAAAAATTCAAAAAACATTTATGTAACCATTAGAAAAACCTAAAAACATTGACCACTTATTTTATTTAAGGATTATGGGAACCCTTACTGATTCACAAGTAAATCACTTGTTCCTTAGTTTCTACATCATATTTATCCTTTTATCCCATGCACTTGCCATTTTATAAGACTATTACTATTCTTCTATTGCATCCATTATGTTGTTTTCATTAGTTATCATTTTCTTCCCATTTCTTGGGAGAACTACACTTGGCCTAAAGTTTCTGTTAGATATTACATCCATGGAACTATGTAGATAACATCCACTTACCTAGTGTATATGGAGGTAGCTCGACCACCCCCTTCTTTTTATTCTCTTCCCCCCTTCTGTTAGCTTGTTAAGTTATAACCTATTTTCTAGGGGTAATGTTTGTATGGTGTATATTAAGTTATTTGTTTGTTTGTTTCTACTTATTTGTTTATTCATGTGCTTGTTTATTTGCTTTTAATATTGTTGCCTTGATTTAGTTTATGTGCATTCATTGGGTGATTCCTTGCCTGCACTTATACTTGAATCCATCCATATTCATATGTCTACATTGTCATCATGGTTTTTATCATTGGTGCATTATTTTCTATTAAATATTATATTTCAGGAGTGATTCCTTATGCATATTTTAGCCAATCCTCATGATGTAAAACCATGATGCCTATCGACAAGTGTTACAACAAACCTTAGATTTAGGAAGTCTATTTACTAATGGAGGCATTGACATCTCTTCGATACTAGCATCTTGATTTAATCCCAATCATATCCCAAATAAAGTAATTAAAAAACCAAAAAAAATCAACCTTTGTTTAGTTTGGATGAGCATCTCCCTACAAATAGGTTATCCTAATTTATCTTTCCTCTATATCAGATTACCATCATCAATCAGCCAATCAATCATGTTTTCCATAATTAGGGTCCAATGATTATAACTGCCTATGAGCAAATCATTTAATACCATCCCACCTACATTTATTAATGAATATAACTACCTTTGGGAAAATAATTGTGTTTTCACAAATTTAATATTTTTGCCCATACATGGGCATGTTGTTATCTTGTTTGTCTATCCTAATCATGGTAGCTCCATCTTCTCAATGATTATAACTACCTTTGTGTAAATCATTATGTTTTCATACCACATTACCACTATCGGGGTATAATGCTTATAACAACCTTTGGGAAAAACATTATACACCATCCCACTTGTATTATCAATTATTTTGACTATTTTTTCAATCTCATTATGTTTTCCCCCCATCATTTTGCCTTCTTTGGTCCCCTCATTTTGCTTCTTTTTGAGGGGATCATTTGTCAAATTTTCCTTGTACCAACCATTCCCTCGAGGGGGCATCATACAGTTAGTTCATCATCATTACAGTTAGAGACATACATGACCTTTTCATTCTTTGAGAATACATTACTATGCCTATAGCTTGTAACACCTTCCCAAATAATGACAAATTTTAGACACCTAAATCTGGCCACCGATAACCTCTAACCAAGTTTTTGACCAATTTATACCAAAGTGCACAATTTGGCTTAAAAACACTAAAATGTATTAAAAGAATTGAAATTGATATATTCAAGTGCCAATTTTGTCTAAAGTATCATTAAAAGGGGAAATTCAATTTATGGGACAACTAACTTTGATTAGATCATTTTGAGTCAAAATACCAATCTTGAACTTGGGTGCTATAGATTGCTCTTTTTATCATATTTTTTGTACAAGACATGTGACTTTGTTATTTTGCATTGAAAACATTCTAAATGGGATAATGGTTCCAACACATCTAACATTAAATTTTAATTATAATCCACTCAAATTTTGAGCCAATAATACAATATTTTGATCAATTTGATTAATTTGTGCACAAAGAGCCAATGTTTACATCAAAGTGCTTAATCATGCTTAAGAGATAATTAGACCAAATCAAGACCTTAAGTTAATTTTATATGGATATTTTTGAATATTTGTTTTTGGAAATGAATATTGAATATCTGCATCATTAAAGTGACATCATTTCTTGAGAAGACATCCCTACGCCATAAATGCCACAAGTATCAGGATTCATGCCTCCCCTACCTTATTGAGACCCTCCATGCCTATTCAATGCCCCTCTATCACAAATATTGATGAGACTATTTATGACTTAATTTTAGAATTGAATTAATCCTTAGCCACACATCTCCATCTTGAGATGGATAGTTTAGGTTGATTTTGGCCATTTTCCAAAATTTATAACTAGGAGGCCTTACCACATGAATTTTAAGCTCTCACATGCCAAAGTTATAATGTTGAATTGATTTCAATGATGTATGAAAATTAGTTTTATTATTCCCAAATATTTATCCAATCCAACATAAGCCAAAGACATAAGGAGCCAAGGAGAGATGAAGGTAGCCAAGCTTCCATTGATGTAGACTTCATGAGCACAAATTGAGTAAACCACTAAAATAAGTATTTTGGAGAATCCAAGGAAGGTAAAAGAAGGTTTCTTTTGCATTTTAGTTGTGTTTTTAATTCATATTTTATTAGCTAAGCTCTCCTTCATAACTATTTCTAGATATGTATGCTAGTTAGTGTGATTTTGTCAATTTGTTTTCATTTTAGGACTAACATAATATTAATCACCTCTCTTGAGTCAAATTCCTAGTTCACAATATTATCAGCATTCTTATTTGTACTATACTTTTTTTCCATCCTACCATCCAATCACTTTTCCTATAACTTATCCATTTTACCATTTCATTTTATCAACCTAAGATATTTTGATCCTACCTATCTAGCCCATTTGACCTTGGTTCATCCATTGGTTTGACTTTTAACATGAAGAATCAGATCAATTTCAGTAGTTATTTCAATAATTCTAAATAGAGGCCATATTTAGGAGAAGTATGATAGAAGTTTTGATAGTTGTATCCTTCATGTTTTATTTCATTCTATATCATGCTTTATTTGTGTGGGCCTAATTATAACTACCTATGGGTAGATCAGTGTCTCACTAGTCTTGCTACTAATTATAACCACCTATGGGAAAATTAGTATCATTGATCTGAGCCATTATATCCTAGTTATAACCACATATGGGTAAACTAGTTGTAATATTTGTTTATTATGCTTTAACATACCAACTTTCCAATCTTATGTCATACTATGCCATTATGCCAATTTTACCTATTTTATTTGAATTAGATGCTACACTAGTCAGATTCCTTCATTGTAAGGTGGAAATCCTATGACTTGAGGCCATTTTAGGATTATGTTGGTAGTTCTTAGTAATTTTTGAGGTTATCTTAGTCACCCTTTTCCATCATGTTCTCATTATTTTGTGAGCTTGGATCATTTAGTATCTCGTTATTCTCAATTGAGTTGAGATACTCCAAAATTTGAAAAAAAATTAAAACCATTTAGAAAAACAAAAAACATTAATAATTTACTTGCCTTAAGTATTCTGGGAACCCTTAATAGGTCACAAGAAACCACTTATCATTTAGTTTCCCCATCCTTTTCAACCTTCTCCCACACACTTGCCATTTTGAAAGATCATTCCTATTCTTCTAACACCTCCATCATGTTTTCTTTCTCATCATTTTTTTCTTCTATCCCATATCTTGGGAGAACTACATTTGACCTAAATTTTTTATTAGATATATCATCCATGAAACTATGTAGGTAGCATCCACTTACTTAGTATATCTGGAGATAGCTCATTCACCCCCTTCCATTTATTCTATTAAGTTGTCTCTTATTTTCTAAGGGCAATGTTTATCATCTTATTTGTGTCACATTGTTTGTTTGTTTCTTTTTCTTTGTTTTGTTTATGTGTTTATTTTCTTTTAGTATTATTGCCTTAATTAAATATATATGCATTCATTGGGTGATTCATTGTGCACTATTCTTGAATCAATCCATATTTATATGCCAACATTCTCATCATAGTTTTTATCATTGGTGCATTGTTTTCAATTCAGTATTGGATTAAGAGTCAATATTTATGCATATTTTGATTGAGTCTTCATGGTGTTCTATCATGATTCCTACCATCAAGTGATATCAAAATTTAGCTTCAAGAAGTCTACATGAAAATACAGTGATGATATCTCCTTGGCATCAGCACCACCAACTTTCTTGATCTAATCCAAATCATATCCAAAATAGAGTAATTAAATAACAAAATAATTATCCTCCTTGCTAGTTAAAATGAGCATATCCTTGCTATCAGGTTGCCTAATTTATTTTATCCTCTGTATCAATTTGACATCATCATATTTTCTATCATCATTTCATATCTTGTTTACCACTATCAAGATACACTGATTATAACCTCCTTTGGGAAAATCATTATATATTGTCCCACTTGCATTCTCATTGATTCTAACCATCTTTGGGTAAATCATTGTGTTTTCACTTTTTTTCCACAATCAGGGTACAATGTTTATAATTATTTTTGGGTAAACCATTATACATTGTCCCACTTACATTTCTAATGATTATAGCCACTTTCAGGCAAATCATTGTGTTTCCACCAATTTGAGGGTTAATGTTTATAACTACCTTTGGGTAAATCATTCACTTTCTTCTACCCAATAGGGGCTTATTTTCCATAATTAAGGTACAATTCTTATAGCTACCTTTGGGCAAAACATTATACATTGTCCCACTTAAATTCTCTATTATTATAACTACCGTTGGGAAAATCATTGTGTTTTAATCATTATTTTCCCTTTAACTAATTATAACCACCTTTGGATAACTAAGTCTCTTGTCACCACCGAAGAAGGGATTATTTACCATAATCAGGGTACAATGATTATAAATGCCTTTAGGCAAACCATTATACACCATCCCACTTGCATTATCAATTATTATAACCACCTTTGGGAAAAACATTATGTTTCCATCATTGTTTTCCATTTAACTGATTATAACTACCTTTGGACAAATTAGTCTCTTGTCACCCTAAGCCTTTTTTAATGTTTCTAATTGCCTTTGAGAAAATCATCACCTTTTTTAATCCCACCTATGCCACTGATTATCACCACCTTTGGAAAAATTATTTTATCTCATCATCATTTCATCTATTTAGTCCACTCATTTCCTTCTTTTAAGGGACTATTTACTGACCCTGATGCCAACCGTTCCTTCAAGGGGGCACCCTATAAGTCATCCATTATAGTTGAATTTGTAAGCATATAGGACCTTTTCAATCTTTGGGAATATTTTACTTGCTTATATCTTACAATGCCTTTCTAGATAGGGGAAAGCTATAGACACATAAAATTGGCCATCAATGGATTCATACCATACTTTGGATTGATTCTTACCAACCTTTGCAAATCTAGCCTAAGATTCTCTAAACATCTCAAATTTCACTTCATAACATACAATTTGGCCTAAAGATAAATTAAATAGAGAAAATGCACCCATTAATTAATTCAAATCTTGAAAATAGATAGAAATCCTAAACATAATTAATTAACATGTGAAACCTAATCAAATGCCTAATTGAATTCATCATTGAGTGATTAAATGAATTATACAAAAGAAAATTAAAAAATAAAGAATATCCTAGAAATTCATAATTACCTTTTGTGAGTTGTCTAAAATATAAAATATCTCACCCATGCCTATTCCATGATAATCATGATGTTTGGATACCTTTTAACTCTATTGGGGTTAATTAATGAAATAGGGTGAGGTGTGGACCCATTTCAATTCCTTTACTAAACCTATAAATATCAGCATTTGCCTCTCATTTTAGAGAGCTTGGACATAGTAAGGTTATAATGTTGGTTTTATGAAAAAATTGTAAGCAATCATGTTATAATGATAAAATTATGAATCACAAGCTAAGCCATCAATCCATGAAGCTACATCAAGCAAGCATGAGCCAAACCATGGTGCCAAGAGGAAAAGGAGCCACATAAATCCATTTACCAAATAATTATTGAGAACAAGACGAGCAAGTCAAATGAAGAAATCTCATGGAGCATTCAAGGAAGGTAAGAAAAGTTTATTTTTCTTGCATTTTAGGTGTGATTTATTAATTGGTTTTATTCGCGATGCTCCTCCATTTAATCTAGGCAATATAGTGTTATGCATGTTAGTCTGTTTTTTTTCATTTTGATTTCAAATTTTAATTATGAATCAACATATGATCTAACCACCCTTCTTAGATTCCATGTTCAAACTAATTATGATAGAAGAAATTATAACTCATGTAGAAGACCTCAAATAAAACATAATGGATAACATGCAAGTGAATCCCAATTTGAACCAAAGTGGGTTTATTATACCATAGAGAAACACACAACAGGTTCTTCTAACCAATAATGTGAGTGACTTGCAATAATAGGGGTAGGTATGCCTGGTTTTGAAACATAATAAGAAGCTTCCACTCCTCAACCAACATCTTCCTCAAACACACAATAGGGGGAAAATAGCCAAAAACATACCAACATTTCACCCCAACAAGTGTTGAACACTAAACCATCTCAACAAGTGGTAACTAATGTTTTGCCATACAAGCACAAACTAATATAACATAACCATCACAAAAATTTACTAATCAACAAAGTGTTTTTATTGATCAACAAATAGTGTCAGTTGGTCTTAACCTATAATAACTACCCAATTTGTAATAATTGTTTACCCAACAAAAAGCTCCTAACTTATAGTAGGTACTTATTAGGTATAAATCACCTTATATATAGTGGGTACCTCACATACAATAAGTATCTAACTTGAAACACCTTCTATAGTAGGGATTTAGCCAATAATAGGTAGCATTTATACAATAGGGTTTGATAAGTTAATAGCAAGTTCCTATCTAAACCCAACATGTGCAGTACATTTAACCTAGCCAAATTCCTCTACCACAACTATGATTTCAAATTCAAATCCATGTTGCCAACCCTATACAAAAAAATTATCAACAATAACATATACCATACCAATAGTATAATCCTAATACATGGATACATATTCCTAATTGGTTAACCAATCAAAAAAACATTCCTGAATATTCCATTCCTCTATTATAACTTAATCAATGTAATCCACCTTTGACTACATAACCCTAACCACAAAAATCCATATCATCTAGCTTCTTAGCCTAAGAGATGCAATAAATTAAGGATGTGATTCAATCCATTCGAACTGGGAAGAAAAATAAGTTCAAATTATTGGAGATATGATCATATCCATTTAATTTGGATTACATCTAAATACCTTTTCATTTGGGTTATGATCTACCCAAATTTGATAAATATAAGGGCAAAGGTAACTCAAAAGAGAATTTAAAAGAATTATGTGTTGCTTGCCAACTAATGGCCTATAATGATAAATATTTTCTTCTCTTATTTCCTAGAATTTTTTGGAAGCACGATGACTAAGAGGGGGGCTGAATCAGTCTTAAAAAACTTTTACAAATTTACTTTATCATTCATTAACTATCATAACAATATAATGAACTTAAAACAAATTAAAATCCATGATCATGAGATAAGATCATAACACATATATCACTTATTTCAGTGGGAAACCCTCAATGGGAAGAAAACCCACTAATGATAAAAATGGACTATAGTCTTATAAGACAAACATCAAGATTTAGTGAAGCATGAACTTCACTTGGAGTACAAAATCCAACTAGCCATCACCTACTTGAATAAGCTTTAAAAAACACCTAGTTTTAAGGAGGAACCTGATCTGAGTAATATTTCAAGTGACAATTTGGGTGATAGTTCTACCCCAATTGGTGGCAAAATTTTTGACAGCCATAACTTTTTCACCATAGCTCCATTTGACTCCCCATTTGAATCATTAGAAAGATAAGAATGAGGGAAACACTTTGATATGGAACATATCTCCTCTTAGTGGTTTTTTACCCTTACAAACCAAGTGGAGGTGCCCCAAATTTTAATTTTAGTAGTGCAATCTAAAAATAGTAAGTTTCTATAAATAGTAATTCCTCAAATTCTATATTTTTGTAAATCATAGAAGCTGAACCACTTAATCTCCCTCAAGATTGGTGACCTTCCACATCCTCCTCTTACCTTAAAAATGTGAATAAATTAAGATGTAACATAAAAATAAAATTAGACAATTCTTCTCAAAGATAGACATATGTTTGGATCTACAAATTTGATCAATGAAACATCTCTTCTCAGAGATAACATTATTAAAAAAAATTATTCTTGTTTATTGAATTATCTTTCAACCAAAGCTCCTATGTTTTAAATCAAAACTAATCCCCTAGATTACTTCACACCAACTCAACCAATTGATTAACTTTATCATCTTGAGGACATATTTTTGATTAACCAACTAATAATGACCACCTTTGCATCTGTTCACATTATTAGCCCTCTCAAATTGCCTTCTAGGCTCCTTTGCTCAACTAGGTATCTTCAAGATAGATTAGGTCATTTGACCTTGATATTCATCTATATTACCCCTATTAAATATGCATGATAGTTTCTCTTTACCTTGATTATGGTATTCAAGACATCCTTTATCTCTTCAAATTTCTATGTCTTTCACTTTAAATCACACATTCACTAACTAGCAAATTAGGACTATTAGGCCTTGTTCTTAAACTAGGCTCTTGATCATACACTTATTGGTCATCCATACACAATTGAGCACTTATATTATCAATAAAAAAATCCTTAATAAATTATACAAATAATAATAAAACATTACAATAGGTTGATCATAGCATATAGGACCA
Source organism: Torreya grandis (assembly GCA_037957365.1). NCBI lineage: Eukaryota > Viridiplantae > Streptophyta > Pinopsida > Cupressales > Taxaceae > Torreya > Torreya grandis. The sequence goes on along the minus strand of JARHVA010002789.1, from coordinate 1,650,898 downwards.
AAACCCCTTTTAGGCCTTAAAGAGACCTAATTGAATTAGGCCTTCATTAGCACATGTTACCCTTTGAACTCATTGGAACACTTTAAAAATTCTCACATCATATGAAAATATCATATGACACTCCAATATACCCATAATAATTTTATATTATGTCTATTACACCTTTTATCTCTAACCACCCCTTGAAGCATGCCATTATCATTATTCATAATTAGGCCCGTGCATACCTAGAAAGTCTACCTTGAACAACTGAAGCAAAAACACAATTTTTTCAAACAAAACATTGGAAATAAATAATATACATAGAACCATAAAGACATAAAAAAACTTCACCAAGTTAATTAAACTTCATTACATTGGCAAATTGACTCAAATCCTTCTCTACAAGTAGCCGACTCAAAACTGCCAACTAGCCTCAAAACATAGTCAAGAAAACATGAAATTTTGACACCTAAAGGAACACTATCAAGGAATTTCAATGCATAAAAAATATCTTAAAACACACTCAAAATAAAATCTAACAAAAATATTATAATCTCTAATGGAAATATTGGTCTTCCAGACCATTCTCATAGCCTCACTATACACAGACCTCACTAAGCTAGACAAGTCAACTTGAGAGGAAATTTTTGCTCTATACAATGATATCCAAATATTATATCCAAGATGAACATGTATAAAAGGTCTTAAAAAAATTCTGCATGAACTTTGATTCATCCCTAATCAACTTCTCACTTTTTCTGGGGTTTCTCATTAATTGCACCATTAGGCCTGTTAGTGATTGGTCAGCTTATATGACCAATTTATAACCCCTAAGGGATATAACCTACTCAAAACCACCTTGGACATAAAATAAAATTCTTAGTATTCAAATTTATATTTTGAACCCATGATATCTCTTCTCTTTACTTTGTTAGTTTAGTAGTTGTTATGGATGCATATGCTTTGTAAGTCATCTTGTGAGCATTTTGTTTTATCCCATATTCATGGGAAGTAGTGGTTTCTTAGATTATAATTAATATATAAGTATTAAGTATTATAAAGGCATACAAAAATTTATTTATTGATCTTTCTCAATGTATTTTTCCCCCTCAAAGTGGTATGTGATTAATATAATCATTTTAGTGCTTCAACTAATTTTATAAATCTATTGTTTTGTGCATTTTTATCAATTTGTTGTAGGAGGATCCTCACATCTGGCATCAGATCATGTTCTAGGGCCAATTTTTTTCTTCAACAAGTCTTACCTCTATTTTTCTACATAATTCCTTTCAATAATTTTGTATAAAATCTTAACTATATATTATGGCATAATTCATTTGAATAATTTTTTGTATCACAATAATCTATTTCAAATTAGGGTAAAACATGATCACATAACTATGGGAAGTGCTTGGGTGAAATCTCTAAAATTCATTATGAGGATTACCACAGAAACCCCAAAGTATCTATCTCATTGAGAGAACATACCAATGAAATAGGGAATGGCCCCTTCATGATTGAGTAGTTCCCATCTATGAGGAAAACCCAGAGCTATCGTTGAGATAAAAATCCATGGTTAGAAATTTTTTGGAAAGTGGTAGTCACTTAGATGGCATTGGTGGCCAAAGTGATATTTTTAAAACACTTAGGCAACCATTGAAACTTGGGGACCATTTCTCTCATTTTTATAATATTTCTAGCAGAATTAAAAAAATCAATTAGCAGAGTATCTATAGACTATTAGAGATCTTATAGGCAGATAAGTGATAGAAACAATGAACTAAGAATTTGACTCAAAAGAGAATGGCTAGTATCATGTTAGTTTCAAAATTAAAAAAAATGAAATAAATAAAGTAATTTAGAATAAAATCTCTAGGCCTAGACACTAGGGAGAGCTTAGTTAATAATCATGAATAAAACACATAACTAAAATGAAAAAAAACCCTCGTTTACCTTCCTTAAATGCTTTAAAATACTTATTGTAGTGGCTTGCTCAGCTTGTCCTCATAAAGTCCTTGGTAATGGAAGCTTGGCTACCTCCATCTCTCCTTGGTACCTTTGGCTTGTGGCTTGGCTTGGCTTGGAATAAATTTGGCATGGTAACACTAGTTTCTTGAAGCTTTTGGAACCTATCCCACATTATAACATTGCATAAATTAATCTTAGAAATGATGTGGTAAAGCCTCCTATTTATAGATTTTTGAGATTGATCAAAATCAACCTGAACCATCTATCTCAGGATTGAGATGTGGCTAATGATTAATCCAATTATGTAATTAAAATTGATAAATAGTCTCTTAAATATTTGGAATAGAGGAGCAATTAAGAGGTATGGAGGGCTTTAATGAGGCATGGGAGGCATGAATCCTAATATTTATGGCATTTATGGCCTAGGGATGCATTTACAAAAAATGAGGTCACCTGATGATGTAGATATTCAATATTCATTTATAAAAACAAGTATTCAGTAAGTTTCCATTGAATTATTAATTAGGCCTTGATTTTGATTAATTAGCTCTTAAGCATGTTTAAGCATTTTGTGCTCAAATTACTCAAATTGATTAGAATGCCTTGTTATTGGTCCTAAATTTGACTTGATTAGAATCAGAAGTTAATTTCAGATGTGTTGGAAATATATTCCCATTTAGGATGTTACTAACATAAAATAACAAAGGCATGTGCCTCATGTAAGAGATTTTATAGGCAAGAGCAATCCAAAGCACCTAGATGCAAAATTGGCATTTTGACTCAAAATGATTTGATCAAAGTTAGTTGGCCCACAAATTGCATTTCCCCATTTAATGATACTCTAGCCAAAATCAACACTTAAATATATCAATTTCAACTCATTTAATGTGTTTTAGTGTTTTTAGGCCAAATTGTGCATTTTGGTGGAAATTGGTCAAAATCCTAGTTGGAGGTTATTGGTGGCCAGATTTAGGTGTTTATAGTTTACCCCTATTTGGGATGATGTTGCAAAAAATAGGCAAAGCAATGTCTTCTCAAAAAATGACATATGGCCTGTATGCCAAAAAGAAGATGATGATTGAAGAACAAAGCTCCAAATGGTTTTGGGAAGCTTATGATGATGCCCCCTCGAGGGAGTGGTTGTCACATTTATTGATGGATGGTCCGTCAAAAAGAAGCAAGAAGAAAGGTGGAATTAACTTATGGTTGAGATTAATCCAAATAATAAAATGCTTGCATGCATTGATGTAAAAAATATGTTGATTTGCCCAAATGTGGTTATAATCAGGAATAAAAGTCAAAATAATGATTTACCCATAGGTAGTTATAATAATTAAGTCGACCCAAATTTGCTAAACATGATTATGCCCCAATTAGGGTTGATTAACAAGCATAACTCAAGGATATAACCTATAATATATATTAGAGATGAACAGACAAAAAATGATGAAAAAGATGAACAAAAGAATAAGATTTATCAATAAAAAATAGTGTGTTTTACCTCCTAACGAGGAGATACTTGTCTTGATTAGAAATGATACAACTAGAGTGTCCAATGGGTTAATTTGATCAAGGTAAGGATGTGAGGATTTCCCAAGGATCCAAGGAGAAAATTCTATGGCTCTATTGATTATATACCTTTGTGAAGCTTATTTTTATTATAACATGTGATGGTTGGCATCATGATAGAACCCCATGAATATTTGGTTGAAAAATACATAAGGACTGACTCTCGATCCAATAAACACTAAAAAATAATGCACCAATGATAAAATCCATGATGACAATGTTGACGTATGAATATGGATAGACTCAATAATAATGTGCTCAAGAAATCACCTAATGAATGCATATAGACTGAGTCAAGGCAATAGTGCTAAAAGTACAAAAATAGGAAAGTAAACAAATAAACAAATAAAAATCCTAAAAACAAAATCAAAGAAAGCATCTTAGTAATGACAATGGCCCAATAAGGTGGATTTAGGATAATTGACTAGGCTTAGATAAGATAAATGTTTTTGGATTTTTGAAATATTATGAATGTTTTTGGCATTTTGAGGTATCTAAACTCATAAGAGAATGAAAAGATACCCTCTCATAAAATGGTAAGAGTGTTTGGCTTAGGTTGCTCAAAAAATGGTGAAAGCATATGGAAAGGGGGACTGAGGTGACCTCAACATGAATTGAGCATGACCCACATATTCCTAAAATGACCTCAAGTCATAGTAATTCCATCCACATAAAAGGCAGGGAAAAACCAACTAGGTCCCAACAAGTTCTCAAATTTGACAAATGGTTAGTCAAATCAAAACATCAATGGTAAGGTGATGCAGCAATCCATGATAAACAAGTTTTACCCTTAGTTTCACCATAGGTAGTTATAACTAGGATATTAAAGTATAGGACAATGATACTAATTTTCCCATAGGTAGTTATAATTAGAGGCAAGACTGATGAAACATTGATTTACCCATAGGCAATTATAATCAAGCTCACATAAACAAACTTGACATAGGATAGAAAATGAAAGATACATTTCCAGATCAACTATCACACTACTTTTATAGACTGTCATTAAAACATGAACTTGATTTATTTTTGAAACTTGATTGAAATCCAACCATAGAAGGTGTGAGAATAAACAAAGTAACCAAAATCAAAATAGGATTGGGTAGGATGACTAAAAATAGGCTTTGGTCTAGATAGGAAAAAATATGATGGTATGGTCTTTCTCTAGGATAATGATGGATTGATAGGATGGTATAATGATAAAATGGTTTCCCCCAAGTGGTAATTTAAGGTAAATGTAAGGGATCTACAACAATGGCAAATGGATATGTAATAATGACAATGGAAATATGAAATGATATGGTACATATTTTTGGCTTGGGTGTGGTAAATGTCATATGATTCTATTTTTGATATTGAGATGGAGATGCACATCCTAATCAAAAAATGATACAAATATAATACTTGATCATGTTAATTGTTATCCCACACCTCATCTAAATAACTAATCTATCAAAAATGGCCTGCAGATTTTGATGTTGAGAAAGCTTTTGTGATATTCAATAGTCATTGATTTTGATTCCTTCAAATGTTGATACAAGGTATATTTGTAGGCTTTATAAAGAGAACTTTGACCATGGATGGTAAATAAGGAAAAATAATTGATGGTAGGTTTGATTATGAAATGGAATTGTAGATGATAATGGAATGTAGAATGGTTAGAAAATAAATAAAAATCATGATGTTTAGTCACACGTAATGTTGCTCATGTCAGATTCAACATAATTTTGGTTGTGTTAGGGTTGAAGAATTTTTCTCTTATTAGGACCACCAAATTTTTCTATTCTTTGATCTTAAGAGTAACTACCATCTAATTAATCTGTAGATAGGAAACTATTTTAATTTAATATTTGATTTTATCTTCATCAAGTAGTGAAGAACTTTTGTACTCAGCTATTGGTGCTCAATGAGGTTTTCACTAATTAATTTGTCTTGATTGTCTTGTAACACCTTTGAGAAGGTTTCACTAAGAAATGTTGACTTTTGAATTTGATTATCTTCTAGCACTTTTGAAAAAGTTTCACTAGAAGACGTTAAGTTCTAACTTTGATTGTCCCCTAACACCTCTAAAAAGGTTTCACTAAGAGAGAGTTCTTCTACTATATGAATGTGGTATTGGCATCCTTTCTCTTTTTACAACTATGTCACCATGGATTCAGTTTTAAAAAGTGTGATTCTATCAATCCTAATCGACACTAGTGGGAGATGGAATGTTAATGATATGGTTATTTTGGTTGATGGTAATGACATATGAAATGGTCATAGAATGGGGAGAGGTTGCACAATCCTTGTAGAATATACTAGGATGAGTTATGTTAAAGCAAAATTACTCATCCTCAAAAATAATAGTAGAATCAAAAATGTATTCAAATTGATCTATAAGGCATACATAACCAATGTTATAACAACCATAAACATATTCTTCTTCTGAATCTAATTCTAACTTAAGGGACTCTGAATCTAATGTTGAGACTGATGTTGATTTATATTATGATGGTAAATCCAATGTTAGTTCAATAATAAAACCTAACTCTAACTATAATTTTTCATCTGATGGGTACTCTATTAAAATTATGTCTTGTTGAATGTTTAGCATTAGATAAGTAATTACCTGTAATGGAATGATGGGCTCCATAAAAACTAGTTTGTCAGAGTGGGACTCCTCTAGGATGAGAAAAAGGTCATAAGATAACTCCTCAAAGACTAGATTATCAATAGGTGGCTCTATAAAAATAAGTATATGGTCAAGGTAATGATTTTTCCAAAGGTGGTTATAATCATTAAGAAGAGACTCGATAAAGACTAGCTCATCAGTGTGAGACTCCTTGACAACTGGGATAGGATCAATAGGTGATTCATCACAAGTTGAATTATCACAAGTGGTTGGTTCAACAAAAAAATCTTGGATTGGTTGTTTTTCTTGGCTTTGGTTTCTAATGATTTGGAAAATACTAGTTTTGAACATAGCTTGGTCTTTGAAAGATTGGATCGATTGAGGTTTGGATGGGATTAGAACTAGATAAGGAATGAATTATAGATGGATAATGGTAGGGAATTGGGTAGCATGACTTATCACATAAGATAAAGGAAAAAGTCTTGATATGGTAACCTTAGGGCAGTGTGGATCATGATTTGTTGCACAGGCCAAAGGACTAGTTCTTGGAATGATGAAGGGGCTTTATGGAGCTTGATCACTTGCATAAACTGAAGGATGAGGTCTTGGTATGGGAATGGTGCAAAATTGTGGTCCTAGAATAGAAATGGTACAATGTGGTAGAGATTTATTACTCATATAATCTAAAGCATCTAAGTCTTCTTCATAAACCCTATCATCCCAATTATGAGTTAGCTCATAAGCTGGTTCTTGGCTATGTTCCATGTACTAGTTATTGAAAAGAGGGTATGGATTCATATCCCAAAGAACATTATCTATAGATGGGTCTTCAAATTCCTCCTCACAAGCATCTTCATACCAATGAAGGTTTTGATTTATATTTTGTGGATTTTGATTATGTTTTCCATATGGAATATTATAGGGAGAATAATAAAACTCCTTAGAAAATCTTTCTCTATAGGAGTTCCTAGTGGGATTTTATGTAGCCATTATATCATAAGTTAGATTATATGAAACTCCATCATAAGTGTAGCAATAAATTTTTGTGTAAATGATGAAAGCTCTAAAATAAAAAGGCTTAGAGTTCTACAAACTTCAAACAACTATGTCCAAAGAACAAATGGTTCAAGCTTGGTCTAACTTGGTCAAAAAGTGGAGCTATATCTCTAATATGATCTAAAAGTGGAGCCATATATCCAAAATTATTTGTGTTAAAACTTGGCATAAAATAGCCTAACATCAAATATTTAATGTCAAATTTCATACGCACAAAAGGTCAAGTGTTTGAATAAAAACTAACATGTCAAAGGTCGAGGTTAAAGTGTTCCAAACAAGGTCTAAACTAGGAAAGAGAAAAGTTGAGTTGCTAAGTCTTTTATCCAAATTCAGAGTCAAAAGTAAGGCTCAAACAAATAGGGATATGCTATGACTTTTGGCCAAATGATGTCAAAATCTAGACTTGAAATAAAGGCTGATGTGATTTGATTTAATCTAACAAGTTTGGAAACAAATTTGACATAGACCTAGCAAACAAAATGAAACATAAACATGACAAATTGGCATAAGGCATAAGACAAAAGTCTCTTTAAAGAAAGATTATGTTTTCCCAAATAAAGGCATAAACAATAATGAGAATATGATCTAAGCAAACAAACAATCAATAGTTTTCAAATTGGGTAACTGATCAACCAGAGTTATGCAACCCAAAAGAGAAAGATATATGTATAAACTCTATGAATTAAAGCTTAAATAGAAATCAATCAATGTTTGAATCTAAACTTGATAAGGCTAATTGAAAACTCAATGACAAAAACTAGGATTTGATCAAACAAGCTAGACAATATTAAACATCATGATGGCATAAGACAAAGTTCTAAATGGTATACATGACATGGTTTGAAACAAATAGTGTTTGGCACGAGGTAAAACAACTCTTCAAATAAATTGATTAGCCTAATAGTGTAATCATGCTCAAATGACGTGATCAATGCTATGTTTCAAAAGATTCAAAGCCATAAATGGTTTGACATGATTTGGGCAGCATAACACTACCCTCCTTAACTTGATTGACACACACACAAATAATTTTATCAAAAATTTTAAGGCACAAGTGTGGTGTAAAATGACTAGCATAACACCTCTTTACACAAAAGAGTGATGTCTAGACAAATTGGTTTTGACATAGATTTATGAACAAAAACACAAGTTTTAGTCTCAAAAACACAAAGTAAGATAAATGATCAAAATAAAATAAGTATAATAGTCCAAATATTAACAAAGGTATGGAAATATGGGTCTGATTAAACTAGCAAGCTTTCAAACATTTCTAGGGGAATCCTTGCACAATGAATTTCATGTCAAATGATGTAAAAGACTAGCACAAAAATTGGGTGATTGTGGCATTAGCTAGTTGTAAAAAGGTCTAGTCCTTTTTACAACCACTACATCCTTCTATGTTCTTAGTGTAGTGTGATGTCCAAATATAGATACATCCCATATGTAAATCAGAAGGAGTAAGTGAAGTCAATGCTAGGAGATGAAACCCCAAGTTAAATCTTCCCTAAAGAACTTGTAGGAGGTAATGAATTCCCCCTCATAACCCAAGTTTGCATGAAAATAAAAGACTAAGAAAAATAATTTAGGGTAATTTTAAAGGTCACCCAAACTTTGATGATTTTTTGGGGAGTGATTTAGATGACATTATTTCTAAGCTTTGGACTAGGCTTTGTGCAATAGAAATGGTGATTTTGATTCCAAAGGTGCCCTAAAGGGGAAAAATAGAAGAACATGAATGAAACACCCCTCTTTTTGATAGATAAATATCTAATTTAAACAACTAATTGAATACAAAAATCTTGGAAAGGTGAGTTCATTTTTAAGCCCAAATTCAAAAAATGAGGTGGTGTTCATTTGACACCTTGTTCTTAGTCGTAACTTAAAAAACTAATGCTAAAATAACTTATTTAAGCACCTTACATGTTACTTTAAGAACCAAAATAATGTTCCTAATTCATTTTAAAATCATGTCAAATATGTCTTAATATCATGTTTTAACAAGTTCCAAGTCCACTGGTTACCTATCTACCCTTAAGGCATCACCCCAAAAGCAAATATGCTAGATTAGAAACATTTTAAATAGATTTTTAATTTTTTTTCAAAAAACTATGAAAATTTAATCTAAACTAATGTGAACTTTGAATTTGAATCAATAGAGGATGGTTAGTATCATGTTAGTTTCAAAATGAAAACAAAATGAAAGAAACATACTAACTTAGAATAAAATCTCTAGGCCTAGACCCTAGGGAGAACTTAGTTAAGAATCCCTAATAAAACACAAAACTAAAATGCAAAATAAACCCTTTTTTACCTTCCTTGGATGTTCCAAAATGCTTATTTTAGTGGCTTGCTCGACTTGTGCTCCTGAAGTCCTTGGCAACGAAAGCTTGGCTACCTCCATCTCTCCTTGGCACCTTTGGCTTGTGGCTTGGCTTGGAATCAATTTGGCATGGTAACACTAGTTACTTGAAGCTTTTAGAACCAATCCTACATTATAACTTTACATAAATTAAGCTTAGAAATGATGTGGTAAGGCCTCCTATTTATAGATTTTTGAGATTGATCAGAATCAACTTAAACCATCCATATTAATATTAAGATGTGTGGTTAAGAATTAATCCATTTATGCAATTAAATTGATAAATAGGCTCATCAATATTTGTGATAGAGGATCAATTAAAATGTATGGAGGGCTTTGATGAGGCTGAGAGGCATGAATCTTGATATTTATTGCATTTATGGCCTAGGGATGTCTTCTCAAAAAATGAGGTCACTTAATGATGCAAATATTCAATATTCATTTATAAAAACAAGTATTCAACAAGTTTTCATGGAATTATTAATTAGGATTTGATTTGGATTAATTATCTCTTAATCATATTTAAGTACTTTGTGTATAAATTACATAAATTGATCATAATGCCTTGTTATTGGTCCTAAATTTGATTGGATTAGAATTAAAAGTCAATGTCAGATGTATTAGAACTATATTCCCATTTATTATGTTACCAAAAACAAATAATGAAGGCACGTGTCTCATGCAAGAGATTTAATAGGAAAGAGCAATCCAAAGCACCTAGGTACAAATTTGGCATTTTGACTAAAAATATTCTAATCAAAGTTAGTTGGCCCATAAATTGCATTACCCCATTTAATGATACTCTGGCCAAAATCAGCACTTGAATATATCAATTTTAACTCATTTAATGTGTTTTAGTGTTTTTAGTCCAAATTGTGCATTTTGGTGGAAATTGGCCAAAAGCCTGGTTGGAGGTTATTGGTGTCCAAATTTAGGTGTCTACAAAAACTGGAATCTACAAACCATCCATAGAGTATCAATAGACTCTCAAAGGATTTAATACCAAATAAAAAATAGAAAATAGGGGAAAAAACCATCCATTTATATCCCCATTGATCCTCAAACTTTATCCAAACACCTAAAATTCCATTCTCTACATTTTTTTTATTTGAGGTCCAATATCCCAATTCCACTCTTAATTCCTGCAAATCTCAATTTTCCCTTTTTTGGGTTTTGTCATAAATTCTATTTTTGTCTATTTGCCTTGAAAATTTTCCACTGTGTTCATCATCTCTTTCCACTCATTTGTCCCTCTTTAACAAATTTTCAATTTTTTTCATTTTTACTCCTAAAATTACCATCACCTTTATCAATCATACTCCCACTATGCAAAATAATTATTATAAACCCCTTGACCCCTTCTATTTTTTCCAAAATTCAAAACTTTTCTTACTAAATATGTCTTAACTCTATTTTTCCTATCCATTACCAAAAAAATCTATTATTTGGGTCATGGTAGTAACCTGAACAGGAGTAAAAGACATGGAAGATATAATTGTCACCCTCAAGACCCATATCAAAGATCTTGATAAAAACATTCTTGGCCTTAGTCTTCAACATACCACCATGAAAAACATACAACATCTAGAGTCTTCTTCAGACACTAGGTTTTCTTCTTTGGCAATTATCATGGGTTGAAGCTTAGTTTTCCTTGATTAAATGGTGCATATGTAACTAGATGGATCTATTAGGAAGAATAATATTTTAGTTTGTATAATAATTTTGATGCCAATAAGGTTCTACTTGCATCCTTTCAATTGGAACAAAAATCGCTTTGATGGTATCATTGGTATACTAAGGCTCATGATGAACCCATATGGACTAATTTTTTCACCCTCATTTTGTAATGCCTTAGCCTAATTTATTTTGATTACTTTACTAGAGCACTCACTAAACTTCACCAAATCAGAACAGTGAGAGAATATCAAACAAAATTTGAAAAACTAGCCAATCACACAAAGGGATTGTCTGAAGAATTCTTCAAGAATTAATGTATCAGTGGACTAAAAGATGTAATTTGATCTGAGGTCAAATTTTTTTGACCCAACATAATGATGGAAGCCTTATGGTTGGCTAAGTTGGTAGAGGACAAGATCATAGCTTAACATTTATTCAAATCTAATTTTTCTCCATTCAAAAATATAGCTCCATAATTATTTCACACAATCCTAGCCCCTAGAACCATTGTTATCAAGAGTTTGATTGAAGTAGAGATGAAATCCCATAGAGAAAAAGCACTATGTTATAACAGTGATTATAAAGTAACTCGAGGACATCGATGTGTTGAGCAAAAGATCTACCTATTTGATTTGGACTCTCCACCCAAAACTAAAGATTAGGAAGATGTTTAGGATACAATAGATGATTTAGAAGAAGCTTAGCTGATTATGGAACTAGCTTCTCAAGAAGACCAACCAAAGATCTCTCTCCATGCCTTAGTAGGAGTCATTACCCCAAAAACCATGTAGGTTAGGGCATACTTCAAAAAGTTGTCTCTCATAATACTTATTGATTTAGGAAGTACTAAACTTCATTGACCCTCAAATTGCCAAGTAGGTTGATTGTTTTATCCATCCTTGCTCCAACTTTAAAGTCATGATTGTCAATGGGAGAACATTACCTTTCAAAAGGAAGTGTCATAATGTGCATATCAATATTGGATATTATAACTTATGCTCTAACATGTTTACCTTGCTGTTAGGTGGATGTGATGTTTTTTTGAAAGCCCAGTGGTTATGTACATTTGGACCCATCTTATAAGATTTTGATGAACTTTGGATGTATTTTTTAGATAATGGACAAAAACACACATTGAAAGGTTTAAAACCAAGATCTATTAGCATTATAAGTTCACATCACATGGAAAATCTTCTTAAGAATAATTCACATGGTATCATTGCCCAACTACATTCCATTCAAATGTAACCATTAATAATATCCACTAATTTTGATCCATAAACCATTCTACAAAGGTATGCACATGTCTTTGCCAAACTAGCGGGATTTCCACCTTCATGGCCAAAAGACCAACATATTCAGCTCCTTCCTAAAAGTGTTCCTCCCAATATTAGGCCTTATGGCTACCCATTTTAGGAAAAATATTGAGATTGAGATGATCATTTAAGACATAATGAAGCAAGACATTATTCTCCCTAGTACCAATCCATATTGTTCCCTAATTATCCTTATCTAGAAAAAAGATGGATCATGGCACCTCTACATTGATTTTCATGTACTTAATCACCTCAAAATCAAGGATAAGTTCTGAATCCTTATTATTTATGAGATTTTTGATGATATTCAAGGTGCTCATTTTTTCTTCAAGTTGGATCTCTGCTCTAGATATCACCAGATCATGAGGATGATATCCCTAAGATAGCTTTTTACACATATGATGACCACTATGAGTTTTTGGTCATGCCCTTTGGCCTCACTAATGCTCCTTCAACATTCTAGGCATTGATGACTAAAATATTTTGGCCCTACCTTTAAAAATTCATTCTAGTCTTCTTTGATGATATCTGCATCTCTAGTAAAACATGGTTTGAGCATCTCCAACATCTGGAGCTCACACTGTAACTTCTCTCTGACCATCATCTTTATACAAAATATTCCAAATGTAATTTTAGCTAGGATGAATTAGATTATCTCAAGCATATTATTTTAGCCCAATGGATTTAAGTGGATCTTGAAAAAATAGTTTCCATGACAAATTGGTTATATCCTCAAACACTCAAGAACCTCCATAGTTTTTTAGGGTTGACTAGATACTATCACAAGTTTGTCAAGGATTATAAGAATATTTTAGCTTTATTGATAGCTATGTTGAAAAAAATTACTTTTACTTGGACATAAACTATTGAGTGTGCATTTGAATAATTAAAACAAGCTATGTGTCTACACCTATTCTAGCTATGCCATATTTTGCCAAGACCTTCACTATCGAGAATGATGTTTGAGGTAATGGAATTGGTGTTGTTATCCTTTAATAAATATTACCAATTACATTCACCATCAAAGCCCTTTCTATAAAAAATTTAGTGTTATCTACTTGTGAGAAGGAAATGATGTCCATTGTACATGTAGTACAGAAGTGGTAGCCATACCTACTGGGAAATCATTTTTGCATCAAAATTGATCACCAGAGTCTAAAATTTTTTTTTGAAAAATGGGTCTTTACCCCATCATAATATAAATGGGTTATAAAAATCATGGTTTATGAATATGAGATAACTTAAAAGAAGGGTAAGGATGATATTGTGGTTGATTCTTTGTCTCGCACATTTGTGGATCATGCTTCCCTTTCATCTATTTCTTTGCCTATTCAAAATTAGTTGGACACTATAAAATAGGGGTATGCCAATGAATCATTATCTCAAATCATTAAATATTTGGCCACTAACCCCTTGACTATACCATATTATTCTTGGGATGGTGATTCTCTATGATACAAGGGTCATTTGGCGCTTCCCTAGAGCATAGATCTTCAATAGGTTATATTTTATGAACTCCATGGTTATCTATCCATAATAACTTAGGGTTTCTAAAAAAATATGAGCAAGCATGATGTAACTTCTTTTGGAAGGGAATTAAAAAGAAAATTCAATAAAGCATGGCTAAATGTGATACCTACCAATACAACATAGGTGAAATAACACTCATCCCTAGGTTACTCAAACCCTTACCCATCCATACCAATATTTGGATAGATATTTATATGGATTTCATTAAGGGGATCCATAAATCTAGAGTTAAAATTATGATATTGTTTGTTATTGATTTCCTCTCTAAATATAGTCATTTTTGTGCCTTAGCCATCCCTATACTACCTCCATAGTCACACAAATGTTCTTAGACCAGATTTTTTATCTTCATGGCATTATTTCATATATTATCTCAATCATGATGTAACCTTCACCATCCATTTTTGGATATAACTATTTCAATGCACCAACACCCAATTAAGGATGAGTTCTAGGTATCATCCAAAAATGGATGGTCAGGCTGAAATGGTCAAATAATGCTTGGAATCTTTCCTTCATTGCTTCACCTCAGAACAACAACATTAATGGGAAAAGTGGCTCCCTCTCACTTAATGGTGGTACAATACCTTCTACCACACATAAAAAAAATTACTCTATATAAAGCATTCTATGGTTAAGCATCACCAATGTTCCTTCCATAAACCCCCAATAGCTCATTAGTTCAAGCGGTTAACATGATTCTTAAAACACGGGATAAGATCCTCAATACCCTATGGTAAAATCTTCATATGGCATAAAATTAAATGAAATAATATGCAAATCAATACCATTTTGAGTGCACTTTTCAAGTAGTTGATATGTTTTTTCTTCACCTATATCTTTACAAGCAATCCTCCCTAAAACTCAAAGGGTGTCATAAGCTAGATCCCAAGTTCTATGGGTCCTATAAGGTTTTTTAGAAGATTGGGTCAGTTGCTTATAAGTTGGAGCTCCCACATTCTTCTAGATTTCACCTAGTATTTCATGTCCCTTGTCTGAGGAAATTTCTTGGCACAAACATTAGAGTACTTTTTTACTAGAATATGAAATGAAAGATCCATTCTTCTTGAGTTGGAGGCAATCCTAGATAGGTGAACATGCTAACTTTCCTCCCACTCCATAATTAAGGTTTTAATTTAGTGGAATGGAATGTAACCAAAGGATGCAATATTGGAACCATTATTTCAAATTCAACACCAATTCTCACATCTTAATCTTTGAGGATAAAGCTTTTTCTAAGAGGGAGGGGATGCTATGAACTCGTGATATCTCTTCTCTTTACATTGTTAGTTTAGTAGTTTCTATGGATGCATATGATTTTTAAGTCATCTTGTGAGAATTTTTTTATCCCAAATTTATGGGAAGTAGTATTTTCTTAGATTATAATTCATATATAATTAAGTGTTGAGGCTAATCAAGGAATCCATGAATTTATTGTAATGAGATTTCTCAAAGGAGGTTGCCCCCTTGAAGTGGTTTACAATCAATATAATCATTTCAGTGTTTTAAATAATTTTAAAAATCTATTATTTCATGCAATTTTATCAAATTTTTATAGTAGGATCCTCACACCTTCATCCATTCAACAATTTTGACTTGGTCAACTCTGACTAATACAATAAATCTCTAAGAAACAATGCCTTTCTTGTAGGGTCTACTCACTCACATGATAAACCAATCACACCTAGATGTGCCTAGGAGAGTTTTATACAAACTGCAAATACTTACTTGAGAATTCCAAACCATCTTAAGCACTTTTAAACAAATTATTTCATATCCGGTCACTATTAGGGTTCTTTGAGGGTTTAAACCATCTTCTAGTCTTAATCATCATTCATAAAGCTTAGCCATTAATTATAAAAACCAATGCTTGGAAATTTGAAATAGTACCCTTCTTCATCTATCATAAATATCTTATATTCCCATGTAGAGGTTACACATGCCAATGAACACTTTAAAGTTCTTCTCAGGTTGAGATCCCTTTATTTTGTGCACTTGAGAGGCCTAAAAACACTTTTTCAAGCCTAATCCTTAAAAAATTTACTTAAAACTTGGTAAAAATATTTAAAAAAATATTTAAAACTTAGTTTATTTCTCACATACTCACATTTTCCTTAGAAAATGATCTCGATACCCCATTTGGCCACCATCTCTCTATTTACTCTCTAGGCCTTAACCTGTAAGCCACATTAGGCCTTGAAATTGACCTTTTAGCCATTATCCAAGTTGTCAACACATCGTATACATGTCATATAACATATTACCATTCTCAACCACTACCATACATATTTCATATGACTTGAAAATACCTCATGACACCTCATTAGGTCAGGCAAGATCTAGAACTAGTCTAGTTGCATGCTAGATATATAGGTATTACCCTTGTAGGCTCACCATAAGACTCTCATGAGTGATAAAATTCCTCATATTAATGATCTAATAACCTTATACATCCTCTTATGCCTATGTGTATGCATCTCACTAGGCCACCAATCTCATACCTTTTCACAAGGTCTCTTCATGTAATGACCAATGTCATGACTAGGCTTCTCAAGCTCTTGAAACATGATAACTAAGCTTGAAACACTTATTTATGATCTTATACCTTGATAATATTTATTAAATTCTCCTTAAACAATGTTATACATCTTAATTATGTTATCAAATAAGAACATTCTTCAATTACCTCATGAACACCTTTCTTAAAAACCTTTGACATCATTGATAACATCAATGTCAAAATTCAACAACAAGAACAATGCTTAGCAAAAGTTTACCTAGAAAATCCTTGAAATGTATTCTTATATTTCCAAAGAATTCTATGCAGAAATTCAATGACCTTTTAGATAATTTTATACAACATTTATCATACAATCTCAAACATGAGATTACAATGGTAGATTTTGGTTAGTTAAACTAGATAAATAATGAAAGTTTTGTTGATTAATTGTAATGATGGAGGAAACTTTCTAGCTATTTCACTCACATTATACCAAAAAAATAATTGGATACAATATTTAGCCAAAGTCTACATAGAGAGATATCATATCATCTTGATTTGTAATATGCTCATACTTTTGAGGAAGTTATTGAGAAAGGTATACAAACTGAAAAAGGCCCTTATCAACAAATGGATTATCAAATTATCTTATTCCAATTATAAATAGAGCCAAAACCAACATCAAGGTTGACAAAAAAACTAAATCCATAATCATAACCAAAACCCCATCCAAATACTAGCTTCAATGCCATCTTAGGCTAATAGTTTAGAAAGACCAAAATCCTATAATCATAATAAGAATGTTGTTGGTAATAGGGTCACTAAATCATGACATGTCAAAATGGTGAAAATACTAGCTATTAATTTACCTCCACCCATTCATCAACCAAAAATTCCATTAATTTAACCTAGACCTCTGTAGAACCTTTCACAAAATCCTTCACAAATACAAGAACCTCCTCTTAGGAGATATGGCCTCAAAGAACTTATTGAGTTCATATTTTGCATGTTATTTCAAGCCAATATGATTAGCTAGCCTATTATAAAGCCTTTTCTTGAAGGAATTTATTTTCCTAACTTGTATAAAGAACATGGGTTTTGTGAGTAACTTCACTTTAATTGACACTCTATACACTGTTGCATACATCTAAAATATTTGATTAAGAACATGTTTGAGAATTGAGAGATAAAATGAGATAACCACACCCCTACATCTAATCATAACTTGGGTATCTATCAAAACCCCTTTCCTCAACATAATAGCCAAAAATAATAGCAACAACAGAGGTAAATAATACCACTAAAACAATAACAACCAAAAAATGGCTGAAACTAAAATCAAAATGATCAGTCAAACTAAGGAGGCCATCATGTCATTACATATACTTACAACAATGTTTTAAGACATGTTACATGTGGTCATATTTTCACCATTATCATCAATCTTTGACCAAATACCATTTAACCTATACCAGTGCCTAATAATTCCTACCAACCTCCTAATGCCAGTAATCCTTATTTGGATCATGTTAGCAACCAAGCTCAACACTACCCAAATAATTACCATTATAATCCATTTTACCTCATCATCTATTTATAAAGGCCCAATACTTGATCGATATAATGCAATTGAAACTTGATGAGATAAGATTACTATCCAAGGACCATAACCTTTTTCCATGAATGAAACCATCCAAACCTCCATACCAATAAAGAACAAGCCAATTGAAATACCAAAGAGAAAATCTATGACATTATGGAACAACTAAAGAAGACACATGTGAAAATATTCATCATGGATTTATTATGCATATCTAGCATTCATAAAACTATACTTAATGAATACCTAAGATAATCCCTTCTACCTAATGATATTATATCTAATTAATTTTAAGCTATGGTAGGATATTTAACCCTTGGATAATGATTTACCTTTCATCAAAGTGATATGTCATCCCTAGGACCATTGCATAATAACCTTTTTACATTGAGGTTGGTATGACTAGACATATAATTAAACGTGTCCTTATAGATAATGGTTCATGTCTAAACATTACATATCTAAAATTGGTAAGCCATCTTATGTACAAAACAATTGGTCTTCATCCCAATACCATTATCATCAAATCATATGATAATGAGGAATGTGAATCATAAGGAAACACTATTTTTATAGTGGACATTGGGCCTTTTACCCATGATACCCTTTGTCATGTTCTCATCCTAGAGTTATTGTATAACTTGCTCTCAGTCCAATAGTGGATTCATGAAATTTGGGCCATACCTTCCATGATACATCAATGTATTAAATTTCCCCATTTAGGTATGGATGTAACCATACCAGTTGATCTCCATCCTTATCAAAATTTTAGACATCTCAAGACATAGTACAAGAGTTATGATTATCATTTTGTCCTGAATCATATGCCTAAAACTGATAGAAAAAATTGATAAATCAAAATTCATTGAATCATAACCTAAATCCAATTACATGAACCCTAAAATCCTAATTTCAAGTTCATATCCACCTCCACCTCCACTAGAGATATCTAACCATTTTTACATATCTAACAAAGGTATAGGATAATACACTACTCATGACTCCTTTCATATAGCCAAATTGCCCCGAAACCCAAAAGCCTATGGGATACCAAAATCCAAGACTAATCACATGCAATGTAATGTTAAGGGAAAATATTATCTCACTCAACCCATTGTTTTAAAACTATCCTTTGGCCTATAATATGGCCCTTTGGTCGAAGATGATTCATGGCTCTATAATGATGATGTAGTTGATTGCTACCAAAGCACTAAGTATCCTATCCATAACCAGATTATGGATATCCAAGCTTATGAAATTAGAGGCCTAGGTCACATCAAAAAGGATCACTCAAGATAATTTACATGACCAAATATAAAGGAACTCATGTTATTAGATTTAAAATTCCTAGGGGTGACCCCACATACCTTATTCAAGTTCCTAAACCAAAAAATAATGAGGATGATGATGACAACAATATAGGTTCCAATTATAACATCTACGATGACCTTGATAATACCAATTTATTTAAACCTTATGTTGTATATACTATTAATCTTTTCATTCGCACTTCACCACTTACCCTTTATTACCCTAACTAATCGATTGGGACCAAAAAGAGTTGATAATTCCACTTGATGAGTTTGAGAATGATGAGGCCATTTTTGAATTTATGGGTTTTATGGGTCATATTCCTCTAAGATATCACAAACATGATTTCTCTATCATATTGGATCATGTTACCTATTTAGGATAGAGGGTGAACTTCCTTGGCCAAAAGAATAAATAAAATCAAACATTGAGGTCTAAAATTGAAGCCCTCTTTGAGGCACTTTAAAACTAGTGTAAACATAAATAAAAAGGCAAGTCTCTTGTTGAAAACTTGTTTTAGCCACCATAAGATGGGGATGTTCACCCGTCTTCACATGAAGCACTAGAGACCACTATTCCAAGGTTTATGTATGGAAGATCTAAAATCAATACTAAATAATGACAATATTTTGAGTAGATTGTATAGGAGTACCCATAGGTATTTGTTACATGGAATTTTACACCCTTGGGAGATTCATATTCATCTTGTATAAGTGACATTGATGAACCAATCAAGCCAAAATACTACAACATTGCCAGCTAGTTTACCTCTTTGCCAAATCTTTTAAAAGATGGTTCTACACTCCTTGTTGAGGAAACTTCTAAGGTCAACAATGGGACTTTATAGGGCCTAAAATGGATTAAATTAGGTTCTTTCCTCACTAAAGAGGAATAATAAGTATTTACATCCATTCTAAGTGAGTTTGTTGTTATATTTTTATGGACCTATATATATATGCTAGGTTTGGACCCCACCTTGGTTTTACACCATCTTATTGTACACCCTAATGCTAAACTAATTAAATAGAAATTGATAAAAATTCATCCTCACATTGTTGTATTAGTCAAGAAAGAGTTGGGGAAAATCTTAGATGCATTCAACCTATTGATTATTTAGAATGGATTTATAATATAGTACTAGTCAATAAGAAGTTAGAGGGTATCATATTATGCACTAATTTATATGATATTAACAAAGCATACACAAAGTATGGATTTACTCTACCAAACATTGACATGATTAATGACTCCATGATTTATATGAAATGTTTTCCCTTATGGATGGTTTTTTAGGATACAACCAAATCAATATTGCACCAGAGGACCAACAGAAGACAACATTCACGACTCCATGGGGAATTTTTTTTAGGTGATGCCATTTGGACTCAAAAATGTATAACAAAATACCAATAAGACATGATGTTAATTTTACATGAAATGATGCATGACATTGTTGAGGACTATGTTTATAGATAGTGGTTAAATCTAAGACTCAAGCTAACCACCTAGTTGTACTTTAGAGTCTTCGAGATTATAACTAAAAAGTATGTATTATGTAACTTTTATAAAATAATTAATATTTATTGTCTCTCATCAAGTCATTTAAGTTGATCCTACCAAGGTTTAGGCCATTACTAAGATGTCACCACCATCTACCTTGAATTAGTTCTATAGTTTGTAGGGAAAAAAAAGTCAATTAGATGCTTCGTTTCATAACTGGCCAAAAAATTCCATCCTTTTACACACTTTCTAAATAAGAGAACCAATTTCTCATGGAATGAATATTTACAAATAACATTTGACCATCTCATATAATTCTTAGAAAATCTTCCTATTTTATTATTGTATATGCCAATAAGACCATTTTTGCTTTACCTATCTACCACTGAAAGTGCCTTGGGGGAACTTTTGGCACATCATGATAAATAAGGTATAAAGAATTCCATTTACTATCTAATCCAAACATTGGTTGCATATGAAAATATTTATACAAATATTGAGAAATCCTATCTAGCTATGGTTTTTGTAGCCCAAAAGCTATGTCACTACATGTTGAATAATAAGACTATTATAATTTCTAAAGTAGATCCAATCAAGTATTTGATATCTAAACAAAATTTATAGAGCCACATGAT
The DNA here is from genome assembly GCA_037957365.1 of Torreya grandis. Classification (NCBI taxonomy): domain Eukaryota; kingdom Viridiplantae; phylum Streptophyta; class Pinopsida; order Cupressales; family Taxaceae; genus Torreya; species Torreya grandis. Next base: position 1,629,281 of record JARHVA010002789.1, on the reverse strand, counting down.
GAATTTAATAATGCTCTTGAGTGAATTTAAGATCGATTATGTTAATCAAAAATACATTAAGGGTTAGGTACTTGAAAATAAGCTTGCAAAATATCTTCTTCATGATACTTAACCTCTTATATTTGGGTTTCCATTTGAATTCATCATGATCACAACAGAAGCACCTCTTGAAGTAGAATAATGGATCAAGCACATAGATCAAGCACTGACATATTATATATCATGCCAAAAGGGGATCTTATTTATAATTGCTTTCACATTGGATTTCCATGTACTAAAAATATGGCTGAGTATGAAACACTTGTCATAGGGATTTGATAAATAGTATAGTGTAATATCCAACATTTTTTGGTTCATGGTGATTCAAAAATTATAATAAATTAGGTTACATACCAATACCATTTGAAGGATGAGAATTTGGTACGTTATACAGGTACAATTAACATCTTAAGAAATAAATTTCCAATCTCCATTTTGAAGGGATACTTAGGGTTAGTAACAAAATAAATGATGTCATGGCTATAATTGGCTCTATGATTTAGATTATGAATAGGCTAGAGGCTATCAATTTCTTATGGAACATCTCTTAGCACTAGCGGGTGAATAAGTAGTTATCAAGATGGTTTATGATATTATTTGTATGACATCTATGTGTTATTCCAAAATATATGATTAACTCCATGAATAAATCATTCCCTAAGACCTTTCCTACAAAATAGAAAAAACTTAATTCATAAATCTTTCTATTATACCTTACTTGGATCTACCCTATATTCATAGAGTCTATGACAAAACCTTGCTTCATTATTTATCTTTGGTAGAATCTAGATTAACATTAATGGATCTTTAGGAAGGAGTGTGGGGGGGCCACACTAGTGGGCCAATCCTTTCCAATAAATTACTATGTACTGGTTATTATTGGCCATATAGGGAAAGTGATGCAACTACCTATGTGAATAAGTGTGTGAAGTGTCGTAAGCAAGATAATTTGATCCATGCTCTAGCCAAAAAAATTAAACCACTAATAACACCATGGCCATTCTCAATATGGGGACTCAAACTCATAAGAAATATAAATATTAAATCTTTATTTGGCGACAAACATGTCTTTATTGGTACAACATATTTCACTAAGTGGGTGGAATCCATTCCCCTCACTTATGTGACTAGTAAACAGATTGCCAAATTCATCTTTAACCATATAATTTGCCATTATGGTATACCATTTTAAATTATATCTAATAATGGTGGTTCATTTATAAATAAATATGCAAAAAAACTTTGTGCCAAATACCATATCAAACAACACATTTTCATTACCTATTACCCATAAGGAAATGGCCAAGCTAAGGCATCTAAAAAAACCATTGTGAATATCCTCAATAATATTGTCAATGATGTTCACAATAATGGGAAATTAAAGCTATTTAACACCCTATGGGCCTATTATAACACTTTACATACTCCAATAAGAGCTACACTATATTCCCTCATTTATATAACTAAGACCCTTCTTCTTGTTGAGGTTGAGTTGACTTCTCTCTGGATTTGACTACAACACATTATTGATGATAAGGACTATAAAGTATCTAATTTTAAAGAGCTAAACTTAAAAAATGGAAAGTGCATGGTTACCTTGAATAACCTTGAAGCGTACCAAGACAAATTATGTGACCAATAAAATCAGCATGTGAAGTATAAATAATTTGAGCTTGGTGATCTAGTTTTAAAATAAAATTAGAAAAACATCAATTCTAAGACCAAAAAGAAAAGAAAGTTTAAAACTATCTATTTAGGTCCTTATGTGGTTATTTATAACTACAATTTTGGAGCATACAGACTAGCCATGTCATAAGGAGATGAACTTGATGAACTAATGAACATAATGCACCTCAGACATTTCTACACTTGAGGGACTTGAACTACTATATATAAGATTTTTTTAAACTATACCATAATATACCCATTCTTCATATTTTACCCATATCCCTTTCACATCATACTTTAGCCTATTGATCACTAATTTTTTTCACCTAAACCCTATCACTGTTGGCCTTGGTTCTAGTTCATTTGTACTTTAGGCACTTTTAGTGGTTGATATTGGATGTAATTACAACACTTGATTTAGATTTTAACTTTTGAGGGCATTCATTCAATGGTAATATATGAAATCAATATGATAATAGTCAATAAAATTCCATCCTTTATTTATTGTTATGTTCTATTTCATTACTCATGCTAATAATTATAACTACCTTTTAGAAAATTAGTATCACCAACCATTTCCATTATTTCCTATAGCCTGTAAAAAAACCCTTTACCATGCATTGCTGCATCATTGTCCCATATATTTACACTTACCTATTCATGATTTTTTTTTTAATTAGTTAGACACTTCACTACAGGAGAATTATAATGGATCAATGTCTATTTAGATTATGTAGGAAGCACTTAGTGTTTTTTGAGGTTAGCTTGACCACCTTTATTTGAACACTCTCACCATTTTAGTAGAAATTTAATTGTGAATGCTCTTGCCATTTTATGATCACCCTAAGCCACGCTCTCACTATTTTACAAGTAGTATCTTGTCAATCTCTAATGAGTTAAAATACCCCTAAACATTTGAAAAGACCTAAAAAAATCCTAAAAGTCATAAAATCATGAAAATTGGCTTAGAATTTCCATGTGAGATATAAAGCCTTCAAATTTTTTCCAGGATGGACTATCTTACCTATCCATCTTCATTTATAGACCACTTTGACATGTTTTCCCATATCTGGGAGAACTACATTGGCCTAAGGTCCACATAGAATATGTAAGTAATACTTGGATACATGGGGTATCTCAGGTTAGCTCTTACACCACTTTTTTTTAATCATTTATTCATTAGTTTGTTGCCTTTTGTCACTTTCTTTAATCTATTTTCCCTCAATATTGTGGGTCTTATAGTTATTTAATAAGTAATCACTTGTCCTTTAGATTCCCAATCCTTATTATTCTCTTACTAATATTATCCATACACTCTCACCATTTACGTGTTGATTTTGTGAGAATTATGAATTTGAACTTGATATACTAATGAAAACTAAGATTTTATTATGCTCTCATCATTTTTTGAGAAACCTCATCCAACATTCTTGCTATTTTATGAGCTCATTCTCTTTTCAAGTCATAGATGTAGTAAACACTATGAATTATCAATTTAGTTCATTAGTGGATACTCATCTTTCATCTTTTAGTGTGGTTTTATCCATAACCCATACTCTCATAGTTTTCATGAATTTTTTTAACCTGATGCCTTCATGATTGTGAGAATCACCCCCTCTTTACACTACACACTTGCCAATTTTTGAGATCATTATTATATTCCACTATAATCACCCTCTTTTCATTATCATCAATGTTGTTCTATCCCATATCTTGGGATAACTATATTTGGACTAAAGCTCACATTAGATGTAAATGTACATGGGAGTATGTAGGAAACATCCCCTTTCCTAGTGCATTTGGAGTTAGCTTGGCTACTCATTCATATTTATTTGATTCCCCCTATTTGTTTTTATGTCATTATCACATATGTCCTAGCGGTAACCTTTTTCCATCATACCCTTTGTCATTGTTATATATACTCTAGGAGAAACATTGTGTGATTTGTTCTTGTGTTTTTTTACCTATGTCATTACCACCTATATCCTAGGGGTAACCTTGTAGCCAAGCATAACACCTCTATTACACATGCACAAATCATATCATTCACTGCTTTATTTTATTCTATTTATTTCTAACATTGTCACTAATTTATTTGTATATTATTATTTTTTAATCTTAGTTTGTTTAATTTACCTTTGTGTGTCTTAGAATAGTTTGCTTTTTGAATTCTTCTTTGCCTTAATTTAGTTTTTTTATTCATTTTTATTAAACTTAGGTTGTCTATTGCTCTAGATTGAAATTAATTTTTTATTAGTTGTGCTTTAGTTTATTTGTTTATTTTATTTATTTTTATTATAGTTGGTTGATTAACAAGATTTATTTCCTTTAATTTATTTATTTGTTTGTCTAGTTGGTTTATTTGTTTATTTATTTATCAGTTGGTTTGTTTGTTTGATTTGTTTTTTTTTAAATTATTTTTTTGGGTATTTTTGTTTGTTTTCATTTATTATTACCTTTTTCTTTTATTTTACCTTTCTCAGTTACCATAGGTCAATTACATTTTATTTTACACTTGAGTCTCAATTAACCATATCTTATACTTAGGTTGTGAATATTTGTATATTGTCCTACACTTATTTTATTTGTCTTTTATTTTACACTTGGTAAATTAACCAACATAGTCCTACACTTAGTCAACTAACCATATCATTCTCATGTTGAGTTAGCCAATGTAAAAGTGTCTTAATAGTAACTACCCAAACCAATGTAGATGTTTGATGAGAGGGGAAGTTTTAAGGTAGTTCTGGTATGAGAGGAGAGTATGAGGAGAGGGAAAGAGCTATAAGGAGAGAGGATAAACTAAGGAAAATAAATAATTTAACTCTTCAAGAAAGTTGATAAAGTCTATGCATGGACTGGAAATGTAACAAATGTTGATTCAAATTAATAAAGGAAAGATTAATCTGTGTCAAAGATCCTTTGAAGGATACATTGATTTTTATTATTTATATATTATTATAGTAAATTCCTTGAGGCTATATATATTCTTTCTTGTATATAGTTACAATTTTGAGTGGTAGAATTTAGGCTACAGTCAAGGAAAGAAGGATTTAAAGAAGTTGGTAAAGTTTGGTATAAGAAGGAACAATGCTCAGTCACCTATGTGTAAGACCAAAATAATGTTAAGTTTTAAGATTCAGTTGATATATTCCCCAAAATGAAATAACCTTAATAAAATATTGTGGAGAGGAGAAACCCTATTGTGGCTATAATGTCAAGTAAGATGGTGTGTTAATGTTTTTTGAGTATAAATTATGGATTTGGCTTGAGATGATGCTCTATAATTAAAAGTTTATTTGATGGATTAATTAAAAATAAGTAAAAAACTCCAATTCATAGTCAACCTAAAATTAAACCTTGTATGCTCAAGTAGGACCTCAATTATTACACAATCAATACCTTATTCTCTTCGTCAAAATGCCAAGAAAGGATTATGTGTGTTTAATTTAATGTGAATGGTAATGAAGTAGTGGAGTATTGTTATGAAGGGAATGATAAATAAGTCTTTATAATATCCATATGAAGATATAAAACCTTTTGAAGTGTAAACAAACCAATAAACCCCTTAATCAACTACAAGTATGTAGAGCTTTATGTTTTGATCATCATAAGACATAAAAGCATTGAATGAAGTTTCTGAACTACTTTTAAACATGGAAATTTTTATTAAATAAATTTTAAATTGGTTTTAGGTTTTGAATTGGAGTATAGCTCATTTTATCCCATTTTTTCCTTTCTCAACCTATACAGGGTTACACCTTTACACTAACTAGGGTTTCCAAACAAAAACCCTTATATCTTGAGTTCTAACTTGTTAAATATGACCAAAGTTTGTAATATTATGTATTTTGTCTTATATAAAAGGATTCAAGTGGTTCTGGTCATGTATAGTATGGAATAGTATAGTTTTCAAGTCTAAGAAAGTGTATGGAGGGTTAGGAGGCATAATTGGTAAGGTGCTTATGAAGGGTATCTACATAGATACTTAAGTGATAAAACTTAATGGGAGGATATAAGGAGATAATGGGCTACCAAATATGGGATTATTTATTCTAGGTCACTTAAAAAATGTTTATACTAAGGGAATTTGTGTAAAAAAAGGCTACAAGGAGATAAGCTCATTATTGATCTTGAAGAGTGCAAGGGGAGGATAGAGTGTGATTAAGAGGTTAAAAGGGATTGAGGAAAGTATATGAAGAATAGAAGAGATCATACAAGAAGGAAGATTGTGTTCATGATATCAATAACAATATTTGATATGTTAATCCTTGATGAACTTTCCTAGTGAGGAACTAATGAGTTAGTTATTGATATAGAGATGCATTAGTGAATGGAATGAGTGAAGATGATGAATGAGAGACTTATTCCTAGTCTAGTGATATATGATAATGTTTCCAAAGGTTCTTATTGAATATATTTATGCTAATGAAGGCTATCAAGCTAGAGAAGATCAAAGGGTATATAGATAAAGATTGAAGATGAGGAACAAAGCCAAGAAATTGAATGATATCACTACCAAGGTCAGAGCTAGGAATGGTGTGTTTGCATCTTTTAACATGCACCTATGCATCATTTGGTATTAGATCAAGTTAATCTATTGGTTTTATTCTATTTTGAGTTAGTTGTTAAAGATTATAAATGTAAGGTTGTCAAGAATGCTATGAAGAGTGTATGAGATAACATTTCAAGGTATTATGGAAAAAATGTATGGTGTAGGTATGATATATTGAGATCAGTATAGGTAAATTGAAGAGTGATAAAGAGAGGAAATAAATACCCTAATTCTAATAGAAGGACTTGAACTAGTCAAGAGAACTAGAGAAGGTAGAGTGAAAAGATCATTGTAGCTCAAGAAAGAGAAGAAGAAGACTTTAAGAGAGAGTCAAGGGAGATAATAAAGTCATAAAAAAATGAATAGAGGAAGATAAAAAGATACAAGAGAGGTCTAAAAGTCAATAAAGTAAGCTTGCCAATAGATATGTCTAATTAAGCCTAGAAAGGTAAAAAAAGGAGAGAAGATGGATGTAAAAGAAGTGAAAGAGATAAAAAGTGAGTTGGGGAAGAATTTGGAGAATATATAGCTCATGGTTAAGCTCATGAAAGATCAAGGAATCTAATGGCTTGGCTGTCATATGAGAAAGAGGCTAAAGTGGCCACTAGAGCTACTTAGGAGAGAGAGAAGGCATACAATGAGTACCTTAAGAAAAGAGAAGAACAAAAAGGGTAAAAATCATAGAGATATGAGTAATGAAGAGTTGTCAAGAGATAAACATGAAAAATAATTTGAGAAAAGATTTATCATTGAGGATAACAAGGAGAGAAAAGTGCCAAGAGAAGAACTTGAGAGAGAAGACAAGAAGAGGAGAATGTCTATGCAAGAGGCATTCATGGAGACTATGTGGTCTCTTATTTTATATTCTAATGTTGATTTTAAGTGAGTGTATGTATGTATGAATAAAATTTTGTTAAAGTTCAAGCATGAGACCTTAAGGATTGTGAATAATGGGTCGATTGCATCACCCATCAAGATGAATAAAAAATATAAGGAAAAATGATAGATTATAGAAGACAAGATGATGAAAATTGAAGCATCTCAATATGTTATGGGTGATATAGAATAGGAGTTTTATGATGACTGGAATATAATTATAGATGAATCAAGGGAAAAAGCTAACCATGAATGCAAAACATGAAGACATGAGAGAAAATATAATCTTGCATTAATCTTATATGGAGGTAATTAAATGCTTAAGCATTAATTTTGGTTGCACATTTGAAAATAAAAAAGTTAATATGTATATTGTCCAAGTAAATAACAAAGTAAAACCCTCAAAGATGGTGAAAGGGCATGGTTATGTGGTGCCCAAGTGGCTCAAGTAATCATTTGGTGAGAAGAGGAAGGATAACTTAGGAAAGAGATCATGTAAGGAAAGAATATAGGTGAAAGACAAGATCAAGTAAAGAGAATAGAAGTAAAGGTCAAGTTTGTTCAAGCTAGCATGATGGGATATTAAGCTAAAAAGCATGAGGAAAGAGAGGTAAGAAGAAAATTTCAATCCTAGCATGTACAAGGTATAAAATGGGTCATGAAAAGCAAGGAAAGAGTGTAAAATAGTAGTATTCAAGGTACACTCAAATAAATCATGAAGATAAGAGAAGATTGCAAGTCAAAGAAGTAACTAAAAGACATGGTGAAAGTAAACCAAGATAAAGAGATGATGTTGCAGCTGAGTGACCAGGATGACAAGTGTGAAGAAGCTATTTTTTCTTAAAATTTGATTTCTAATGTTATTTTTGATGATGCATATGTGGATAACTCAAATAGTGAAGATGTTTTGTATAGAGACATAATGACATTGTTGGAGAAGCTTGTGAAAATTCAAGAGGAAGATGAAACACCTTATAGAGTGATTAAAAAACTTGATATGTATAAAAATGATATTGATTTGACTCTCATTAATGAGGGAGTCCAAGGATAAGTCATGAATCAATATGCCCAAGAATATGAAGAACAATGTGTGTAATATCCCCTACCAATAGAGATATATGAAAGACACAAAACTATGATACCAAAGACCAAAGCTCTGATACCACTGTAATATCCCTTCGAATATCAAAACAAAGCTCCAAATTGCTTATCTGAATTTTTGCAAAATATCTTCAAATAGATGAATAAATCACAGTATAATTTCTTATTTATTTGCTCATAAGCTTACAATTAGAGACCCTCTGTCAGGTATACAAAGAATATCGAAAGTTCGGCCTTATAGCCTGAATATTCTGCGAACTAGGTTGAATTTGGCACGTCTCGGCCTGCTGTGTAAAAAACACAGTCGCCGACGTCGGTTATACTGTCATCGTCGGTCGACCTGTAGTGGTCCCCTTGCCGACGTCGGTGATGAGTCGACCGATGTCGGTCTCTATAAGTCCCTATTCGCCGATGTCGATACCTGAACTTCTTGTAGATGCGTACGGATTTTCATGGAGCTGTACGGAATTCGTACGGTCGCTGATATAACACACCCTGTATGCCTGATCCTGATCTATAGAATTATGGGCTGACACAAAAGATCTATATCTGGATAATTCTTGAATCAAAAACCCAAAATAAAGAAAATACCTGTAAACCCTTGTGATAGCTTCTGAGTGAAGTTATCTCTCAAATACCTGTAATACTATGATAACTTCTGGGTGAAGTTATCTCTTAATTCGGCAATAGATCGGCTGATCTTTCACAACCTCTGAATCGCACACAATGAAGAGTTGATGTTCTTCACTGCAATTGGAATCCTGGAACCCTTGGCTCAGTCTTCACAGAAGAGTTTCTTAACAAGAATCAATATCAATAATAAGCATGGATACAAACTCTCTCCCATGAGAGATTCTTATACACCTCCAAAGGTGTGCTTGCTAAAATTAGACTCCCTTAAATTAGACTTCCTTAAATTAGAACTAGGGTCTTAAAATTAGACCAAGTCTTAATTTAGAATTTGCATCCTCAAATTAGACTAAATCATTAATAATTAATAATTAATTAATAATTATTAATTAATTAATAATTAATTAAAATGAGATCAAATAATTAATATTTGATTAAATCAATCAAATATTAATATCTCCCTTAATTCATGTCCGAAAGAGCCCAAACGAATTCCAACCCATCTCTATCAAGACCCTCTATCCATCTCATTAGCCTATGAGGGTCACATAATAGACTAATCATCTACTCTGCACATGTCAACTAAAAAGGGGACATGACAATCTGCCCCTCCTGAAATTGCTTGCCCTCAAGCAATCGCTGAATACCTGGATCCCAAATGAAGTCTCGATCTACAGTGCTATCAACCAACACAAACTCCAAGCCCTGTCCATCCCCACTCTCATCCAATGGCGTCACATCACCTTTGTCCCCTGTACGTATATCGTCATCAACATGTGACCCACCTGTAAAAGAAAGCTGAGACTCTACCACATGTGCTAACCCTTGAACTGAACTCACCTCAAGACAAAGCTCGTCCTCATATCTCTCCTGTGTTGGTGCCAATGTGCACTTATCATCGCACTCTTTCATGTCATGTTGTACAGGCATCTCCATCTGATGAAAAAACATATGTTTGAAGCTGCTGCCCTGTATTGCCTTAAGAATATGTGTTTTCCCATCAACTTGAAAACGAACCTCCATATCTTTGAGATGAAGAGTAACTTCCTCAAATGAATGAAGCCACTCCATACCCAAAACTAATTCTATGTCCCCCATGTTCACTACATAATAATTAGCCTTGAACTCATAGTTGTTCAAGCGCAATGGGAGGTCTCTAATCATGCGCTCACACCTCAGAGTGTGACCATCGGCTACCTTAACTCTAATTCCCTCAAAATCTTCGGTAGTGAGTCCACGCTTCTCCACAAATGTAGCATCTATGAAATTATGTGTGGCTCCTGTATCAAGAAGGGTGGTAACCTTCTGCCCTGCCAAAACTCCACGGAGTCTAAATGACTCATCCGACTGAATGCTGGATAGGCGTGCCTCCTGTATATGAAGCTCTAAATCTGCCTCTACCTTAGGCTCTGAAGCCTCTGCCTCCTCAAAACTATCATGCTGTTCGAAATCTTCCGATTCTGACTCCTCATAATATACCCACATCATACGATTCGTCTTGCCCTTAGGCCTCAAAGGACAATCGTGATGGATATCATATGGACCTTTGCAATAGAAGCAAAGCTTCTTCCTACGTAAATCATTAAGCACCTCACGATCCAAAGGTGGTGCTGCTGGATTAGCCTTTGAATCATTTTTAACCCCGGATTTATCTATGTTAAAATCCGGTCTCTCTGTATCCCCGTTGGAGTGCTTATGATCTCTAGATGAAGAAGTACCTCTGGAGTTAGATCTACTTGATGGGGCTGCCATCTCCATACTGCGCGTCTTCTTCATAGCTTCTTGTAATGAAGGAGGATCAAAGCCTTTGATCCAACCTCTCAATGGTTCTGTCAAGCCCTCCATGAAGAGTACTACTAGTCGCCTCTCTGAAATGTCAGGGACCATGACTGATAACTTCTGGAAGTCACCAATGTATGCCTCTAGACTCCCACTTTGACGTAACTGTGCCAACTCTCAAAAATAGGACTCTGGATCCCTCCTGTCAAAACGCTCCACCAGCCTGTCCACAAACTCCTGATAAGAAGTGATCCGATCATGATGGAGTGTCACCATCCCATGGTGCCACCAATCGTGAGCTACTCCCTTGAGATGTAGTGTTGCATATCTGATAACATCTTCCTCACCCATTGGTCGCAATGTGAGAAATGTATCCAGCTTACTCACCCAGGCCTGTGCTGTCACCTTACCACTACCGTCAAACGTCGCTAGTGTGAGCCTGCTTGTAGCATGCTTCAAATCATTGTTCTGGGGTCTTGGTCTCCCATTCTATCGACCTCGGTAATGTTCTTTCCTTTGTGTGAGGAATCGGTCAAAAGTAATCATCTCCCTGACCACATGTGGTAATGACTCCCACTCTTCAGTCGCTGCCCTAAGTGTGTCCGTAAATGTCTCCTCATGCTCCTCACCTGTTATCACCTCCTCTACTTCCTGTCTCACAAAGATAGGCCTAGTAGGCCTATTCGCTATATGAGAAATAGTCCCATGGCCTCGCTGTGATCCTGCAACACTCCTGACATCTTCACGGTGTGGGAAATGTCTCCTCGGAGAACCCAATCTTGGCAGTGCTGCTGCCAACTGCTGTAATATCTGGTTATTCTGCCTTTGCCCTTCTCGTAGTTCTCTAAGAGTAAGTAAAACCTCTGGATCATCTTGGTCTCTCGGATGGTGAGGAATACAGGCCCTGCCAATATCATCACCCATGTCTTCTGGCGGTTATTCTAGAACTTGAGTACCTTCAAGCAAAGCTTTACTGCGTGTGTAATACCCGTGTGGTCGCAACTCTTGTGGCTGCATAAAATTTCTAAACCCTCAGGATGGCAGGATTTAGCTCTGATACCACTGTAATATCCCCTACCAATAGAGATATATGAAAGACACAAAACTATGATACCAAAGACCAAAGCTCTGATACCACTGTAATATCCCTTCGAATATCAAAACAAAGCTCCAAATTGCTTATCTGAATTTCTGCAAAATATCTTCAAATAAATGAATAAATCACAGTATAATTTCTTATTTATTTGCTCATAAGCTTACAATTAGAAACCCTCTGTCAGGTATACAAAGAATATCAAAAGTTCGGCCTTATAGCCTGAATATTCTGTGAACTGGGTTGAATCTGGCACGTCTCGGCCTGCTGTGTAAAAAACACAGTCGCCGACGTCGGTTATACTGCCGTCGTCGGTCGACCTGTAGTGGTCCCCTTGCCGACGTCGGTGATGAGTCGACCGATGTCGGTCTCTGTAAGTCCCTGTTCACCGATGTCAGTACCTAAACTTCCTGTAGATGCGTACGGATTTTCACGGAGCTGTACGAAATTTGTACGGTCGCTGATATAACACACCCTATATGCCTGATCCTGATCTGTAGAATTATGGGCTGACACAAAAGATCTATATCTGGATAATTCTTGAATCAAAAACCCAAAATAAAGAAAATACCTATAAACCCTTGTGATAGCTTCTGAGTGAAGTTATCTCTCAAATACCTGTAATACTATGATAACTTCTGGGTGAAGTTATCTCTTAATTCGGCAATAGATCGGTTGATCTTTCACAACCTCTGAATCGCACACAATGAAGAGTTGACATTCTTCACTGCAATTGGAATCCTGGAACCCTTGGCTCAGTCTTCACAGAAGAGTTTCTTAACAAGAATCAATATCAATAATAAGCATGGATACAAACTCTCTCCCATGAGAGATTCTTATACACCTCCAAAGGTGTGCTTGCTAAAATTAGACTCCCTTAAATTCGACTTCCTTAAATTAGAACTAGGGTCTTAAAATTAGACCAAGTCTTAATTTAGAATTTGCATCCTCAAATTAGACTAAATCATTAATAATTAATAATTAATTAATAATTCATTAATAATTATTAATTAATTAATAATTAATTAATAATTAATTAAAATGAGATCAAATAATTAATATTTGATTAAATCAATCAAATATTAATATCTCCCTTAATTCATGTCCGAAAGAGCCCAAACGAATTCCAACCCATCTCTATCATGACCCTCTATCCATCTCATTAGCCTACGAGGGTCACATAATAGGCTAATCATCTACTCTGCACATGTCAACTAAAAAGGGGACATGACAATGTGGTCCACATTTTGATGAAGATTATGGAGAGATGATCTCAGATTGAAAGAGGAAATGGAGATGATAAATAAGATTTATAATCCATAAAAATGGTTAAAATTAGGTGAATAATAGTAAGATAAGATCATGAATGAGCTCAAATAATAATTAGGAATATAGTAGCATAGGGAAGCACAAGGAGTTATGTAAACAAATATACAAGCAAGTATATGAGTAAGCAAGAAATGAGAGCATAAGAAAATAAACAAGGTAATATATTCTATAGGTGAAGTTATATCAGATTTATTAGTTGATTTACATGATGATGACAAGACAAGAAGGTGCCAAACAATATTGTACCATGCTGAAGATGAATTGGTTGAGAATTTGTTCTTGCAAGGTGAACAAGGTTATGTGAAGACACATCAACAAATGGAGAAGTGTAATGAAGAGGAAGAAAAATAAATCCTTTATAAACAAATTAAAAATATTGAGATGCCTATGAGGCCATTGGAATAAGGAACCAACATTGTCAAGGAGCAAAGACATCTAGAAATGCATGAACCAAGCGAGATTAATAAAGAATGAATCCATAAAACAAGAGTAAGAGTTAAAAGTGAGAACCATTTTTTATTAGTATAATATGATGAAGCACAAAGTGGGTTGGAAAATGTTAAAAATGCAGATAACAAATAGTTACATTAGCTAGAATACCTCATAGAGGTAGATGATGAATTGTCAAGGAAGATAGACAAAGCAAGGAAGCAAAAATATAAGAAGCTAATGAAGAGAAAAGAGTAAGAAAGGAGGAGAAACAATAAATTGAACATTAAAGATTCTCATAGGATAAATTTGAAGGCAAAAAATAAGTTTTTATCACTAAATTTTCTCCCTCCTAAGGAGTATGATGTAGAAGCATTTAGCAAATAAATGCCATTTTTAGTTGTTAAAGATGCATGTGCTACTTAGGAGTCATATTTGATTTATTTTGGGGTATATATGAGTGTGGAGGATCCTAAATGATCCATTTGTGGTATTTATAATCATTTTTAGTAATAAGGAGTGTGATTTATATGTGTTTGGAGTTTTCCCTTCAAAAGTGTAAATTTGAAAATTCAAATATTAGAACTAAGCCTTCAAGGACCATAAGCATAGTATGAAGTAGTTAGGTGAGAGAAAGTTTGTAGAAGAGTTAAAGGAGTCAGGTAAAGAGTGTTTTAATTCATTTAATGTTTAAATCCTTAAATTCTTAGAATTCAAGAATCATTTTAAAAGAGTAACTATCATTCTCACATTGAGTTAGCCAATGTAAAAGAGTATTAATATTAACTATCCAAACCAACATAGAGGTTGGATGAGAGGGTAATTTTTAAGGTAGTTTTATTATGAGAGGAGAGTAGGATAAGAGGGAGAGAGATTATATGAGGAGAGAGGAGAAAATAAAGAGTGTAACTCTCTAATAAAGTTGATAAATTCCATTCATGGACTGTAAATGTAACAAATGATGATTCAAATAAATAAAGGAAAGTTTGTTGTGTAATGTCTAAGATAATTATAAGGATAAATTTATTATTCTTGTTTATATATGTTTGAATAAAATCCTTTGAGTATATAGAGAGTTTTTATTGTATATAGTTGCAGGTTTGAGTGGTAGACTATAGGTTATAGTCAAGGAAAAGAAGGATTTAAAAAAGTTGGTGAAGTTTGGTATAATAAGGAACAATGCTCAATCACCTACAAGTAAGAAAAAAATCATGTTAAGTTTTAAGATTTAGTTGATGTATTACCTGAAAGAAAATAACCTTATGGAGAGGAGAAACCTTGTTGTGACTGTAATAGTCAAGTAACATGGTAAGTTAATATTTATTGAGTATAAATTATGGATTTGGATTGGGATGACTATATATAGTTAAAAGTGTCTTTGATTGAATACCAATTCACATGGTTTGAATTAAAAATAAATAAAAAAACTCCAATTAGCAATCAACCTAAAAATAAACCCTATTTGCTCAGGTAGGAGACATATTATTACATAGTCAATACCTTGTTCTCTCAGTCAAAATGCTAAGAAAGGATAATGTGTGCTTAAGGAATGTGAATAGTCATGGAGTAGTGGAGACTTGGTATAAAGGTGAGGATAAATAAGTCTTGATAATAGTAATGTGGAGATAAAAAACCTTTTGAAATGTAAATAGACTAGTAAACCCCTTACTCATTCAACTATAATCATGCAAATCTCTGTGTTTTGATCATGATAAGACATAAAAGGATTGAATAAGGTTTATTAACTACTTTGATATATGTAAATTGTTAGTATATAAATTTTATATTTATTTTTAGGTCTTGAAGTGGAGTATAGATCATTTTATCCCATTTTATCCTCTTTCAGCCTGTATAGACCTACACCTTTACACTAACTAGGGTTTTAAAACAAAATCCATTATATCTTGAGTTTTAACTAGTGAAACATGACCAAAATTTGTAATATTATTTATTTTGCCATATAGAAAATGATTCAAGTGGGTTTGGTTAGGTACAATATGGAATAGTATGGTTTTTATGTCTAAGCAAGTGTATGGAGAATACCTAATTAATAAGGAGCTTATGAAGGAAAAGGTATTTATAGAGAGTGTTAAGTGATGAAACTTAATGGGAGGTTATAAGGAGATAGAGGGTGAACAAATATGGGATTATTTATTTTAGTAAACTTTTATAATGTTTATACCAAGGGAATTTTTGGAATAAAAGCTACAAGGAGATAAGGTCATTACTGAGCTTCAAGAGTGAAAGGGGAATATGAAGTGTGATTGAGAGGTAAAAAATGGGTTGAGTCAATTATATGAAGAAGAGAAGAGATCATCCAATAAGGAAGATTGTATTGATGACACCAATAATAATATTTGATCTTTTAAGCCTTGAAGAGCTTACCTAATGAGGATCTAGTGAGTGGGTTATTGATAAGGAGATGAATCAGTGAATGGAATGAGTAGAGATGATTAATGAGAGAATTATTCATGGTATAGTGACATATTAGAATGTTTACAAAGGTTCTTATTGAAAATATTTATTCTAATGAAGGCTATCAAGCTAGAGAAGATCAAAGGCTATATAGATGAAGATTGAAGCCGAGGAACAAAGCAAAGTATTTGCATGAGATCACTACCAAGATTAGAGTTAAGAATGGTGTGTTTGAGTCTTTTCCCATGTAACTATACATAAATAATGCATAATATCATAAGATACCAAAAAAATCATTCCAATTGATCAATAACACAATGTAGTGGGCAACACTTCTCTGAGTTCACAAACTAGCCAAATCTCAAACATAATCCAAACCCATGAGTAACCAAATCAATATGATTATTATGTGATAATACATATGAAAATATTTTAATATGCATGCATGTGTGTGTGTGTGTGTGTGTGTGTGTGTGTGTGTGTGTGTGTGTGTGTGTGTGTGTGTGTGTGTGTGTGTGTGTGTGTGTGTGTGTGTGTGTGTGTGTTTGTGTTTGTGTGTGTTAAAAGAACATACATGTTTACATGAAAAATAAATATATGTAATGCTAAAACATCACATCTAAATATTAGAATGAACATGATAACAAATTGATCATCACATATATCAAAGAATAACAATCCATGTACATAGGCCTCTAAGGATCAAATACGAATATCAATGTGTCTCTTAAAATAATGTCATATACATCATGAATATATGCATATCATGTGATCTAGGAATTTGACTCAAGAGAGGATGCTTAGTATGGTGTTAGTTCCAAAATGAAAACAAAATGAAAGAAATAAACTAATAGCATAACATCTCTGGGCCTAGACACTAGGGAGAGCTTGGTGACAAAAACAAAAGATAAACACAACTAGAAAGTAAAAAATAAAACACAAGAATTTCTTCACCTTCCTTGGATTCTCTAAATGACTTTGTAATAGTGGCTTGCTTGGTTTTGTGCTCATGAAGTCCTTGGCAATGGAAACTTGGCTACCTCCATCTCTACTTGGCACCTTTGGCTTATGGCTTGGCTTGGATTGGAATGAATTTGGCATGGTAACACTATTTTCAATGGATCCTTGAAGATATTTTTGAATTATAACTTTTCACCAAAAATATCTTAGAAATGATGTTCATGGCCTCTCTATTTATATATTTTTGAGAATGTCTAAAATCAACCTGAACCATCTAGCCTGAGATTGAGATGTGTGGTTGAAGATTAAATCAATTTTTGGAATTATGTTTGTAATTATCCTCATCATGACATTGGAATAAGGGGAAACTAAGAGGCATAGAGGGTCTTACTAAGGAATGGGAGGCATGAATCTTGATATTTGTGGTATTTATGGCCTAGGGATGTCTTCCCAAGAAATGAGGTCACTTGATGATGTAGATATTCAATATTCATTTCCAAAATAAAGTATTCAACAAGTTTCCATGGATTTTTTGATTAGGCCTTGATTTGGGTTAATTAACTCTTAAGCATGATTAAGCACTTTTTGCACAAATTACTCAAATTGATCAAAACATCTTGTTATTGGTATAAAATTTGACTGGATTAGAATTGGAAGGTAATGTTAGATACATTGGATCTACTATCCCATTTAGGATGTTGCCAACAAAAATAATAAAGGCACGTGTTTTGTGCAAGATATTTGATAGGAAAGAGAAATCTAGAGTACCCAAGTGCAAAATTGGCATTTTGACTTAGAATGATCTAATCAAAATTAGCTGGACCATAAATTACATTACCCCATTTAGGGATACACTAGCCAAAATCAACACTTGAATATGTCAGTTTCACATCATTTATCATGTTTTACTGTTTTTAGGCCAAATTGTGCATTTTGGGTGGAAATTGGTCAAAAGCTTGATTGGAGGTTATCATTGGCTACATTTAGGTGTCTACAATTTACCCCTATTTTGGAAGGCATTGCGATTTATAAGAAAAGTAACATATTCTCAAAGAATAAAAAGGTCTTGTATTCCTAATACTACAATGATGATAAACTAACTATATGATGCCCCTTCAAGGGAATGGTTGGCACAATTAGGTCGGCAAACAGTCCCTCAAAAAGAAAGAAGCAAAATGAGGGGACCAAATAAAAGAAAGATGATGGGGTGAAAA
Organism: Torreya grandis; assembly: GCA_037957365.1. NCBI lineage: Eukaryota > Viridiplantae > Streptophyta > Pinopsida > Cupressales > Taxaceae > Torreya > Torreya grandis. Next base: position 1,611,193 of record JARHVA010002789.1, on the reverse strand, counting down.
CATAATGATATTGAAAAATTAGTCAAAATCATTGAGAATTCAAGTGGGATGGTGTATAATGGTTTTCCCAAAGGTGGTTATAAGCATTGTACCTTGATAATGGAATGTGGTATGATAACACAATGATTTTCCCAAAGGTAGTTATAATCATTGAGAAGATGGAGCTACCCTAGTTAGGATAGACAAATAAGATAATAACATGCCCCTGCATGGGTGGAAAACATAATGTGGTGATAACATAATGATTTTCCAAAAGGTGGTTATAATCATTAAGAAATGTAGGTGGGATGGTATGTAATAATTTGCCTATAGGTGATTATAATCACTGGACCTCAATTATGGAAAACATGATAAAATTCATTGAGGATGATGATAGCTTAACACAAAGGGTAATGATGAATTGGAACAACCTACTAGTAGCGAGATGTGCATCTGAACCAATAAAGGTTAGAATTCTTTCATGTTTAATTACTCTATTTAGGATATGATTAGGATGGAATCTAGATGTTAGTGCCAAAGAGATTGTGTCATTTTTTAATAGACTTTTTGAAGCTAAGATTTTTTGTATCACATGTCGATAGGCATCATGGTATAACATCATGAGGACTTGACTGAAATATGCATAAGGACTGACTCTTATAATCCAATTCTTAATATAAAACAATGCACCAATGATAGAAACCATGATGAAAATGTAAACATATGACTATAGAGGGATTCAAGTGTAAGTGTGGGTAAGGAATCACCCAATAAATACACATAAACCGAATCAAGGCAATAGTGCTGAAAGAAAATAAACAGGTAGACAAACAAACAAAATAAGTAGAGATAAACAAACAAATAATGCCATAGAAACCAAATGAATATTACCCCTATAAAATAGGTGACAACCTAACAAAAAAATAAAATAGGGGAGTATAAGAAAAGGAAGGGGGTGGCTGAGCTATCTCCATATGCACTAGGCAAGTGAACGCTACCTACATAGTTCCATGGATGTAATATCAAATAAAAAACTTTAGGCCAAATGTAGTTCTCCCAAGAAATGAGAAGAATGTGATAACTGATGAAGACAAATAGAATGGATGTGGGATAATAAGAGGAATGGTCTTGAAAAATGGCAAGTTCATGAGAGAAAAAGGCCAAAAATGATGGGGAAACTAAGTGACAAGTGATTTGCCTATAACTTAGTAAGGGTTCCCATAATCCTTAAGGCAAAGAAGTGGTCAATGTTTTTGGAATTTTTTTTGGAGTGTCTCAACTCAATCGAGAATGATGAGATAATAAATGGTTCAAGATTGAAAAATGATGAGAGTGTGGCTTAGGTTATTCACAAAATGGTGAGAGAGTGGCTTAGGTTACTCATAAAATGATGAGAGTGTGGCTTAGGTTACTTGTAAAATGGTGAGAGTATGGCTTAGGAAGGGTGACTGAGCTAACCTCAAAAAGTATTAAGTGTGACCTATAGAGTCCCAGAGTAGGACCTCAAGTCACTATAGTTCTACCATTACAATAGAGGAATTTGACTAGTGTAGTAGCTAATTCAAACAAAGCAGGCATAGTTGGTAAAAAGGCACATTATGACTTAGGAAGTGGTGAGTTGGTACATCAAGGATTAATGTTGCCCTTAGTTTTCCCATAGGTGGTTATAACTAGGACATAATTAAATAAATTAATGGTACTAATTTTCCCAAAGGTAGTTATAATTAGTAGCAAGATCAATGGTAAGAAAGGAATAATAAATGAAGGATGTAACTATTGAAACTTTTGTCACACTATCCCAAAATATAATCTCTATCTAAAGTACTTGAACCAACTAATCAAATTGATCAAACACCTTGATGTTGAAACTATGTAATAAATGACAAAAAATCAATGTTAAACAAGATAGGCCTTAGAACACATTGGGCTGATAGGAAGAAAAAGTGGATATGATGAAAAAGATGGATAAAGATGGTATTTGTACAAAGAAGAATAGTGATAAAATAATATAAATAAAATGGTCCTTACAAATAATACACCTTAAGACTCAAGCATTGTGTCACTTGAGATTATTCATTGGCTCTAGAAGTTCATCTCTATCTGGTGTGGCAAGCATGTACGCTCTTGAGCCATAATTTGTAGTAATGATGAAAGGACCTATCCAGTTTGGTTTGAATTTCCCTTTATTCTTCTTAGCTATGGTATTGCTTTGGTTTTCTTTAAGAACAAGACCACTAAGTTTAAATGTTCTATACTTAACATGTTGATTATAGTGGCCTTTGAGTCAGTTCTAATATGATTAAATATTGTTGAGCATGGTTATGCATTTCTCATCAAGTAGGTCTAGTTTTTCCAGTTGGACTACTCGATAGTCATGATCATCTAGGACATGCTTGAAATATATGCATAATGAAGTAAATTTCACCTCAATGGGAAGGATGGATTTAGTAACATAAACAAGTTAGTATGGGGTGGCTTTTGTGGGGGTATGATGATTGGTACGGTATGCCTAAAAGGTAGGGAATATCTACAAGTATGAATCATGAGCACCATCATTAATAATATATTTAAAGATATTGACAATGGTTTTCTTAGATGCCTCAACTTGGCCATTACCTTGAGGGTAATATATTGTATAAAAATATTATGTGATGTTGTATTCAGTACATAATTGGTCTACATCTTTATTCTTGAATTATCCTCCATTATTAGATATAATGTCAAAGGGGATACTATAGTGACAAATGAGATGGTTGAAAATGAATTTGGAAATTTGCTTTCCAATCATATAAGTGAGGGGTATAGCTTCAACCCACTTAGTGAAATATTCATTGGTGGTAAAGATAAGTTTATGACCATTAGATGAAGTGGGGTTAATCTTTCAAATGAAGTCAAGTCCCCATGTAAAAAATGGCCATGGTGTCAACATCAGTTTTAGAGTTTTTATTGGAGCATGAATCAAATTATCATGCTATTGACAATTATCACACTTATTTACATATGTAGTGGCATCTACATCCATTATGGTCCAATAATAACCATTACACAAGATATTTTTGGATAGGACTACCTCACTAGAATGAGTGCCACATACTCCATGAACTTCTCTTAATGCTAGTGTAGACTCTACCAAAGTTAAACAACGAAGTAGAGTTTCATCAATACTATGATGGTAAAGAATAAATCCAAGTAGATTATAATGAGTGGAAAGATGAATGAAGGCTTTGGTTTGTTTTTGAGATAGGTTAGGTGGTAGAACTTGGTCATGAAGGTAGTTGTAAAGGTCTGAGTACTAGATAGAATTAAGACCAACAATATCACAAATCATGGCAATGGTTATATTTTCATGAGCTGGTGTTGATGAATTCTTGATGAGGAATTAATACTCTCTAGATTTATCTATTTGTCAAATCAGAGAGCCAATTGTAATCATGGCATTTATAATTTTGTTACTAGCCCTTGGTATGTGCTCAAGGTAAATGTTGGAAATTTATTATTTAAGAGTGTCGACCATGGCTTTATATGGAACCAACAAGTCATCTTTGGTCCAAAAATGATTTGTGACCTGATTGATGATTAATTGAGAATCACCATAAAATTGAAGATGAGATATATTCCAATATACTACTTATTGAAGTCCAACAACAAGTGCTTCATACTCAATCATGTTGTGTGTATAAGGAATGCTAATTTTAAATGATTTAAGGATTAGATCACCCTATGGTGTAATAAATAATAGGTCTACCCTTGATCCATGTGCAATAAATGAACCATCAAAATATGGTTTCTAGGGTTACTCCTTAAGGGGTTTGTCAATGACATTTATTATGGATTCATCAAGAAATGGAAATGTGAGTGGTTGTGTGTCTGTGAGAGGTGCTTCAACAAGTTGATATATAATAACTTGTCCCTTGATTACCTTCTAATTGACATACTCTATGTCAAACTCACTGAGAATCATGATCCATTTAGCCATTCTACATTTCAAATCTATTTTAGATAGTAGATACTTGTGTGGTTCTACTTTTGAAATGACCATGGTCTTATTATTCAACATGTAATGGCATAGTTTTTGAGCTGTGAAGACCATGGCTAGACAAGCTTTTTCAATAGGTATATAGTTATGTTCATATGTAACCAAGGTATGACTTAGGTAGTATACATCATGTTCCTTTCCATTGTCATCATGTTGAGCCAAGAGTACCCCCAGATCATGGTCGATAGTTGATAGGTACAACAAGAATGGTTTTCTTGGCATATGAGGTAATAAAATAGATGGATTAACAAGATAGTCTTTGAGTTGTTGAAAAGCTATTTGGTAGTGATCATCCTAGTGAAATGCAACTCCATTCTTGAAAAGGTGTGTAAATGGATATCACTTGTCTACTAACTGAGAGATGAAGCATCAGATTGATTGGATCTTACCCTATAAACTATGGAGTTTCTTTAAATTGGTTGGTGGTGGCATCTCAGTTATAACATGAACTTTATCTGGATTGATTTCAATACCTCTATGGGACATGATGAATCCAAATAATTTACCTAAAGTTACACTAAACACACATTTATTTGGATTGAGTCTAACTTTGTACTCTCATAATCTTTCAAATATCTTATGCAACACTACTAGATGGTTAGTCTTGGTTTTAGATTTTTCTAATATGTCATTGACATAGTCTTCAATAATATCATGCATAATATCATATAATATGATATTCATGTCCCTTTTATATGTAGCTCTAGCATTCTTAAGTCCAAATGGCATTACTTGATAGCAAAATGTTCCCCATGGAGTGGTGAATTATATTTTATGTTGGGATTTTAGTGCTATTATGATCTAGTTGTATCTTGAAAAGCCATCCCTTAGTGAAAGCATTTCATAACCTACCATGGAGTCAATGATCATATAAATATTGGGCAAGGGAAAATCATCTTTAAGACACACTTTATTGATGTCTTGAAAATTAGTATAATTTTGATTCTTTTAGGCTTTTTGTTAATAGGTACCACATTAGAGATCCATTCTGAGTAGTCAACGGATTAGATACATCCTGATACTAAGAAATTTTCCAACTCTTTTTTTACCAATACAACAATGCAAGGATACATCTTACGTAACTTTTGTTTTACTATTTTGGCATCAAGATTATCCACAAGGTGGTATAGAACCAAGGTGGGGTCTAAACCTAGCATGTCAAAATAGGCCAATACAAATATATCTACAAATTCTCTCAATAGAGTTGTAAAGATTTCATATTCTTCTTTAGTGAGTGATGTTCCTAATTTTATGCATTTCAGGTCTGATGGAGTCCTGATATTTAACTCTATTGTATCTTTGATTATAAGGGTTTAACCATCTTCTAGGATAGTAGGCAATGACTTAAACTATTGAATATGTCATGGTCCTCTGTTAGGACTTTCTCTTCAACTTTTCCTAGGCATGATGAATCTAAGTCCCCTAATAGGAGATTTGGCCATGTGACAAAAATAGTTGGAAATTCTTGAAGAATTTGATCAAATACTTGTTGTTCAAATATAAACTTGGATCCATATGCAAGTTTATTGTTGGTGGTCTCCTAGTCTAAATTTGATGAAGAATGAACAGCCCCATCTAATGGTGCCTAAATTAGGTTTTCACCACTAGACTAGCCTTTATCTTTACTTTTTCCTTGGTCAAAAATCACCTCAAAGAGGTTTTCACTTCGAGACCTCAATGTTTTACTTATTTGTTTTTTGCTAAGGGTGTTCACTTGCTCTCCAAAATAGGCTATAGGATTCAATGTGATTTATAATCTTGATTTTTGATCTCCCAATAAAATGTTGTATCTAAGTCTTAAAAATTCATAGAATGCCTCATCATTCTAGAACTTACCAATCAGTAGACTAGATTCTTGTTGGTCCCAATGTATCAATTGAGGATAATATAATTATAATGGGTCGTGATAAATGGCTAAGGCAAGGGTATAAATGGCATTGTTATCAAATAAATTCATTTTAGCTAGGTCATCAAAGGTGAGGTAATGATCAGACTCTACTTCAATGTCATCATCATCATCACTAGTCACTGGTGATGGAATTTGAATAAGATATTTAAGGTCACCCTTAGGTGGTTTAAATCCAAGTCCATAAGGTCTATCATATTTAGTCATGGAAATTAGCTTGATGGTTCCTTGTTGATTCAGTTTGAAGCCTCTTCCTTCATAATTATGACACTTTATGATCCTATTAGGAATATGATACTTTAAATTTTTATAACAATCAACTTGGTTGTCATTGTATAACCATGATTCATCCCCTTCAAGAGGGTTAGGTTCTAGGCCAGATGCTGGTATAAATGTGATAGGTCCCTTATCTTTGTTATTTTTTTCTAATGCATATGTGGGGTGAATTTAGGTCACCGAGTTTTTAGATTTTGAGGAAGATTATAAATATGAAATGTATCATGGGTCACATACTCTCCTGATCCATTATCTAAAATGGTGAAATGATTAGAAGCTTTAGGAGGTAGCATGTGGAAAAGAGAATCTAAGGTATTAGGATCTATGTAATTATCTAGTGAAGGATCAATAAGTATAGCCTTTCCTTTATCCTACTTGGAACTTAGATTCATGTTGTACTGATAATTGTAGCTTTAGAATTCAGCCTCAAGATGCTTGTAGTGTTCATATGGGTGTAAATCTCTTAGAATATTCACTTCTATCCTGGAGTGGGAAAACTTGATACATTGGTACAGCATTGATGAGACTGCATGAATCTCATGTAAGCAAGGCCTGTCGAGAAGCATATTGTATAATAACTCAAGATCAAGATCATGGTAAAGTGTATCATGGGTAAAAGGCCTAATAATAATTAACAAACTAATGTTGCCTTGTGATTCTCTTTTTTTATTATCATAGGATTTGATGGTTATTGTTTATGGTTGAGGATCAACCATTGTGTACCCAAGAAGCTTGATGAGCTTTAGAGACACTATGTTGAGGCTAGATCTATTGTCTATAAGGAAACATTTCACTTTATGCCATCTTATATAAAATTATATGTATAATGGATTATTATGGAGTGAGCCAAGAGAAGACATATCGCTTTTATTGAAGGTGACTTGTTGGGTTAGAGCTAGTTGTCCAACCAATGCTTAGAACTTATTAGGGGATATATCACTAGCAATAGTGGATTGGGTCAAAAAGTCATTAAATATGTACTTGTAGATTATTGATGTTTACAAAAAATCTAAAATAAAAATTTGTGTGGGTATCTTCTATAATTATTCTACAATATCAAACTTCTTGTTTTGGTCAATAGTGAATGGTTTATTCCAAGGCTAAATGGTTGGTTAGATGAAAGGCATAGTGGTGGATGGTTATGGGCCTAGAATAGTAATCTTTGACCTCTGATTTGTGATTACACAATCAATATTAAATACTAGACCATTATTGCTAATCAATGTTGGGAATGGTGTGGGACCAAATAGGACAACTCTCAGTTACCAGTGCACTTGCATGTGGTCACGTGGCAAGGATGAGTTATTGATATAAGGTCCAAAAGGGGAAGTCATAATTTTTTAGTTTCCCTATATGCATTACTAGGTCAAAGAAGGATTATCCATGTAGTTTAGCTAAATGTTGTTGTTTAGTAATGGTCTAGGTTGATTAGTGCTTGGTCTAGGATTAATGGAGATAGTATTAACGCTACCTCCTCTAATATAACCTGCAACCCTATTGTAGTCATGTGCAACTACAAGGTAGGTTTGTTGGTTATTACTATTATAACCTTGGTTTTATCCATTTTTCTATTGTTGATAGTTTTACTACTAATTGTGTTGATTTTATTGGTTCAGCTTTTGATTTTGACACTATTGATTTTGCTGCTACACTAGCCATTGTTGTTTTTAATTATTATAATGATGTTGATTGTTATGTTAGGGAAAGAGGTTTTAATATATCTCAAGAGTTTGATTGCAAGTGGAAGCACCATTATCTAATGTTATCTCCCCATTTTCCAACATATTCTCAATTAAATGCTTTATTTGGACACATCTTCATAGATTATGCCCACTGACCTGATGATAGTCATAAAATTCATTTTCATGGTACCAATCAGAATAAGGAATGCCTTATGGATAATGATTTAGTATAGGCAAACTAATTAGAATAGTGATAACAAGCTTACAAAATACAGGCTGAATAGGTTCTCCTAGGTCACTAAAGACATGAAGTGCAGACATGCTTCTCTTAGGAGGAAGGGTTTGCAATGGTAAAAGCTACTATATTTGTTGTGTAGGTCTTGGTTATTGTGTTTTTGATATTAATTAGAGAGGTTGATGGGTAGGAGTAAGATGAAAAGGTGGTGCAGATGAAGTTTCACCATTTAGACATGATGGAATTTAGTTACATCATTTCCCATAACATTCCTATTGCGATTGAATTGCTTTGGTCTTTCTTGGTTATTGGCCTGTACTAGTTGTGATGCTTTCACTTTAATGGGATGTTGGTCATTTACTTGATTGGTACCTTGATTTTGATTAGTTTAATTAAGCTTGATAAATCCTTTATTGATGAGTGCTCACTCAATCAATAAGTCTTTTTTGATGATTTCCTTGAAAGTAAGTGCACATTGTAGTTCCAAATGATAAGCTATCTTACTATGCAAATTTTTTGTAAACATATTGACTAATTGTTTATCTAGTAAACTATAGGTGAAATGGCTTGTAAGGGCTCTCCATCACTAGAAATAAATTTCAAAACTCTCACTAGCTTTTTGTTTTGCTTGCATTAAGTCTACTAATGAAATATCATGCTCAAGGTTATAGGAAAAGTGTTGCACAAACTTATCAATAAGATCATCAAAGTTTGTTACTACATTTTTGGGTAACTTTAAAAACCACTTCAAGGCTTATCCAACCAAGCTCCTTGGAAACAATAGCAAAAGTTATATGTTGCTATAAGCCACTGGTTGACATGCGACAAAGAATTTGGTCAAATGAGATTTAGGGTCACCTTTCCCTTTGTATTTATGAAATTTTGGTGGTTTGTAACTTAGAATAAATGGTATTTATAAATAATCCATGTTGAATGGATAGGAACATACATCATCCAATTTAAAAAATTTAGTCTATTTCTCAGCCTGAATGGTAGTAATCACATCCTTCATCTATTATAATTCTTGGGATAGGAAACTAGAAGTAACATTGGTTTGAGGGAGGATATTGGTTTGGGTATATGGTTGGGAGGTCACAAGTGGGACACTTTGACTAGGATATGATGGAGATACCTATTAAGGTATACTGTTTTGGTTGGGGAATGCACTAGGAATACGCATATATGGATTAAGATGTACTTGAAATTGCATACTTGGTTATGTAATATTCTAGTTTGGGTTGGTGATAAAGGTTTGACTTAGAGGATTTTGTGGTTGGGACAAAGGGACATAACTATACTATGCCTACTATGGTTGAAAATGGAAATGCTTCCAACTAATTAAACATTGTTGTTGAGTGGGAACTTGTGGACCAAGACCCTATCTCTATATTTATGGCACATTTTAAGCTAATAGTTGTCTAGTAGGTACTTGAGAAACATAGGGACCTCCTTGTTTCATGAATCCTTGTGAGGAAGTGAAAGCAAGCTATATATTTTGCATCTATTACTGACCAATATTTGCACATTATGGACTAGTCATTACCTAGTTTTGGATTGGCATATTAGTCTATGATTGAAGAGGTATGTTTGTCATTACCTGGTGAGGTGGAACATTTGTTGCCTCTAATTGAGGTGGCAATGTATTTGTCCTCTATTACTTTGATACACTAGATTGTACCTATTATTATGGAATACTACTTGTTACTTGTTGAGGAGGAGTAAGATTCATCACATTTTGTCATTAAGGCATGATATTAACCATTGTTTGATTACCTAATCTCATAGATTATACACTTAAGGAAACAACTAATTGAGATTGGGGTGTAGAAAAACCTATTCCTTGGTATAATGATCTACCCATGAAATTAACTATAGGCACACGTTTTTAGCTAGTTATTTGTTGCTTTGGTATCACTTTGATCAGGATTGGATGCTATTTGTAAATTGTCCACTACATTTGGTTGACTATTCTATGTAGAGGTTGATGATGCTTATTCAATAACATGAATATGCATCAAATTATCTATCAAAATGATTTGTAAAAATGTGTTAGAATTTGGATTCTCTTGTCTAGTTAACTCTATCAACACTCTTATTAAAGGAACTAGGTTAATAAGAGGCTTACTTACCATGTTCATATAATTGAAATCATATGTTAGATTCAGGTAGGTTTGATATGCTATCTACATTTGGTTAAAGTGATATTCCATGATGTTTTTGCCTCAATCAAATATATTAGGATCTTGGTACATTTTTTAGACTAGAGCCATAGGATTTCTAGAGGAAGCCTATTGATCGTAAATGATATTATGGGGCACTTTTACTAGACTTGGTAAATTTTTATGGGGGAAGTCTAATGGAAACTTGGCCCCTACCTCTATGGATCTAACCAAAATTTCATTTTTATTCTTTAACAAATTTCATTGAAACAAAAATGGATCATATGTGGAATCCATATTAGTAGAATATGACTATTGAAGAACTAGCTCATCCACTATGGGTATTGTAGCTAGGTAATGCACAGTTTGTTCTAGGTCCTATTCTGAATAATGTGGTGTGATAACCAAATAGTTAGCTAATGGCTCTTGGATTTGTACCCCTGATTGAGTATTATAAGAGGGATAATAATCCATCTCATAAATAATATTATCCATATAGGGGTCTTTCACCATTTCTTCTTGTGTAACTACACTACTAATCCCTAGATTTTACATGAGTCCACTATGAGTTTAGGAATACATGTTGGGATCCATAATCAATGCTTTGCAATAAAAGGTCAAAGACTTCTAAAAACTATGAAAATATAATGTCTAAAATAGATGATGTTCCAAGTTGGTCTAGATTTATCAAAAGGATCAAAAGGTTTATGAAAATATTTATGAGAAAATAAGATAGCGTGAATTATCTAACATTTCACCATTCATACAAAGGTAAGCAAGTAAATGGACCAAAAATCAAAATGACAAACTCTAGGGTTGAAGTGTATCAAATTAGTCTAATCTAGTAATTTAAAAGTTGCTAGGTCTTTTGGCCAAATGTGGCATCAAAATCTAGGCTCAAACAAGGCATGTGCTAGGACTCTTAGCCAAATGGTGTCAAAAGCTAGACTTTGAAATAGATGAAAGTTTTTAATCTAACAGATTTGAAACACTTCTAACAAACACTAGGAATTTGATTCTTGGACATGAACTTGATCAACTAGGCATAAGGTATGAAACAAAAGGCAATTTAGAAATAGTTTATTTTTTCACAAAAAATGGTATAAAACTTGGTTCTTTTGACAAACAAGCTAGATAAAAGTGAAAAGTTAACTATTTTAGATAAAAGATCACAAAAGTACACTTGGATTGGTATAAAAATGTAGGAACAAATTTGGAACTCTATACAAGAGGGTCTATGAAAAAATATTCAAAATGTTTTGAGTAGTGTAATGATGCTATACTACCCAAAAGGTGTGACATAAAAGTTTATTTCAAAAAACTCCCTAAGGCAAAGAAATTTTCCCACAATTTTGATAGCATAGACTCAAAGTGAAAGTGTTTAGCACACAATGGTTTAAGTCTATCAAATGTTGATAATTATTATGAGTCTTAAATGGCCTTCAACCCGAATTGGAAATTGAACCTAAGTTCCCTCAAGTTTAGTGCAAATGGTGAACCCACTTAACATATCAACCCTATAAACTTATAAAAGTGAAAATTTGAATTTAGGTTATAAGTGAAGGACTTAAACAACTTTGGTAAAGGTCTAGATTCAATTAGGCAACATAACTATGCCAAAGTGGATTATATTACTCTCAAGCTTTTAATAAACTTTTGAACAAGGCAACTTGATGATCTCACATGGGCTACATAATCCCTCTTTTTTTAAATGAAAATTTGGACTATGTGTTTGGTTTGGATTGTTTGTTTATACCAAGTTTAGCTCCAAACAAGACATTAATCTAGGATAAGGCCAACTAATTAACCTCGTAGATCCTAAATTGTCAAGGTTTTTAGGTATTTCTGAAATTTGTCAATATATGTCATTTGAGAGGATTTTAAGTGTTCATCCAAAAGTAAATGTGCATTATATAGTAGGGTTTTTACACCCCCTTCTCTCAAATGATATTACTATGACATGGACCTTGAGGTGCACCTTGTACCAATAATACTTTTATGGTAAGTGGGGATTTGTCTAAGATCTAACAAGTTTTCAAATGATCTAGGGGAATCAATTACATAATGAATTTCATGCCAAACAATGCAAAAGAAAATCATGGATTTTGGGTTTGTATGACTTGGCTTGTTACAAAAAGGTCTTGTCCTTTTTTCAACCACTACAGCCTATTGTTCACTCAGTGTAGTATGATGTCCAAAGTGCCACTGTGTCTCATGTGTAACTCTAATTTGGAGCCAAATGAAGTCAATGTTGGGAGGTGAAACCTTGGGTCAAATCTTTCCTAAAAAACTCATGAGAGGTGATGAAGTCCCCTTCATAAGCCAATTTTGCATAAAAATAAAGAAAACATGAAAGTAAAAAGACTTTAGGGTCATTTTAAAGGTCACCCAAACTTTGATGAGTTTTTTGGGAGTAATTTAGATGACTTTCTTTCTAAGCCTTGGACTAGGCTATTTGAAATAAGAATGGAATTTTAATTCTAAGGGTTCCATAAAGGGGACAAATCAAACAATATACACACAACATTCCTCTTTTTACCAAACAAAATATTAATTAAATAACTATTTCAAACAAGAATTGACAAGTGTGTTCAATTTTAATTCCAAATGAAAGATTTGGTGGTGTTAATTTGACCCCTTGGTCTTAATATTGTGAACTTTGAAAACATTCATCTAAGCATCTAAATTTTTCATTAAACAACAAAACAAAGTTCCTAACATGCAAAAAGGTGATTTAAAACATGTTTTTAGAAAATGTCAAGCTTGGTCCTGCAACAAAAATGTTAGCATATCCTTTAGATTTGAAGCTATTTTTGGTTTAAAATAATAAACTTTAGAAAAAGAGCTCTCAAATCTATGTTTTAAGAAAAACATAGTGACTGATGTCAGTTTATATAATCAATGATGGTTACATTTTCTAACCGATGTCAGTTATCTAACCAACATTGGTTATACCAATGTGACTGATGATAGGTATACAAATGATGTCAATTTTAATAATCAACGTTAATTAAGATATGTAATTGATGTTGGTCTTACCTGCCAATGTTAGTTACTGTGTAAAATTGTGGAAAATAAAAATGGCAAAAATAAAGTTAGAAAATCAATTTGCAAGAGTTTTAAAGGTCTAAATGAATATTTTAAAGTTGAAAATGATCTTTTTGAGGTGTGAGATTCATATATTCCCATCGGATGTACCATAATGTGATCAAGTAATTTGACTCAAGAGAGGATGGTTAGTATGGTGTTAGTTCTAAAATGAAAACAAAATGAAAAAAACACAATAATATCATAACATCTCTAGGCCTAGACACTAGGGAGAGTTTGGTAATAAAAAAAAATGACAAACACAACTAAAAATAAAGTAATACAACATAATAATTCCTTCACCTTCCTTGGATGCTCTAAATGCCTTTGTAGTAGTGGCTTACTTAGTTTTGTGCTCATGAAGTCCTTGGCAATGGAAGCTTGTCTACCTCCATCTCTGCTTGGCACCTTTGGCTTGTGGCTTGGCTTGGAGTCAATTTGGCATGGTAAAACTATTTTTAATGAATCCTTGAAGATATTTGTGCATTATAACCTTGCACCAAAAATGGCTTAGAAATGATGTTCATGGCCTCTCTATTTATAGATTTTTGAGAATGTCTAGAATCAACCTGAATCATCCATCTTGAGATTGAGATGTGTGGTTGAGGATTAATTAAATTTTTAGAATTATTTTTTTAATTCTCCTCATCATGACATTGGAAGAATGGGAAATTAAGAGGCATGGATGGTCTAATGAGGCATGGGAGGCATGAATCTTGATATTTGTGGCATTTATGGCCTAGGGATGTCTTCCTAAGAAATGATGTCACCTGATGATGTATATATTCAATATTGATTTCTAAAATCAAGTATTCAACAAGTTTTCATAGATTTTTTTATTAGACCTTGATTTAGGTTAATTAGTTCTCAAGCATGATTAAGCACTTTGTGCACAAATTACTCAAATTGATCAAAATACCTTGTTATTGGTTTAAAATTTGACTAGCTTATAATTGGAAGGAAATGTTATATGCCTTGGATATATTATCCTATTTAGGATTTAATCAATAAAAGCAATAAAGTCACGTGTCTCATGTAAGAGATTTGATAGGAAAGAGAAATCTAGAGCACCTAAGTGTAAAATTGGCATTTTGACTTGGAATGATATGATCAAAATTAGCTGGTCTATAAATTGTATTGCCCCATTTAGGGATACCCTAGTCAAAATCAACACTTGAATACGCTATTTTCATATTATTTAGCATGTTTTAGTGTTTTTAGGCTAAATTATACATTTTGGGTGGAAAATAGTCAAAATATTGATTGTAGGTTATCAATGGCTAGATTTAGGTGTCTACATATCATAGTGTCAAAAATACAAATATATGTCAATAGAGATATAACAATCAACTCTAACTCTATGTGTCCATGCACCCTATAGAAGGAGGGGGGCCTCATTTCCTTGGTGGTCCTAGTGCCATAAGTGGTCATAATTACTGCATAGACTAGCCTGAGGCTATTATCCCATGTGTTCTAGTCCTAGACTAACCTGATCTATTTCTATCCCTCCATACATCCCATACCTCAAATGTATCGATCTACTGATCTATGGGGATTGTGTTCTCATATTTTTGGTGATAATAAGAGGCTTCATCCTTACCCTGAAGGCTCTCAAGTTTCATATATGATAATCTTACTTATGTGTTGGCTCTGTGAGCCTCATCTCACTCACATTAAAGCCTTTATACATCTGCCAAGGCCTAATCCCTATCTTATATAGCTTGGTTTCCCTCTACCTATATTTTTGCCTAAACCTGTACCATGGATGCCACCTCTACCTTTAGCTAGGTAATTTATGAGACACCTAAAAGTGGCCACCAATGACCTCTAATCAACATTTAGACCAAATTCTATCAAATATCAAAATTTAGCCTAAAAACATTAAAACACATTAAATGGCTCAAATTTATCATATACAAGTGTCAATTTTTACCAAAGTATCCTTAAATAGGGTAATGCATTTTATGAAACTTCTAGTTCTTCCTGAATCATTTTGAGTCAAAAAGCCAAAAATATAATTTGATGCTCTAAGCCACTAAATTCCCCTAATTCAAAAGAACACCACATGTGCATGTGTTATTTTGGTGTTGGCAACATCCTAAATGGGATAACAGTCTAATTCATCTAACATCACTTTCTAATTCTAATCCATGCAAAATTTGAGCCAATAATATGACATTTTGACCAATTTGATTAATTTGAGCACCAATTATCAAGATTTTCACCAAAATTGACTAATCATGTTTAAAGGTAATTAAATCAAATCATGAACCTAATTAAGAATTCCATGGAACTTGTTGAATGTTTCTTGTTTTAAATTGATTATGAGTTTTTACATCATCAAGTGACATCATTTTTTGGGAAGTCATCCCTAGGCCATAAATGCAACAATATTTGATTAAGACCTCCCATGCCTCATTAATGCCCCTTATTCCTAAATCATGATCAGGGTATTTATGGATTTTATTTGCATAATTAGATTAATCCATGGCCACACATCTTTATCATGAGATGGATGATCATGGCTAATCTAAGCCTATTTCAAAAAACTATAAATAGAAGCCTCACACTCATAATTTTAAGATCTCTCAAGCCAAAGTTACCATACCCAAACAACTTCAAGACATATCTTTATGTAATGTTATTATGCCCAAATATTGATCCAAGCCATTCCAAATCAAGCTTCACAAGCCAAATCTAAAAGCCAAAGGTGCCAAGGACAAGAGGAGCCAAGATACTCCATTGATGAAGACTCTTTGATTACATAAGCTGAGCATGCCACTTCAATAAGTCATCTTAGAGACACAAGGAAGGTAAAAATCTTTTTTTATGTTTTAGTTGTGTTTTTATCATAGTTTTGTTATTATTCTCCTCCCTTTGATCTAGGCTTAAGGTGTTAGCTATTAATGTGTTTGTATATTTAGTTTTCCTACACTAACATGATATTAATCTCCCTTTATTGGATTCCTATATTTATAAATGGCATGCCTGATGAGACCTATATGCAATCAAAAATGCATTGTGTCTATAAATTACTCCTGGCTCAGAGAAGATAGAGCATATCCACACTTTTGATTGGGAATACATTTGTTAAGCAAAAGCATGACCAATATGGGGATCCTCTAGACCTGATTAGGAGATCACTTGCCATAATACACCATGCTAGGAAGGGTTCCAAATCCTACAGACTAACACAATCATAAAATAACCCTAAAATAGTCCTAGGTTTAATGTTCACTCTATTATAATAAACAAAAAAGTAAATCCAATCTATTTCTCACCAAATCTTGTGGCACAAAGTGGGGCTTAGAAACAAAAAAAATTAAATATGCATAGAATACATATACTCATGTCAATGTATATGGAATTCTAACGCATGGGGGAGAAGCACAACTACATTTTCTATCTACTCTTACAAAGGAGACATAAAGCTAGGAATACTTACCTTGAATATGAACCCATTGAGCCTTAATATTTAACTTGGCCAAGGTAATTCACAAGATATTATTATGGTATGTAAGGATAATGAAGACAAATTAGCTCTAGGATAAACAACCTATATATGCATCCAAAAGACTTCTATACAAGACAAGATCCATATCTCCAAAGAAAGTATGGAACCCTAAGCTTTATTCTTCAAGTATAATGGTAAATAAGTAGATGTTCATTCACACTTATTCTTCTTCACATCTCTATTCTCAAATAGTTAGAAATGAACTTGTATATATAGGTGGATCTTGCCCTATATCTTTTCAAATATGAATGTTTTTAGGAGATAAATCACTAGGTCCCAAGCTAGTTATAGTAAAGGGCTAACAAAATCCCAAGTGAAAAATATCCTAAAATAATATAGGGTCAACCCAATTGACCCTGTACAAGAATCAAAGTTTAAAAAATGTACAAGGTTGACCCAATCAACCAAGTATAGTCAACTGGTGGAAAGGGGTCAAGGCAAGAACAAAGAGGATAAAAATGTGACAAATGAATATAATGGATACAATAGAGATTAATACTCTTAGGGTAAATGGTTTTAGGAGATAAGAGTGTAGATAGAAAGTGGACAAAGGGATAAAAATCTTACAAAACACCAATGGTCTACTCACCCCTTTCCTAATGCACCCCTTAAGGTATACACTCAAAGATATTGAGACTCAATGGGTATTTAAAAGATACAAAGTGTTAGTAATCAATAAAAGCTTGAAAATATCATGTTATACATATGCCCCACTTGAATCTAATCATGTGTCATGTAAGTGCAACATGGGATGGTGCTTTGAGAAATAGAACATGATAATACACAATGTTGATGCTAAGTAAAGTGTAGTAAGTAGCAAATAAGACAAATGAAAGGATAGAATTGAAAAACACATACCTTTACTTATCTTAATACTGTAGATAAATAAGTAGACTACAAGAGAAGTGAAGGCATAAAATGTGAAGAAGATTAGGTGAACCTATAAACGTTAGTGTAAAAAAATAACCAAAAATCAATTCTTTTGGAAGATAGGCATATGATAATAAAAAGAAAATCTAATTCATCATGAATCCAATGCATTTTATGGTTCTAAAAATCGATAAGTAGAAACGAAGATATAAATAAAACAAGGAATCTACCTAAAAATAATTGAAAGATTTAAATTTTGAAAAGGTGTTTTTAAATAGGGAGAAAGAAAAGTCATTTGGTTATTTTGATTTATGGAGAGAAAAAGAGCTCTATAGACCAAATATGCTAGGATGGTGAGGAGATGACAAACTAGATGAGGGGGAGCTCCAAGAGCAGAATCAAATGCACTACAAGTATGAAATTATGAATCTTAAGCTTTTTTTTGGAGTATTTTAATAAATTAAGTGTATTTTTAGAAAAAAATAATTTTTAGCATTTCTAGGTGTCAGAATGAAGCCAAATTAGATTCTATAGGTAGGAAAAAAACAAGATGGGAAATGGGTTTGAAGGAATCAGGGAGAAAACTACTAGAAGGCACTTTTTTAGGAAATTGTAAGGGGTTGACAAGGAAAAACAACTGGGTTGACCTAGTAGACTAAACATGAGCAAAATCCACACTACCGATCTAGTAGGTATGTGTTGACCCTATATGTTTTATAGATTACTGACCTAGTATAATTTTTCCAACTAATCTAAAAAGTCTAGAATGATAATGTAGTATTAGGGAGGGGAAAATAAGAGGGTTGACTTAGATTTTTAAGTCAATAAGGTCAAAAATAAGGAAATTTTGGTCAAACTAGGTTGACTAAAAAAGTAGAATGGTATGAAAAAGCATGCAAAAGGCTAAATGAGAGCCAAAATGGATTGAAATGACCAAATGAGGGCAAAAAATATTGATTAGGCTAAAAATATGTTCAAATGAATAAATTAAAATAATTGAGGTTTATTTTTAATTGAAATTATAAAAAAATGTATTGTGCTTATACATGACACAGATGATCTAATACATATTTTATTATTTCCTAATTATAGGGATGACCCAAATTTTGGTGATTGGTAGATGTGTCATGCCTACTAGATCATCTGATGATATGAGATAGAGCTAAAGGAGAGGGGTGTAGAGGCAATATCACTAGAGATACCACTACTAGCTTCATAGCAAGATGAGCTACAACCACCAGGGACATAGCTTCGATAGAGGCAAGAGGATCAAGAGAGAGTGAAGACTATCACCATCCTTAATGACCCAAAAGGTGAGCCAAAGGAGATCTAGATGATAGAGAAGACACTCAAGTATAGGCTAAGGTGGATACAAGCCATGATATCTAGATTTGTACTGAGAAGGTGACCTACAAAGGAGGTGCTAAGAGGCCATGTGGATAGAGAGACTATGGTAGGAGGTCATGCAGATGGTGTGACCATAGTGGATGAGACATAAATAGGTAAAAAATATGATTACATTATTTCTTAAGTTTCCATTTTGAAATAAAGACTAGAGATAGATAGATATTATAATATATAATAGTGATCTAATATCTATATAGGTGTGATTTTACAAGAATAGTTGAGGATGATAAGGAGAGATATGGGTCCCATGTGAGGGGAGCATTCCATGATGTCCTAGTTGAGATTTTGTAGCTACATGACCCTACTACATTAGAGGACCCTAGTGTACCATCTACCCTAGTTCAAACAAGCTAGTTCAAATTAGATGGAGAGGCAACGAGGAAAATATGAGTATAAAGAGAGAGAAGATGTAGCCACCAATATAGATTGGTGTAAGAGAGATATTGGCATGGTAGGACTTGGTAGAGGAGAGAGATATGCATTTGTCTATAGTGATGTAGATGACATAGTCACATAGAGTGACCCTAGCCTAGCTGGCGTAGGCACAGGTATAGGTAGAGGGACTGAGATCTCAAATGGCTTCTTTATATCATACTATGTGGAGGGGTTAGAGTGAGGCATCAATAGGTAGCATGGATAGGCCACAAGATACATAAGATGGAACCTAACCATAGAGTTGGATCATTATATATGGTTGTATTAAAAAATCATTATATATATATATATATATAATTTTGGCATATTAATGTTTATTGTGCATGTTGTCATCATTATGGTTGTGTTTGTGGATGCTTCGGATTTTCTTCCTAGCACATGTATTTAGTTGTTGTATATATATATATGATGTATAATTTTGGCATATTAATGTTTATTGTGCATGTTTTCATCATTATGGTTGTGTTTGTGGATGATTTGGATTTTTTTCCTAGCACATGTATTTAGTTGTTGTATATGATATAGGAAATATATGAGATGTGGTTTCTTTTCTATCATTATGTATAACACATGCATGGGTTAAAAGAACAAACAAAAAGAATTTGGTAAAACATAATTAATTAAAAATGTACTACACACTATTTTAGGTTGATAAATGTGTAATAACAAAAAAATGACTAAGTATAAAGAACCAAAAGATGGTAATAAAAGTAATTTGTTTTTAAACCAAAGTGAAGGATTTTTGCACCAAATTAAAACAAGTAAAATCATACGAAATCATGTTGGGAACAATGAAAAAAATGTAATAAAATAGAAGGTATGTAAAAGCATATAAATGTTATAAAAAAGATAATTAAGTCAATCAATTATAATAAATCATGTGAGGAAGTTTAATAGAAAAATAAAACTGGCAAAAGATTGGTATTACACTGATCTCATTAATTCAAGCTAGGAAGTATGAAAAATTCAAGAAATGGTAGTATTCTTAGATGTACTTAGAAATTAAGAAGATAAAAATGAAAGAGAAATGAAGTAATCATAAAACACACTAAATTAGGTTGGGAATCATGTTAATGACATGTAACTTCATAATCAATCACATCTTATCTCATATTTGACATATGTAATTTTATTTGTGACTTTTATTATTGGAAAATTTTGTGAGGAATGTTAGGTCCTATCTATGGTCTTACACTAAAAATAACAAAGATAACACTACTGAGGTGGAAAAATTAAGACAATCAGGTAACAAAAGATGTATTCAGGCAATAATTCGGGTGATAGTTCTACCCCAATTGATGATGGAACTTTTAGGAGCCATAACTTTCACACCATATCTCTAATTGACTCCCCATTTGAACCATTGGAAATATAATAATGAGGACAATGTGGTGAGATGGAACTAATCTTGGCTTAGAGGTCTTTGACCTCCAAAAACCTAATGGAAGTGCCCCAAATTTCAATTTTAGTAGTATAGTCTAAAAATAGTAAGTTTATAAAATTGAAATTAGGGTCACTTCCATTAAATTTTATAGGGTAAAAAACCACTAATCATATCTCAATATCATCTCACCATATTCTCCTTGTTATTATCCTTCCAATGGTTTAAATGGGGAGTCAATTGGAGCTACGGTGCAAAAGTTATGGCTCCTAGAAGTTTTGTCATCAATTCAGGTAGAACCAACACCTGAATTGTTTCCTAGATCAGAATGTGGGTAATATGAAAGAAAAAGGTGGTAATTTGTGAGTAACACCAGGTCTTATCCACAATCTTACAGATAAAATCACAAATTAGATCCCAAGGGGAGTGATCAATAGACAAAACAATATTTCTCAAGAGGAAATATGAGGGATATAGGGAATGAAAAAGGGAGTGTAAATAGCAAAACTTAGACATCTTATGAGAAGACCTTAAGAGACAAGAGGCATACTAAGGACAAGGACATGAGAATACACTAAGTAACTAGTGACCATTGGTGTGTAAAGTAAACCTATTCTCTATAGACACAAATCTTTATAGGCATATAAGCATGCTACTAAGATCAACTCATGAAGGTAGATTGGTATAAGAAAAGGTAAAATGGACCTACCTTCCCATGATGTTTTCCCCATTCTTTATGACCCCTTATATATCCATCAATATACTATGAAGATTGGGTACTTACGTGAGAAAATAGATAGCACTAACATATTTTTTAATTCTCATTTTCTAATCTATTGGCCTACCACACTCCAAAGGACCTCAATTCTATTGTGATGCCAAATATAGAATTTGAGATTTGAATAGAAGAAGGAGATGTGCTTTTAATCACATATTTTAGTGTGATTTGACTTTTAAGACTATTTTTACCTTTTATATCATTACCTATTTGTTTAAAATGACTTGGATTTTAATTTTTTATGGCTTTTTAAGATTCTTCCTCCATACAAATTTAAAATTACCAATCATGATTGATGTAGTGATACACATGAATGAGATTTAGGCTAAGTCTAAAGGAATCTAAGTAACCAAATAAAAATATTGACTAGGACACTTAGGCTTAAAAATAAATAAGCATGTGATCTCAAGTCTCAACTATGTATATACTTAGTTTACAATAAAAGGAAGAATGGAAAAAGGAGATCCAAAGGTGGATTGGTGAAAGGAGAGTATAATGAAATGCATTATTTTTTAACTGATCACATGGTAATAAAAAAACAAGGACCAAAGGGAATAGGGTTTGTATAGCTAAGTCATAATGACAAATAACTGTGAAAAATAGAAAGAAAGCAAACAATCATAAAGACATAAGAAGGGAGTTTTGGAAAAAAAATCAAGAAAGAAAGAGAAAACAATGATAAAGAAAGATAATTATATGCAAATATAAATGACAATATAATCAATATATAGTGCAAAAGGTAAAATCACTATATAATAAAAATATGAATTTGACATAACATCAAATGATATAATAGATAGATAAAAAATTAGAGCACATGTCCAATTAAAATATAAATGTAAAATTACCATGCATGTGCTCATAAATACTGATAAAATTAACCAAACACATTTTCTAAGACATCAAATAAATCTCTATGGATCTTGATATGAACTACTGCTATTGTCTTATAAATCTTTAATAAAAATTGGGAAAACACATCTCTTTTAATCTTCTCAACTAAAAAAGTAGGAATGCTCGATGGATCATATTGAGGATAAAAATCAAGCAAGGGATTTTTGAGAGAATGCATGAGAGAAAAATCTATGGGAGATACAAGAATCATGGGTGGAGAAGGATCCACAAGTGAGGGACTTATGAGTATAGAAGGATCCATAGGTGAAATAATCAAGGGTGGAGGCATAGAAGGTGATGAAGGGACCATAGGAGGGGATGGAACCACTAGAGGTGGAGCCATTATAGAATAATGAGAAGCCTTATTATGAGGATTACTTATGAGAGGAATGTAAGAAGGTCTAGGAATAGATATAAGGTGATCCTTAAGGTGTTATTGAAGGATAAGGAAATTATCGGTGTGATGGGTGCCATATTAGTGACATAGACAATACACCTCAAAATAATTAGGTATAAATTTAGGTAGAACCTTTGGGGGAGGTATGTCTTTGTCTAAAGATAGAGAAGAAGGATGTAAAGTATTAATATACTATTATAACTTATGAAAATGGGTATACGAATGATTATTTGTCTCATGTAAACAAAATATACACTTTTGAGTGGTATTAGGAGAAGCACTCAAAGATCGATGTGTAATAGGAGTGGAAGAAGTTGGAGAAGACTCATTGACATATTTGGTGGGAAATGGATCCATCTAAGGCAAGGGAAGTAAAACATCACCAAAAAAAGGTGGTAATGGAGGAGGAATGGATCTAGAATCCATGGAAGGAGTAGTAGGATGAGAAGCAAGGGTAAGCTCAATGAGAGTAAGAATGGGAATAGGTTCAACCATAGAAAAACTGGGAAGAGGCTTTACTATAGTGGGAGAAAGAATGTAATTTGATAAGGGATCTACTAAGCGAGGAATAGGATCTACAAAAGGTCCAAGGAGGGTTGCACTAAACTTAGGATTAAACTAATTATGGTGATCAAAGAACCTAGCAAAATGGTAAGCTCTGATCATAGCATGATCCATGAGCATACTCCTATGAGGCTCCTAAAAAATTAAAGGTGTTGGTGCCATCTCTACCCTACAATAAATAGGAAAAATACTAAAATTAAAAATTGTAAATGAAGGAAGATAAGAAGATACATGAAAAGATTCAAGTAAAGAACAATAATAACAAATAATCTTAGCATTATAGGCCTATATAAGACCACCTAAAAATGGATCATCTAGGGAAAAACCATCATCATAATTCATAGTATGAAGATCAATGACACAAGTAGGCATGACCTTTTCATTAAAGGAAGTGTGGTGAATATAATGCCAAGTCTTGGTCAAGACTATGGGAATATCATCATGAGGAGGCTTGCTAGAATGAGACTGCAAGGAAGAAAGAAACTATGAGATGAGGTGAGATGAGAGATCAAAAGTTTTAATCTTTAGGTTAACCTCATCAAGTTATCATCATCAAAATATAAGAGGTTATGAGGAATGTTCCCAATGATTTTGGGATGTCCATTGTAACCTTGGGTTGAATTAATAAGAAATTTGAGATGTTGAGACTCATTGAATGGAACACTAGGTAAAGGTTCAAGAGTAAGAATCTTGAAAACACTATGGTCTTGAAATTGTTCAAAATTCTAAGGGTTAGTATCACCCTAAATCCTATATATGTATTCATTATTAGTGAATTTAATGCATTGGTAGATAGAAGAATCAACATCTCTTATAAATGAGTCCATGGCCTATCAAGCAAGATCTTATAATAAAGGGGAAAGTTAAATATCATCACCTTCACATAAACAATGATAGGTGGAATAGTGATGGGAAGACATACAAAATTGAGAGGAGGCATTAACATTATATTATACCCTTGGTGTGTGTTTCTTGTATACTTGAGATTGCATTTTGAATATCCAAGGGTCTTAATGAAGTTAAAAGAGGCAATGCAAGTGCTGGAAATCTCATCAATCAATGCATGATTAACTTGGATATCACATATTTAGACACTAATAAATAAGGGAGGATCATTTGGATAAATTAAAATCTCATTGGGAATCATAAAAGTTATAAAAAATTTTAAGGAAAGAGAAGTGTCCATAGTTTCATCAATGTTGATAGACATCTCTTCACATTATTTTAATATACTATCCTTAGATCTAGATAAGGATACCTCCATTCCTACTAGGGGAAGATGAAAGACATTCATCTCGATAGTTACATGAGATGGTTTTTATGACATGGAAAATTCCTCATAATCTCAAGGAATAGAATATGGGATGAGATATTAGTGAATTTCATAATGGGATCCCACTCATCACTTAGAAGTTTGTAATAAGTTTCCAAAGAGGTTCACATAAGCTAATACCTTAGGATTAGTTGTGGCCTTATATAGTCCTAACTTACCTAGTGTCAAGAGATCATCGAGGTACTTAGTATCATCATCAACATCCTTTGATGTGGGTTTATAAATTGATTTTAAGACTTTGTTATAGTGATTGAATAGCACTAGGTTAGGAATTAAGGTGGTGTCCTAGTACTTAGAATCAAGCTTGAGGTTGGAAGATAATACAACCATTTTTTGTGGGTTGGGAATCTCTTACCTTTGAGTTATGGAGCAAGGAGAAGGAAAAAAACATGAGAAAGTACTATGGATAAATATTCTTGAGAATTAATATTGGTAATGATATATTTAGTTATCCTTAAGATTTATAAGTTTTTGATAGATATCTTCTATATTAATTGATTTATGTGGCTCACCCTAGATAATTTCAAATATGGGTTGGTGGTACAATCCCCCAAGTCACTTCTCAATCTATCATTAACTTAGATATTTTAAAATGGGGTCTTTATTTAAACTACTCATTAGTGACTATAAATCTACCATTTATCTCATCAAAGTATAGCTACCAAAATTAGTTAGTACAAGGGTGCGGTAGGCACATGCCTACCTAAGTCATTGGCCCTTCCTTGGTATCTCTCAATTGAGTCATATGTCACTTTTTGATTTGTTATTTTATTTATAATTTATGCTAAATAAGTGTTTTAGGTATCCACTTCTTTCTATAGTAGATTTGGTGACCTAAACTTTTTAGGACACATGACACTTTGTGGTTGGTTCCTAGTTTTGACCCACCTCCTTCTCTAGGCTAATCAGTGCACTCAGGTCTTTTTTATGATTTTGTATGAAAGTGACACATGTCATGATCACATTTTCTAGGCTCTCTTAGGGTTATGAAAAGTGTGACATCCATAAGAAACTATCAATTCCTATAGGTTACATGTGCCATGATATCCTTGGTCAGGCTCTCTTGAGGTTTTGATAAGTCTGACATCCTTGGGATACTAACAGGTCTGACAATTCCATATGGAATGATAATATTAATTGGGATCTCTTGAGGTTATAAAAATTGTAACATCCCTGGGAGATTGGAAATTTTGACAAATTCTGTGTGGTGTGATATCCTTGGCTAGGATCTCCTAGGGTTATAACAAGTGTAACATCCCAAGGAGATAGCAAGTTTGATAGGTTCCATTTGGCATGATCATATTCATCAAGCTCTCCCTAGGTTTTAATAATTTTGACATCCTTAGGAGACTAGTAGTTATAACAAGTTTCATGTGGCATGATCTCCTTGGATAGGATCTTTATCTACTGTCTAATCCTTATGTAACATCATGTAGGATTCTAGAGTGATGTCATTTGGAGATGGCACACATTCTTTTTCTCTATAAAATAATAATTAGTGAAGAAGATATATAATTATGAGGAGGCTTTCATTAAAAACATAGAAAGGAAATGTAAACATAAACATGAGGAATAAAAGAGATCTCAATGGAAATTACTTGTGCATAATGAACTGAGGTGAAACATGGGTCTAAGATTTGATACGGTTCAAGACCCAAGGAAAGCCCAATGGAATGATGGGAAACTTCAAGTTGATAAATTTTAGAAGGGTCCTCCACTTCTATGTCAAGGGTGGGGGTCATTTTAGACACAAAAAACATCATAAGTTATGGATGATTTGGGTCAAATCATCCCATTACACTTCCCTCATTATTACAGGATTCTAGAACTCATAAGCACATATAGGATTTATAGGTAATGGAGGTTGATTTATGGATATTAATGCATCATTATGGTTTGGTATTGTAAACACAAATCAAGAAAATAATGTCTTAGGTGATTATACAATCATTATATACACTTACATATAGGTTAATACTGACCAATAAATTAATATCAACTGATGATTCTAACATAATCAAATGAAATTAACCCAGCATAGTAGAAAATTAGTTCTTAAATCAAATGAACTAGAGGTGTGTTCATCCATATTTTCCACTTCCGTAACATATTCATAGTTAAATATCCAACTATAAAAGTTGATTAACATGATATATTTATTAATTTCTCTTTATAATATGCCTCTTTCAAATCATAAGAATTAATTTTTAATCATTTACATTCAAATGTGTGCTTCAATTCCATATTTAATGATCTCAATTCCATTTTAAATTTCTATCTTAGTTAGCTTAATCTTACCCATTAATAAGTATTAGGGTAAAAATATGTATGTTTAAAATCAATTTTTCACTTTGCTAGCAAGGTGGGTGCCCTCATATAAAATTATATGTAATGCCAATGACTTTATCAACCTAGTATCCAAGTATTTCTAGTCAAAGGAATATGAGACTAAGGATTTACTACTTAGAAATATGAAAATGTGTAGTTCCTCAATGTAACCCCTATCCAATATGGCACATAAAATAAACATCAAAAGAGGGAATGCCAAAGGAAATAGAATGATGATTATTTATAATTTATTAATAAACTATAATTAGTTCACAAATCAAGTTTATAAATCATATTATTGTAAAAGTATTAATGCATCAATGGAACAACATATGATAACCATTATAATATAAAGGAAATAAAATTATCAAGAAGAGAAGATGTATAAAAAGTGGTTAAGTAGATAAAACTGAATATGGAATATTGCAAGATAAAATATAAGTTTATGACCATTTTAAACCTTTCATAGGTATCCAATGGAGGTAAACTAAAAATATTTAGCTAGGTTGTAACTTTATAGGACATGATCAACCAAGAAATGATTGAAAAAAAATCATGGCATGGCTATATAAATATCAAAATAAGGCTAAAAGTGTAGTGTTATCCCTAAAGGGTTCATTTATAAACATAAATTTTATTTGTAAGCCAAGTAGATGGCATAGTGAGATAAAGAGTAATCAAAGGGATCAATCTAGTAAAATGAGCATTACATATTCCCATAAGGTACAAAAACTCAACATTCATGAGAACACAATGTTATAAATTACCTATAAACCATACAAAATGTGAAAATATAAGAAAAATATAGACACACTTACCTATGATTAGTGATTATATATAAAGTCTCAATGATCACGCTTTAAAATGTGCAAATATAAGATCTTACTCAAACACCTTCAAGGGGAAAAATAATGGGTTCATGACATGATATGATATAATATGACATTCATAAAATACTAATCTCTAATGTTCAAAAATAAAGGGAAGTGGGTAATATAGATGTCCTTTAAATGAGAAAAAACCATGCATTTTCTCAAAGAGGGAGATAACCAAATTACTCAGGACATTTCAAACACTGGTGAGTTAGGAAATGGCCAAGAATGAATTAGATAAAATATGCACATATGAAATTCCTAGCTTATGGGAATTAGTAAAAAATGTAATGATTGTGTGATGATTAACCACATTATTAATCTAGGTGTTCATAAATAAACTATTTGTAGTAATATTATGGTCCTAAGAGTCATTAATAAGTTGTATCCATAGGTTTTTATTTCCCTTAAATACCACCATAATTTTAAATCACCATCAAATTATGAAATTTAATGTGGGTCAATGAGGTTAAAAGTATTGAATGGAAGAATATCAATATTAGGTACAATTAAGACGCTACAAAGAGGGAGGTTAAAAATAAGGTAAAGTTGTAACTAACAAAGGAAAATCAATACTAAAGAAGGCTAAAAATAATTGAATAGTGGGAATGTGGAACAAAGGGGAACAAAATATGAAAACAAATGTAAGACCTAAATATCCAAGGTCTAAAAACCATTATGCAAGAACTTGAATGAGCAGAGGAAAAAAAGGGATTAGTAAAAGATCATGTTAGATTTCCTACATTAAAATAATAAAACTAATGATGAAAATAATTATAGATAGTACTCCTAACATAGGGTGCATTTTAGATGGGTACAATCAAAGAAATTAAAAAGAAGTTGTGAAGTAGCTAAGAAGGAAAAATAGCCTATATGAGATAAAACCTCAAGTACAATGAGGGTTCAACTTATTGAAGAGAGAAATGGGATTGGTATGCCAACCATGAGCACAATATCTATAAACTCTCAAAGCATCCCAAAGAAAGTATCCAAAGTACTTAACATTCAAAATAGTATAAGGGATAGGGATGTTAGACCCACTATTAATAAAGGTGAAGCTCAACCAAATGAACAAAATTATGGGAAAGTGGCATATCTAAAACATGGTGCCAAAAATAAGTCTAACTTGGGTATTTAAAGGTGAAGTAACATATGAATGGTACCAATGGGCATCAAAACATGAATTTTACTCTAATATTTAGTCTAAAGTGGTCCAAATCCCCTATATGGTAGCTTTGACATCCATTGGATGAGTACAAAAATCAAGGGATGTGGGGGGACACTAAAACAAAAAGGGGAAAGTCAATGTTTAAATAGAATGAAAAAGTCATTTTGAAATCATGTGCACCATTAGACATGAAAAAATAAAGTCTAGAGAGCTCCATTAGTGATGAGAAGAGCCACCAAACACATTTCAATAGATAACAACCATCCATGATGCTTAACGTAAACCCTTATAACTTTAAACCATTAAAAATCATGTTTTTAATATATAAGGGGAAAATAATGGAAATTTTCAATGATTCATAAAAATTCATAGGTGGATTCAAATTAAATCAACATAAAAATGTCTATTTTGATGAGATGGTCATTTCTACAATGACTATTTGTGCACCCACAACCTTAAAATTATGTAACACGCTACCCTTGGGCGTGGTTTCACTCCTTATGGTGGCACCATGACTTTTAAAAATAAATGCATGAATTGCCTTAAGATAATACATGATTCATTTTTTGAAAATTCATGTCTTAGCCACAAATATGTGGGGAGAAAAAAGAAGAGCTTAAAAGTAAGAAAACATAAAATTTATATTACAACATTTTTTTCAAGGCTAAATCATTTTCATAATACTTTTTTTACATAAACACAATGATGAAAATATAGTCATGAGGTATGGAGTATAAATATCCACAAATCATTATTTCATTAGTTTTATCCTTTTTAGTACATTGTAATGTAAAAAATCATCAGGTGGTTCACCCATGGGTGGTAGTACAAGCATAGGCTCTATCATCAATTGATTAGGCCATACTCATTGTGGTAGTCTTGTCAATGCTAACACAGGTAACCTCATTACATCACAACAAAGAGATATTATACACTACTCTTAGCATGAAATATTTATAGGTACATGTTCCAAATAAAGTTGGATCTCAAGGTAGTTCTCAACATAGAGTATGTATACCATATATATTAAGTAAAATTTTTAGGTAGAGCAATGAGGATATAGGTCATTTATGATGTGGTAAAAACCTATACATACATAGTGGGTCCACATATAAGTACCAATACTCATGAGTTAGTGATCAATTGATAATTTGAAAGGTTACCTCAAATTTAGAGAGTGATAAAATTATCTCATGGGTAGGGTCCATTGTAGACAAAACACAAAATACTACTATTATAATGGACATGAATGGTCTAGAGTGTTGAGAAAATCATGAGAAATGCATAGGGGAATCACATCCTTCATGGAGTTTACCACTAGTTATACTATATCTATTATTAGGGAAACCCATGATTTACATTATATATTTTTATCTTAGTCAAGGCCCATGAGGGACTACCTATTTCAAACTCAATATCACCACTTAGGGCCCCAAAGTATCCAAACCTAGTAGATGGAATCACATGGAAATTATAATTCTAGGGTAAGAGACACATCTGCATATATAGTTTTGGGTATGTTGTGTGTAGGTCGAACATAAGATATGTCTATGTGGTATTACTGTGGGCTAAATATGCAATGGTTGAGGCATGAATCATAGATGAAAATCTATAAAATACAAAGGGTTTCTATATGCACTCTAGGTAGTAGGCCCTAAATTAGAGAGGAGGTAGTGGAGGGTGAACCTAAGGCACAACAAAAGCTAAAGGAGTATCCATACTAGTTTTTAGTATTAGTATAAAATATAGAATTGACATTATCTAAAGGGGGATTAAATTTATAAAGAGGAAGATCAATTCATAGATCCTAGACCATTAATAAGAAGAACTAGCCATAGATAAGCCATACTAAAGTAAAATTATCATTTGTACCTTTTATCTATTAATACTAAGATGTTATATGTTAGAAAACATAATCCACTCTACATGTGTGTATAGTTGGATTCCTAATATAGATGGAACTATAGCTAGATAAAATGTTGTAGTAACACTTTCACAGGTTCATTAAAAAATATGAAAGTGATCAGCTCCCATATATTACCATCTTCAAACACTTATACAATAGATACTAGGTGGTTTATATGAGATTAGTGGTAGAGCCTTGGAATATATAACTTAGGGTTTCTTTAATGGATGAATAGACCCATCATATTATAGTAAATATGGTGGACAAATAAACTTAGTATTTTTTCATGTGAGGATAGATGCCTTGGAGTGGGGACAACAAAAAATCATAGAGAGATATTATAGTCACTACCTCAAGGGATGTTGGATCATCTAGTGGAGAAATTAAAGAGTGGACTAGGTCATATGATAACTTGGGAATTTTTTATGTATCCATGTGTATGGTATTTTTTATGTTTATAAGCCCAGGCTCATCTGAAGCCATATGACGTATCTATAGAAACATATCCTCCATCTTCTAATTTATATATACACTTTTCATTATTGATATAAATATATGATTGTATGTGTTGGATTTACCTTTCATGTTTTAAGAAAACTAATTACATCCTATTAGCATATAAAAATAATATTAAATAACCCATAATCACACACATACATGTGTCAAATACACTAGTGGTGATTTGATAGAGGCTAAAACTATTTTACTATCATAGGTGAGGATCTAGGAATAGAACCATTAAATATCCCTCATACATGAAATATATTAATTTTATTACCTATAGAATAAGTTTCAAATGTATCACCCTCAAAGGAAAAGAGATGGTAAGCATTATTGTCTAGGATATTAATGATGATGAAGGGACCAAACCACTTCTAATAAAATTTTCCTTTATTATAATACTCATCAAAGATAAGGACCTATAACCAATGTAGAAAAGATGATGTCACACCATGAACATAGTTGTGATCAAGATCATCTATAAAATAATCATCCAATTATACCATCTATGATAAATAATAATTTGTATGCACCCAAAATTTACAATGTGTGACATTCTTAGTTTGATGTCCAATGATGATGTAATAATCTCCTAATTTGTTCTAAAAGTGGATTACCTCTAAAATTATAGTCCTTTCCCTCCATATTTATCTCTTATACCCATTTAAACCCATTTTTTAAGCATTGGTGGTCTCTTAGACCTATTTTATAAATATTTTAAGGGAGACAAAACCACCCTTCCCTATGACAAAACTTAAATGGTCCATTACACAATTATTGTGGAAATTTTGCAAAATACTATGACATAAAAATCACCGACATGGTGGTTGAATAATTTATCTTTCTAGGTGTGGTAGTTCTATCACCTCTTGTCTACATTCTAAATTTTACTCTCAAAACTCAAAATTTTACATTTTTTTAATGATTCTTATTGAATTTATTGTTTTTTCCACCTTTAATTCACCTCCATGCTTTCCAAACTCACTTCATCTTCTATTTTTAATTATTTTGAGTCTCTCCTAAGTTTTACTCCTAGTAAAACTCTGTTAAACTACCCCTCGTAACACCCATTCCTATTATACAAGTACTCTATTTTTAGATGAGTTTCAAATCTAAAATTTTTCATTAAATCTTAGAGTTTTGAATTTTAAACATCTTTAACCTTATTAACATTACTTTGGATTATTACCTTGATCATTTTCATGTCATACTACAAATTACAAGAAAATAGATTCATTATTTTCACAACATGA
Organism: Torreya grandis; assembly: GCA_037957365.1. Taxonomy (NCBI): domain Eukaryota; kingdom Viridiplantae; phylum Streptophyta; class Pinopsida; order Cupressales; family Taxaceae; genus Torreya; species Torreya grandis. The sequence goes on along the minus strand of JARHVA010002789.1, from coordinate 1,578,232 downwards.
TCGTTACAATTGGTGTTCTTAACCAACTAAAGTCAGTTATTATTTGTTTGAATTTGTGTTTATCTATTAATATAAATTTTTATACTATAATTTTATCATAATATTTTTTATAATGTCTTTTAATCAATTGTTTTGGGTGGAGGAAGTAGTACACTAAGCACTACATCACAAATACATCTCTTGCTTTTAGTTGGTCTACATCCTGATCAGGTTTGGGGTTTCTATTTTAGATTTATTTAAATTTTTAGTATATTAGATTAGTTTATTTTCCTTTATTAAATTAGTTAAAATATATATTTTTGAAAATTCAAATTTGATAGGAAAAATAGTTCTCTCTCTATCTCTCATATTTGCACTAAAATATTAGTTAGTTTATTTATTTTATTATAACCAAACAATAAAATATTCTAGAGAATAAATATTTGAATATAAACCCTAGGTAAATATATAAAAAAAATTTAACACTTTAATTTCTAACCATTTTAAATTTTTAGTTTGAAAATAAGTTCTTATCTTCATAAACTTAAACACTAGTAAAGAGTGAAACCCTAGTCTAACCCAGGTAATCATAAGGTGTTATATTTATTTTGAATTTATTTATTTAATTAAATTATAAATGATGTTTTTATCTTAAAAATTAATAAAATAATAATTAAAAGGTTCACTTATATTTAAAACAGATTATCAAAATTTAGTGTGTATTCACCTAGAAACATTGAAATCTTGTTTATAGTTTGCATATGTAAAATAATTATTGGAGGTTTAGTAGTTTTTATATTTGAGATCCAAATATTATTTTTTGATAATTTAATGATATTAAAAATTTATTTTCATAATATATTAATTTAACTATAAATCTAAAAACACACAAACACTTTTTCATTAAGTTTACATTCAGAAAAGTTAGAAATCAGCATTTGGATTGTTAGTCTAGATTTGGTTTTATAGTATTACATGCATTGAAAAGTGAATTTAAAGAGAAAAAAGAATAATTATTTAATTTATTTATATATTTTAATTATTATTTACTTTAAATCATTTGATTTTATCAAGTAATTATCTTTCTTTTGAGTTAAAACATTGCCAAAAACCAAAAACAAATCAATAACCAAAGCCTTGTACCAACAAGCACGAGCATTCCTATAACCTTGTTTCTAATACAATATAAATTCAAATAACATATAAAATTCATATAAATATCTCAATGTTATACATTAGTCACATTTAGCCTCTTATTTTAAACTCCTTGAGCATCCTTACCTCCATAGAGAAGGTCTCTTTCCCAATATTAAATCATTGGTTCCTACTATCAACATGCAATTAGATATGAGTGTTGAGACTAGAATTGAGGTTTTACATTATACACATATCAATAAAATAATTATAAATTCTCCTAATTATATAAATTAAAAATATTAAATATCCAATCCACTCATCATTATCCTCCCTTAAAACCAAGGTTGTCAATATAATGTGATTTAGTCCTAGATTCATGTCTGCACTCCCCATTTTTTCTCATTGGGTCTAGAATCATCATACATCATTAAAATTTGTGTATTAAACTAATATTTAATATAAATATTTATATATTTTATTAAATTACCTAAGTCCTTCAACTAAACCACACCCACCTTAACATTCCTAGCATTGATGAGGAGCTTCACCTCTTCATCATCTCAAGTACTAAAGGACCTTAGAGTTATATTTTTACTTATTTAGATGTTATTAATGAGAAATATTACCTAATGGACATATTTTGGTTCCATCATAGGAATCCCTTTCTTTTCTTTATCCTAAATTCCATCCTACAAAACAATCAACCCAATATGTAGTTTCCACCAATTACCAATCCATTGTGTTGGTTATCTTGGAGTGACATTGGGAAGTTGAGTGAAAAGTTTAGAATGTGATAATCATGTGCATAAAAATTGGTGAAACTAACATGAATTTTTTTTGTGTTTTTCATTTATTCATTTATTCTACTTATTTTTCTCCTCTCTTGATCTTCCCCTCTCCTTCCATTTATTTTATGGGTATCCATATACCCACATAATATGTCTAGATAGGACCTAGGTGATCAATTAGCCTATAGGGATATAAAAGGATCCAAATTAACTATAGTGAGGCTTTGTTGGTAGTTCAGAACAATCTTAATTTATAAACCAATGTATATGATCAATTGTATGACTATTATAACTCCAATACTCAAACTAGTAGTGGGATCCCTATTCATGAGGTATGAGATGTATTTGAAACATCCATAATTTATCCTAACTATAATGCTATGACTCTAATTGGAGGGTGTTTAATCACTCCTCATATGGACACTAGGCTATAGATTATCCTACATAAAATATATGTAGAAATATTTGCTAAGTATGGCCAATATATAGGTAGGATCAATTATTTGGAGGATGAGGTTAAGCACATATAGACAAATACACATCTCACTATCAAAAATCAAAATGCCTTAAGCCCATCAGTGAAAAATATAACCACTACCTACTATGCCTTTAACATATGGCATGCATAAGGATATGTGTAGTTGACTTGTGGCTTACATACCTCTTATATTATCTATTCACATTTCTCTTTGTTCTTAGTAAGGTCAAACCATGGAATAACCATGGCTAATTAGATATTTTATAGGAGGTAGAAGTTAGTATTTGATCATTATATTAAAAATTAATCTTATTTCATTATTATGGAGGTTGCCCCCATGAAATGGATCAACTATAATTATCAAGCATTCTACTATTTTATGAATTATTATTATGATCTATTATCTCTACTCTCATTTTTGTGATATATTATTCTAATATGTGAACATATAAGTAATTTCATTATAAGTGGTATCATAGCTTTGATTTAGGCAAGTTTCTATGGTGGTATTGTTTTGGATCTAGTGTTATACATCTCTTGTGAGCTGAAGGATTGAAAAACATAACTCGTGATCTAGGAAATTTTTAATTTTTCCTTCACTTCAATATTATTCAAAGTAATTTTTTGAAAAAAAATGGATTTTTTTATCGTTCACAAATTATAAGTCATTGGATTCATCTATGTAATATGATTGTAATTATATATGCTATCGATACACTTATTCGACTAATGTTTTCCATCATTTTGCACATTAATAGTCATTGGATTCCTCTTAGTGAGGTGATTTTAACAATGTCATTTAACAATACATTATTTTCTAGGGATGAAACCTTCATAACTCTCACGAATGTAGGAAAGGGAAAGAAACTCATAAAATTCATCACAAGGATGACATGGAGTCTAGAAATTTTGATCTATGAATTTTTGAGGTAGTTAAGCAACTTCAATCATAGTTACATGGCATGGTGAAAAAATATGATCTAGATGAAGTTAAAGGTGACATCAAAGGGGTAAGAGGGGACCTGATTGGATTGAGAGATAAATTACAATAAATAGCTAGGAATTTTTAAAACTTTGTAGATTAGTATTTGAATAATAACCCTCCACCACTCCAATTTGGTTCTCCTCCAAATAATCATACCTCTAATACTAGTCCAAAACTGGTGTTTCCAAAAGTGGAATTTTGAAATTTTGATGGTAATGATCCATTCACATGGATCACTCAAACTAAAAATTTATTTGATCTGCATCATACTCCATGTTATACAAAGGTGACCATGGCCTTTCTATATTCTTAACCTATGTAATTCATTTGGTATCAATTTTTGTTTTCTCAAATAAAAAATAAGGGTCTCTCAATTTCTTGGTCTGTGTTTTCTAGAGGAGTTAAATATCTACTAACACAATAATGTCTCATAAAACTAGTTCATCCAGCTAGCCAAACTACACCAAGCAATGATTGTAAAGGATCATATTCATGAATTTTTTAATCCCTCCTTATATGTGGTAGACATCACTAAGGAAAATATGAATGACATATTTTTGGGTGGCCTCAAAGATAGAATCCAATTGGATGTTTGCATGTTTAGTATCTAAAGCCATCATAAAGGCACACATTATAGAGGAAAAATATTTGATCAAATGAAGACATTTCACTAATTTTCATGAATGCACTTTCCTATCACCATCATTTCCTTAGCCTACTAGATTGACCCATAAATAAATTATGGAGAGAATGTAAAAGGTTTTTGTTTTGGATATGATAGTGAATGAATCAAAGGACATCATTATGTTGAAACTAAGTTGTTTTACATTGAAGGTGCCAAAGAGGATTATGAAGATGATTAGGCCTTAGGTGTAGGTTTAGATGAACCTAAGGATGAATCTAAATATTCTCAACCTACTAAATATTATTGTGCACTTTGAAGAATTAGTAATCCTTAAACTTTTAATGTGGTGGGTTTCCTCAACAAGCATAAGGTGATCATGTTGATTGACTCTAAGAGCACACGTAACTTTATTAATAGTAAGCTGGATACTTATTTGAACTATTTAATTTTATAAACTCTATCATTTTAAATCATAATTATAGATGGTATCATCAAAATTTATGGAAAATTCCATAGTATTAATCATGATATGGGATACTACGTGTTAGATTCTCCTATGTTTTATATTCCCATAAAAGGGACTAACATTTTTTTGGGAGTGAAATGGCTAACCAATTTGGTCACTATTGAGATGAATTTATAGAAACTATTCATGCACTTATTTAAATAAGGTAGGACATTTTAACTACATGGATTATAGGCTAAATCTCCATTATTGGTTACTTATCATTAGATGATGAAGATTATCAAAAAAGGTGATGAAGGATTTGTGGCACATGTGTTTTCCATAGAGGTTTAGCCAACTAAGGAGTCTACTCATCATAGTTTACAAATGGTTTTGGATGACCATTATGTTTTTTTTTGGTGACATGCCAAAATGACTTCCACCAAATTGATCACATGATCATACCATCAAACTACTTCTCGAAAGTATAACACTCAACATCATACTCTAAAAGTATCCCTATGGAAAGAAGAATGAAATTAAAAAGATGGTATAGGAGATGTTGAAATAATAAATAATCAAACTCATCCAAAGTGAATATTCCTTCCTGATGGTCATTTTGTAGAATAAGGATGACACTTGGAGGATGCACCCAGACTACAAAGAACTCAAAAATTACAACATCAAAGATAAGTTTCCTATTTTAGTAATTAATAGTATTCTAGATGAATTACATGGTGTTGTTTATTTTACCAAGTTAGATTTTCTATCTATATGTCATTTGATTGGAATTCATGAAGAGGACATACTTGAAACAACATTCAAAACTCATGAAGGCCATTATGATTATATGTTCATGCTTTTTGGCCTACAAATGCACCATACACATTTTAAAGTTTTATGTATATTATTTTTAGGGAATTTTTAGAATGTTTGTGTTGGTTTTTTTAGGAAATCGTAATTTACAACAAAATTTTGGAAGACTTTTTGAATCATGTGAAACAAATACTCTCGATTATGTAAAAACATCAGCTTTATGACAAATTTTTCAAATGTGTTGTTAGAGTTTGAGAGGTGGTGTAATTGGGTCATATTGTTTCACATGAAGGAGTGAAATTTGATCCTTAAAATATCTAAGAGATGATGGAATGGTATCTTTCTAGACCCTTAAGAACATCCCAATATTTTTGGGGCTAACTGGTTACTATCATAGCTTTGTTAAAAATTATGTTTACATCACAACCTTAATCACATATTGTTTTGAAGAAAGACTCTTTTTAGTGGAATGATATAACTACCAAGGTATTTCAATAGTTTAAAATGGATATGTGTACCACTCCATTTTTGGATACTCCTAATTTTTATAAAACTTTTGTTGTGTAATGTGATGCATTATAATATGGCATGGGGGATGTACTCATGAGAAAAGGACCACTTAAATTTAAGAGTCACTAAATAAATGTAAACAATAAGATCAATACAATCTATGAGAAAGAGATGATGGATACTTTTCATGCAGTCAAGCAATGGAGAACTTATTTTATGGGTCATCACTTTTAGGTAAAGATTGATCGTGATAACCTTAAATATTTTCTAGAACAATGATTATATTTTTAAGATGAAAGAAAAGGGTGACTAAAATGTTAGACTATGATTTTTAAATGGTATATAGATAAATGAATAGAAAATGTGGTGTAAGATTCACTATCCTAGAGGGATGAATCAATTGAGGCATTATTATGTTCAATGACCATTTGGTAAGAAGATTGTCTAGAGGAAGAAAGACTAAAATGGGAGAATGACAATGCTATCGATGATCTAATTTTAAATATTCAATAGGGTTCTGAAGGATATAAAAAATATACATGGAAGGGAAACACATTATGGTATAAATATATATTATACATCTATAATAATTCTCTCCTAAAACATAAAATCCTTCAAAAAATTCATGCATCTCTAATAGAAAGTCAATGAAGAATTTTCAAAACATATCATAGAATAAAGCAAGTTTTATTTTAGGAATGACTCAAGGGAGATGTCCAAATATATGTGGTTAAATGCATGGTATGTCAATAAAATAAAGGAGAAACCATTAAGACCCCAAGTCTTTTGAATCCTTTATCTATCCCTAGCCAACATTGGGAGGATGTTTCCATGGATTTCATTACTAGGTTACCACAATTTGAGGGTAAAAATGTTATCATGGTAGTTGTGGATAGACTCACCAAGTATGTTCATTTTTTTCCCTTATCATATCCATATATTTCCATTAAATTATCTTATGCTTTTATAAATACATTTCAAAAATTACATGGTACTCCAAAGATCATTGTAAGTGATTGATGTCCCATATTTAATAGTAATTTTTAGACTAAATTATTTTCTTGTTTGAGAACCCAATTAGATCATAGATCATCCTATCATTTCAATATAATGGAAAATATAGGTAAAAAAATGTCTATAAGGGTATCTTCATTTTTTTTTAACAAACAAGATAAATGAGTTCATTAGCTACCACTTACTAAATGGTGGTATAGAACTTATGTTTACATTTCATCTAAAATGTCTCCCTTTATGGCATCAAAATTTTAGAGGTGTTGAGAAATACACACCATCAAAAAGAGGTAATCTCTAGTTTGTGATAAAATATAGCCATGATACATAATCAAATGAAGCAGCAAGTGGATCAACACTAAAGTGAACAACATTTTGACATATGTGATTAGGTCTTTGTATGACTATATCCATATAATAATATGTATTAAAATTAACATAAAAAGGATAAAAATATATCTCCTAAGTATTATGATCCTTATCAGATCTTGAAAAAAATTTGTAATGTGGCTCACAAGATAGAATTCCCCTAGTCTATAAGCATATATCTAGTGTTCCATGTATCTTTCTTGAACAAGGTAATTAGACACAAATTTTTTAATAAAATTTATTTACATAAATATGATGGGGGAAGGTATGGCTATTATAGAGCCTAAATAAATCCTACAAATGTGTACTAAACAACTATAGACCAAAGTGATTAAGTAGTATTTGATTAAATGGAAGAATTTTCATGATGAAGATGAAACATGGGAGGATGAAGAATTCCTATAACAACATCTAGTGTTTATTAAACATATATGAAAATGTTTTTCCAAATGGTATGGGAATGTTACACCCTTAAAATATGGCATGTCTATGGATATGTGTGGCCAACTTGTGTTGTACATACCTCCTATATTATATTGTTGCATATCTCTATGTTATTAGTAAGGTCAGCCTATGGAATAACCATGGCTAAGTAGAGTATATATAGGTGGTAGTGGTTAGTATTTGATCATCATATTATGAATTATAATCTTATTAAATTATTTTTGAGGTTTCCCCCTTGAAGTAACTCAGTTATAATTATCAATTATTATGATCTTATTCAAATATTCTTGTGCATCTATTATTTCTAATCTCATTTATGTGATATATGTTTATGCCATGCAAACATATAAGTAATTTAATTATATTTGATTTGAGGATCCCACTCTAAATCACACTCTACACACTAACCAATATCTCACCTACACCCCTCTGAATTAGATGGCCCCTAGGCCTAGTGCCACGACTAGCCCCAATGAACTCATCAATACTTTGTTATGTCATATTCATGATTTAGAGAACAACTAACAATCTCTAAATCAAGGAGTGATACCCAATCCTCATAATGATGTTCATTCATCTTATTTTATGATCAAACTAATGGCTCATCAACCATTATAATAACAAGCTTACATGATCCCACTGTAAGAAGAGTATATAAATCTACTAAGCTATGTATCTTATCAACCCCTTAGGGACATTCTCACTTACATAGTCCTTAAACCATACACCCCCAAGATTCTTCCACCCTACCAAAATCTTGACCGAACCCTTATGAGAGGTGTATTCATTTACCCTCCACCCTCTCAAATGAATGTGGTGGCCAATAACCTATCACTCTTTACCTCTTTGAGTTATATGTTGCCTACATACACTCCATCAAAAACTATCCATGTACCACCTTGCTCTCCTTCAGACTATGTGGAACCATTTATGAGCCTTCTCAAAAAATCACTAACCCTTCCACATCTAAAAATATCCATCCCTAGTTCCACATATTATCTATTTCTATTCAGCTAGATAATTTTTTTCTATATTTTTCCCCTTTAACCTATGAAGGCTCTTCCATTCCTCCTAGTGGTTATCCAAGCAACCCATATGTGATCCCACTTTTACAATCAAGTTTAGCCTCACCAAATACCAAATTTAATAATACAAGGAGATATATTGAGTATATTAAGTAAAAACCTCAATATCAACATACAAGGATTCCTTATTCCATGTCCCCTAATAGACATTCCCAAATTCAAAGGGGAAGGGTATTCTAATACACATGTCAAGGCTTACACCATGTATGTAAAGGAAATATTATCTTTAGATGGGGTTGTTTCTAAGGATTTACCTAAAACCCTAAAAGGTGTCACTCTTTATTGGTATTAACACCTCCCTAAGGGGTCCATTCATTCCTTCAAGTAATTGATGAGTGAACTCATTAAGGCCTTCAATATGAACAAGCTTATCAAGATTGGTATTCAAGAATTTGTTCATATCAAACTAGAACACAATGAATTGGTTACCCATTTCATCACAATATGGTGCTAGGTTCTATATTCATTTTAAAGTGCACCTCACATGGAAAAGAGAGAGTTATGTGACGTTTTACTTCATTCCCTTAACAAGGAAACCAAGGAAGACATCCAAAACTTTTCCTTATCAGTATTATGAAGAATCCCTTAAAATTGACTTATGAATTGATCAAGCTACCATTGATAGTGGTAATTGAACCTATGGGTCTTGATCCATCCATTATATATGTGATACGACTTCCTCCTTGACCAACAACCCAATCCTCATACTATACTCCCATATATATATATATATATATAAACATGGATGGATATTGGATCTATATATAGGGTCATATATATATATATATATAAGGGAGTCAACATTGATATTTAGGAGTCAGTGTTGAGATCCATTAGTTGGTATTCCATCAATCAGTATGTAGTATCCCTTATCCAGTCATGAGTGGAATATCATATAGTCCCTATCTTATATATATATATATAGGGTCATATCTCTTTATCAGTCCCTTATATATGGGGTATACCCTAGTCTGTAGTCCCACTATATCTATCTAGGGGCGTACCCCAATCTAATCTCTATATACAAAGGGAATACCATATAGCCACCAATGGAAGCATTATCACCCCAAACCAAAATAATTGGGAATTTATAAATATGAGATAAAACAATGTCAACAACCATAACCCAAATTTTCTTAACTTAAACAGGGACACCACCATTGATGGCATGATCAACCAGGGAAAAAAGTTAAACTTAATGAATAATAATCAGTCTCCACCCATACAAAACACCAACATAAATAATAATAATGGTGTTATGAATCAAAACCCATCACATAGAGTTCATGTGATTGACTTTAACTAACATCTACCCCAAAACATTAGTATCAAAACCAAAATTAGAACTAATTTCAGCATGTTGAGCATTTTTATAGTAAAAAAACCAACCCTATAATTAAATGAATAATCAATAAGGGATTCATTATCAAGGATAAAATTATAGGCCTAGGGAATATTATCCCAACAAATATTTTCTCTTCCATTGATTTATTGGTCATGACAGTTTAAACTACAAGGTGTATAAGAAGTTCATTTAAAGACTCCCTAAGGATCAAAAACAAACTTTCGTAGACATGTTCCTATGGAATAAAAGTGTAAACACTCAAACCTTATACAATAGTCTTATTACACCACATAACTAAAATCTAAATATTTACCAAAACTATTTCCCAAACTATGAGTTACCCCAAATCAGACTCAAGGTAACTTATAGAATCAAGTGGTTCATCATAGTAATCCTATACAATCATGTACCAATGATGTTGAGGCCTCTAATTTTATAAATACCAATGTTGATGTTCCCTCCCTAGTTGGAATTCTAAGGTAAAAACATAATGATAGGGTTTTAGAGTTATGATTTGAAGAGGAAATGAATATAATTAAATGCATTAGGGAATATCATCCCAAAAATATTCACCCTTTGAACATCCTAGATATTGAGGCCATCCCTAAGCCTTTGGGGAAGAATGATTTGATGTATAATATTAAAAATCATTCTCCCACATGTCCTTTATTTACTTTTTCAAGAACTCACATACCCATTCTTTAGCATTACTTGATGATTTAGGATTGGGGCCTTATTAGTGTAGACTTTTATCCTATGGGTTTTGTCTACATGGATCATTAGCTTTCTTAGGGTAGCTAGGTCATTTGGGAAGATTTCCCCACATTCATTATAATGTGAGGTATGTATCTCTCATTCTTATACATGTAACCTGTCCCTTTGTATTTATCATCTAGAACTAATGAGAAATATCATTTATGTACTTTAATTTTTATTAATCTTTATCTTACCTACTCCATAGTATTTGTGTGCATTCAATGTTATTGAGAGGTCTTGAAGAAATAAAATATGGTATCATATCCTCACTCGACATTCATTTGACTTTATTTACAACCTTGGTGAGATTCCTCATTATTTTATTTGAGATCTAAGGGTTTAAATTCTAGTGAAAGATACAAGATAAAAGAATGATGTCAAAACTTTATAAAAGATAAAAGAAAGGGTTTCTTATCAATTGTTGATACCCATGTAGACCTTATCATCCTTCATAATATTTAATCTTCAAATATGGTTCTTGGATATTTTAAACCAATAATTATTCCTCAATGTAAGATCAACCTTCATTCTTAGGGGCTCTAAATTAGCCATTGCAACCAATGTTGACTCAAATTTGAGGGGTCAACTCCTCATTTCATGTTACCTATGACCTATAAATACACTCTAACCTCCAAAAAATCCACTCACTATTTCATCTAGTTTATGACTTATTCAATAATCATATGCCTGGTTTCACACCACTCATTGTGTGCATGAACCAACTGACACTTGGTGTCTTCACTCAATGTCCTCTAAAGTGCATAGAGGTTATTTTCCTTTTAGATAGTTTATAAAGAAACCTTAAAATATTAATTATATTTTTGTGATATGATGTTTTATTATTGATAAGAGCTTACAAGAGAGGAAATTTGGCTCATCATCTTAAGATAAGATTTATCTCTTCATAGCATAATATTTGGACATGGCACAGTTATTATTTTTAAGATTTGGTGTCACCATCCCCTGGTCGATTGAATGATTGAAGGTTTTAAGGCTCAAACCTCCTCATTCATGTATAAATACATTATTTAAACATACTCAATGTCATCCTCGACATATATATTCATCACTTGGAAACATTTGTAGTCTCTAATGTGAAACCTGAGCTTCTAGTCTAAGCTCCTCCCACAGAATCACCCAAATGTTTTTACAAAAACTAGACTTATAAATTTTAATGGTGACTTGAGTTTTCTCATCAAAACTCAATTTTTTATTTATAGACATGTGTCCTCCATGGTGGTGACCTGAGTTTTTTGGTTTGTTCAAACATGAGTTTTCCTTTCCATGGCATTGTAGATCTAATATTCCAAACCTATATATGAACCTTGGATGTGCCTTTCCTTTTTATCATAAATATATGTCAAAACCTATTATTTTATTGTGATCAAAAATATTTTTGAAACATGTGTTTAATTATTTTTTAAATAGTTATTTTTAATTTTTCCCTCAAGAGGAAAGTTTTCTATTAAGGGGCACATAGGGGTGCATAGGAGAATTTGATAAAACTTTAGCTTGTTTTAGAAGGTATAATATTTCGTTTTGGTTCTAATGAGTGGATAAAATGCATGTTTGGTGTTTAAACCCTTATATCATTTAAAATTTTAGTGCAAATTCATTAGGCTATAAATTATGGAAAATGTAATTTGTTATAAATGTTGATCGATAACTTAGAATTGAGTGCATTTTTTTTCAAAAGTGAATGTTTTTCATCCCATTTTCATTGGTCTAATTTTTTTGTAAGAACACTAAATTTATAAATTTACATATTATGGGGATTACATGTGCTATATGCCTTATTACTTTTAACATTATATCTCATGCACTAATTATTCACACTTTGATGATTTTTTGATTATGCCTAAAATCACTATTTTGAGCATGCACAATTTTTATTGATTCCTACACTTGTTTCTCACTTGTACACATTCTTAGTAATGTCTAACATCCCATTCATGAGAATGCAAAATTGTAGCATCATTATATACTTTCTTGATGTCTTTTCTTAGTAATGATGACTTTATTTGAGAGACCCCATATGAGGAGAGTTAATTTTACACCATTGGTTCTTCTTGTAAAGACCAACTATTCTTATTGGTGTGCTTACATAGAACACTTTCTCACAAGAAAGAATCATATATCATTCCTATATGGATAAATTCCTACTCTCATTGATCCTATTAAGTTCAATAACTGGGATAACACTTGTTACATGGTTATTGTTACCCTACCATTACATGTTTCCATGGATCTTCATTGTCATGTAAAACATACAACATGTCCCTACACTATTTGGAGCATCTTACAATCTCTTTTTGGGGATCTTACTATGAATTAAATCACACCTCCTCTTCATCTTCCTCATATCTCTTCTAATACTATTGTACTTTATCTTATTTGATTTTATTTCTTACCATGACACATCTATGGTGGATAGTTCTCTTCATTATATTGAGCCCCCACTATAAGACAAGATTCTATCAGACCTTATTTGTCTCATTATAGATTATACATTTGTTATTGTGCAATTTTGTATTCTTCCAGAGCCATCACACACTTACATTTCGGAGGAATTTACCAATTCTAGTGAGAGTATACACATTGAGATTATTGATGACTCATATCTTGTTGTGGACATCCATATTATAGATCTAAGTGCTTCATTTATAGACTAGTATTTAGTTTCAATAGTTGTTGAACCTTGTTATCCTCTTCTAATGGAAATTATTTTAGTTAATGTTCCATGCCACTCTTCTTCTATGAATGCAATGAGGGTACTTATAAACCCACTTGTTTTATCCCCTTCATTGTATGATTCTTTATTTCCATCTTCTATAGTTAGGCCTATGATTCTTGATTAGACTTTGGCACATTTGAGTACTAACAGTGATAATTTTGAGCATTTTCCAAATATCTACATCATGATTCCAACTTCCATTCCACTTGAGTGGGAATTCAATGTTTTAACAACTTGAGGTTTCTTTCTTCTAAAAGGAAGAGAACACATTTGTTATAGAGGGACCTACTACAAGATTTACCATGCAACATTATACACTTACATTATCTCTCTTATTTATAGAGGCAGACATCTTTCATATTTTTTAGGATACTAGGGATCATCGATATGTACTTGAGTACCTCATCAAGCCTCATTTTTGGGACCCAATTCTCCATCCCTCCTAATTTACGCTTAATGGGGTGTGAGTATATACTTTTATCCATGGGTTTTATCTATATATATCATTAGATTTGTTAGGGTATATACATCATTTGGTGAGATTTTCCCACATTAATTGGAATATGGGGCCTCTATCTCTCTCCCTCCTATATATGTAACCTCTCCTTTTATATATATCATCTAAAACTAATGAGGAATATAATTTATGCACTTTGATTTTAAGCAATCTCTCTCTCATATACTAAATAGTATTCCTGTGTATCTGATCTTGTTGAGTGGTCTTGTATGAATCCAATAGGGCTTTGTCTAGTGTTACTCCCCTGCCATAGTTCTAAATCAATCACATTGATCTAGATATGTTTTTGTCTAGGCAAGATTTGAGGGACATTGACTATTTATTTAAATTTTGTAGTCTCCCTCCTATTTTTGAATTATCAATGAGGGGGATATAGCTTTAGTTTTGCAAGTATATATCTATAATAATTATGTAAAGAGAGCCATGGTTGATGATAGGGAATCTATGGACAATATCCCCTTATATTTATTATATAAAATTGGTTACATGGAAACTAATTATTCTACCATTTTAAATACCCTATAATGCTATGATACTCTCAAGTCCATCTCTATAGGAACCATTGTGCTTCTAGTCACTCTAGTAATAATTTTGGTTCAGATTTATTCATCTTAAACACCAAATAAATAATTTTAGAAAAGACACAAATGTTCACAAATAATATATTTCAATATGATATTATGTTTGAGATGTTGACAAATGAGATATATTACATATTTATAGGATTTTTAACTCTTATAATCAATATATTCCACTATATCATTTATCCCATAATATTCTCCCCTAAAATATCTCAAGCCTATCTATAGTGAGTTGTTATCACAACTCACGTTCACCCAAATAACTATGTACTCATAAATATAATTATTTATGTGATCAATAACATACTATTCTTAACATGCCCCCCTAAGTTTTAACATGGGGAGAAAATACATCACATGAATTGGAAACATAATTGTATGCCAATGTATAATTTAAGGTCTACATACTACTATCTACATCTTGTTGTCTAGATCTTGTTGTACATAACCACTACTATGAAAATAACACATCCTACATTTACTCTATGTGAATTCATCAGACATTTCATTAGATAATAATCTTCATAAATAAGTATGATAGTTAGAGGATCTCTATAGTCAAAGGATTTTTTTAGTTAGCTACCCTCTTATATAATTGTTTCCATATTCCATGATATCTACACTCTCTCTAATCTAGTAAGTAAATACATAATAATATTGATCACTTATTATAATACTTTAATATGTATGATCCATATGTTAGTATTTATAAAAAGTAAAAACATACAAAATAATAAATAAATAATGAGTATTTGTCATCATTTCTATTGTAGCCACCACACACAACTGTTGCCACTCCATTACACATAATATAGATAATATTCATTTCCACTGAGAACTATCCTTGGCATAGTCTCTCTTGCATAATATATTCGCCACTAATACAAGTGTGAAGCCTCATCACTAGTAACTAGTGATAGGATGTTATTTATCTTCCAACCTCTAGTGTCATTCATCCTCCTATAATTGTGTTACTTAATAAATTAGATCATGAGGCTCATGCGTATGTATTTTTTGAGGATAAATCCCCCTATATTTTTGAAACACTCATTAGATAATGGATGTTGGTTATTACAATAATGCATCTATGTATAATTGAGTTTTTTACACTTTGACTCTAACTTTGACAAGAAAGCTACTTTGATGTTGAATAGACATAATGACACATAATTATTGACACTACATGGAAGTGATATAATAAAATGACATAAACTAAACAAACTAAAAATACTAAAGACATTATTTTTATTTTTGAAATACAAAACTAACAATAAATTAACTAATTAAATAATGGATAAAATAATAACTATATACACTATGACTTGTAAAAGACTATGAATAAATTTTAACAAGACATAATACTAAATAAAATTATTTATTATAAAACTTAAATCACAATAACCAAACCTAAGTACCAAAAATGATTTTATGAATTAAAGTGACACATTTGAAAAACAATAATATTAAATAAAAGAAATGAAAACTAAGAGACAAAATTGGAATTTGAACACTAATGACCATTATCAGCTCTAGTTTTAGTATCTTCCTCATGTAGAATTGATTTCAAGATTCACTTTCTATACTTGACACTAAATCTAATTTATTGTTTGTAAAGTGAAATTGTTGAGATGTCTGGTAGGTTGAAATATGAATGGACATATAAATTCTATTTACATAAATATATCAAACATATAAAGTAAGTTCTTGTTGTCAAGATGAAGTTGCATCATTTGGAGAAGTGGTTTCAAGGCATCTCCATTAAAATAAAATAATGAAAACACTCCTTGGGTTGTGGGTGACCTTATGTGAAGAGTGAATCTCTAGAGAGGGCTGGTTCCCTTGATAAATCAATTAAAACTAAACACTAAAACTACTCCAATTATTTGAAGGAAAATGGTGGGAGAGAAAACTTAAACATAGAACAAAAGGTGATGCACCAAAATGTTGGTTTCCTCAACTTGCCATGGCTACACACTAAAATGGATTAAAAATAAAATATGATTACACAAATAAAAAATATCTCTCCTCACATAATTATTTCAATATAGAGGTTGTAGTTAATGCATCAATCAAGAGGAATAATTAAGAGGTCTGAAGGAAGACAAAGATGAAGGTTTTCCACACCTAGAGTTTTCCAAAACTACTTGACACACACCATATGACCTAAAATATGTTTAACATATTTGAAAAGAGGTAAGAATGAAGAGTAAAAATGAGAAGAATATTAATATACCATCATAAATATTCATCAAACAATCCATTAGAACATACACAAGATGCAAACTTGAGAAGGCAAAAATCAGATTTATTTGTCATTCCAAGGTATTGAACAAGTATGAGGCTTCAAATCCAAATATTTCCATTATTAATTTTTAAAAAAGGAGACATAATTTTATACAAATACATAAATAAAGAGAGAGAGAAGAGATAAATTTTAAGTGGAGGAGAAATGTGCCATATTCATTTTTCATGAATAGTTTCCACATAAGAAGGTGCTTGTCTACAGTCAAAAGGTGGACCTATAATTTAGACATGATAAATCACTTGCATGTGATTACATATCTTGTCCCCCACTCTCACATGTTTGAGATAAATCACATGAAAACTTCTTGTTTTCCTTTAAATATTCCAAGATAAATTTAAATCAACTTTTGACTTATGCAAGAAAATTATGGAGCCACCCAAATAAATTCATCCCACTTTCACATGGGAAAGCAAGCACATGTAATGTAATATCCCCAATTTCCCCTCAAATCTGAAACTGGATATTTTCTTGACTATCTTTCTGTATTTTGCTTTTTAGATATTTTTGCATGAGTAAAGATGCAATTTTGCAAGATAAATTCAAATAAACAAATAAACCACAGTAAATCTCTTAACTGGAAAATCAGTGCTCTTATTATTCTTTAGAATGATTACAATAATGAATCTCTGGCACGCATATAAAAAAATACAAATATCGTCTCAAAACCTGATCTTTTGCAAATCTGGGATGGCTCTAATATAGAAGATATTTATCTATGCAATATTTGAATCAAAACCCTGAATCAAAAACTTAATAAAATAAATCCCTATAAATACCTGTGATAAATTCTATGTGAAGTTATCTCTCAAACCTGTAAACCTCTGTAATAACTTCTGTATGAAGCTATCTCTCAAATTGGCAATAGATCGGTTGATCTCTCACAACCTTTGAATCGCACACAATGAAGAGTGGATGTTCTTCAATGCAAAAGGAATCCTGGAACCCTTGGCTCAGTCTTCATAGAAGAATTCTTAACAAGAATCAATATCAATAAGCAATCATCAATCATATTCTCAAACTCTCTCCCATGAGAAACCCTTATACCCTCCAAAAAGGTGTGTTTCCAAAATTAGATTTTCTTAAATTAGAATTAGGGTCTTAAAGTTAGACCAAATAATTAATAATTAATAATTAATTAATAATTAATTAAAATTAGACCAAATAATTAATATTTGATTAAATCAATCAAATATTAATATCTCCCTTAATTCATGTCCAAAAGAGCCTGAACGAAAGCCAACTGTAGGAATTCTGCTAATTATAGCCAAGCCAATCTCCATCATGACCCTCTATTCATCCTATCAGCCTACGAGGGTCGCATAATAGGCTAACCATCAAGTCTAATGATGTCCACTAAAAAAGGGGACATGACAATCTACCCCTCCTGAAATTACTTGCCCTTAAGCAATTGCTGAATGATAAACCACTCGATCCACCTGGATCCCATATGTAGTTATAATCTATGCTGCTATTAATTAATGCATGCTCCTATAATATCCTCTAAAATAAAACAAAGAGGAGTCCATAATAAAATTGGTGAATACAACTCAACCAAACTCCAAGATCACAAATACCAGGTACACATTCCACCATGCTATGTGGAAGGCACTCTCCAACTCTACAACAACTCCCAAATGGAACTATGCCAAGTGTGGAGAATCCACACACTATACCTTCGCTGTAATCTACATATCCCTACAGATCACCAGTCATGGTCTCATCACCCAAACTCATATGTATCACTGATAATGAAGAGACATCACATGTGAGATAGTAATCACAAACCACATCTGTTTGCCATCAACTCTTGCTCTGAGTCATGCACCAACAAACTATCAATCACAACACCTATCACCATGCCATGTCTATCACAACTCTCATCGCATGGCGTCAAATCATCCCAAGTACTAAGATAAGGATCCCAACATCCAATCCATGAATGGAAATCAACTAGAAACTCAAGTAAACTCCTTACTTGAATAATGTGAACAATACCAACTGACTTCATGCACATGTCTCCTGTACCCACTACAATCTCTAAATCCAAAGTGTGAATGCTAGACAAACTCATATCATCGATGACATGACCTTACTGTAAAAGAACGCTGAGTCCCCACCAAATGTGCGAACTCCTGATCTAAACTCACCTCAAGATGACCAACATTTAGTGTAATAACATCTAAGTACACCTCCACACTCTAAATGAAAGCATCAGACTCATCCTCATCTAACTCTAAAGAAGCTGTTGATGAAACTATCTCATCGTCACAATCTCCTACTCCTTCATCCTCTGCAACTAACTGAGAGTCGCAATCCTCATGACTAAGCTCGACCACACGTCTCTCAAAATCCTGGTGAGCCACCTTCATTGCCTCCTATATGTGTAGCTCTAAATTTTCCTCTGCCTTAGGCTCTGAAGCCTCTGCCTCTGACTCCTCAGAACTATCCTACTGTTCAGAATCTTCTAATTTTGAATCCTCATAATACACCCATATCACACAATTTACCTTGCCCTTGGGCCTCAAAATACAATCATGATTGGCATCATATTGAACTTTGCACTATAAGCAAAGCTTTTTTCTACATAGATTGTTAAGAGCCTCTCGATCCAAAGGTGGTGCTATTGAGTTGGCCTTTGAATCATTCTTAACAAATGTAGGCAATGTAAGCCTATCAGTTGTCCTGGAATGGGTCAGTTGTGGTCTCTGATTAACAGTAGCACTCCTGTTATCTCCTTACTTTCCACTTTGTGTTGAGGACCCTGTAACAATGGATGCAATACTCTATGATATTTTGTCTTCGAATGTAGGGTCTAAAAGAAATTCATTTATCCTCTTCAAACTTTGTCTCAGCTTCTCCATATCCTTGTCCCACTATTTTTGAGTACTGGAAGTACCCATGACTAACTCGTTGATTCAATGTCCAATCTACCCAATAGGATGGCAGAATTTAGCTCTGATACCACTGTAATATCCCCAATTTCCCCTCAAATTTGAAACTGGATATTTTCCTGACTATCTTTCTGTATTTTGCTTTTTAGATATTTTTGCATGAGTAAAGATGTGATTTTGCAATATAAATTCAAATAAACAAATAAACCATGGTAAATCTCTTAACTGGCAAATCAGTGCTCTTATTATTCTTCAAAATGATTACAATAATGAATCTCTGGTACACATATAAAAGAATACAAATATCATCTCAAAACTTGATCTTTTACAAATCTGGGACGACTCTAATACAGAAGATATTTATCTGTGCAATCTCTAAATCAATACCCTGAATCAAAAACTTAATAAAATAAATCCTTGTAAATACCTGTGATAACTTCTATGTGAAGTTATCTATCAAACCTGTAAACCTCTGTAATAACTTATGTATGAAGCTATCTCTCAAATTGGCAATAGATCGGATGATCTTTCACAACCTCTGAATCACACACAATGAAGAGTGGATGTTCTTCAATGCAAAAGGAATCCTGGAACCATTGGCCCAGTCTTCATAGAAGAATTCTTAACAAGAATCAATATCAATCATCAATCATCAATCATATTCTCAAACTCTCTCCCATGAGAAACCCTTATACCCTCCAAAAAGGTGTGTTTCCAAAATTAGATTTTCTTAAATTAGAATTAGGGTTTCTTAAATTAGAATTAGGGTTTTAAAATTAGACCAATTCTTAAATTAGAATTAGGGTCTTAAAATTAGACCAAATAATTAATAATTAATTAAAATTAGACCAAATAATTAATATTTGATTAAATCAATCAAATATTAATATCTCCCTTGATTCATGTCCGAAAGAGCCCGAACGAAAGCCAACTGTAGGAATTTTGCTAATCGTAGCCAAGCCAATATCCATCATGACCCTCTATTCATCCTATCAGCCTATGAGGGTCACATAATAGGCTAACCATCAAGTCTAATGATGTCCACTAAAAAAGGGGACATGACATGTGAAGACATATCATAATTATGAATCCATAAAAAAATTCACCCCACTCTTATCATATTATGTTTTCCTCATAAATATTCCTTTTGGGTCATGCCACATCTCCCAAAATACACTTCACCACTATGCCACATCACCATGCACAATCACCATAAATAGCGACTACGTGAATAATGTTTTTTGAATAGTAATCTCACTCCAATATTAATTAGTGTGTGATATCATGATGATATATAAAACTTTGTAACCATTCTATAGCCAAATGGTGATTGGGAATAATTAACATTACTGGAGACATCTGCAAAATTATTTACTTGCTAAGCAAAGACTAGTAGCCTTATGTAAGAGAACTTAGGGAATTAATAACTATTACAACTACAAAAAAGTGCATGAAATCACATGGATGAAAGAATAAAAAACATAATGTGTGTATACAACTTGGATTAATTAAAAACTACTAATACTACTATATACAATATCTTTTCAAAATTGATCCTCTTGGATCAACAATAAAACTCTTAAAGTCACCTTGATGTGATGATAAATAATGGTATATAATATGTTGTTTAAACTTGATTCTTTATTTATCATATCTTTTTTTGATTACCCCCATCTTTTAATCAACCTCAAATGGAGTAGAAATAACAAACATATCACCAATGATCACAAATTCATCTTGATCTTGAATCCTTACCTCATATTGTTATTTATCCTTGGCAATATGAGAGACCTCAAAATTAATCACTTCTTGATTTGTAAGGATGATAACAAACCAATCTCATATGAAGATTAAATCATCATGTGATTCAATATCCTTCTCATGATGCTCCTTATCTTCAACCTCAATAAATATAAAAGTAATTGGATCTCCTTATTGAATCATACCATCAAAAAAAACTTAATTGCCTCTTTCTTCCCCAAGTGGAGTGCCAATGAACATTAAATCCTCATAGATACTTGAATCATATCCATTATGTTCAAATGAAGCATGATATTCTTCATTTATTTCAAATAGGATAGGTTCTTCTTAAATAATAGATATAATGGGAGGGTAATAAATATGTTCATGAGTTTGAGAGGAAGTATGAGGTATGGTAGGTTGCTCATGAATTGGATTTGGAATTGAAGGATCTTTCTTTCAACCTAAGGTCTTGGTAATGGAGGGATATTCTAAGGATTCTTGGAGATGGATGGGTGAAGGGGATTGAATAGGCATGGTATATTCCATAGGATTAGGAGACATAAAATTTTGAATATTCAAGAAATTAGACTCTCTTAAAGGCTCTATTTGGGGATGGTCAATAGTTTCACGAGGATATGGAGAATATGAAGGATGATAAGGAACACAAGGGGATTATTAAAACATTTGATCAAACTTATTTTTTTGTCTTTTTCAAATATCCATCCTCTCCACTACCAAATCATACAACTCCTTTCTCTCAAATGGATAATTATGTATAACTAAAAACATCCTAATCACTTCTTCATATTTGTAATTTGAACAAATTATTTTTGCACATTTTAGTAACTTACTCTCTATCTCATCCATTATATCTTCAAAATCTTGGGAATATAGTGGATGAGAAGAAGGAAGGTAGTATGGTTAAGGAAAAATTTGTTCATAAGATTTATAGGGATCATAAGGAGGATAAGAGTGATTATCTTGGTAGTAATGAGGGTAAGAAGATTCATAAGTCTATTGAGGTAAGTTGGGGTCACATGAAGGGAAAGTGGGGTAGTCATAAGACTGATATAGATCATAACATGGTTGATATGGCTCATTATATAACTAATAAGGATCATATTGAGGATGATAAAGAGTATTACAATCTTAAGATACCTCACCAACTTACATGAACTTGAACTTTATTTAAAATTCAGCCATGACAACTTCATCAAGATAATGAATTGAAAACACACATACTTTGAATAAGTGCTTGGACTATTATAACTAGTTGATTGAGCTCAAAGTCATCATTGATGTTTGTATAATTATTTCAAAGCTTTATGTATATAATAATAAAACCAAAAATTATGCCACTACTTTAAACCTTATTCACTAGTTATGCCAAAAATTGTTGTCAAGATGAAGTTGCATCCTTTGGAGAAGTGGTTTCAATGCTTTTCCCTTCAACTAAAATAATGAAAATGCTCCTCATGTTGTGGGTGACCTTATGTTAAGATTGAATATGTATATATGTATGGTTCCCTTGATTAATTACCTAAAACTAAACACTAAAACTACTCCAATTGTTTTAAGGAAAAGGGTGAGAGAGAAAACTTAAACATAGAACAAAAGGTGATGCACCAAAATGTTAGTTTCCTCAACTTGCCATAACTGCACATTGAAATGGATTAAAACTGAAATATTATTACACAAATAAAAAAATAAATCTCCTTATATATTTATTTCAATGTGTAGGTTGTATTTAATGCATCAATCAAGAGGGATAATCAAGAGGTCTGAAGGAAGACATAGATGAAGGTTTTCTACACCTAGAGTTTTGCAAAACTACTTGACACACACCATATGAACCATAATAAGACTACCATATTTACAAAGAGGTAATAATGAAAATAAAAAATGAGAGGAATTTTAATACACCATCACAAACATTCATCAAAAAATCCATTAGAACATACACAAGATGTAAACTTGAGAAGGCAAAAATCAGCTTTATTCTTCATTCTAAGGCATTAAAAAAGTATGAGGCTTTAAAATCAAATCTTTTCATTATGAATTTTTAATAGAGGATAAATTATTTTATATAAATACATAATGAAATATATATAGAGAGATCATATATAAATTTTAAGTGGAGGAAAAATGCACCATATTCACTATTCATGAATAGTGTCCACATGTGAAGATGTTTATCCATGGTCAAAAGGCAAATCTTTGATTTGGACATGATCAATAACTTGTATGTGATTCCATATCTTGTCTCCCAATCTCACATGTGTGAGATAAATCACATGATAACTTATTTTTTTATTTCAAATATTCCAAGATAAATTGAAATCAAGTTTTTACTTAAGCAAGAAAATTATGGAGTCACCCAAAAACATTCACCCCACTTTCACATGGGAAAGCAAGCACATGTGAAGACATATCATAATTATGAATCCATTCAAAAAAAAATCCCCAATATTTTCATATCATATTCTCCTCATAAATATTCTCTATGGGCCATGCCACATCTCCCAAAATATACCGCACCACTATGCCACATCACCATGTAAAGTCAACATGAATAGTGACTATGTGAATAGTGTTTTGTGAATATATATATATATATATATATATATATATATATATATATATATATATATATATATTTTAAATATTACTTGGTGAATAGCAATCTCATACTAATATTATGTATTGTTTTATCTCATTATAATCTTAAAATCCTTAAAACCATGATACAAACAACTGGTGATTAGAAATAGTTAACAATGCTACACTGAATGACATGAAATTTTGACACTAAACATTAGATCTATGTAGTTTGAATATGGATATTAAAGGATATTAGTTTAAAATGGATCAAAATGAGATTATTTTGGTGAATATATATAGTATTTTCACATAATAAATTCATAAAGTCTTGACTATGATGCATAGACAAATGATGATTGATTTTGCCAATATCTAGGAGAAAAATGCACCAGATATAACCAAAATAAAACATTATTGATCAATGAATCAAATTCATAGAGCTAGACATGGAGATATTATCAATCTAATTTGTGGTAATGCCTTAGGTGTATCATATTTACTTCATTATTCTTGTGTTGAGATAGATATCGATTAGACATAGCTCTAATATTAGATAATAATTATGGTTCACATTTACTTATCTTGAATACCAAATAAATAATTTTAGAAAAGACACGAATTTCCATCAATAATATACTTCAATATAATATTCTATTTAAGATGTTTAAAAATGAGATAGATTACATATTTATAGGATTTTCAACTCCTAAAATCAAGATATTCCACTATATCCTCTATCCCCCAATATTTTTCCCTAAAATATATCAATCATATCTAATAGTGAGTTATTCTCACAACTAACGTACACCCAAATAGGTATATACTCATAAATATAATTATTTATGTGATTACTAACATAATATTCCTAACATCTAGGTCCCAAGATTATGTTAACATGATTTTATTTGATTGACAAAGACATGCATTATAATGTGATCTTAGGAAGACCATGGATTCACAAGATGAAGGATAGCCTTTCATTATTGTTACAATAAATTAGATTCCTCCATATGGGTAAGGTTTTCATTTCCTAAGGAGATCCCAAGGATTTTGACATGTTTTAAATGACTATGCATAAGTAACCAAAGTTTCACATTAACTATCATTTGCCTATTAATAGGGTCATAAAACCTCCAAAGTTGATGGATGTTACATAGTCTATGAATTACAAAGTGGTTGTAGTAAATAAAGGGTTATTAATACCTAAATACTTATTGAAAGATAGACTAGAGTAAAAATAAGTATTAGCTATGGAAAATATCAGTGGTTCAGATCTAATAGTCATGCCTATATTTTTGACTATGTCAATTACTAAGATTATCAATATATTTGAAAAGGATACACCACTCATTCTCCCATTTGACCCAAGAGGGGTAAGGAATTATATTTTTTATGAATCTTAGAAATAGGAACCCCATGAGGTGGTAGCTAGTTTACTTGACCTCCACATGGTCAGGATATATGAAGACTAGGAAACTATCCCTAGTGATGATATTTCCTATACACAAAGTCAGTGGGTCCTTCAATACGATGGGGACAAATGAAATTTTTATGTGGGATTAAGAGTGATCTTGGTCTCTCCAGAGGCAAGAGTACTTTCTTTTAGTTTTAAACTTAACTTTGAGTGCACCAATGATGGGTTTGAGTATGAATCTTTTGTAGTTCAAAACACTTATTTATAAATGGTTAGGAATTCAAAACCTAAACATCTAAGGTAATTTAAAACTAGTGACAAGTCTAATCTCATAAATCCATCCAATGAAATCTGAGCACTTTCATATTTATAAGGTCAGAGTGACTAAATTCATCAAAGGCTTTAACTTCATTTCTATAGAAGTAGTGTCAAGGGAAGTAAACAACTTATCAATTTTAAGGCTACTTCCTCTTCCTATTTTGGTCCCCCATAGTGAAACCTAAGTCTTATTTCATATTTTATATTAGGATATAACCTCTCATATAGAAAATTCCTAATGACCCAACCCTCACTTGCATACGGAGGGATGCTAGCCCACTAGCCCTTGACCTAGGTAAAAAAGATGAAGTTATCTTAGAGTTCCTTCATGCTTACATCGATGTCCCACTTTTTCACCACAAGAGATGTTTTTATCTCAGTTATTATCATGCATCCAAACTTGGGATAAATTATTATGACTCTTATTTCAAGGTTAAGGATTAATTATCTTTTGATGAAGAACATAACATTTTTTACATAGAAGAAAAGGATATTGACCTCTTATTGGATCCTTCTAAAATATATGAGGGAAATTATTCCCTCATTGAGGATACTATTTATATAAACATAAGACATAAGGATAGTCCCATAATCTTCAATATTGATTCTTCACTTTTAACTTAGGAAGTATAAGACTATAAGTGGCTTCTCACTAAGTTGTATAAGTCCTTCATTGTCTCCTATGGATACATGGTAGGAATCAATACTAAATATTTATCCAAAACCTATTAATGATTCCTAACACAAATCCCATGAAACAAAATCTTAGGCCAATCAAGCTAAAGATAGTGTTAATGGTGAAATGAGTTTAAAACTCGTCAAATTAGGGTTTAAATGGATATCCAATATTATCTCCATCCTAAAAATAATGTTAATATTATGATATATATTGAGTTCCATGACATTAACAAAGCATTCCCTAAAGATTATTTTCATCTTCCATCCATTGATGTTATAGTTGATACTATAACTAGTTATGAGTTGCTATCCATCATGGATGGTTTAACTGACTACAATCAAATACACATTTCTGATGAATGTCAAAGTAAAACCTTCTTTACCACACCATGGGGGACTTTTTGTTATGTATTCAATCCTTTTTACCTCAAAAATGTTGTGTAAACATATTAAATGGAAATGACCCACATTTTACATGATATTATTCATAATATAGTGGAGTTATACATAGACAATCTTCTAAGGAAGGAAAAGTAAATGATTGACCATCTATGAGTGTTACACATTATTATCAATTCTAATAAGTGTGTGTTTAGAGTTATAGATAGAGAAATCATCATCTACATTATCTCTCCATGTTGAATTGATATCAATCCTACAAAAATTCATGCCACTCTATAAATGTTGTCCCCACTGATGAGATAGGGATTATGTCATTTTTAGGAAAGTTAGGAGCCATAAAGATTCATACCAAACCTAGATGAGAAATTTATAGGATGTATTTGAATTAGTTAAAAACTTCCTTATGTCTCTTTGGAAGCTTATGGTTCCCAAATATGATAATCCCCTCATAATTTACATTAAGAAAATATAAGTGTCTCTTTCTTGCATGATGGATCAAGTGGATAATTATAGAAATGATCATGCCATATAATTCATTATTCATATTCTCATGGATTATGAAACACATCATTTCAAAGAATTTTCACTTATATTCTTTGGAAGAAAGGGAGAAGAAACTTGAGAAGGGTATAGTTAGTAGAACCTGATATGTTGTGCATGCATTAATCCAGATGATTATAGATACTCCTATTTAGCTTGAGTGGAATGACCTACAGATAAGAAAGCACTCAAATAAATGGTTTATTAGTTAGATATTAGGGTGGATTGTCTATCAAGATAGATCTAATAAATATGAGCTTCCTTAGAGGCTATCAATCCATGCTTTTAAACAATCAAGTTTGAAAGATGAATTGATTACATAGATAATATAAGGTACTAAAATCAAATACAAGAAGTTATTGATAAATGAATAGTTAAGTTTCATTAATTATAGTAATAAGTAGATTGATATTAATGTTTAATGAATTAGGTGTGGTTTAAAAAAAAAGGGTGAGGTTTTATGATTAGATAGAGGGAAATAAATTTGGATTTTGATAAGTTTTGGTGGGTGAAAACAACTTGCTATTTATTTATCACATAGTGACCATTAGTGGTTAGGGTGACTCATCAATGATTAGGGTGATCATTAGCAGTTAGGGTGACCATAAAAAATTATGGACAGACCATCAACAGTCAGAGTGAACATCATCAGTTACTGTGCTTCTAGTCGTGTTCAATAAATTAGTCTGATGAGGCTACAAAATAGAATTCTAGAAAGTGGGTTTGGGTTGGGTTGGTTGTAAAATAAAAATAAAGTAACTAATTAGTGAAAATAGATAGTTAGCTTGTTGGTTTTTGATCTAAAGATGGTTGAGGGATCTATTGGTGAATCTTGGAGTAATTTTAGTAGAGTAACAATGTTTAGTTTTTGGCTAATAGATGGTAGTGCTTCATGTCTCTATCACACGTGTTAGCTCATTGGTTCATAAGAAGAATACCTATAAAATCAAGTGTTAATGCAAGAAGCTCTAACTCTAGATTTAGATGATGATACATTTCACCTCCTCCTCTTCTCTTTTTATAGCAAGAAAGGAAGGGTGAATCAATAGTTAAATAAGGGATTCAACAAGTAGTTTAAATTTATATTTTGCATGCATTGGTTTACACATGAATTAGACAAGCTAATTATAAAAAAGTAACCTAGAGTTGACTAGAGTTGACTATTTAGGTGGTCAAATGATTATGATTGATGGTTAGGCCCAACTATTAGTAGTTAGGGCAACCATCAGTGATCATGGGGAAAAGGTTAAGTTTGGTCAATGCTAGTCAAGGTGAGTTAGGTTTAGGGTTGATAGGTTATGGGACTATCCCTAGGGGGTCTAAGGGCTAGTTCAACATCTAGAACTATCATGTGTGGTTTTCTAATGTCTATATTTTTACCTTTTCTATTATGAAGGCTATATCAAGAAGTTTCAAAATCAAAATAGATTGTGTTGAAGGTTTAGTTACCCCAAGTATAGGAGGAGGTGTTCCACCTCAAACTAGGAATCAATGAGGTAAAATAGAATTAGGTGTGGGTTTCATAAGTGGGTAAGTTGGTGATGAAGTAGGTGATAGGTTGGGAACTAAAGTAAAAACACACATAAAATGTGAGTAAATGTGATAGCCAAGATCATGCATTAACTAGGTTGTTATGGTTGATAAAAATAAGGCTAGTACTAGAAGGACAAGTGATAAGTAGACCATGTGACCATATGTGATGGTTAGTATACACTTGTAAACTCAAGTCTCTTAGACAAGGTCAATGTTTTTCTTAGGTATCTAAGGTGGGAAGTGATCTCATGAAGACATAAATTAGTGAGTTGTGCATAAGCTAGTGTAAGTTCAAAATGTTTAACTTGGCAATGCAGCTAGTGTAGTCAAAATGACCAAGGCAAGGTCATCACAAAACATGTGATAGTTAGGCCAAAATGACAAATGGTGAGGTTAAGATAATTATAGGGTAAGGTTGTTAGAAAAGTTATTTGTCCATTGGTAGGTAGTTGGCTTAGGTTTGGCTGAAAATAATTTATTTGGGAGGGAAAAATCCCTAAAATGTTAATAATAGACAGTCATGGTTGACACTCGAGGTCAACTATCAGAGGTCACCCTAACCATTAGTGGTCATGTGTTAACCATAAAATGGTGAAAAAAAAATACCACCAGGGGTCTTATTTTCTCATTTGATCATATTGACCCTCCATGACTAGCTCTCGGCATTTGTTAGATAAAATGGTGATGGTTGAGGGTGACTGATTCAATGTGTGAGAATATGTGACTTGATCAAGGGTGGAGTGGTAGTTTGACTTGACCATGATGTAATTTGGATGAGGTAGAGCATAGGGATAGGTAGTGGTTCCCAAGGTTCCTCCTCAATGATGGTCAAATAATGTGTTATGGGTTGGTTTTAACTGGAAGAGTAGTTTCAATTTTAGCTAATGAATTTTTAGTTATATTTGGTTTTTGTTTATTAATTGTGGGGGTAGGTTTGACCTAGGGTTAGGGATATGGTAGTTTTTTATTAGGTTTGGATTTGAAATGGTAAGCTAGGTGAAAATATGTAGGGGTAGGGTAGAGGTAGGTTTTGGTAGGATTGATTTAGATGTGGTGAGGTTTGGGTAGGTATATTGGGAGGGTAGGGTTGGAACTGATCACTGACAATCACTTTATAGTGACTATCAATGATCATTTTTGGTTGTCGCTAATCATTATTAACCATTAGTGATTGAGTATTTACCATCAGTGATAGATACTAAATCATCAATAGGCCACATTTTGGTGACCATTAATGGTCGATCATTAAACCATTAATGGTTGACTATAGGAATAGTCGATCATTAGTGGTCTAAGTATGAGTTGAAAAGTTGTTAAGAATGACTTTTTTAAAAGACAATAGTTGATATTAAAAATTAAGGTGGGGTTTTAAGGGGACTCTACCCATTACAAAATAAATATAGGCAAGTTATAGAACCTAGAAGATATAAGTGCCTAAAGAAGAGGCATCATGAAATAAAATGAGCAAAGAACAACTCATGCACAACTAAAAAAAAATATCTAAACAATGACTAAACAAAAGAAAATGAATGAGAATTTTTAATTGGTAATAGTTAATGGGTAGGAATTGAGGGTAAGGGATTAGGTTAGGGGTTAGGTGAAGGTAATATGTATGGATTTAAAAGGTCGAATACTAGGGTAAAGTAATAAGTGTAGGTCATATTAGGTAAATTTTATGAGTTAGATAGATTGGAATAAGGAATAAGTATAAGTGGCAAAATCTGTATAAAAATTATGCTAGTGAAATAAGTTTGTTTCTATAAAACCTTGAAAGTATAAGAGTGGATACAAATGATGGATAGAGTGCCCTAGATGCTAGATGAGATTCAGTGCAGGATGACTGATGAAGACTAAGAACATATAGATTATGTGGGCCTCAGAAGTATGAGGTACTACTAGCATATACCTCAAGATGTTACGATGTTAGCATCACTTACTGAGAGATGGGATCCTTCCACTAACACCTTCTTGCTTCCTATAGGTGAGTTTATTATCTTACCTAAGGGTATCTATAGGATAGTGTATCTACCAATTTGAAGGTGAGCCAATTTACCACATTTACAGTGATGAGTGGGATGGATAGATGAATCTCTTATATAGAGTTGACCTTGATTTCATGAGGTACCACTCAGGTGGATTCCACTACATGCCAATATACCAGATGGATAGAGATATGATGAGAGTTTTCATGATGATGATAGTGGTTATGTGTTATGCATTACCATATTCTAAAAGTGGAAGGTTCCCTTATTTTTTACTAGTGGTTCTCATGGAGATGTGGTTGGGTCTCATAGTGTTTTCATGGGTACCTATTCTATTGGTTTAGATTTATCAAGAACTATGGGGATTTCATGCCCTCTAGAGATATGAGATCAGTGTTAGTTTTATTCTTCATTATTGGGCTTATGAGCACATCAAGGTGTCGAGACCTGTGGGGATACCCTAAGAGGCCTTTACATAGATAGATTACAGGGTCAGATACATGAGGTGGAGAGGTGACTATGCCCTCTTAGGAATAGGAAGAGGATCACATGATATAGATTGGTACAAGGACTAACTAGGTGACTTAGTTATTGGGGATGTGATGTGTAGACCATCTATTAGGTTTCTAAGCAAGACAGACTATAAGAGGCATACACTATCTCTATAGAGCTACATATGGATATATATAACAAAACTAAGAGATAGAGATTATTTTATTTGATAGTGTATGAAGGTAGTTTGGTCTCATTTAGGATATACCTAGAGTATTCCCAAGATATAGGAAAGAGGATGCAAAGTTTTCACTACCCATTCCACAGCTAGTGCATGATTCCATTGACCATGAGGAGTTGCCTATGAGGATAGATGTGTATGATGTAGGTGTTATAGATGGATATCCTACATCGTATGAGGTAGACTATGTTGTAACCAATATTATTCCTAAGGATGAGAGTTAATATGATATGGATGTTGATGTAGGAGGATACAATCAATAGGATCAAACATCAAGGGTTTCCCTAGATGTACAAGAAGTGAGCATGGAGAGGGAGTAGGCATGAGTAGCTCTAGATATAACTTAGGCCTCTCAAATAGTAGCACAAGAATCCTTGTTAGTAGTGCAACGTTAGGTGGCTACTTTGATAGGGAGAGAGATCAAGCTAGGTCTCATCTAGCGTTGGTGATGTAGGAGAGAGATTCTCTCTAATATGCAAGAGATGGAGTACCAATAGATACAAGATTAATAGGTACTATCTTGATGTAGATATATGTAGTGACTATGGAGGAGATATGGTATTATGAGGCCTTGGCCTTCAAGCATTTGCTAGATGAAACCCAATGTGGTGAGTATAGGGCTAGGATTGTAATAAGTGTTATCATAGTGACATATGTTAGTGGGTTGCATCTATAGGTGGTTGGGTAGGTGTAATAGGGTAAGATTTTGGAGGTAATGGTTCCCTAGGATCATAGATTGATTATGATAAATTATATTTTTGACATTTCATATGATTTTGATGTTGACCCATGAGCCAATGCAGTGAGATGTATATTTTATTTTGAGAGACATGTATATTGTGTATATACTATGATGATTATTTATGAGATATATATGTGATCCTTTGTTTATGGTTTTTGGTTCATGGTTGTGATGTTCATGTTGATTATTGAGAATGTCATATTCATTATGTTTATGCTCATGATGATGTTGATGTGGACTCACCTAGCTAGGGATGTGATGATAGGTCTCTTTAATTTATGTTCATGATGATGTTTGGTATGGATTTATGTTATTATGATGTGATGGTTATGGATGACTATGATGATCCCGATATGATTTTGTGATGTTTTTGATGAATAAGATGATGGTTATGACATTATGATTATGGTATTTTATGTATGTTTTTAATGGATGTGATCATTTAATTTCAAGTTTTAGATGATCATGTTTATGATATTGATATGATTATGTTTATGGTTACTAGTTATTCTTAGGTGTACAAGGTTATAATGTGATTATTATTATGGTTATCGATTACAAATCATAGTAGGATATAATGGTAGGATCCTGATGATGTTTATGATTATGGTGTTCATGAAAAAATATAATGATTACATGCTTCATCATTTAGATTTAAACATGTGCTAGATATGGTATATGTGATTATGATGATGTGATGGTGATAGTTTATTTGTCCATAAAGGTAGTGTTTATGCTAATGATGTATGTTTTTGTTTATGATGTAATGATGATACTATGTGATGTGGTTATAATTATGGTCATTTTGCTTATATTAAGATGAAGCACATTTAAGTATGTTAAATAACAAAACCATGTGTGAGAAATATAAAACCATCCAAGTGAATGTATCAACCAGTCTAAGTGAATAAGGAGGCACAATGTTGCTTCTTTGGCAAGGATGAAAAAAATGAAGTTGGGCTAACTTAAGGAACATAATCCATTTTAATGCTTTAAATTAGCATTCATTACTTGATTAAAAAGGTGTTTTGATCACATAATATCAAGTAATCTCAAAATCCCTTGATTATCGAGTATAAAAAGGGAAAGGAGATGAAAATGGAACCTTTTTTGGAGACTAGCTTGCCTCTATTATAGGTCACCAAAGAGTTAGTATAAACAATTTTGTCATATAAGGTATAGATTGATCAATGTGATAAGTATAATTATGAGATTTGATTATGGATTTCAAAATTACTTTATTAATTTTGATGTTTAATAATGGGGCTTTTTCTATTTTGTTTTTTCTTAGGAGGAGTTAGGCATCAATGTGGGAAGCTTCCAATAAATTTTTATGCTTTTGAAAATACTATACTCAACCATCCTTCAAGGGAGTAGTCTAAGTTTTTTCTGATTTATTTAAGGAGTTTTATAGCTATCCTTCAAGGGAGTAGTCTATCTTATATTGAGAAATTTTGATCTGTTTGTGTAGTTATCCTTTGAGGGAACAGTCTACAAATGCTAGAGAGTGACCTATATACTTTATTTTGATTTTCATTTTGAAGTTTGCTTTTGATGTCATGGACTTACTTATATAGGCTTAAAGGGTCACCTTTTATGAAGGAAAACTAAAAGCATAATAAGGTGGATTAGGTGAAAAAAGAGGTTTAAGTGACAATGACCATGGGAATTCATCTTATGGAAGGGGTTCAAAATACCATGAGAATCATGCCATGGGTAGAGATTGGGTACCAATTATTCAAGATTAGGCTATGATTTTGATGGATAATTACATGATTCAATTTTAATTAGTTGTTCCTAAAATAAGGAGATGAATGTGCTTTGAAAATAAAAGATGAGCTTAATTTGGACAAAAGGTGAGTTTGATCCTATTTTAACAAAAGAAAGGACATAGATGGGAAGCATTGAGGGGACTAGGTTTTGGGTTCCCTTCAATAGAGGATAATCGACAATATCCTAATCCATATATGTGTGTTATGATATAAGGTCTAACCCAATTGAAATAAAACTTGTCTCACTTGATTTTCTCCATATTGCTGACATATTAATTTTATTTGAGGATGTGGTATTTGATATTGAATTATATCACTTTAAGGTTTTTGTTATTTTGATGTGTTCTTGATAGACATGAATATGAGTAAGAGTGGATAAAAAACACTCATCAAGTATCTCAAGTTAGGATAAACATTCTTGGTGATAGTCACTCACACAGATGAGATCTTGCAAGGATATGAAAAGAGAGGAAACTTAGACTTTGAGAGGCAAGACAGCCTCTGTTCCAAAAACAAGAGAAAAGGGTATCACCCAAAAGGGTTTGAATGATAGTATGATATGTCCATAAGGCAAAGGGGATGTGTAAATTATAATTCCAACTAGATGCATTAACCATTTTAGTTAGCATGTTATTGAAAGTTTTGTTAGAGGCTTCTACCTATCCATTAACTTATGGACAATAGGGTGAAGAGAAACTTAACTTGATACTAAATTCATCACAAAGACCTAGACTTTTTTTTTTTAAAAATATTTACCATTGTAAATGATAATTTTTTGAAGAACACCGAAATGAAAGATGATATGATGGGTGATAAAGTCAATAATATTTTTCAAATTTTGTTGAGATAATGGGAATAGCCTCTACACATTTGGTAAAATATTTTGTCATAGTGATGATGTAATGATGTCATTGTGAATAATGGGGTTAATTTATCCAATGAGATCTAGACCCCATTACGAGAAGGGCCAAAAATCTTTAGATACTCGAAGACTATGTTAGGTGTGTGATGTGAATTATCATGTTGTTGACATTTGACACACTTTTTCACATAATCACAATAATCTTGGTTAAGGGTGGGCCATTAATATCCAAGGTGAAGGATGTGTTTAGCAATGGATATGCCACTAAAGTGTCCCCCATAGATCCCATCATGTGTTTCCTTGATAGCATGAGAGGCTTCATGATGACATAGGTAATGGAAGAGGAGATCATCAAAGACATATTTATAAATAATTCCTCCTAGTATGGTATAATGTGAGGTGATATAAATAAATTCTCTTCAAGCATTCCTAGAAAGACCAAAAAGAATGATGGAAAGGTTGAGATAGTTGAAGGTCTACTAATTCCAAACATCGGGTTGTGCCTCCCCCACATTGAAGATAGTGGGAGAGTCTGATTTGATATAATATGGTTGGGTAAATTAGTGGATAATGATAGATATCTTAGAGTCAAAAGGTGCATATGGGATCTAAGAAGTGAGGGAAGCCATTATATCGATAAATTGTTCATAGATCATAAAGTGGTTTGGATATGGTAGTTTTCAAATGATGCTAAGAATATGTTGGATAATTTTTTGTACTATTGAAAAACATCATTATTGTACTCGTAGGATCCATTAATTTCATTGACCAAAAGTTATGAGTCACCAAATATGTTGAACATTTTGACTCCCAAGGCTAATATAGTTTGGAGGTCTATCACTAGATCTTCATACTCAACCATGTTGTTGGTACATTTGAAATATAGATTAAATGATAAAGGAAAAGGTTCACCATGAAGGGGGATAAAGATGATGTCCGCACCCCCACCATGTTGAAACTTTGATCCATTGAAGAACATTATCACTTGATAGGTGAAGTCTTCTTGAGAGGGCTGTTATGGACTCATCTATAAAATCAAGAGGATGAGGTTTATTGTATATTAATGGTGTATCAGCCAATTGGTCAGTAATGACTTGCCATTTAATTGAATTATATTGAATAAAATCAAGGTCAAACTCATCTAAAAGCATGATCCACTTGGTCAAATATCAGTTTTATTATGGCTTAGAGTGCATATAATTGAGTGGGTTGATATTGGTTATGACATAGGTCTTATGGTTGAGAAATTAGTGGAAAATA
Organism: Torreya grandis; assembly: GCA_037957365.1. NCBI lineage: Eukaryota > Viridiplantae > Streptophyta > Pinopsida > Cupressales > Taxaceae > Torreya > Torreya grandis. The sequence continues at coordinate 1,541,851 of JARHVA010002789.1, read as the reverse complement.
TTGGTGGCCACAAACACCAAAGTGAGGCAAATTTTCTCAGTATGGTTTTATTGAGTCTCATATTCTATAAGAGTGCAACTAATTTAGTATATGGTTTGCACTTTATTTTTTCCATCTCGATGAGCCAACACTACCCTTAAGGAATGGTCAGTGGTGGAGATATAAAGGTAAAAATGTTGATATTATTTAGGAGGAATAAGGATAGGTAGAGACAAAAGGTACTTTTAAATCAAATCAAAGGCCTTTTTATAGTCGTTGTTTCACTTAAAAGATACATCTTTCTTCAGAAGGTGATGGAACAGTTGGCATCATTCTGAGAGTTGATAGATAAAATGATGAAAGGATTGGAGCTTCCCCTAAAAGCTATAGAGTTTCTTTGGGTGGGTAAGAGGAGGCATGTTGAGGATTGATTTGGTTTTGGTAGGATCAACTTGAATTCCTTAAAGGGAGATGATAAATCTAAGGAGTTTTCATAACAAGACCCTAAAGATACACTTCTTAGGGTTAACATGGACATGATAATGGATGAATCACTCAAAGATAATATTAATAATGGCCAAATGATCTTTATGACATTTATATTTCCCAGGAATGTCATTAATATAGTCTTTGATTATTTTTTGAATGAGTTCATGGAAGATGTAGGTCATAACACATTGGTAAGTTGCACCAGTGTTCTTCAATCTAAAAGGCATGACCCTATAGCAAAACCTCCCCCATGGGGTGATAAATGAATTGTTATATTGATATTTAGGGCTAATTAAGATCTAATTGTAACCAAAAAATCTATCCATAAAAGATAAAATCTCATGGCTAGTTGTAATATCAACTAGCTAGTTAATGACTAGAAAAGAAAAGTCATCCTTTGGGCAAGTGAGGTTAAGGTTTTAAAAGTATAAATTAATCTATAATCCCCCTATGGCTTTGATTATAGGTATTGAATTTGAGACCCATTATGGATATTGAATGGGTTGAATGAAATTGATGGATAGGAGATGTTGAAGCTCTTCTTTGATGAGGAGGGCTATGTGAGGGTACATTCATCAAAGTTTTTTCAAAACTAGATTGGCATCACAGTTGGTGACTATGTTGTGGGTAGTAATATAGGGGTAAATTCTTGGCATGCCATTATAATACCAAGTAAATGTTAGATTTTAGTCTTGTAAGAAGGATGGGAATTCTTAAAGCTCCTTAGAATTTAGTGATTAACTAATTTTGACAATGTGCAAGTTATCAAGAGTACCCAAGTTGATATCCATGGTAGATTAATTCAACATGTTTGAAGTCCTAGGAGGAAGAGATTTGTGGATATAGGAGTCTTCTACACCAATATAGGTGATATTGAAATCATTAGACTAACAATAAATGATATTAATGATAGGAGAGTCATCTCCTATCATCTTAGGATGGGTTAGAGGAATGGTTATGGTCACCCCCTCCTTTTGATAAGTCAGGGATCTAAGGCTAATCATGTTGATGAAAAAAATGTTAGGGAGAATGATGTAAAAATCCTCAATTATCGATGGTGAAGTGGATGGTGAGGATGGGATTTTCTTGTCAATGATGGTAATAGGAGGTGGGTTGGTCTAGTTTATCTAGATAGGAGAAACTAGAAGTGAATGGTTAAGGTGAAAAAGGGCTGGCAAAATTATTAAGGGGTTTATCAAGTCCCCCAATATGAAATTAGTTTGATAATTTGAGGGCCTAAAAGGAATAATGGTTCTAATATTGGGGTCATAACCAAGTTGTTGATCAAGATTCCCATACTCTTGAGGAGTAAGAAAGGTGTCTAGTGTCAAAAAGTGATATTCCCCTAATGAAAGATGATGGAAGGTTGATTCTCAAGGGTATATTGTGGTAATTTATGTAGAAGGAATGGATGAACTAGTTGAGGATTCAGTGGTAGAGGAAGAGTGAGATTCATCTTTTACTAGTGAGGGTTTATTAGATGGGGAAGGAGAATGATGTTAGGTCGGTACTTTATGTTGTGTGATGCAAAAGGACTCAGGTTCACTTGTATGGTAATAACTTTACCTTCATTTTTAAATATTATGCATTGATGCAAGGTGGGTAACACACAAACTATGGAACAGATATAAGGTCATCCCAAAAAAAAATTGTATTTGAACTCTCCTTCTACTATGTAGAAGAGCTCAAGAAGCATGTGGGGTCTTAAATTAATGTGAAAGATAAAATTTCTTAGAGTTGTATACATGGTATCATTGAGTGATTGGATAACTATTAAGCTTTTTGAAATAATGTTCTTGGGAAATTTGAGTTGGTTGTATGCATGGGAGGAGATAATGTTGATATTAGCTCCCCCATCAATCATAACCCTCTTGATGTGGGTTTGGTTGATGTACATGGTAATGAAGAGGGGAATATCTTAGTCATATAGATGGATTAATTGAATTTATGAATCCTTTAAGGTAACAAGGTTGTAAATTTGAAGAGCTCTAACAAAGGATACTAGAGGTTATAGATCTTCTAGTTCAATCTCTATGGATTACAAGGCCTATATCATTGTTTGATGGTGATGGGGTGATGTAGTGATTAGTTCATATAAATTCATCTTTATTGGTGTTTGGTGAAGCTATTTTAGAACCACTCTTTAGATTGATTTATAAGGGTTGGATTGAGAGGGACCTAAGATGGACATCCTCAATTAGGTTGAAGGTAAAGGTGTTTGGTGTTGGTTAGGAGGTTGGGTGGTGGAAGAGGGATATGTCCACATAATGGACACCTTTATTTTTTCCTTATCCTTTGGTTGAGCCTATGAACATGTGACCACATGGATGGTATGGATTTGGGGAAGAGTCAAGTTAGAGGATTTCTTCAATTATTCTTCACTCTGAGGTGAGAGTGGAGGAGTAAGTAAATACTAGTTGATGGTTCTCAGTTCTTGGATCAGTGGTGGGCTCATAAGTAGTTCATCTAAAAATAATTCATCTTCATGATATAATCAATGGGATAGTACTTAGAGATCCTTATAGTTTTCCATGTCATGCCTAGTATTTCTATGGTATAAACATACTAATTTGTCATTGTACCAAAATTGTTTGGGACTATGTGGGTCAAATGGTATGATAGGTGGCAAGGTTCAACAAGATTCTTGTAATAGCCTCTATAGGATGGTTGAATAAGATTTAGGTAATGGTGTAAAAGGCATGGAGGTCTTAGGTGTGGTATTTGAGGTGGAATCTCTTTTAGGAGTGGCTTTTATGGTTAGAGGTTTAGGTGAAGGAACATCTTGGGTGGATGGGGTTGGTTTTGATAGAGAGGCTAATAGATTAGGGTTAGAAGGTTTTGAAGTAGATGTTTGAGATGTAAGTGGTTTGTGTATAGAGGATTAGAGGATATGAGGTTTGGTGAAAATAAGTGTGGATGAATTTATGAGTGATGGCATAACCAAAAGTGGTGTTTAGGTATTGATTGGGATGGTTGGTTTCCCAATTAAGGTAGAGGCATGTGGTCTAAAGAGAGAGGGAAAAGTGGAGAGGGGAGGGAGATTTTTGGTTTGTGGAATCTTGGGTGGTTTTACCTTTTTTTTTGACTTGGTTTTGGGTTTCTTTGGTGGGTTTAGTGAAGTTAATTCCAATTTTAATGAGGAGTGTGTAGGGTCCTAAGGAAGGCATATGCTAAGGTTTTTGGTAGGCTTGGTTGGGATGGTAGAAGGTAGCTTGGTTATTTTAGGTAGGGTTGGTTTGGATAGTTTAGGTATGGTTTGGTCGATAGAGGTTTCTAATGGATTAGTTGTGGTGAAATAAGGCTTGATAGTGGGAACATAAGGTTCGGATGACAATGACATGGTTGGATCTTCTTTCTTGGTTTGGTAAGGAAGCTTGATATGGTGCCAAAATGTGGCACAATCTGTATTAAGTTGGGATAAGTAGTCCAAGTTTTGAACTAGTCTAGAGGAAATTTTATAAATGGGTATGATGCCTTTGGTACTGAGCTCAAATCTCAAACCCATGGATGGAGAGAGAGAGAAGTGGTTACCTCATCCTTTTCCTCAATCAAAGGCTCCAAGGTTTGGGAAAGTGAATCTCCTACTACGCGAGGTAGGTGGGGTGACTACTTCCTTAGGGATACTTTCTAAAGGAAGAGTACAAAATTGTATGATGAAGGAGAATGAGACAGTGGTAATGGTTACCTATTTTGGTATGTCTTCCAAAGGAGGGATCAGAGGCTCAAATGTCTCAATGGGTGGAGAAGATGGAGATGTTGTTTCTTAGGTTTCATTGTTTAGAGAAAAGGAGGGTGACTCCACTACCTCAATAAGTGGAAGGGTAAGAAAGGTGATTTTTTCAATGGTTTCCTCAACAATGAGTTGACTAAGGGATGCATTAATGATATAGACTTCATGGTTGTGAGAGGATTATGCTTGATTGTTTACATTATTTGTTGAAGTGGCATGGTTGGGGAATGGCTATGCTTGATTTTAAGGTGCATTGGGGGTTACCTAACACAAATTCCTTTATTGATGAGTTTTTGGATGACTTTATTCAAGGTATTATACCTAATAACATCATGTCCAATGACATGGTGAAAGGCACACAATTCATTCTCCTTAAACCAACCAAGAATAGGACAAGAGGAATTGAATTGATGTGGAGGTTTCATCAGTGGTAATTGTATTATATTTTCTTTCAACAACTTCTCCAAGACCAAAGCATATGACTCCCATAATAGAGTGAATTGATTCTTATTTTTGTGGTTTGGGTTTCTAGTATTTTGATTAGTGGAATTAGAGGAGTTAGGCTGGTTAACAATGTGTGGAAGAGTGGTTTTAAGGACAACCACATTCACGATTCCTTTATTTTTGGAGTTAGTGGTAGTTTGATTATTAGGTTTGGAGGTGGGAGTTTCATTTGATTTGAAGGTGGAATTATTTATTCTCAATTTTAGTTTCCCCTCATCAATATCTCTATTTTATAATTTTTGTGCCATGGTGGAAGCTTCATTAAAGGTCTTGAAGCTTTGAATGTGTAAAGTAGAGGAGATGTGTTTGGTGAAATCTTGAGAAAAGATTTCAATTAGCTTAGGTTGGGGAAAAGAGAAAGAGAGTTGATTTAATAAGATTCTCTAATGGGATACAAATTTGGAAATGGAATCATCATTAATTTATGAAATGGAGTAAAGATCAGTGATGGAGACTTTCTTAGAGATGTTTATGGAAAAGTGGTGTAAGAAAATCTAAGCTAGTTGGGAAAAAAAGAAGGATTGCTTTGTAATAGCATTGTACCATTATAATGCCAAACTTGATAGAGATATGGGGAAGGTACATAGAATGAGATCATCATCATAGGTAAAATGTAGCATGAATGCCTAAATTCTCTCAAATGTTGTTGAGGGTCCTCCTTACTCTAAAAATTCAAAAATTTCAAAAGTTCTCATTGAGGAGGATAAGGTTGAATAAGGACGGATGGGTGAATTAGCTCATTGTAGATTCGGTCATAATATAAGAGGTTATAGGCCTAAGATATAAATGAATCCAAAGTAATCATTTTTTCCATCAACATTTTGACAAGGTTTGTTTATGGTTGTGCACCCCCATAGTTTTAGGGTAAATTATGTTAGGTTTGGTTTGGTGCAACATATAAATAACTAGTGAGGGGTTGAGAAGCTAGCACATATTGGCATGTGGACATGGGTGGTTGGGTATAAGGTATGGGTACATAACCTTATGGGTTAGGGTCATATCTTGGGTTTGGTGTAATGAGTACTTGTTGAAATATTAATGTAGGTTGGGCAAGAGATATGGTTGGGTTAGTAGGTAGAGGATAAGTGGTAACTTTAGTACTAATGGGTGGAAGAGTAGAAGGTATGGGGACCACAAAGATATAGAATGGAGTGGAGGTAGGTGTGTTGGGAACAAGGGGAATGGTGGTGACATTATTAGAGTGTATTCGTATGGTAAGGTAAATATTTGTGCCTAAAGGTTGGGTTGCTCCTATACTAGGAGGGTTATTAGTTGGGGAAGAAGGTGCTTGGGTGTTTCTTGGTTGAGTGGGTTGGTTTTGTATGGTGGTATCGATAAGGTTATTGGTAAAGGATGATGCTTGGGTGACTAAAGGTTGGGTGGAGATGGTGTAAATAGAAGTGTCACTCATAAGGTGAGATGGAATGCCATAAGATAAGTCAACAAGAAAAACTGAAGTAGGGGTACAATGAGATATGGTGTTAAGGAAATGTTGGAGGGATATGGAGTTATTATCTATAAAGGTGTAAAAATATACATCACCTTGGGTAACCATCCAAAGGATGGTAGGGATTCTATATGGATGAGGAGAACTATCAGCATCTAAGAAATATTCCATGGATGAGGGGGAACATGAAGATGGATGATTATGAGGTGGATTTTGGTTTACTTGGTTTATTAGTTGTTGCCTAGTTAAAACCATGCACATAAGAAAAATAAGAAGATACAATTAGTTTCATAACTCAAACAAAGAGAAGACAAGAAAAAGTCAAGGAAATGAAATACACACTAAAGCACGTTAAATCTTAATATTTTTAAAGTCTCTCTTGTGGTTTATGCCTTAAGTTTTAAGAATTGTGTGACTCAACTTAGCTTGTATATTAGGTACTATAAAATAAGTATATGGTTGGTATAAAGTTGTGTTTAGGCTCTCAAAGGGGTCTATGCTAGAAATCAGTGCATGGCTTGATATTGGGTCCTACCCCCTCACTTCACACACCATAAAGATAAGGGTGTTAGGTGTTTAGCCAAGGTATACCAATTTTTAGAGATTATAATCAATTAGAGAGATAAGTTGGTTCTCCCCTTGGTGATGAAATATAATTAGGATGGCCAAGAAAGGCAATATCTAGGTAATGAAATCCTAGTCAAGGCTTATGTCAATGTTTTTATTATTGATTAAGTGGTTTGGTCTTGTGTGTGTAATAAGAGTGAATATATAATTAATTTAATTGATTAATTAAGCTATGTGAGCTAAAATAAGAAATAAAATAATGGATGTAGTCAATATTAATCCTAAAATGAATTTTTTGATTTTATTATATGAGCAAAAGGATAAGAATAAGAAGTACCTAGATGTAACTATGAACCCAAGACAAGACTTGAGGGTCCCATCGAACATGCTAAAATGTTTCATTTTTTTTTTTTATTATCTTATTTTAAAGCAAGGGAAAAGAAACTTGAGAAGGGTTTAGTTAGTTGAACCTAATATATTATGCACACATTGATCTAGATGGTTGTAGATACTCCTCTTTGGCTTGAGAGGAATGTAAATAAGAAAGCACTGAAAGAAATAGTTGATTAGTTAGATAGTAGGATGGATATCCTATCAAGATATATCAAAGAAGCACAAGTATCCCTAGAGGCTGTCAATCCACACTTTTAAACAATCAAGTTTGAAAGATGAATTGCTTACATAAATAATAAAAGGTATTGAAATACAATATAAGAAGAGATTAATAAATAAATAGGTATATATAACTAATTATAACAATAAGAAGATTGATATTAATGCTAAATGAATCAAGTGTAATTCAAAAAATAGGGTGAGGTTTTATGATCAAACATAGGGAAATAAAGTTGGATTTGGTTGAGGTCTAATGGGTGAAAATAACTTGCTATTTATTTGTCACATAGTGGCCATTAGTGGTTTAGGTGACCATCAACAGTTAGGGTGACTATCAATGGTTAAGGTCATAATTGATAGTTATAAATAGACTATCAGTGGCTAGAGTAATCATGAATAGGTATTGTGCTTTTAGCTTGGTTAAAGATATTAATCTGATGAGGTTGTAGAATAGAATTTTGGAAAGTAGGATTGGGTTGGGTTGGTTTGGTTGGGAAACAAAAAAAATGTAGCTAATTAGTGAAAATAGATACTTAGATTGTTGGTTGCTAATCTAAAGATGGTTGAGGGATCTGTTGGTGAGTCTTGGAGTAATTTTGATAGAGTGATGATGTTTGGATATTGGTTAATGGATGGTAGTAATTCATATCTCTATCACACTTATTAGTTCATTGGTTAACTATAAGAATACCTAAAAAAGGAAGTGTTGATGCAAGAGGCTTTGACTCTAGCTATAGATGATGATGCATTTCACCTCCTCCTCTTCTATTTTTATAGGAAGAAAGGAGGGGTGAAGTAATAGTTTAATAATTAGTTTAAATTTATATTTTTTTATGTATTATATATAATAGAAAACTTGAAAGAATTAGATGAAAGATAATTCAATAAATAAGAAAAACACAATTCAAATAATGTTATCTCTGAGAAGAGATGTTTTATTGATCAAATTTGTACACTCAAACATATGCCTTTCTCTGAGAAGAGATGTCTGATTTCCATTTTGGGTTACATATTAATTTATACATATTTTTAAGGTGTGATAAGGATGTGTAAGGTCAATAATCTCAAGGGAGATTAAGTGGTTTGACTTACATGATTTACAACAATACAAAATTTGAGGAATTACTATTTTTAGAAACTTACTATTTTTAGATTGCACTACTAAAATTGAAATTTAGGGCACTTCCATTAGGTTTTCAAGGGTCAAAATTCATTGAGAAAATATCCATGATAACTCATGATGTTCCTCTCATTATTATCTTTCTAATGGTTCAAACGATGAGTCAATTAGAGCTATGGTACAAAAGTTATGGCTCCCAGAAGTTCTATCATCAATTGGGGTGGACCCATCACCCGAATCATCACCTAAATTGTTGCCTAGATCATTCCTCCCTCCTTGATAAGTAATGGTCCCCATTACAACAATATTTGTCATCAAGTGTGGTATTTTTACTTTTATTTGATTCCCGATGCATACTTGGAAGGGACTATGATTTATGGAACTATGCAGGGCCCGATTGCTCACCATTTCTATCTGACCATCAGTCTATGGATGGAAGGCCATCAAATTATTAAGATCATTATCTATTTGCTTATTTTGTTGTGTTGTTTATGCATTCAAGGTTATAATATCATCCCTTTTGGAATCTTATGGCTTGAACACCATGAGAACAAATTTCTTGGCACTAATCAAAGAGATAGATGTAGAAGGTGGTACCTCAAGTACCCTATAACACCATGTTCCAAGAGTGAGAGTGATCCTTTTAGTTCTTGATTCATATATTCGATGTTGATCATAAATAAATGGGTGACCAAAGAGTACATCACAAACATCTAGATTGACCACATCACATAAGACCTCATCTTGGAAAGGTTTTATTGCATATGAGAGAAGACATTCATGGGTGACACAGAGGTTTCTCCCTGGACTCAACCATCCAATATTGTATGGCTTTGGGTGAGGCTTCATGGACAAATTTAGGATTTTCACAACATTAGTGGAGATTAAATTCTTTTGACTTCCATTATCAAGAATGAAATGCAGAGGCTTACCTCTCACCCATAACCTAGAATGAAACAACATTTCCTTGTCATCTAGCCTCTCCTCATGGGTCTGTGATGAAGCAACAATGGCTTTAGGATTAACATCTATAATTTCTTCTTCAACCTCTTCAACTGCAGGGTCTATATGAGGTAGAGTAGTAGATGTTGTTTATTGTGACTCAAAAAGTAGGGACTTGATGGCTCAAAAATTTTCTTTGGAGTGAGTTCCAAATTTGTGATAATCACACCATTTCCCTGTCTTTCCTTCCTTTTACTTCCAATTTCGGCCTCGCGTTTGACCTTCTTTGTCACTTTTCCATTTTGAAGGCTGATTCTTCATATTCATTCTTCCATGCTTCTACTCAATCTTCACTATAAACTTGTATGCCTCACTAATGGTTTCCAAATTAAAGAGTTTCATTTCACCCCTTATGTACCATTGTAGTCCACCATGATATTTTATAACCTTGTGTTTCTCACTTTCTTGGATGCCCAATCTCACAAATAAAGAATGAAAAATGTCAGTGTAATCTTTAATAGATTGTTCCCTACCTTGGCAAAGTTATTGCAACTCTATACAGATTGTCATATGCTCTAATGGGGTAGTATTATTCCTTTACAGATTTTATGAAATCATCCCAAGTAGGTTTCACCTCAAGGCCAATATCATCTTCACTGAATCTCTTTTTGTACACTTCCCACCAATTTTTGATAGGCAATGATGCTTTCAAAAGAGTAAAAGTGATCTTCTCTTTATCAGTGAATTTGTTTACATAAAAATAAGATGACAATTGATCCAACCAATTTTATATTACATCAACACTAATTTTTCCTTCAAATTTAGGGATATCAAAATTCACCTAAACCATGAAAGGTGTTGGGGTACTGAAAGGATGTGGGGGTGTAGATGAGGAGCCAAAATTTCCCATTGAGATTTGTTATAAAATTTGAGTGAATTATTGTAGCATCTACACTTGCTTCTATTGGAGGGCTTCATTCACCATTTCCTTGAAAGGATTGGATGTCTCAGTGTTTTTTTCCATTTGAAGTCATTTGGAATGAATAGGTGGATAGTCTGTTGGTTCTATTTTCCACCCAAGCTTCCTATAATTTGACCTTTTCCTTGGGATCATACACTTTAAATACAAACTACTTTGATACCACTAATCCAAAACATGAAATATTTGGTTGAAAGATAATTCAATAAATAAGAACAACATAATTCAAATAATGTTATCTCTGAGAAGAGATGTTTTATTGATCAAATTTGTAGACCGAAACATATACCTTTCTCTGAGAAGAGATGTCTTATTTCCATTTCAAGTTACATATTCATTTATACATGTTTTGAAAGTCTGAGTAGTATGTGGAAGGTCACCAATCTCAAGGGATATTAAGTGTTTTGGCTTCCATGATTTACAACAATACAAAATTTGAGGAATTAATATTTTTAAAAACTTACTATTTTTAGACTGCGCTACTAAAATTAAAATTTGGGGAATTTATGTTAGGTTTTCAGGGATCAAACTTCATTGATAAAATATACATGCAATCTCATTATGTTCTCATTATTAGGTTTCTAATGGTTTAAATGGTGAGTCAATTGGAGCTACGATGCAAAAGTTATGGCTCCTGGAAGTTTCGTCATCAATTGGGGTGGACCCATCACCTAAATTATCACCTAAATTGTTGCCCAGATCAATATCACACATAAATTAGATAATATAATTATAAAAAAGTAATTTGGAGTTGACTAGAGTTTACTATTTAGGTAGTTAAAGGATGATCATTGATGGTTAGGCCTAGTCATTGATGGTTAGGGTGACCATCAAGGGTCATGGGAAAAAGGTTATGTTTGGTCAAGGCTAGTCAAGGTGAGTTAGGTTTAGGATCGAAAGGTTATGGGATAGTCCCTAGGGGTTTTATGGGATAGTTTGACATCTAGAACTATCATGTGCAATTTTCTAGTGTCTACACACACTACACACAAGTAGAGAAAGAGTGCATGGAAATTGTGTTCATAAATAAGATATTATGGCATTGTATGCTTAATTTAAAAACATGGGTCATAATAAGGTATCAAACCTTAAGAACATTCTTGACCCAACCAACCCTCTCACAAAAGGTTAGGAGTTTTATCATGTTCTTGAGTGAGTTTGATCTTACTTATGTCAACTAGAATTTCATCCAAGGATAAGTCATTATCAATTGATTAGAATATTATCCTCTAGAAATCAATGATATTGTTGATACATATTTTACTAATTAATTAATTTTTTGCATAGAGATACCACCTATTGTTTCTTTTCTTTGGTATGTTGATATTGTTTATTACTTAATTCATTACACCTAGGTTAAAGGGGCCAACTCTAAACACAATAAGGATATTCAAAATATCACATCCAAGTATGCCATTTTAGACAAGGTTATCTATCACAAGGCCTTTGATGTCATGATGATGAAATGTGTATACTAGGGGAGTCAAAAAGGATATTTTCCATTATCATAGTGGGGTTTACAGTGATCACTTTGGTGGCCACATGACTGCTCACAAATTTCATAAAATGGGATACTTTTGGCCCACTCTTAAACATGATGCCATTGAATATGTTAGGAAATGTGATAAGTGACAATAATTTAATCATGAGATCCACTTTCCTCCTTGATTTCTACAACCTATTGTTATGTCATGGCCCTTTTCCATGTGGGATCTAGATCTGATAGGTAAATTTTCCTATATTTATCATGTGGTCACCACTTCATTATTAAAACCACCAAATATTTAACTAAGAGGGTGTAATTAATACCTCTTATGACTATTATGGGTTCAATCAATGAAAAAAATATTTTAAACCAGATCATTTTTTGATTCACATTTCCACAAATCATCATTATGGATAATCGATCCCTCTTTACAATCTCTAATGTATGTTAAGTATGAAAAAAATACATATCACATCACACAACCTCCTTGAATTATCCATAGGCTAATGGTTGGTTGAATCCACCAATAAAATCCTAAAGTTGATATTGATCAAGACAGTCAAATATTATAAATGAGATTAGCATTTATAGCTTTATCTAGCACTCTGAATTATATAACCAACATTAAAACACCCACATGGGAAACTTAAAACTCCCTTATGTTCATATTTGAATCTAATTTATCTCTTTAAAATGATATACCAAGCCTTCATGTCTCTTCCTAGGGTCTCCTCAACCATGAGAAGTATAAGAATGCATGATTAGCTAAACTTGAGACTTTTAATGAAGGTTGACTTATTGTTACTCAAAACCATTTCACATATGTAGATCTCCTAGGAATACAATACAAAAAAAGTTTCCATGAATAACTGATATATGTAGGAAAATTTTATCCTTGTGATAGACAACCACATTGATAAGAATAAAGGAAAAGGTCATAAATTCAGACCTAATTGGTTAGGCCCTTACCTAGTGACTGAGGATTTCAATAACACATCCTATCAACTATTACCTTTGGAGGGCAAGAAGTTTAGTTAACCTATGAACTCTTTGAACCTTAAACATTTGTTTATTTAGTTCTTCCATTTCGCATTTCCATCATTAAATTGCATTTTTCATAGTTTTTATGTTGAGTTTCATACCAAATGTTGTGTTTAGTGATTTCTTTTTTTATTAGTTTGTATAGCATGAAACTTTCAAAACTGCATCATATCATATCATACCAATTTTTCACATTAACCTATTATCCCATATAAAATATTTTCAAAATTGACATTACATTGGTTCTTTCCTTATTTATTATGATTAAAATACATCTATTTTCCATATATATTCTTGTAAAACTCAAAAATTCCAACCTATAGGCTAGTCCATAAACTTCTCCATGAAAAAATATCCTTTTACAGTGCCTTCTAAAGCAAAACATTAGCATGCTCAAAAAATGGGTAATTTTAATCACCTATCTTAGTCTTTGATGATGAGCCCTTGCATCCAACTAGTTGTGTGGGGTTGAGATTTGGAGGTAAGGGCATCACAAGTAGAAAAACACTCTTATAAAAAGATTATGTAACATTAGAATTAAATCCAACATTTCTCACCCTTGTTAACCTTTGGTGTTGATCCTTAACATCTTACTAATTATGTGGGGTTAACATTAGGGAGAGGTGACCTTATTCACCTATATCTATCCTTTGGTGATGTGCCCATGTATCTTCCTATAAACATGAGACTAAGTGTAGGGGTCATAAATAAAATTAAAATCTAATGAAAAAATTACATCAAATCAAAATGTGTCCAAAAAAACCTTAGAAATCCCATCTACATGCCTATGTTAAAAAAGGTAACTTTATCTCACATACCCATTCGATTAGGGGTAGTTATTTCTACATTAAACCAATAAAGTTAATATTTTGTAAGTCTAGCAAGAAATATAATTTCCCCTTTATTCTTAAGTGTTATATCATCTTCATTTTTCTATAAAAATTTTGATACACTTTTTTTTTCATATTTTATCATCTCACTTTTATCATATCCTCTTTTTCACTCCCCTGTTGATTATTGGAAGTCATGTGTTATGTGTAATAAAATAACTAGGTCATCACCTAAAAAATAATTTTTATCATATGCATAACTTCATTTATATCAATATTATTAAATCATTTTCAAACAATTTATTTCCACGTATGTAAGCATTATCTATATAATTTTATCAAAAATAATGAGATACATTGTATATCATCACATGCCTAGTCATATAATGTGTATAAATTGAGAATTAAAATCTAATAACATATAATGACAAGTCACTAAAAGGTAAACAAAAATCTCTCTCTAGAAACACACAGACACACAAAATCAAGTTTGAACAACATAAATCTCTAATATAATAACCTATGTAGAGGGACAATGTGTCTCAATATCTAAAAATACAAAAATACTAATGTACAATACATATCGATATGTACAATGGATCAAGATCCAAACCTCCTACTCTAG